>CM053624.1:30806058-30859954 GCA_028646595.1 Phalanger gymnotis | reverse complement strand
CTCGGCTGGGGGCTGGGAGGTCCGTGTGGGACCGACCTTACCCAGAGACCATCCAGGCTGTCCTGGGGTGGGGCCCTGCTTCCCTCTGCCACTTTGTGGGTTCTGCAGCTCTAGAATTGGTTCAGAGCCATTGTTTTATAGGTTTTTGGAGGAACTTGGTGGGGAGCTCACGCCAGTCACTGCTTCCCAGCCGCCATCTAGCTCTAAGCAGTTCTAAGAAAATCTCTCTTGAATTGTGTGCTCCGGTGTGTGAATTGTGGTCCCTTTTCTTCTGTTGCACTTTTATAGAAAGTGGTCTGACCTTGACCAGTAGTGTGCTGACTGAAAGGAAGGATGAAAATAGCAAAGCAGTCCGTGTATGTAATGAGGACTTGGTTGGGAAGGGAACATTTTCTTTCCCTTGCTGCCACCTCGCCCTTTTTTAGAAGCTTTGTCTGACATTGCTGTAGCACTTCTGACAGTAATAAGGGAGTGGTTTGTACTATGCTTCCAAGGGGCTTATTGGGGATTTTATTAGATGTGCTGCAATAGCTTCCTTTTCCCTGCAGAAAGGCACAGTGGCTAGAGCGCTGGGCCTGGAGTTATCTATCTTTACCCCTTCCTTACAGCAGTTATTCCTGAGCTATCCATATAGCAAACATTAGCCCAGTTAATTTGGATCCAGATCTCTAAACATTTATCTCATATTTCAGTAATTCCTTTTGTTGCTGAAAACTTAGACACTTCAGCAAATTATGATTTCATTGGTGTATATTGGCAATGTAGAAAGTGAGTGTGAGGTGGGTAAGAAAGTCTTAATTGACGATGTAAAACGCAGGCTAAAAGCAGGTAACATTAGTATGCCTTCTCTGAGGTTGCTAACGCTTCTCCCCAACAAAATTATCTTGAATTTATTTTGTATATACTTATAATATGTGTGTTATCTCACCAAATAGAATGTGAGCCTCAAGGCAGGGAATGTTTTAATTTTTCTGTCTTCACAGTGCCTAGCACCGTGCTTGGCATATAGGTACTTAATAAATACTTAATGATAAACAAACTATTGATTGAGCTAGGGTGGTGTCATTTGATTGCTTGAAGGCATGTTCTAGAAGATGAGAGTTAAGCCAGCTGACTGGAGAGAGAGAGAGAGAGAGAGAGAGAGAGAGAGAGAGAGAGAGAGAGGAAATTGAGCATTGGAGCCTGACTCCAATGTGGACCTGGTGACTGAAAGGAGTATTGTGCTCTCAGCAGCTCGACAGGAAGTTTGGAGGAGAGGGGCCAGTGCAGAAGGGAAGAAGATACTGGGAGTTCCATTTTGAACATGCTGATCTTGAGATGCTGATGGGGCACATCACGGCACAGAGATCCAGCAGGCAGCTGGTAATGCAGGATGGGTGTTCAGGTGATTAGTAGATGTAGGTGTTATCTGCTTTGGTAGAAGTAGTATTTGATCTCATCAGAGAAAATGTCGAGGAAGAAGAGAAGAGGGCCCTGTAGAGCCTTGGAGAATACCCATGCTTATAGGACAGGAGATGGATAGTCATCAGCAGAAGAGATTGAGAGAGGCCAGGAAGTGAAAAGAGCCAGGAGGTGAGCATTTGTCATAGACATTAGGGGTAAACGAGTATCCAGGAGGGAGTCATTAACCACACCAGAAGTGTCAGTAGCCTGGGGATTGAAAAAGACCCAGGAACTCAGAAATCACAGCCATGTGGGGCTGTTTTGTAGAGAGAGAAGAAACTCCACATACTTCAGGCCTTGAAGACTTCACCAGAATATAGCCCTGTACCATTAGGTTGACCTTCAATCAATAAGAAAAGTTGGATTTTTTTATATAGTAGCCTTTAAGAAGAGAGAGAAATGCATAATTCATTTCAGAAAGATTTTCTTCTAAAACAGTAAAAACAAAAACCTAACATTTTTGGAGCTAAAGTGTGACCTTAATAATAAGCTTCTTTTTTGAGCAGGTAAAGGTACAGTCCAGAAATAAATTGTACTATCAAAAAGCCTTGAATTTATAAAGGTTGCTTTGTTCTTTTTCTAATCCCCCCTCATCCCTTAATTCTTCTAAGAGCAGCAGGTAGAACTAGCTGCATGTTAAAAACAACGTACAGGTTAGAGCAGAGTTCTAACTTTTCTACATGTTTTGTCTTCTAGCTTGTACCTATTCAAACTGGGGCTGGCTCCCCAGATTCAAGACCTGTATGGCAAGGTTGACTTCACAGGTAAAGAGCTCTGCTTTTGTATTTGTATTTGGTGGGTTTATGGAATGAAAGAAAGTATAAATCATCTCATCAGTCAACTATCCCCGTAGTCACATACCTGGAATTTAAATGGTCCCAATGTGGAGTGGGGCTGGAAAAAAAATTCGCCTTTATTTATATTCCTTTTTGACGTTTATGGAAATGTATGTTTATGTGGCATCTTTACTTTGCCCAGATGTTCATGTTTTCTTAGCGTAGTTTTGTGAAGGCAAGAAAGAAGGGACAGGATTAGCAAAGAGGTTGCGTGTTGTCTGTATGTGTGGGGGAAATCACATATGTGTATTGGAACTATTTTTGTAGATCTATTGTAAGGAAGGACTCATTGTTATTCTGTATAGAGAATTTTCTATCAGAGATAAGTCAGGATATCTCACCATTAAACATGGCTTCATTTTTTTTTTTTATCATTTGGCTTATTATATTACCTGAGAAATCGGTCACCAAATTACAGAATCTTAAAAAACCCTTCCTTCCAAACTGATATTTGAAAGTAAGCCTTTTCACAGCGCACTAACAAGTGATCATTCAGTCTTTCCTCAAAGATTTCCAGTGAGAGGGAAGCCAGCTATCTCCCAAGGCAGCCGATTCTGTTCGTGGATAACTTCACTTGCTAAGCAGGTCTTCTTGAAACAAGCCCAAATTTCCCTCTTTTTCACTTCTATCTGTTGTCTCTAGTTCTTTCTTTTTAGACTGAGAGGGATAAGTCTAATTTCTTTTCTACATGGCCGTCCTTTGATAATTGAAGATAGCTGTCATGTCCTTGCCAGGTCTTCTCTTCTTCAGACTAGAAAGCCCCAGCTCTTTAAATTCTAACATGGCATGATCACTTCCTGGTTGCCCTTCTCTGGACAGTCTCCACCTTATATATGTTTTTTCAAGACGGGGGGCCCATACGTGGACACAGGGCTTAGGATGTTGCTGGAGAAGGCAGAATGCAGAGGAACTCTGGCTTCCCTAGGACTAGAAACTCCGCTTCTGTTAATACAACCTAGCTTTGCTTTAGCTTTGGGGCCTGCCAGATCACACTGGTGACTCACTGTACTTGCAGTTCACAAAGGCCCTTAGGTCTTTTTCAGATAAACTGAGTTTTAGCCATGGTGGATCTTAAACTTTTTAAAGGTGCTTTGTTGAAGTCAGGTATAAGACTTCACTTTATCCCTTTTAAAATTCATCCTATTAGATTTGGTCCAACATGCTGTCTTTTCAAGATCTTCTTAGATTTTGACTCTATTATTAATGACTTTGCTATCTCTCCTGTCTTTGTGCCATCTGGAGATGAAATAATCTCAATAATACATGACATGATAATGTCATCAAGTCATTGACAAGAATATTTTATAGCACAGGGCCAAACATGGCTCCTTTGTATATATTTCATTGGAAATTTCTTTTCAGCGCATCTTTTGGTAGTGCCATTCACCCAATTTGGACACATCTCATCTAGCTCCTTCCTGTATTTCCTTTTTTTTTTCACAACACGATAGACTTTGTCAAATACTTAACAAAAATCTATGTAAGCTACATCTATAGAAATCCCTTGATCTACCAATCTAGTCACCCTGCCAAAAAGAAAATAAAGTTGTGATCTCTGCTACATTTTTAAGATAATCGCCAGCCATTCCTTTAATAATGCTATAGACTTTTGCCAGATGTTAAGGTCAAGTTCGTTGACTATGTTTTGCATTTGCCATTCTCTATTTCTGAGGATATTTTCCCTTTATAATTCAGTAGTAGCTTTCTCATTCTCTGTTCTCTTTCCCAGAGTCTTGAGAGAGGTTGAGTAGTCCCACCTGCCTGTTCTCCCAGTACACTGGGCTGTAGTTGTTTTTTTTTCTACCTGGTGACTTAAATTAACTAAGGACAACTTATTGGTTCTCTACTGGATATTTATATTCTGTCCCTTTCAGTCTAGAAATCACTTTGCTCAGACAGAAGAAAACCAGAGGAAGAATCGAGCATCTTCACTTTTTCTCCATCATTTTTATTATGGTCTCACTCATTTCAGGCAGAAGCCCTATCCTTTCCTTGAGCCTCCTTTTTTCCTCAAAGTAGTTTAAAAAACACAACAAACCTTTTTGCCTTTTCCCTGTGAGTCTTTATACTGGGAACCTCTTTTGCTTCCATCTTCTGTGTATTCATTTTAAAAATCTATGCTGGCTGATCAGTTCCCTCTGTATTCATGTTGATTTCCATAGACATTTCCCTATTTTTCTTCCCATTGGAATTGTTTTCCCTTTGTATCTTTTAAACCATTCACCTCAAATCATATAGCTAGTCTTATCAGATGTGAACATCACATCCAAGTCCCCTGACTATAAGCTGAGGATTCTCTCCACTATACCATGCCACCATATCAGATGAGGATTAGTAACTTGGGCTTGCAAAAGTCCAAGAGATGAGATTTGTAAATTTGTCATTTGGTGTTTGATGCATTTTCCCTTCTCCCCTCCCCTATCTGCCCCATTCTTGCAATTTTTTTTTGTATAGCAAACTTTGTTGCATGTCTTCCCTCTAGGCTAGCCTCAGTTATTATTAGTACTTTTCAGTGCTCTTGAATAGGTGAAGGATTGATAAATACCCACTACCTTTATTTCATGAAGTTTTGTATTGGCCTTTTTGTAGAAAGGGGATTAAATCAGCTTTTTCCTTTCATTTTACAGAAGAAGAGATAAACAACATGAAGAGTGAACTGGAGAAATATGGGATTCAGATGCCTGCCTTTAGTAAAATAGGGGGGATTCTGGCGAATGAGCTCTCTGTGGATGAAGCAGCACGTAAGGAATGAGGGATTTTATGTGTTCGGGTGGGATTATAGTCACATTCAGATAGCTCAGATTGTTGTGATAATCATAGAGTCTGAGGTTTTGAAAGGATCTGGTAAGTATTTAAAATTCATTAAGCAATTGGATAGAGCAAAAGGCTGCCTTAAAGGTTCTTTTTCAGAGAAGTATTTCCTACCCATGAATCAAAATCATCCAAGATTTCTTGGGAAAGGCAGCAGTAGAAATGACCCCTGAATCATGAACATCAGCTGAGGCATCACAGAGGGAGATCAATTTATGTTTGCCTAAGGTCTTCTCCACTGTGATGGAAGAGATCCAATCCGGGGATGGTGGGTTGCTCTTCATGTTCCTGTTTATGGATGATATTGTACTGGTAGCCCTGAGCTGTGGGCACTGGAGAGACTTCTAGATGAGATTTTTAACTCTTAGAAAGACTTTCGCTTCATCATTCACATGTGAAATATGAAGTAGATGATGTCTGTTACCCCAATTATGACATGCATTTGTAGAGACAGCCAATAAAATTTATCCTTCAGTCCCTATTTGGGCCAGACTGTACAGATAGACAGTGCTTTGGGCCCAGATTTGAACAGAGGAGAATGGCCTGGATTACCTTCAGGAAATTACTCCGCTCCTTCAGTGAGCTCTAACACCTCTCCATATAAATGTAATGTTATGTACTTTTATTTTTCCAGTGCATGCTGCTGTTATTGCCATCAATGAAGCCATTGAACGTAGAGTTCCTGCTGATACGTTTAGTGCTTTGAAAAACCCCAATGCTATGCTGGTGAATCTTGAAGAGCCATTGGCCTCCACTTATCAGGATATACTTTACCAAGCTAAACATGACAAGATGGCAAATGCAAAAAATAGGGTAAGAACAAAGTTTCTCTGATTATGGACTTGCAAGTTTTTACTGATCTCTTCACTTTAGCCTTAGGGATTGACTCTGTATTAGTTATTGCATTTCACCTAGACCTCGTTTTGTAAATTTTGCTACAGAACTTTTATTCAGGCTCTGAATGGGTCTTGAATCTGTTTTATTGACCATGAAAGGGCATTTCTGGGGAAAGAACAGTCTCTAAATTTTAATATAACTTTTCTTTTTTAGCCTTTTACAAGTTTGAGATGACTATGCGTTGTAAATTCTATAGTTAACTTTGTTTTAACGTTTTTAGTGTGAATATTTGCTCGACCATACAAAATGTACGAAAACTCAATTAGGAGTTTCTGTATTTACTCTCCATGTTGGGAGTCTGTAATTTGAAACTTTTCAACTTTGTTTTAGCTGGTTTCTAGATCATGACAGAATAAGCCAGTTCCAATTCTATAATTTTCCTCATATGTGTTCTCCTACAGCAAGGATTAGTGACTCCTAGCACAGGTGCAAAAGATGGGATGCAAATTGGTTACTGCCACCAAGAGCCTTTCCTACTGCTAATGTGTTACTGTTAGCAGTCAGAAGGAGGCAGGGTGCGTTAGCCTTCTAACTCACTTGTCTGCACTCTGGGGTGCAGGAGAGGAGATGTCCCCACCTTGCAAGTTTTGTGTCCTCTGTTGCTTAGGGTCCCCTTCTCACCAATGGCGTGCTGACAAGATAGAATGGCTAATCTCTTCTCTAAGCTTGTTCCTACAAGACCCCTCTACTCTCTTATTCCTATTAAGTCATTTTAAATATGTAATTGATTATAGACTCCTCTTCTTAAGTCCATGAATTTATTATAAATGAGTTTCATCTTTGTCTTTCATTTCTTCTGGGTGTTCTTGGTGGAGTAAAAATGGTATTTTTCTCAGCATAAGCACTTTTGTACTTGAGAAATCAAATCTATTTAATCATTTTTACAGCCGTATAGAATCTAGCACATGTATAAGCCATATTTATAGCCCCAAGAGGGGCAACGGTACTTTTTAGCCAAGTAGGGAAGAACCTGGGCTGATTTTGCTTTGTCTTATTCTCAGACGGAAGACTCTGAAAGAGAAAGGGATGTTTATGAGGAGTTGTTGACTCAGGCGGAAATTCAGGGAAATATAAATAAAGTCAATAGTAAGTATATCACTTTGACTCCTTCCTGGTTTGGTGGTAAAAAGGGGTTAATTGGTTCTGTATCTCCCATTCCTTTTGTACTCGAGAGGCCTTGTTTTCTTAATATCTTGCGTTCTCTCTCTTTCGCTCTCCTTCTTCCTCTCTCCCACTCTCATTCAGGCCTCTTTACCTCACACCGCATGACTGCAGTAGCTTCCCGACTGGCCTCTTGGCCTCCCATCTCTTGCTCTTCTAGTTTGCCTTCTATGTTGTTACCAAATTAGTTTTTCCGTAGGCACCTTAGACATCACTTATGTCATTTCTCTGTTTAAGAACACCTCCCCTATTCATACTCCTAAGTTTTGCTTGAAAGCTCTTCATCACCTGGTCCTGTCATTACTATCCCTCCATTACATTGTCACAGAAGCTCCACTTTGTTCAGCCCCACCTCCTTATCTTCCTGGCCAGTGTGCCATGCTCACTGCTACCTACTGCTGCTCCCCACTTAGATGTCCTTTCATACTCCTTTCCTCCAGGCCAGACTTCATTCATCTCAAGGCCACTGCTGTGAAGTCTGTCCTGATTCACAGGGTTCTTTGCTTTCTCCTGGATATTTCCTAGAGCAGCTTGAAGTAGAAAGTTAGAGGAAGATGATTCATGTTATTATTACAAAACCCTTCTGCCTAGTTTAGTGCTTTGTATTTAAATATTTGCTGAGTAGTCGAACATATGTAGCAGTGTTAAATATCTTGGGATTATATATAACCTGTCGGTTAAGAATATGGTGATATAGTACGCAGACACATAAACACATATTAATTCTCATGTTAGTATTTTGTACTGGGGATGGCCAGGTATAGCCTCATTTCGAAAATAGAGAAGCTGAGGCAGTGGGTAACAATTTTTTTTTCATGGTCACAGAAAATGGCAGTGAAGAAGCCAAATCTTCTGCCTGCTAGCTTAGTCTTTTTTTCTATCAAGTTTTCCTGAGGGTGTGTACCCATCATTTTATATTACAGTAGTAAGATGGTATATGGACTAGATTTCTGGGGTCATAGGCTGGTATCATCTTGTCATGGAGATGACTGGGTAAATGGTCATCCCTTTCTCTTCTCCTTTCTAGCATATTCTTCATTAGCCAATGTGGACCTGGCTTTAGAGCAGGGAGACCCATTGGTCTTGTATCAGGCACTAGCGGCCCCAGCTCTGGGCCTTCGAGCACTGCAGCAGGACAACTGTGATTGGTACTTCAAGCAGCTCCTGAATGAGAAGCAGCAGAAGAAGCAGGTAAAGAATCCTTTAGCATGGGGAGAGTCTGTCTGTTTGAATCCTTCATTGTCCTTTCAACATTTTTAAGGGGGCCCCATTTTGAGGGTTTTCCCCATTACACATTTCTTTGTCTGGAGAGTGTGCAGAAGCTCCCAGCTCAGAGCTTCAGGGCCAGAAGTGGCCTTCGAAGCCCAGTCTGATCTCTTCATCTTTGAAGTGAGGAAGCCAAGGCTTAGACAGGCGAATGTCACACAGGTAGCATGTGACAAAGGCAGGATTTGAATCTAGGGCTTCTGACTCCAGGCCCAACATTTTTTCTGGGTATCAGATAATTGTGCATGTCACTCTGTGCTTGTGAAGCATGTAGGTTATGGACTGAGAAAGTCCCTGTTTAATTTCATGTAGTAAATTTGTTGAAATCCTAGTATTTGGGTAACTGGATCATTTGGTTGGGAAGAAACCCTAAAAGAAGCTTGGGTTGAATTTTATTCTAGGAAATAATACTAAAAAGCTTTGGATAACTCCATTTTTTGTTCAGGTTCTCTTATTCAGCAGTAAGCTGAAACGTTCAGATATTGCCATTGTCTTTGACTGTTGGATTTTTGTGGATTCTTGCTGAGAATACAGGGTCCATGGAAGACTTATGTGAATGTTCATTTACTTTCTTCAGAGTGGAGTGATTGGTCCATTGCAGAAGGAGGACCTGCAGGCTGGAGTGGATGCTGCTAACCGTGCTGCCCTGCAATATCAGAGAAGTGGGTGCCTTCATTTAGGTGTTGGTGTGGGGGAGATGGGGGTGGGGAGACAGAGGGCTGTATCAGAATGCCACAGGACAATTCCAGCAGGTCAGTCTAGCCCCTTGGAGGGGCGCTGGAGCCAGATAGCACATGCCATAGAACCACTGGGTGTCCTTCAGGGGGCCTGGAGCTATTCCTAGATTGGGAGAGTAACCTGGAATTAAACGAAGGGACGCATGTTGGCTTGGTCAGTCTTAGTGCCTTCCTAGTCTGCAGACGTCAGGGAAGCTAGCTGGTTTCTGGACTCCTTTGGTTGTTATATTTGACATTTTTGCACTAACTTTGAAGTTCTCTGAGCTAACGAGATACTAACAGGTATCTAAGAGTAATAATAATATCTAACATTTGTGGAGCTGTTACTGTATGCCAGGCACTGTGCTGATTGATAAGCATTGTGCTATTATTATTTCATTTAATCCTCATGATAACTTTGAGGGGTACGTGCTGTTATTACCCCCATTTTACAGATGAGAAAACTGAGGCAAACAGGTTAAGCATCTTGCTCAGGGTCATGCAGCAAGTAAGTATCCAAGGCCAAATTTGATCTTCCCGACTCTAGGCCCAGTGCTCCGTACTTTGTTCCACCTAGCTGCCTCTAATCTGGGATTAGGCCGTAACCTGACATTGGGATAGCCTTGCAGCGTAGCAAAGCTAAGCAATCTCTAGTGACATATCACTATTGTTGGTACTGAAATAAAGTGAACGTTTATGTGTTAGGTTTCTTCACAGGAGATTCTACTTTTTCCTACTTTTGACTGTCTTAATATTTCCCAACAAGTATTTTGGATTGTTCTTGCAGGTGAATTTCTGACAGGTAGTACTTGGGTAAACTGACTTAACAGATTCTTAAATCTATTTTGATGCAAGCTTTCCATTTTATACTTGACCTGAATTTATCTTCTCTCTATCTAAAGTATTTTCTTTAGTGAACGTACAGATATTCCTTTTCTTGGGCACTGTCTCAGGAAAGTGGGGCTAATTAGCCAAAATGAGCCAGAGCCAACAGATTTATGGTCCCTTTGAAATCTAGGTAATTTTCCAGAATATGAACACTCCCAGCATACATATGTCTGCCCTTTTGTCTGATTGTATACTTCTCCCCACTTTTCTCCTTCCCTACCTGGATGTCTTATGTTGAGTATTCTTTGTGAATTCCTTTTTCTCCTTGGAAAGCAACCAAGCTGTCCTCTTGGCTGCTGTTGCCACCTGATGGCTGTGCAGGGGATGTGCCTTAGCAGACACCTTCTTCCTTCCTCCATGCACTTCTGCCCTCCATTGGTTCCTGCAAATGCTGTGTATCCTCCTTTTCCTCTGTCTTTCATATCTCAGTTAATTATTTAGGCAGTCCCTTCAATATAACAAATGATTCTTATGCACCTACTATCTGTTAAGTGTGTGCCAGGCACTGGGAAAACAAAGACAAAAGCAAATTAGTCCCTGCCCTCGATGATCTTACATTCTCTTGAGTAAAGTGAAGAAGAAAATAGAAAGTATTTCCAGGAGAGAGGTATCATTAAACTTCGTTATTGTGGAGAAGATACGTCTCTTAAGTGAGCCATGAAGGAAGATGATGATTTCGAGAGTTACACATGAAGGAGGAGTATATTCTACACATGGGAAATAATTTGCGCAAATGAAGAAATGAGAAGTGGAACGTTAAGTGTGGTAAATAGCTAGTGGTCCAGGATGGTTGAATTGTATAATACATGAAGAGAGCTAATGTGACATAAGCCCAGGAAAGGTAACTGAGTCAGACTACAGAGGGCCTTAAGAGCCAGATTGAGTGGTTTGTATTTCATCTGATAGACAATAGTGAGTTTTTTAAGTTTGTAAAGTAAGGGAGTGATGTGGGCTCAAATTCTTACATCAAGGTGCTTTAAAAAACAAGACATTATACAGCTACAAGGGGATACTTTTGTTGAATATTTTGAGCAAAAGAATGGAAATGGTATTTTAGGAATATTAATGTGGTGATGGGACTAGTGGATTATACAGCTACAAGGGGATATCTTTTGTTGAACATTTTGAGCAAAAGAATAAATGTGGTATTTTAGGAATATTAATCTGGTGACGGGGATAGTGGATAGATTGGAGAGTGGAAAGAATGTCATAGGGAGACCTATTAGAAAGTCAAGCTTTGATGATTAAAGAGTCTGCTCTGCAGTTTATCAGCACATTTTATCTGACTTTAGACAGATAATAAGCACATATCAAGTCCCTACTCTGTGCTAAACTCTGGGTATACAGAGAATGGCAAAAATAACCATTTTCCTTGGAGAGTTCACTTTCTAATGATGAAGTCAACATAGCTGTTCAAGATAGGTACCAAGTAGGGGAAGGCCCTCATAGAAGGCGGTGCCTCAGCCGAGTCTTGAAGGAAGCTCGGGAATCTGTGAGGCAGAAGTGAGGAGGGTGGCAGCCAATGCAGAGGCTCCAAGATTGGAAGTGAGATGTCTGAAGAACAGCATGGCAGCCTATGGAGTGAGGTCACAGCCTATGTGGAAGAGAGGAAAGTAGGAAGGGCCTGAGTTAGGAGGGCTTTTACATCAAATAGAGGACTTTCTGTTTGATTCTAGAGCTAATAGTGAACCACTGGGGTTTTTGTTTTCGGCTGGGAGGATGGGGATTGGCTTTAGAAAAATCACTTTGGTAGTTAAGTGGAAGGTAAATTGGGGTGCATAGAACCTCGTGGCCTGAAGGTCCAGTAGAAGGCTCCTGTGGTAGTGCAGCTGAGAAGTGATGATGACTTAAACTCGAGAACAGTGTGAGTAGGGAGGAGACATAAAGAGGTAGGGCCATGAGTGTGGGAGGAATGCCAAGGTTCGGCAGCAGATTGTATAAAGGGGGTGATTGAGAGGTAGAGGATGAGCCTTTGTGGGTCTGAAGACGATACCCTTGGCAGTTATGCAGAAATTCAGAAGAGAGAAAGTTCAGTGTGAAAGATAATGAGTTCTGTTTTGGACAGATCTGAGTTTGAGATGTCTATGGGACATCCAGGTTAAAATGTTCAAAAGACAACTGGAATGGCAGGACTCTGGCTCAGGAGAGAAACTAGTGCTAGATCTGGAGATCCTTGTAGGACAATACATTAACTCCTCTATTTAACTTTTAAAGCCCTGTATATCCTAACGGCAACTTATCTTTCTTGGCACCATTGGACATTTCTTTTTCTCCTGTACTCTGTGATGAAGCCACATTGAACTTTTCTCCTTTCCCTATATAATACTCCATCTTTCATCTCTCTGTCTTTATAGTAATTATCCAACATACATGAATTCTGCCTTGTAATATCCATCTGTTTATCTTTTCTTTTAAAAGGGAGGGAGGAAGGGAAGGAATGAGAAGGGAAAGAGAGAGACAGAGAGAAAGGGGTAAAGAAGATGAAGGAGGCAGGGTGAGACTGAGGATGGGCGGTTTTTTTAATAATGGGAGAGACATTGCCTTGTTCCTAAGCAGCTGGGAATGAGCCGCTGCATAGGGAGAGATTGAAGATGTAAGAGAATGGGAATGAGAGAAGGAGCAATCTGTTGGAGAAGACAACAAGGGATGAGATCTAGGGTGCATCTTGTCAAGATGGGCTGCTTCATTTGAGATTGGAGTTAAGGAGGAGATAGTGGGCAATGTCTGAGTAATTGAGATAAGGAGGGAGAAAGGGGAACAAATGGACTGAATTTCTGTAACCCAAATTGGGCATTTCTATTCTCTTAACATTGCAAGCCTTGCTTTTCTCACCTCTTGTTCATCTCCCAGGGTTGGCAGCAGTGACTTCAATTAATGCTGCGATTCGAAGGGGTGTTGCTGAGAAGACTGTGTCAGAGTTGATGAATCCGGAGGCTCAGTTACCACAGGTGTATCCTTTTGCTGCTGAGCTTTACCAGAAGGAGCTGGCTACTTTACAGCAGCAGAGCCCTGATGTGAGTAACTGAACCTGTGCAGTTTGTGAGGAACAGAGCATAGAAGTGGTCTTCAGAATCATTAGGCTAATTCAATAGCGTTCTTCAACATATCTGGACAGCATGTTCTTTTCAAGTAATAAATGACTTCCATGTTGGTTCTATTGAAATACCTCCCTCCCTTTATAAGAGGTGATATTCTTCACAGCTGTTTTCCCCGTCTCTGTTTTGTTTAGCATAACCTCACCCATCCTGAACTCTCAGTTGCAGTTGAGATGTTGTCATCAGTGGCCTTAATCAATAGGGCTTTGGAATCAGGAGATAGAAGTACTGTCTGGAAACAGCTGAGCAGTTCAGTTACAGGCCTTACTAACATTGAAGAAGAAAATTCCCAGAGGTGAGTGACCAAAGAAGGAAGAAATTTAGAAGCTTGTAAATATTCTCTTTTGTTTTTCTTTAATGAGTTTTGTATTGACATCTTTTATTTTTAAGTCTTCTAAATTTCCCCATACATCTGTTCCCCTTACCTCTTCCAGAGAGCCATCCCATGTAACAAAGATATGTTTTAATGAAAAAGAAAAAAAAATTAGCAAACAGCCCAATACATAAAAAGAAATCATAAAATACATGCAGTGTTTTACACCTGTGGACCTCTCACCTCTGCAAAAGAGTAGTGGGATGTGATTTCTCATATCGTGTTTTTTCTTTTTATTTGCAACATTCACTTTTGGTTGTTTTGTGGTTCTTTCCTTTTTCATTGTCGTAGTCATTGTTTATATTATTTTCTTGACTGCTTCGTTCTGCATCATTTCATAAAAATCTTTCCATGCTTCTCTGTATTCCTCATATTTGTCATTTCTTACAGCACAGCGATATTTTTATTATATTCATGTACCACAGTTTGTTTAGTCATTTCCCAGTTAAGACACCTACTTTGTTTCTGGTTCTTTGCCCCTACAAAAAGTGCTGCTTTAAATATTTTGGTGGATTTGGGCTTTTTTTCTTTTTTTAATCTATGACCTCCTTTATATACCTTTAGTGTAATCTGGATCAAAGGGTGTGGACATTTAATCACTTTATTTGCATAATTCTAAATTACTTTCCAAAATGATTGGAGCAGTTCACAGTTCCACCAACATTAGTGTGCCTATCTTCCCATGTGGCCCTTCCAGCATTGTTTATTCCCTTCTTTGCTGTTTATGAGGTGAAACTTCAAGGTTGTTTTTTATTTTGACTTCTCTCATAATTAGTGATTTGGAGGATTCTCTCATGGTTAATAGTTTGCAATTCTTTGAGAGCTGTTTGTTCATATCCTTTGATCACTTATGAGGAAATGGCTTTTGGTCTTACATAGACATAGTCAGACACCCATACACACACATATGTACATGTATAGCTTGCATACCAAACCCTTTTCAGAGAAATATAATACAGATCTTTTGATAAAAACATTTTTTCCCTCATTCTGCCTCTTCCTTTTGTATCTTAGATTTGTTTGTGCAGAAGCTTTTCAGTTTTGTGTAATTGTCTCTGGCCCTCGTTTGGTTAGGAAGACATCTCCTGCCCGTTGTTGTGAAGTATGTGGTCTGCTTCAGAGAAACAAGATCTAAAATATCAAGGGAGATAATGACAGATGAAGGAATGAAAGGGGAATGGCAGTTCCAGACCTCTGACTACATGTGACACAGCTGTCATCACTCCATCTGGTGTTGACTAAAAGAGAGAAGTGGGTCAGTGGAGCAGATTAGACAAAGGAGAATCAGAAATAATATCCTCAGTATTCCAGTGTTTGGTTAACCCAGATGCACCAGTTACTTGGGAGAGAACTCCTTCTATCATGAGAACTACTGAGGGAACTGGAAAGCAGACGGGCAGAGATCAAGCTTCTATCATGGTCTTATGTCGAATTACACACTAAATTCCAATACCTAATTATTAAAGATTTTAAAAAAAATTAGAAGAGAAGCAGATTTTATACTGTTCATAGTTTTGGGTAGCTATATCTTTAACCAAACTAAAGAGAGGGGCAATTACAAAAGAAAAACTCTCATTTGTTAGCCCCTTTTTGTAACTCCTATTCAATCTTATTTGGAGACTTTGTGATAAGGGACTGACTCTTTTCCTCTTCTCAGGGGAGTTGCTTAATGAGACTTCTGGTCCCGTTTTGTCTTCTGGGGAACTTGTGCTGTTGTATTTTGGCATTTGAGCTGCTTTATAGCTTTCTTTGCATTCTTACACATTTTTCCAGGTCTCAGAGAGCTCTTTAAAAAAGAATATGCTTAGTTTCACATTTGTTGTCTTGAATTGCAGGACATAATTAATGACCTCTTATCCCTCGTAGATCTTTGTCCCCATCTCTCTCTATTGTCTCTTCCACATTAGTTCTGAGGTCTTGCTTCTACTTACACTGGGACTTACCTTCTACTTCATTTCGGGGACAGGTATATTGATGAACTGATGAAGCTGAAAGCCCAGGCACGTGCGGGGAATAATGAGTTCATTACGTGGAATGACATTCAGGCTTCTGTGGACCTTGTGAACATGGTGGTACAAGAGGAAAATGAACGTAAGTACTGTTTTTGGGAAGGTTTTTGGGAAGGTGAAAAATGAATAGGAGATAAAACCTAAGAATCGGTCAGTCTCTCCCCCCCCCTTCCTACCTTCCTCCTTTCCCCCTCTTTTTCTCTCTCCTTTTCTTCCTTCTCCCACTCCCCTCATTTCCCCTGAGGAGACTGAAGTGGGGGAAATGGAGATGTCTTAATGGTACTCTTTGCCTGAGAAAGTGGAAATAGTTTTGTGCTCCCTTTCAACAAAGACTGCTAATTGTTATTATCATTTTTAAAGGAATTTAACTTTGAAATGTGTAATAATAAAGATCCTGAAATAGGAAGAAATTCACCACTCATTCAAAAATTGCTTGGAGTAGAGAAAACAAATTTACTTGATGATGATTGATCTTTTTTATTTGGTGGTGATCATTTGATCTGCAAATTTGTTCAGACTTTTAAAAAATTGTTTTTTTTCTGGGCACAGAAATAGCTACATTTTCTATATTCTAAAGTACCTTTGATAATAAATGACTGTTGTGTAGTGGAAAGAGCTTTGCATGTGGATTAGTCTTTGACTTAATCTCTGAGTCTCAGTTTATTCATCTGTAAAATAAGAGGATTGGGCTAGGAGGGCCTTTTGTGGCCTGTCCAGCTCTCAATCTATGATCGTGGGATTGCTTTAGACTTTGGTTGGATTACCACCCCCACTCTCACCCCCCCAGCAATTAGGAATTTAGTTCAATTTAGTAGATTTGTGTAGAGCACTGTGGTAGGAACTGGAAGAGCTTGCCAAGTTTAAATTCCAAATTCAGGCTATGCTAGTGAGCTTATAGTTCAGCAAAGAGATAAGGTAGTGCTAACTTTGATACAGAGTATTTCATGCAAAGTACATTGGAGAGCTGTAGAATAATGTTGGTCCTTTAGTGTCTAAAGGGGTGATAATCACTGACCAAGGATAGCAGGCAGGGCTTTGTGGAGGGAGTTAGCATTTTTAAAAATATTTAATTTTTTTCCAATGCCGTGTAAAAACAATTTTTAGCATTCATTTGGGAGTTAGCATTTGTGTTGGCTGCACACAGCAAGTACTTAATAAATCAGTCAGCAAACATTTATTAAGCACTGCCTATGTGTCAGCTATTGTGCCAAGCGTTAGGGATGAAAAAAAAAGAAAAAACAAAAACAGTCCTTTACGGAGCTTATGTTCTGGTTGGGTAGACAACACAGTAAAAGCTGTGTACATAGGGTATTAAGTCTAGAATATATAGAATGGAACCTTAGAAGGAGATGTCACCAGCAGGTCAAAAGACTGGAAAAGGCCTCCTGGAGGAAGTGACACTTCAGTTGAGTCTTTAAAAAAAAAAAAAACCAAACGTATTTCCACATTAGTCATGTTGTAAAAGAAGAATCAGAACAAAAGGGAAAAACCACAACAAAGAGAAGAACAGAAAATAATATGCTTCAATGTGCATTCACACTCCATAGTTCTTAATCTGAATGTGGGTAGCATTTTCTATCATGAGTCTTTTGGAATTGTCTTGGAACATTGTATTGCTGAAAAGAGCTACCACATAGTGTTGTTCAGTTGAGGCTTAAAGGAAACTAAAAATTTTAAGTCAGTGGTTGAGAGGGAGGGAGGAGAGAGAGAACATACCAGGCTTGGGGAAGAACTAGTGCAAAGGCATAGATCTGCTGAATTGGATTAACTTTATATTGCCCTTAAGGTGAATACAAATAATATACTTGATTTCTTTTTCCTTTTTCAATAAAACTTTTTTTCTTTTATACATTGGAACATAACCAAAACTCATGACAGAGCCAGTTTTTGCCAGTGTCACATGAGATTTAAAACAAAACAAAGAAAAAGAAAACAATTTGGAGTTTTGTAAAAGTAATTTTTCTCTCATTGGTAAAGGAAAAATGCATATAATGCATAAGATTTAATTTTTTTAAATGGTTATTAATATTTTATTTATCTCCTTCATTTTCATATATACATTCCTAGTCAGTCATCTTTATATAAAAAAAACGTAAACCAACACACTGTATAAAACTAGGTACAAAAAGAGTTCAGTAAAACCACATATCAGCCAAGTCTGACAGTATATGCTGTATGTTTCATACTCATAGTATCCTACCTCTTTAAGGAAGTGAGGGATGGGTAAGGGATGAGGAGGGAGGGAGAGAATTCAGAGTAAAAAATAAGATTGAAACAAACACAAAAAGAATTGAGGGAGACATTTTTTGTCATCTCTTCATTGGGGCCAAGTTTTGTCATTATAATTACCCCATTCACTTCCTTTGTTTCTTTTCCCCTTCCCTTCCTCCCTCCCTCTCTCTCCTTGGTTCCTTTCCATTTCCATTGTTGTCATTGTGTATGGTCGTCTTTCTGATTCTGCTTACTTTGCTTCACATCAGTTTCACATACATATTTCTATGCTTCTCTAGAGTATTCCTAATTTCTTTTGGAGCAGTAATATTCCACTATATCCATATGCTACAGTTTGTTTAACCATTACCTAACTGATAGGCATCTGCTTTGTTTACTGGTTCTTTGCTATTATAAAAGTGCTACTGACAAGTATTTTGGGGTATATTAGGGCCTTTCTGTCTTTGACTCTCTTGGGAGATAAGCCCAATTGTATTATATTTGAGTCACATTTTAATCATTCAGCATAATTCCCAATTGCTTTTTATTACAGTGAGAGCAGGCATAACTTAATTTAGATTAAGTAAACCAAGAAACATATGAAATGAGATACAAATGTCATAATGTAGTAACTGGTAAAAACTGAAGTTTCAGTTTTGATTCGTTTATTTTTGTGAACACTGTTTTTATATGGAAGAAATCTTACAGCTTGGAGAGTGGTCCATTCTGAAATGGAAGCTGGTTCAGTTAGAATTTGGCCTATTCATAATTTCCTTCCTTTTTCGTTGATATCTCCTGACTTCCTTTTTAGGAATTTTAGCAATTGGCTTAATTAATGAAGCATTGGATGAAGGGGATGCCAGAAAAACCCTGAAGGCCTTGCAGCTTCCTTCAGTCAAACTGGACGGAGTGCATGCTCACGTTGCCCAGCATTACCAAGATACACTAATTAGAGCAAAGCGAGAGAAAGCTCAGGTGAGTTAATGGTCTGAGGGCTTTTGTGAGTCACAGGACCTTGTGTTTGTGCAAGACTGGAAGTAAGCATGTCTGGCTGTTTATTCAGCAGTTAGCTGAGTGCCTTGCCACATATGAGGTGCTTAATAAATGTGTGCATTGAATTCAGTAATAAATACCCACCAACTTCCTAGACTGGACAATGTATTATTCTAGGCTTTGTGGAGGTTATAAATATATGTGAAAGGCAGCCCTTGTCCTCCCAAGTACAAAACTTTACTCGAGCAACAAGCAGCTTGGAAAGTAGAATAGACCAAATTGGAGTTAATGACTTCATGAAAAAAACCCAAGAAATATTAAAATAAAGTCAAAAGGCTAGAAGAAGATAAATTAAAATATAAGGCATCATATTAAAAACAACTGACAGATAGCTTAAAGAGAGAGAATTTAAAAATCATTGGATTATTTGAAAGTAGATATTGTATTTTAAGTAATCATAAAAGAAAATTTCCCATATCTCTTTGAACCCGGGAGCAAAGTGAGAATAGAAAGAATCTCTCAGTTACCTCCTGAAAAAAACCCTCAAATGAAAACTCTTAGGAATATTATAGCCCAAATCTGGGCTTTTAGATCAAAGAAAAGAATGCTTCAGGCAGTGAGAAAGAAAGAATTCATGTACTGAAGTGTCAGAGTCAGGATCCCAAAAGATGTAGCAGTCACTGCTATAACTGATCCATACAATGACAACTGCAGTTCCGAAGGACTCATGATGAAACAGACTGCCCACTGCTGACACAGAGTAAATGGACACGGTGCACATTGACGCTTTTTTGGGAGGAACATGGCCAATACTAGAATTTATTTTGCTTGATGAGATGTTTGTAATGACGGTGTTATCTCTTTCTGAAGGTGGAGGAGGGGATGGAGACAGAAAAGAGATACTTTTTCATTGATTGAAAAAACGAAATTTAAATAAAAAAATACAGACTCTTCTTTTACTCTTGCAAAGTGGGTAGGCCAAATTAGCATTACCTTGTAGTTTCCATATAGCATCCCTTGAGTTAGAAAATGATGTCTAAACACTGGAAATTCACATTCTTAACAGTTTTATTTTCAGAATGGTTTTCTAAAGAACTCATGGCATATGCAAATATTGTTACTAATAGGTTTGATTTACAGTCTCTGTTTTATGAATTAGCAATATAATTATGAGAATGAACTCACCTATTTGAGACTAAGTGGCATTATGAGGAATTAAAGTCTTACATGTGCAATTCAAGTCTGTTAACCCATGTTGCTGCTTTGTGGGCATGTATGTAGTTGTATGTTTTGGTCTTCAGAAAAATTCTGTGTGGAACTTTAGGTCACTGGCCAGAAGAAGATTGAATTCTAGTCTGAGCATTCTGAAACTTGGGAGATTCAGGGAGTAATTCCCCTCACGCACAGAATCCTAGAATTTCATTATCGGAAGGGACCTCAGAGTCTACCTAATCCAGCTCATATCTGAACATTCATCCCCTCTCCAGAATCAGTTTGGCTCAGTTTAAAGGGTGTCCTCTTTTATTTGGATGAAATGAGGTGAAACTTTTGGTGGAACTAACTGGAGGTGAAATCACTTCCTTTAAATCTGTGAAATAATGAACTTTTAGGATAATGAACAAAATAGGATAAAGAAATAGTGATGAACACCAGGTTTAGCTGGGTGACTGTAGATGAAGTTAAATTGCCTTTTTTGGACACGAGCTTAAGCTCTGAACCCCTCTTAGTCATATTGGGAGTAGTTTTAGAAATCGGAGTGAGTTACCAAATTTAGTCACAAAAAGGGATCTTAACTGGAACTTACTGAAGTTCTGACCTCTCTGGTAGTTATTAAAGCAAATTGCTGATGGCTATTGGGTGTTAGTCCCAGTATGCAAACATGGATACCATTGGTCTACCAAGAAACACATTATGTAGCTGTCATTTATCTTTTTAGTTAACTGAATTTAAAATGTTAAGGCAGTCGTCAACATATGTACCCTATTCTCTCCTTTCCTTCCCCCTACCCCTCAGTCAAAACAGAACAGAACCAAACAGGACCAGTGATCGCAAGATTAAGGATAGGATAGGAATAGCCAAGAAGAGAAACAACTTTCAGAAACTTTTCACTAAGAAGAGATTGTCTGCGGAAGATTTCAAAATCTAGAAAACTTGCAGATAGGCCAGTTTAGGCTTAATGGCAGGAAAGAGCCTACATGGATCGTTCCGTCTAACCTTTATTGCTCCTCTTAGGGCACAAAACACCATGCCAGCTGCTGGGGGAGATCATAAGGCCTAGCAGAGATATCATCCTTGCTCTTGTGTGATTCACATAGTTCAGTAAACAAGTTCTATGCACAGATAACTGTAAGATTTAATATGTGATTAATGCATGAGAGGAGCAGGTAGGTGGCTTAGTGAATACAATACCAGGTCTGGAGTCAAGAAGACCTGAGTCAAATCTGCTGTAGAGACTGACTAGTCATGTGACTCTGGGCAAGTCGCTTAACCCTGTTTGCCTCAGTTTCCTCATCTGTAAAATGAGCTGGAGAGAGAAATGACAAACCACTTCGGTATCTTTGCAAAGAAAACCCTAAATAGAGTCTCAAAAAGAGTCTGACACAACTGAAAGGACTTCTTGTTGCTCTTTGCAGATGTTGTAACAATCCATTAAAGAGATGCAAATCAGAATACTGTGAATTCTCAGGATGAATTTCTGGAGGAGAGTGCCTTTTGATGCCCTTTAAAGGGACAGATGGGAAATTCAACATAGACATGCACAAACATTTTCTACAGTGTAGTGTAGGAAGAAGGAAATGATTGGGATAAGGAGTGAAGGAAGGTAGATAGGTTGAATAGTTCCCTCCTCAAGGTTTAAATGTGTATACACACATAAACACATGCACACACCCACACATTTTTCTCTCTTATCTTTTCTCTTTCTTGACTTAAATTTTCTTCCATTCTTCTTGGGCATTCCTTTATGCCTGCCCCCTTCCCCTCCTTTTTATCTTTTTTCACTCTTGTCCTCCAATTCTCATTCTTTGTCCTTCTTATGATGAATTGAATGTATCAGCACATTGGCACAGTGTTTATACATATATGTAGATGCTTAATAAGTATTGGCTGAAGGCTTCCTTATTCAGGGTATCATTCATTACTCTGTAATTCATGTGCTTCTAAGTACTAATTATAACTTGATGTTTCTTAGAATTAATTTGAGATGGTTGAGAATTACATTTTTTTCTATCATTGAACATGCTATTGGAGCTCAGAAAATGAATCTGTTTCTGTTACTTCTCTCCATTGGTTCTAACCCTCCCCTCTGGGATCAGGCAGAACAAGTCTGATTTTTCTTCCACATACTAGCCTCACCTTATGTTATCCTCTCTTTCCTTCAAGTACCTGCCATACGGTAGGTATTTAATGAGTTTTGGTTAAATTGAATTAAACAACCTCAGCTTCTTTGAGTCATTTTGATGTGGCATGCTTTCCAACCTACCACTATCCTGGGCTTCTTCCTCTGGAAGTTTTCTAATTTGTCAATGTCCTGAAAATTTGGTATCTAGAACTTAACACAACACTTGAAATGTGATCTAATCAGGGCTAACAGGTTGGACTAGCACGTTTCTGGTACTGGATACCATTCTTCAAATCAGTCCGTTCTAAGATTGCATTAGTTTTTTAGCTGCCTGTTTATATTATTGACTTCCTGAGCTTTCAGTATACTAAAGTCCCAGTTTTTCCCCCCACGAGTCATTGCTCAGTCATATCCTCCCCATCCTGTATTTGTGCATTTGATTGTTTAAACTCCAAATGTAGGACTTTACATTTATCCTTCCTAAATTTCATTTTCATATATTTGGCTCCATATTCTAGCTGATGAATAAATGAAAAACCATTTCCTAAGTGTTCACTATGTATACAGTACTGTGCTAAGTGCCGGGATACAAATAGACAGTTTCTGATGGAAAAGCTTTTTGAATCGTGAATTTTTTATCCACTGTTATCTGTTCCTCTTAACTTCATATTATTGGTAGATTTGTTAAATATGCCCCTTATGCTTTCACCCATGCCATAGATTAAAATGCTATATAAAAGGTGGTGGAGTCTTATGACATTCCACTGGAAACCCTCCAGGTTGACGCTTTTTGTTTAATTGATACTTCAGATGCAGGGTTTCCACCATTTTTGAATTTACTTTGCAACTGTGGCCTAAATAGCCAATGCCACTCCATCCTATCTCTGAAGGTGTAGGGAAACTTTGTCATGTGTCTTATTGAAAACCAAATGCACTGTGTCAGGGATTTTTCTCTGATAGATCATTTAACCCAGTCAGAAAAAGAGAAAGAAAGTTAGGGTTAGTAAGGTTGCTCCACCAGAGTGTGTACTGGTTGAAATCATGCTAGTTTATGATAATCACTGCTTCTGAAGCCTTCTTTATTCTCAAGTTTTTCTTTGGCAGAACTCTATAGCAAGAGAGATATATGAAAATTATGCTGTTGGAGGCTAAATTGAAGTTAATGGAAATCTTTAGCTTAGAGAAGTGTAGGCGTAGGAAGGGATATGATAACTGTCAAGTACTTTGTGAAGGAAGAATACTTGTTCTCCTTCATCCCAAGGGATAGAAATAGGAGCAATGAGTGGAAGGTTTCAGAAAGGCAGATTTCGTTTTGACTGAAGAAAACATCAATTTTTAAACTTTTATTTTCCATCAAAAGCATTTTTTTTCTTCACTGTACCCCATGTTGAAAAAAAAATAGAAAAGGAAAAACCAAACCCTTGTAACAAATATAGTCAAGCAAAACAAATTCCTTCATCACCATGTCCAAAAACATACGTGTCATTCTTCATTTTGAGTCTTTTCACCTATTAGAAGGTGGGTAGAAAAATTCATTGTTGGTTTCATGGACTTGTGGTCAGCCATTGCATCAGTCAGAGTTCTTCAGCCTTTCACAGTTGTTCGTCTTTACAGTGTTGTTGTGTAAATTGTTCTCTTACTCTTCTCATTTCACTTTGCATCAGTTCCTAAAAATCTTAACAGGGTTTTTTCTTTCCTTTTTATCATTTCCTCAAACACAAAAGTATTTCATCATATTAATGTATCATACTTTGTTCAATTATTCTCCAGTTCATAGATGCTCCCTTCATTTCCAGTCGTTTGCCATTACAGAAAGAGCTGTTATGAATATTTTTGTACACATGGATCCTTTTCTTCTTCTTCCACTTTTTTTGGGGATATAGGCCTAGTAGCGTCACTGGGTTAAAGGACATAATAATTTAGTGATTTGGGGGGGACATAGTTACAAAGTGTTATACAAAATGACTGGACCAGTTCATAGCTGCACTAACAACGCATCAACATGCCTATTTTCCCATGATGCCACCATCATTTGTAATTTTCCTTTTTTTTTTTTTTTTTTGTCACCTTGGCCAGTCTGATGGGTGAGATGTAGAACTTCAGAGTTGTTTTAATTTGCACCCTTAATTTAAAATGATTTGGAGCTTTTTTTTTTCACATGGCTATAGATAGCTTGGCTTTCTTCCCTTTGAACTATTTGACCTCTGACAGTGTATTCATTGGGGAATGACTCTGGTTCTTATACATTTGAATCACCTTATTTGATATCTTGGAGATGTTTTTCAGAGGTGCTTGCTTTAAAGATTTTTCCCTCAGTTGTTTTCCTTCTAATTTAGCTGCTTTGATCTTGTTTATGCAAAAACATTTAAATTTTATGTAATCAAAATTGTCCATTTTATCTTGTGTTCTATTCTTTCTTGTTTGGTCATGAACTCTTTCCCCATCTATAGATTCAAAAGGAAATTTTCTTGCTCCTCTAATTTGTTTTATGATTTGGTCTTTTCTTTCCAAGTCATGTGTCAGTTTTGAGCTTCTATTGGATTGTGTTTTTCTAAACCTAGAAAATGTGTTTCCAGTTGGGAAACATATCTTAGCAGTTGAATGTTGCCCCAGAGTGGAGTGGGATGCCTCAGGACAGACTGCATGTCTTTAGATAGAGTGTGGATTACTATGGGGAGGCTGTTATAGAGGGGGTTCTTCAGTTCAAGTCAGTGAACATTTAAATTTAAATTCCTACTGTTACAAGGCTCTGTATGAGGTCCTGGAGATTTAAGGAAAAAAAAAATTAAAGTTTCTGCCATGAAGGAGCTAACTTTGTACTGTGAGGCACAGTGAATAATACTCAGACAGGTGAATACAAACCATATGCAAAATAATACAAAGTGACCCAGAGGGAGAGCTGGTCAGTAATCAGATCAGGAAAGGCCTTTTGTTAATGAGCGCTCCCTGAGCTGTGCTTGCTCATCAGATGGAGAGTGGAAGAAGTTCCTCTTCTTTTGTTGGGATGGATAGTGAAGATTGAGAAGCCCCGGGTGGACCCCACTCTTCTTTTAATGTTGCCTTTTCCTCCTAGATAGGGAAATCTCTTTGTTGAAGAATGAATATTATTCGGGGCCAGTTTCCACACCTTTGCTTACAGCTGTTTCATTTGAAAAACAAACAAAACCTCAAATATGATTGAGAATGCATTCAAAACCCCCAGCCTTTAGGGAGAAAAATTGATATTTGTGACAGATTTTGTTTTATACCTCATTTGGAGACTGGGCCTTTTACCTTGTCACTCCCTATGAACTCCCAGATTTCCTTTTGTTTCTTAACTACTTGACCATTTCCTGTATTTAGTTTACACAGTTGGGGGTGGGCGATGTTACTTCTGGCATTTTCTGTGTTTAGCAATTAGCTAGAGGAAGTGACTGGCGAGAAGAAACAAGTTGCCACTGCTGTACCCTGCTTTGTTGGTGGCTCCGTCTATAGGAGTCCAGGCCATTCGTGCCAGGGGACCTCCTAGAAAACAGTGGGGGCAGGCAGCCGCAGAGGAGCCCTTCCTGTCAATCAGACACAAAGAGTAGGAATTACTGGGTCAGATTGCAGAGAATTAAATGTCTTAATTTCCTGAGTTGGGGCAAGAAAAACTACTCTTATTTAAACTTCTTATTTTTTCCAATTCCCAGCCTTCCCATTGGTTGGTTAACGATACTGAAGCAAGCATGGAGTCATCACTTTGGAGTGCAGAGTGTAGAGGAGAGAACAACATTTATGAAGGTCCTACTAGGTGTCACGCACCTAGTGCTAAACACTTTACAAATCTGGTCCCATTCAGGAGAAAAGGATTGTAGAGATCCTTTAGGCCCCCTTCTCCTCCTGCAGATGAGGGTCCACAGAGATTGCACCTTGTCCAAAGTCATCCAGGCAGTATTTGAGCAGAGAAAGTTCCTCTTCATATCTGAGGCTTCTGTATGCTCTCATTGCACTGCTTCTTTGAAAGTCAGATCCTTTCGGAATGCCTGCTGTTTGAGTGACTTCTGTGTGCCAGGTACTGTGGTTGGCACTGGGGATGCAAAGACAAAAGCCCCCCAAACAGCTGTATTGTCCGTGTGGAAGGAACTCATGGGACTCACGAATGTGAGTATATCAGGAAGCTTGAAGAGCACACAGATCACTATAGATATGAGAAGAAACATAGGCCCAGCACTGTGGAGCAGGGGCAGCTGGGGCTGGGGTGGGGAGGTCTGAGTTCTTTGAGAGTGTGGAATATGCTTTTGCAGAAGAATATTTGGTGATGGCCTTTGAAGGATTGAGAACGTTTTGACATTTGGCAATTTGGGGGAAGACATTCCAGATGCGGGGGAAATGGAGCAAAAGTGTACTGGTGAAAAAATCGTGCCTTTTTGGAGATTAGTGAACAAACTATTTTTTGATATGTTATGTGTTAGAACGTAGCGAAAGACTGGGCTGTAAATAGAGATTTGAGCCATACATACACTTACTAGTCTTCTTTTTGCCCTTATCCTTTCACATTGGGCAATTGAAATAACCTTTTGGTTTCCTTCCTTTAGTCTTTTCTTCTTAGTCTGCTTTGTATAATCTGTGTTGTCAGATAAATTTCACTAAAATTTGTTTATTGTGTCCCTCATCTGGTTTAGGGGTGCTGGGACCCCCAGAATGAATGAATTCACTCTCTCAAACCATCTTCCAGTCTAATGGCATAGTTTATTTATCAATAGAAGCTGGCGAAGTTCCTTAGGGAACTTCCAGCTTAAGAAGGATAATGCTAATGCTTATATGGAAAAGGGACAGGGAAAGGAATGCCAAGTATGCTAATTAGATGATCTGGGGAAGGATTGGGTTGTGGTCAGTAGTCTGGGTGCTGGGCTGCTGGAATGCATGGGAAAACTCAGGGAGTCAACAGAGAAAGCTCTGTTGATACCAGATATTGGGGGAGAAGGGACATAATAGTTCTTTTCCAGGTGCCAGAGACAGAGTCCTTGGGGATCTGGTGCCAGGGAAAGAGTCCTTGGGCCAGCACCCCTGTGTCTGTACTGATATCAAAGGAATTATAGGGTCAGGTACGGGTGTGTGTCTGTGTCTGTGTCTCTGTGTCTGTCTGCAACAGGGAAAGATTTCCTCACAGAAGGACCTTGCTGGGATTAAAGGTGCTTCCAGAGACATGGTCTTTGCCTTTTGGTGTCCAGGTCCCACCACCCCATCATCCCTGCTCTTCTCAAAAATATCTTAAGAGGCTCCTTGTCTGTAGAATAAATTCTGTTCACATGTAACCTGGCATGCAAGCCCTTCACAGGCTTTTTAAAAATTTGCTTGAAAGAGGGTTTTTATTAATATTCTTTTAACAGATTTAAAAACAAATGCAACAGTGCAACAAGCTTCCTTCCAATGCTCTTTAAACAGAATTAGGTACCACCATTTGGGGTCACCTTTAGGTACAATTAGAATCAATTACCATCTCATCCTGATTTCAGATAATACAGTGCACTCTAAACTCTTCCATGATTTAAGGCACAAGCACATGATCACAAGTAGTAAATGCAACACAAATTAAGAAACAAAAAATCAGCTAAAAAATCCATGTAAAGTCATCCACACATCATGTTTCAGTTTCCAGAAGTACATTATCATGTACATATAACTGCATCATATTGCCAGTCTGTACATAGCAAGAACTTAGTTATTTCTAATTCTGCTTTATACATGTTTACATAAATTCCATAGGTCTATGCACAATATTCACATCTTCAGTGATAATGAAAAATTAGAATCCAGGCAAATGACAATTAAAACAGGAAAATATATGGAATCTTGTGTCCAGAAGTGCTTAGCAAGGGATTCTTATCTTGGAGTCTGTTCATGTTTTAAAAATATATTTGGTAACTTTATTTTAATATAAATTGGTTCCCTTTGTGATACTTGTATGTTGTTATATGCACTTAAAAATACTCTGAGAAGGGCTCCATCAGCTTTAGCAGACTGCCGAGAGGGTCCATGACACAAAAAAAGTTTAAGAACCCTTGCTTTAGATCATACCTCCCCTTTCTCCCCTATGGGAACCTCCCAGTTTTGCCAAACTACTTTACTTGGTCTTCTGGACGTGTTTACTTCCTCACATCTGTGTTTTGGTGATGCCATTTCCCTATTCTCCTTTTTTTTCCCCAGTTGTTTTTCTGTTGTGTCTGACTCTTCGTGACCTCATTTGGGGTTTTCTTGGCAGAGATACTGGAATGGTTTGCCATTTCTTTCTCCAACTCATTTTACAGATGAGAAACTGAGGCAAAAAGAGTTAAGTGACTTGCTTGGGGTCACACAGGTAGTGAATGGGCCAGATTTGAAATTGGGAAAATGAATCTTCTTGACTTCAGGCTCAGTGCTCTGTGCACTGTGGTGCCACCTAACTGCCCAAAAATCCTTCGCAATTCCCTATTGTCTTGTTCAGTCCTGTCTGATTCTTCATGACTTCATGTACTATACTGTCTTCGAGGTTTTCTTAGCAAAGGTACTGGAGTGGTTTGCCATTTCCTTCTCCAGTGTACCAAAGCAAACAGAAATTAAGTGACTTTTCCAGGGTGACACAGCTAGTAAGTGAGACTGGATTTGAACTCGGGTCTTCTTGACTCCAGGCTCAGTGCTCCATCCACTGAGCCATCTAGCTTCCTGTACCCCTTACTCACTAAGTATCCATGTTTTATCCATCCTTTAAGACAGTTCAACTCCCATCTTCTGAGGAAAGTTCTTTCTAACCACCTTAGCCTGAAGAATTCTTTTTTCAAAACCAACTGTGCAAAAATAGAATGGCAAAAACAAAACACAACAAAACCCAAAGCAACCCACTTTTTTTCTCAAGAACTATATAGATATTTTAAGGACAGTTTCCCTTTTGATCCCTAGATTGCCCTTGTTCCTTGATAAGGCAGACTTTGAGTTAAGTGAGTACTGAATTAAAGGCTCACAAAGGATGGCTGGTGCTGAGATATGCTTTAAGGTTTGACAAACCCTATCTCACATCAAACTTAGGAGGTTAGATAGTAGAACTATTTTTGTACTTGTTTTACAGATGAAGAAGTTTATACTTAGGATCAGTGATTAGTTTAGGATTAGAAAGCTGCTATGTGCCTCAATCTCAGCTTGAACCCTCATTTTCTAACTCTAAAACCTTGCCTTCTCAAGATAATCTGGCTGTGAAATATGGACTATTTGGCTTTTAGGTCCAGGGGATAATTGGATGGTCAGGAAGGGTCCATTTACCTTTTTTACTGCCGTGTCGTTACCCTTTATCAGCCCCTTCTCTTGTTTTGAACCATTTTAAGTCTGGCATTTAATTTTTGTGTGTAGATGTTAATGTAGCCAACTAGATTTTAAGTGCCTTCAGGATAAAGATCTTGTCTTATTCTTTTTCCTGTCCTCCATGGAATTAGGTGTTCAGTCTGTATTTACTGGTTTGATTTGATATCCTTGTTTGGAATTTGACGCTAAGGAAGATCATGGAACACGCAGCTGCCCTTAAGGGCCTTTCGTAACCTCTTGCATCTCCTCCCCACCCCCAAGCCTTTTCTCATCTGGTTGGAAAGCCATCTGATAAAATTTATTCCTTCGATATGTTTTAAGGATGTGATGTCCTATCCTTTCAATAGATTATTTGGCATCCTTTGAGTGAGTTGCTTTTTGCATAGTTTGAGGCAATGATTTGGGGAGTATATCTTCCTAGACATATACATAGCTCTAGACAAACCCATGCTCTGCTCAGCTTTTATTAAATTGCTCTGTTGTTTCCTCTTACATAGGCAAATTATGTGATTAAAGATTGTTAATTTTAATACTTCTGTGGAGCTGTGATCTTGTTGGTGTACTTTCTCTTTTGGTGGTGTAAATTGCAACCCATTAGTTCTTTCTTATTCTCTATGAGTCTTATTCTTGTGTTTTCTTTAGTCCTTCATAAGATATATACCCAACATGCTGGAAGTGCTCCCTTGGTTTTTTAATGTTTTGGGATATCATTGCAACAGTAGGGGCACCCATCTGTTGTCTCTTGTTCTTTCTGAAAAGGCTCAGAGCACAGTGTATTTAGGTATGGAAGTGACCTCACTGATCACCAAGTCCATTATTACTAAAGTAACTTTTTCTTCCTGTTAAATTCTGGGTGTGACATATTATCTTACTTGTAACAACTGTCAAAATTAAATGTATAAATGAACTAACTTGGTTGGGTGCCTATATAACTGGATGGCATAATTTTGACCATTGTGTGTTCTGCATCTACTTAGATTTTTCAGTGTGGGTTATTAAACTAATCTCTTTGGAGTAACCATAAATTTAATGGAGGAGGGTACAATATTGTGTTTGAATAGAAGCATCTTTAGGGAATTCCTTGTCTTATTTGGACCTTGCACAGTCCATGACACTGCCAAATACCTTTAATCAATTCCTCTTCACTCTTCTCGATACTGATTTAACATGTTAATGAGCAAAGTTATTTCTGTGATTTCATCTGTCACAGAATCTTGTGTGACCTTAATGTATGCATAAGAAATAATTTGCCTTCAAAGCTTCATTTTTCTCTACCAAGTAAAATGCTTTAAAAAAAAATCCAACAAACAACATACCAGGGAGCCTTATATTCTCTATAGCTCTTAGTCAATTATATACTAGACTATTAGCTATATGAAACAGTCTGAGAAAACTTGCCTATTACTTTTCATATACATGTTATCAGAGATATTATCAATGATCCCCCTTTACTCCGGAGAGAGTAATAATATGTACAGGAAACAGAAGTGGACAAAGACCACACCTTGGCCAGATTATGAAATTCAGTTCAATAGGTAACCCACTGATTTTTATGGAGAGCTGAGTATCGACATATGGGGTTGGTAGTTACTGACATCATCTTTTTCTGGGTTACAATAGCATCTGTGATCTTTTTCTGCCCTTTTGAAATCTTTGCCTGTTAAAGATTTTTTGAACATCGATCATTGAGTATCTTTAAAACTGTGATGCCCCAAGCATGAATTTCTCCTGTATGTTTTTGGTTATTTCCAGCCACCTTTTCTGACTTCTACATTTTAAGTGTCAATCCATGTAGTGAGTTCCAAATGTAGTCATTTCACTATCATCGCTAATGAGAATAGATCTCTGTGAAAAAAACACTTCAAGATCTGTTCCATTTCATATCTATTTGTTAACCTTTTTCCAGTTTTATCTGCACATCCTGAAAGGATGATCTGTCTCAGCTGGTCTCACATCAAATTCTGAGTCTGAATTTCTTTGAAACATTTCCCCTTAGTCTCCTAAATTACTTTTCAGTGTTTTTTCAGGCAATATAGATGGAAGTTGTCTTTATCCTCCTTTGTAATGTTTTGCAAATAAACTTTTGGTCAATGAGTGTTGTCTGTAGTTTTTATATTTCTTTGCTTGTCAGGAACATCAAGTGTTTGCTGCTTGAGGCATTTCTAGGCTCTTTTCTGCCTTACTGTGGTGAGTTTCACATCTGTTAAGCTTCTTTAAGAAATGATGATAGGCATTTCCCATTACATAAATGGTTAAAGGCTAGGAATGGAAAGTTCTCAAAGAACTGCAGAGTATTCACAACTACATGAAAGAATACTTCAAATCACTAATAATACAAAAAATGGAAAAATAAATACCTCACACCTTGCAAATTCACAAAGACAACAAAAAGTGGTAGCAGTCAGTGTTGGATATATTGTGGAAAGATTGGCACTCTAATTGGTGGAGCTGTGAAATGGTACATTTTGGAGAGCAATTTGTATTTATGCAAACAAAGTGATTAAAACACTCATACCCTTTGAACCAAAGACTCTTTTACTCGGAATATACTCCAAGGAAACTATGTATTTAAAAAAAAGTCCTCCTATATTCTAGAATATTTATAACAGCACTTTTTGTGATAGCTTAGAATTGGAAACAAAGTAGGTGCCTGTGAAATAGGGAGTAGATAAACAAATTTTGGTACATAAATATAGTGGAATAGAACTGTGCTGTAAGAAAAGGTGATGAATTCATAGAGGAGTGGAAAGATCGATATGTGAAATGAAGTAGAGTGAAATAAGTATTCACAGTGACTTCACAACATTCACAATAACTACATCAAATGGAAAAAAAGATACACCAAAAAATCAAAAGTAAATATAACAAAATTATAACAGTCTAGCATAACTCAAATGAAGAGAGACAAGAATACACCCCTACCTACCCTTTCTTGGAGGTGAGAGGTCTGCAGGTGTTGCACATTCACATTTTCAGACTTTTCTGTCTTTTCTTTCCCCTCTAAAAATTACTGTTTTTCATATGGGATGGCTCCCCGGGAGGAGAAGGGGAGCGATACATGGAGATACTGTAGTGAGGTAAGAAACAGAAATGTCAATAATAACTTACACTGAAAAAAATGATGATAGGATTCATATCTTTACTTTTTTTGGTTTCCCATCTCTCAGAGTTGATAGTTTACTAAAGAGTTTGAATTGGAGCTTCTATAATTACATGTAGTCTTTTTAAAAATCCTTTCTTCTAATTTGGTATTATTTTATTTTGGATATTTTCTGTCATCACTTGATGGTATGAGTTGCTACAGTTTATTCTGAAATGACTCCCACATAAATAGTTATTTCTTGTCTGGTAAGATGTAGTTGGCCTCATTTTAGAGGTAAATATTGGGTTGTGCCATGGCAAAGCCTTACAGCTCTCTCTCCTTGAAAAGAATATTCATAATATACAGATGGACTTTTTCCTCCTAATTCTATGGAATGATGTGTGGTGATACTTTTGGGTACAATATGAAACCAACTATCTCTTCTACCTCTTTGAGATCTTATGAGATGTCTTTCTGTGAAGCTTCAGCTCACAGCACCAAAAATTCAATGTTTGAAAAGTTTAAAAATGTAAGATTTTTAGCATATTTTTCCTTCATTCAACTACCATCACTGTACTAAGGGGCCACAGAGGTCAGAAAATTGGTTTTTATTCCCATTGCCTAAGAGCCAAAAATTGGTTGCTTGGCAGTCCGAGCTCACTGTGGTGAGGAGCCTTGTGGTAGTCAGCTGGTCTGGGCCTTAGCAGCAGCTGCAGTCTGTTCCTGGCATTGTCTTTAGAACTTTTCCACTTGGGAGAACCTACTAGAGCATGTGCTCTGCTCTTAGAGACTTTGAGAACAAAAGAGGGCCTCGGCTGCATGAGGAATCACTGATCACAGGAGGGTTTTTTTTTTAAGAGCTTCTGTTCCCAGAGTATTTTGATCACCTGTCTTTAGTCTTATCTTGAGCAGCTACTCCTGGCCAAGAGTATATGATGTTAAATTATGTTTTGCTTTCAGATCAAAGTAACTTCATTCTATTTTGCTTTGGAAGGAGCCTTCAGACACATGGTCGTTTAAAACGTGCACCTTCAGTTTGCCTCTCATTTGGGTATTTAATGTTGGCCTATTTTTGCTAATTCTTAGGAAATTCAGGATGAATCAGCTGTGCTGTGGCTGGATGAAATTCAGGGTGGGATCTGGCAGGCAAACAAAGATACAGAAGAGGCACAAAAATGTATGTATCAATTTCTGATTTTGTTCTTGCTATCATTTATCTTTAGTACTTTTAAAAGAATGCCAAAATGGGGTTGTGCCAGTGACCTGATTGTGTGTGGGATATGTTGCATATCAAAACAATTATATAGATGAACTTATCAATCTAGATTGTCTTTAATGTGCTTTTTTATTCATAATTTTTTTACATGGCAGACAAGCCCAAATCAGCACACAAATTATCAGCACATATTCTCTAACAGTTAAGCCAAAAACATAATAGAGTGATTGTGACTGCGAGAAGGTTTATTATTCAGACTTATTACCCTTTTGTAATTTGTAGTTTGTTTATGTGCTTTAATTTTAACAAGTTGGTATCAACATTGCCATTGACTAGAGTTTGGTTACTGTGTAAAGTCTTACCTTATGTAGTTGTAGTCAATATATGTATTCTTTTGGTTCTGTTTTTTTTTTTCATTCTGTATCACTTTAGATATGCCCTTATGTATTTTTTTAATTTTTTGTGTAAGTAGTCTCTAATAATCCTTCCTGCTTGTGTCAGTTGCCTTAGGAGTCTTGGCTATTAATGAAGCAGTGGATGCTGGTGACGTTGGCCAGACCCTCGTTGCCCTTCGTTCTCCTGATGTTGGCTTATATGGAGTTACTCCTGAATGTGCTGAATCTTACCAGAAAGACCTTGAAGATTTGAAGAAGAAAAAGCTTTCAGCGGGTGAATAGGGGAGAAATAAGAATATGTGTTCTGGTTGCAAGGGAAATTAGTGTGTAAGAGAGTTAGTGTGGTGGGAAGAGGAGAGTGGCTGGTTGTGGGGGAAAGGACACAACCACAGCATGCCTCATTAGAAAGATTGTAGGAAGCTCTCCCTGCTCTGGAGAAGGTATTTCTTTTGGGCTTCAAGTGTTCCAATTGTTGTTGCCAATAAAGACCCTTGGTTGGAACCTATATTGGCTATTTCATCAAAGTGGGTTCAAAAGACATTCATCTTTCCTTGCTTCCAGGTGACAATAATAGCAAGTGGGTGAAGCACTGGGTGAAGGGCGGGTATCATTACTACCACAACTTGGAGACCAAAGAAGGTGGATGGGATGAGCCCCCCGGCTTTGTGCAAAATACAACCCATCTCTCTCGGGAGGAGATCCAGGTAGGTGGCTTTATGAAACAAGGCCCTTCTCTGAAATAAGGAACATTTGCTCAGCAGACACTTAGATAATGCTTTTGAGTTCAGATCTAATATAGGTAAATAATAGGTAAATAATGTAGGTAATAGGTAATACACAAATAATATAGGTAATAGGTAAAAAACATCAAATGAAGATCCAGAATATGTGAGTTGTATATCAAAGCTCCTCAGTCTACACTAATTAAATTGCAAAGAAGGATGTTTGTAGTTCTTAAAAATATGTGAATTATGTAGTTTATAAAGGACTAGAATTGTGTAACTTGTTTCTTATGGTCCAGTTTAAGTGGGATATGGTAAAGTGACCGACCCATTGGTGATCGAAGAAAGAACATCCTCTTGTCCTTGATATGGGTTCCTAATAACATCTGGGCAGGAGGATAGTGTCCTAATGCAGTGGTTCTAGTCCTGTTTCTGTTCTGGTTGATTGCAGGAAACTTCCCTAGGCCTCAGTCTCCTCACAAGTAAAGTAAGGGAGCTGGGTACTACAAAGTCTTTTTAGGCTTTCACTTAGTGTGATTCCAGAATTAAATAAATACATAGTAACAGCCTGAGAAAATAAAGTAGTGCACTTAATAGAACCAAATTAATAATATCAACAAGGTTGTGCAGAGGTACTTAAGGGATTCAGTACAGACTTTTAAAAGCACTTTGTAAACATTTGTTTACACAAACTCTTTGATAATGTACTTATATTCCTTTCTATTCAAAATATAACCACTAAAGTGCTTCTTTAAGAATATGCGAGCCAAGCCGAACTGAACTAGGAAGCATTAAAATGAGGATCAGTTGGAGAAATTGAGATGTTTAATGTTGAAAAGAGAAGACATAAGAGACAAAGGATAACTGGCCTATCATTTTGATAGATGGATTAAAGTCATTTTGCTTAGCCCCAAGGAGAAGAACTAGGAATTCAGGGTGGATGTTGTAGAGAGGCAGATTTAGGCTTTGAAGTAAGGGGAGAACTGTTCATCAGAACTGCTCACAAGTGGAATGGGCTGCTTTGGAAGGGAGTAGGCTTCCCCATACTGGGAGTCTTCCAGCAAAGATAGGATGACCAATGGTCAGGTGTGATAGAGAGGGGATCCTTGTGAGTGAGTTATATGTTGGACTGAGTAACTCTGATGTTCCTTTCAACACTGTGAATACACCAGAGATCATTCTTTGGCCCTGTGGAGAGGTGATACGTTTCTCAGATTTGTACATTAGAGATGTCAAACTCATTCCCACAAAATTCCTGTGCGATCCGAACCAGATTAAAACATAATTAAGAAATGTTTAACAAAAAAATACAACATAAATAATATTAATTTGTAGTTTTCTAAGTCAGTATATGGCCTGAAGGGATCTAGTTCTATTTGAGCTTGATGTCACTGTTGTAGATGACATAAAACTGTAGATAATAAGTAACTTCTTTTGTTGTTAGATACACGATCCAAAAACTTCCCAACACGTCAGAATGATAGTCTGAATCTAATAAAATTAAGTTAATGAGATAAGGTCCAACATGAAGTTTCAAAAAAAAAAATTCACCTGTAATTAGAGTTTGCCAAAAGCAAAATGAATTTCTTGGAAGATAGATTTTTTTCATGAGCAGTCTTCCAATGAGATTCTAAATGTAGAAGGAATTCCTCTCAAGATGCAAATTGGACTAGATGATTCTCTGAAGTCCCTTCTGAATATCTCTGAATCTTACCAATTGCAGAGAAAGATGTATCTAGTAAAATGATATAGGTCAAGATTATGTATGTTTTTAAAAGAATCTTTGAAAAGGAGGCCCAAGGAAGACCCCAAGAGATTATTGAGTTCTCTTTGTCAGAACTTACCCATCCCAGATAAGAGACTTTTTTTCAAAGGAGACCCTACAAGATCTCTGTTGTTGAGAACTTCCTGATAGTAATTGGATTCCATTTTAATGGTGTTGAGCCCTCTTTATCCTGTTGGAGGTAAGCAACAGGGAAGGCTATATCTTGGTATGAAGTCAATGGTTAGGTAACCCGTAATAAAAAATGAAGCGAAAGTTGAGAATGGATTTGTCCTCCACAAAGACCTAATGATAAAAATGCACTTGAGAACCTTCTTAAGCAATTAAACATATTTAGGCCCAGTCTTTGCCCACAAGAGAGTTAAATGGTCAGTAGATTGAGGTATTAGTAATGTGAATTGTTATATTTGTTTCCTAGCTATAGCTTGAAATTTGTATCTTTGTGGCTTAATTAAGAATTGCACAGGACTAATTAATGACTGTTAAGTGTTACATAAGTGATATAAATTCTGGCTTTTAGAATCATAGGAATAGATGAATCTGGTGGTATGAAATTAGGGAAAATATTAAATTCGAGGATAAAAATTAACAAGATTCTGATAATGAAATCTTTTTAATAAAGGAGGAAAATTCTCAAATTGGCTTGGAATTGGCCATGGAAAATGGACATTGGAAAACATTGCTGTGGCCCTTTAAGGAAGCACTAGAATGGATTTATACATTGTAAAACTGGATTTCTTTGTCATGGACGATGGTTTTATATCATCTGTATCTTTGTGTTCTGTTGTTTTTAATGTGATAACTCATTGTCCTCTGATGGTATTCAACTTTTTTTGTTGAAGAGTTCCATCTCTGGAGTGACAGCTGCCTACAACCGGGAGCAATTGTGGCTGGCCAATGAGAGCCTAATCACCAAGCTTCAGGCTGCTTGTCGTGGGTACCTAGTTCGTCAGGATTTCAGGTCCCGGATGAATTTCCTCAAGAAGCAAGTCCCTGCCATCATTTGCATCCAGGTACTTTGTTTAGCAATATGTGCATTTAGATAGAGAATGGGCTTTTAATGCCCATAGGGAGAAAGTTCAACTTTTAGAATTGATTTTTTCAGATGATTCTTTTCTGTACCAAACTCTGTAGAGCTCATTAGTCTGACCTTTTTGATAACATGCATGATCATTCTTTTAACTATAGTTCTAACTCATTATTATGTGCTTGATAATAGACCTTCATAACTGGTGGCCAGTATCAGAAGGACTGCTGGCCACCAGGTGTGAAGGTCTGCTATCAAGCAAAAAGAGACCTGGAATTTTTACTGGATGTATACTAAGAGGACCTGGGTTCTAGTCTCACATCTGCTGCTTACTACCTAAGTGACCTTCTTCAAATTACTTAGCCTTTCTCAAAACCTGTTTCCTCTCATCTAATACAGAAATAATGTTTCATGAAGATCAAGTGAGATGATGTCTAGAAAATGCTTTGTAAAATTATAAATCCCCACATAAATTGGAGATATTTTTATTATTACTTCTTGCTTTGTGTTGAAGGAGACTGGATCAGAGGGTATTACCTATTTTGTTTCGAACCTTTAATGACTCAAAACTAGAAAATGGTGAAACATATTAGAGCACTGGATGTGGAATCATGTAGTAGTCTTGGCTCCATTATTAGTTGTGTGATCTTGCCCAAGTAAGACACCCTCTCCGATCCACAGTTCCTTCATCTGTAAAAATAGAAGTAAATAATAACTACCTCTGCCTGATTTTTGTAAATTCCAGATTAAATGAGATAGTGCATATGAAAGGGTTTTAAAAATTCTAATTCTAAATGTAAGGTGGCATGATCATAGAAAATGGAAATTGTGATGCCACTTCAGCACCTACATTCAAATACTGAATCAGGATAGGAATTAAGTTCTTTTCCAGTGTTTAGAGAAAACCAATCACATTTTGATATTTGATGGTTTCAGTCTCAGTGGCGGGGGTACAAACAAAAGAAGGCATATCAAGATCGTTTAGGATACCTACGCTCTCATAAAGATGAAGTTGTAAAGGTACGTTGACTTGAGCTGTGCTTAGAATGAATGATATTCCTAGGGATGGTAAGGGTCGGGGGTAAAGACATTATCTGATTTTCTTTATTACTTTTTCACAGATTCAGTCCCTGGCAAGAATGCATCAGGCTAGAAAGCGTTACAAAGACAGGTTACAGTATTTCAGAGACCATGTAAGAATCCACATATGACCTTCCAGTGTAATAATTATACTTTTTTTTTGTTGGTTTAATGAGAACAGGGATTTTTTTTCTTCTTAAATCTTTAGATAAAAGACATAATAAAAATCCAGGCCTTTATTCGGGCAAACAAAGCTCGGGATGACTACAAAACACTCAGTAAGTTAACTGTGAATTGTGGTGGTGATGGGGAATCTATTGTGTAGCATTAGGTTTGCATTATTCTTTGGTGTTTTTATTTTGGTTGGAGATTATGGTGCTATCCAAAAGCAAGACTTGTTGAAATTACAGTTCTATTTTCCTTCATTGATTTACAATCTTGTTTTCATTGATTCATGAATATGTACTTCCCCATTCCTGTACCTAGAGAGCCGTCACTTGTAACAAATATTTAAAAAGACAAAAAAAAGCATTTCAGAAAAACCAACACACCAACTGTGTTTCTCAGTAAATATAATAGTATTTCATTCCCTTGGTCCCTGTCCTCTGCAAAGAAGGGACAGAGGTGCATTTTCTTATCTTATGAACTTTGGGGCCAGTATTGGTTGTTGTATTACATAGTGTTCAATTTTGTTTTGAGTCCATTTTCATTATAGCTTTGGGTCGTTTGTGTTTTCCTAGTAACACTCGTTCACATGTCTTTTGTTTCTCCTAGTGCTGTAGTATTCCATTACATTCACATGCCACAGTTTATTTGCTATTTTCCATTCTGTGGACCCTTCGTTACAGTTTCTGACTACCAAAAATGTGTTGCTAGGACTATTTTGGTGTCCCACTGTATGTGGGACCTTTCTATCATTCACTTCCTTGGCATGTACATACCTCCCAGTGATTTCTCTGAGTCAAATAATATGGACACTTTTTTTAGAAATCATAATTCCAAGTTGCTTTCCAGAATGGCCAATTCAAAGCTGTACCTACTGTGTATGTGTCTTTATACAGATCTTCCACTTGTGACTATTTCTGTCTTTTGTTATCTTTTCTAATTTTCTCAGTGGGAAGGTAAAATCTTAGAGTTAGTTTGATTTTCATTTCTCTCACTTTTAGTGATTTGGACCAATCTTCCATGTAGTTATTAATAGTTTATAATTCTTCATTTGAAAGGTTTGTTCATATTCTTTGACCACTTATTCATTTGGAAGAGCTTTAAGTCTTAGATATATGTACACATGTACACACATATATGATGTATCTTGGATATAAGACTCTTATCAGACATAACTCATGTGGAAAAACATTTCCCCAGTCATGACAGGGTGTTATGCCTGTTTTTCTAATTCTTGGCACAGTGTCTCTTTTTACTGGCCCTATTGTATGGCTGGAAATGTTCAGGAGACCACATTTTTCTTTCTCTATTGATAAATCTCAAAACAAATGCCTCCATATCTTGGCTATAAATCTCTATAGAGACCTTTGTTTCTATATTACCATGTTGATATTTTCTGAGTCTTAGCCTTTTTTGTCATGTTTTCTTTCTGTGTTTGATGCACTTCTTTCTGGCAGTCAGTGCTGAGGATCCCCCTATGGTGGTTGTCCGAAAGTTCGTCCATCTTTTGGATCAGAACGACCAAGATTTTCAAGAGGAACTTGATCTCATGAAGATGAGGGAAGAGGTTGTTACCCTCATCCGATCCAATCAACAGTTGGAAAATGACCTGAATCTCATGGACATCAAGATTGGACTACTAGTGAAAAATAAAATCACATTACAGGTATGGGCGTAATATGGGCTCTTTCAGGGATATTGGGCCTTAATGGAAGACAGTCCTGTTCAATCACTTCTCTCTTTTACTTCCTCAGAGGCTTGCTCTGCCCTCTGTTAACTGTTCTTTCTAGGCAGTTTTTAAGTGCTTTGGGCATTATCCTGTGAGAATTGCTCTGAAGTACTATTGGATAGGATAAGGGACCTGAGTCTCTATTAAGTTAGAAGGTGATTCATGATATTGAAGGGATTTGGTTGAGAATACATTTGTGCAATGGGCAGTGCTCATTTTGGAAAGTATCTGACCTAGGTATTGGTTGTCTTCTAGGATGTTGTTTCCCATAGCAAAAAACTTACCAAGAAGAATAAAGAGCAGTTGTCTGACATGATGATGTTGAACAAGCAGAAGGGCGGTCTTAAGGCTCTGAGCAAAGAGAAGAGAGAGAAACTGGAAGCTTATCAGCACCTGTTTTATCTGTTGCAGGTAAGTGGTATTAGTTTTTCACTCACATAGGAGTTTAATAGTAAGAGTAGGTAGCAGGTATTAGGTGATGGACCTTGATGACTCCAGGTCAACCTGACCCTGATGAAATACATGTGAAAGCTATAAGGTAGGATTAGTGTTCTCGACAATGGAAGCAGTACCACGAGATGAGAGAGGAGCAAAGGTCCTGATTTATTTTTTAATGGAAGGCAATGGAGTTTTTGTTTTTTTTTTTTAATTATAGGCCTGTGAGCTTAACTTGGATTCCTAGCAGACCTCTGCAAGGTATTACTAAAGGCACATTTGATGGTCATTTGAAAAGGAAGTGATGATCACAAAAAGCTAACATGGATTAATAACAGGTCATGCTAGACTAGCCTTTTTCCTTTTTTCTTGCCTTTTTTTTGGATATGGTTAATGAACTAGTAGATTGGGGAATGCTATTAATATAGTTTACTTAGATTTCAGGAGAGCATTTGGCAAAATTTTTCATGAAACTTTTGTGCACAAGGTGGAGAAGTGTGAACACAATGATAGTATATTTAGGTTAATTTAGAACTGGTTGAATGGCCAGACTCCAAGTAGTTTTTAATGGCATGATCAGCTTGTAAGAGATCTCTAGTGGAAGGCCTCTGATGCCCATGCTTAGTCCTATGCTGTGTCCCATTTTTATCAGTAATGACCAGGATAAAAGCATAGGTGATATGCTTATGAAATTTACTGATGACACAAAGCTGGAAGGGACAGCTAACATCGTAGATAATAGATTTGGTATTCAAAAAGATTTTTACAGACTAGAGCATCAGACTGAACTAAAAAAAATTTTTTTTAAATAGGAATAAATCTGCAGTCTTAAATTTAGGTTGAAAGAATGAACTTCTTAAGTCTTAAGTTGAGAGGCAAGGCTAGATGGCAGGTTGTTCTCAAAGGAGTTTTAGTGGCACACTCACTCAGCCTGAGTGAACAGTTTGTGATGGCAGTCAGGAATGTGAATTCATCCTCAGGCTGGATTAATCTTGGCAGGAGAAGTCCTGTTCCACTCTGCCCTGGTCAGACAGTACCTGGAGTCCTGGGTTCAGTGCTGGGCCCAACAATTTAGGAGGATGAGCTAAAGAACATCTAGAGGAGGGCACCCAGCATGGTGAAGGGCCTTGAGTCCATGCCATCGGAATAGTGGTTGAAGGAACTAGAGGCTTTTAGTCTGGAAAAGGGAACTTGGCTGGGGATGAGGGGAGATGTGGGGAAGGCCCTGAGAGCTGTCATCACCTGTTTGAAAAGCTCTCAGGTGGAAGAAGGACTTGTTCTTGGCCCAGAGGGCAGAATGAGGAATGATGGGTGGGAAAAAAAGACAGAGACAAATGTAGGCTGGACGTCAGGGACAACTCCCTGACGTTTCAGCGTCTGAAATCATCACCAAGCGGCCACTGCTGGTGATGAGGCTTCATGAGACAGAGTCAGTGTGTGGTGGAGGCTGTGCTTCAAACAGTTCTGCAGGTGGAGCCTTTAAGAACCCAGGGTCCTTTTATACCAGGAAGAGGCATCTTTGTGGCCTCTGATGGTTGGATGAGTTGATCTCTATAGACCCTTCCAGTGCAGAGATAGCACAAAGCTGAACCTTGTCCAGGGCTCAGCCGTAGCTCTTTCTTTCTGGGACTACCGTTGACTTCTTGGATATACTGAGAGAGAGAAGAAGGATAAGATTGTATAGAGCTGGGAAGGGACCTTAGAGGTCATTGAATTGACCCCTTTCATTTTCAAAATGAGGAAATGGAGACATAGAAAGATAAATTGACTTGCCCTGTGACACTTAAGTAAAAGTGTTGTGTCTGTGATTTCAAAGCAGTCCCTCTGACTTCAGAGCCAGGGCCATCTCTGCTATGCTGGGCTGCCTGTGGCTTCACTTTAGTTTCCAGAGTTCCCAAATTCTTTGTTGTCTACCCGAGTCCTTTTTATCCCTTCCTTGCTTTAATCGCAGACCAACCCTACCTATCTGGCCAAGCTGATTTTCCAGATGCCCCAGAACAAGTCCACGAAGTTCATGGATTCTGTGATCTTCACATTGTACAACTATGCCTCCAACCAGCGAGAGGAGTACCTGCTGCTGCGTCTCTTTAAGACAGCCCTCCAGGAGGAGATCAAGTACGTGTGTGCCTTGTGGTCAGGTAGGGGCAGGAAGTATGTCATTCCAGGCCCCAATGTCCTCCATCAGTGTTCTGAAAGGAATCCCTGTCTCAGGGATTAATGGGTCTTTTCTGTGAGTGCAAAAGAGGTCTGCACATTAGGTTTGGAGGACGTGTCTCACTTAACTCTCACCAGTGTGGTTCTAGCATTCACTGGGGCTGGGAAGGAGGCTCCCTGAGTCAGCCTGCAGTTGGGGAGCAGGGATGCAAATGTTGGTTGGTCAGGCGCTCACAAAAGGGCCCTGTTAAAGCTGACCTCTCGACCATCTGTAGATGCTGTGCTAGGCACTAGAGATACAAGGACAAAAATTAAACTGTCCTTCACCTCAAGGAGCTTATGGTGTGTGGAGGGAGACATCCTACAAGGCTTTGTGTAGCATGAAATTGTTAAGGCCTGATGCTTATAACACAACAAAGACTTATGGGAGACCCTGTGCATAAATATATATACAATTGGAATAGGGACCGAATCTGTGATTTCCGTGGCTTAGGGAACTCTTTTCAAATCATCATGTACAAGATAAATGCATGGAATTCACGGTGATCGTGGAGTGGAAGGCAGAGATAGGGAGGAGGATCCAGGAATGGTTCCTATAGAAATTGGCTCTTGAATGAAGCGAAGAGGCAAAAATGAGGGAGGACAGTGTAAAGGACAGGAGGCAGGAGATAGAATCCCATTTCTTACATTATAATAATATTCCATTGTATTTACATGTCATAATTTGTTCATTCCCTAACCAGTGAACAGTTTATTTCCAGTTTTTTGCCATTACAAATAGTCTTTTTTCTTTATAAACATTACTGTTGCCACAAGGTACTCCTCTAGGATTGGAGTGGGGAGGAGTGTGTGGATGGAATATATATTCAAATTGTTTTCACTTCCTATCTTTTCTGTTCTAGATCAAAGGTAGATCAGATTCAAGAGATTGTGACTGGAAATCCTACAGTTATTAAAATGGTTGTGAGTTTCAACCGGGGTGCTCGGGGCCAGAATGCCTTGCGGCAGATCCTGGCCCCTGTCGTGAAGGAGATTATGGATGACAAATCCCTCAACATTAAAACTGACCCTGTGGATATTTACAAGTCTTGGGTCAATCAGATGGAGTCTCAAACAGGAGAAGCAAGGTCTGGTCACTTCAGCTGGCTTTTCTCTTAGATCTCTGCTCTCTTTTGCTGTCCTTTATTTAGCTTTTCTGACATGATATCCAAAGAACTTTAGTTCTTTGAGTAACATGTTAGTGATAGCTCAGATTGTTTGGCATAAGAACCTGTTCTTGCACTGAGGAGGTCATGATATTGGACCACTTTTGTGTCCATTATCCAAGTGAAAAAAAAGAAAGGATGAGGTGTTCTCCTGTGAGCAGTCAGCCATTTAGCCAGAGAAACTAAAATAGTCATTCATCTGATAGTCCTGACTCTTCAGAACTAAGGGATATTATAAAAGAAGGCATTTTACACGAGAAAGACCTGAGGACCTTAATGGTCTGTATAGTGAGTGTGAGTCAGTAGTGTAATAATTGTAGCCAAAAAGCTCCTACCCTTTTGGTCTGCTTTAAGAGTGGTATTATGTTAAGAAAGAGTGAAGTCACAGTCTGTGGAATTCTGCTTTAGGTATAACATGCCCGATGGATTTTGTTTGGGCTTCCACAGTTAGAAAGGATGCTGCTGGTAATAATTATAATTCACTTGACTGTCTTACATGATTCCCTGACAGTTAATGGTTTCATTTGAACAGATATTTATTGGCATTTACAATCCGTAAGGCACTGTTAGTCTCACACTTAGGTAGCACTTTAAGCTTTTTGCACAGATTTTATTGATGCCTTCTATTTTTGCATCCCCTTCATTTCCCAAGAGGCTCCCCCAGAAGCTTTTCTTTGTAGATAAGAAAGACAGTTAAGCAAAATCAACCACCAGACAGTGACTGTGTGTGTGTGTGACAGTGTATACAGCATTCCTCACCTGTAACTTCCCTTTACCTCGGTTTGGAATGCCAGAGACAGATGGGGCCAGGATTGGCCATTACATTTCCCCATCGTGTAGTTTCCTTTTAGTGCTCTTTTCATTTACATTATTCTAGTTGTGTATTTATATAGATATATTTTTTCAGCCAAAGAAAAACTAAGTTAATTAAAGATTCGCCATATTGGGTAGAGTCTTAAGAAATCTCACCATTTGTGACACTCATATTCATAAGGGGCCAGATTCAACCTGCTGAATCTGAGCCTCTAGTTTGTATAGTGTTCTTCCGTTTCTCCTTATTTTATTCCGTAGCGCCATATGTAGGTCTTCCCATGTTTCTCTGAACCCCCTGTATTTGTTTTTTTCTTATGGCCCCAACATATTCCATTCAGATACCAAAGTTTGTTCATCTATTCCCTGATCAGTTGACACCCAAATTGTTTCCACTTTTTTTTCCTACTCCAAAGAGCACTTTTGCTTTTTCCTTAGAACTACTCTCCCATCTTATAACTGTGCCAACTTATGCTTAAAGAAGAGTTGGCTTGCCTGAGGTCACAAGAGCATGAGAGGCTTTAACATCAAGTATTTGGTTTCTTTCTGCTCCATGATTTCCCAGGGCGGGTGGCCGGGAAGGTGAGGGGACTTGGAATCATATTCTGTAATGAGTTGTTGAAAGAACTGAGGTTAGCCTGTCCAAGAGAAGACTTGGGAAGGATATAATAAATTTTTTCATTGATTTAGGGCCAAAATGGACCTTAGGAATCATGTAGGCCCCTCATTTTATAGATTTCAGCTCAGCATATGGAAAAACTTTCCCCAAATTATCATCATATCATATGTGACTTTATGGTCACGTAAGTAGGAAACATCAGGTCACACCCAGGCTTTTTGATTCCAAATCTAGTCATTTTTCTACATAGCACCACGTTGTTTATTGTTAAAGTGCCCCCAAATAGAATTAGTCAGTTGCATCATTAGGTAGTGAGTTCCCCATCACAGCAAGTTTTTGAGCCAGAGGATGGTTTTCCTTTTTTTTATTTTGATAGAGTAGACTTGGGTAACGAGTTGCTCCAAATGACCTGGTGTTACTGCCTAGTCTGAGCTGCTTTCATTCTGGCATCGTCCTGCTGAGGAGCCATTTTGTATGTATCTTCAGTTATGATCATCCAAGTGTAGTCAGTTCTATAAGTCTGTTGCATCTCTTCGCGCCAAAGTGCCATTGAGTATTTTAAGAACTTCTCTTTGCTCAGTTGAGCAAATATGAAGTGTCTGCTGTGCTAAGTGCTACGGACCCCTGTAACAGTCTTGCTATTGCGATTGCAAGAGTACTTGACGTTGTATTTATATTTGATAAAAGGACTACTTTTAGAAGTTTAAAATATTATTTAAGTTTCAATGTTAGGATGTTCCTATTTTACAGCTATTTGAGAAGTCATGATTGTCATTTAATAGAAGCTGTAGGATTTTGCTGCTCACATATAGATTATCTGATTATTTACTTTCTGTGGACAGTCAGAAGCAACTGCCACCAGCTTCTAATGAAGATGGCCAGCACCCCCATCATCCTAATATTCTGCATTTGCAGATAACTCTCCAAAGACTCACATACATCTTCCTGTTTGAGAGTGGATTAAAGTTAGAAATGTGGCATTTTCGTTTACTAGTGCTTGAAATTGGAGTGTGCCACAGGGCTCACAGAGAAGGCTGGCTTCTGCTCTGGGCTGCTTCTGAATGTTGGCCTGACCTAGCTCTCTATGGTTTCATTTTCAACAGCAAACTGCCATATGATGTGACCCCTGAACAGGCACTGTCTCATGAAGAGGTAAAGACTCGGCTTGACTCCTCCATTAGGAACATGAGGACGGTGACCGACAAATTCCTCTCTGCTATTGTCGGCTCTGTGGACAAAATCCCGTGAGTGTAGTGAACTCCCTAGCCCTTGCTTATTACCCATCCATTGCCTTCTTTCTCTTTGTCAATTCACAAAATATTGTCCCTCCCATAGTTATGGGATGCGTTTCATTGCCAAGGTCCTGAAAGATTCGCTGCATGAAAAGTTCCCAGATGCTGGTGAGGATGAGCTCCTAAAGGTAAGAACCTGGAAAAAATGGACTTCTATCTTTGTGGAGAAATGCACAAAACTAGACTGGACTGTAGGACTGGTAGCAAGGGTCTTCCTCTAGATGCAATAAAACATCTAAATACTGAATGGGAATCCCATTGATAATTCTCTTAGTACAGTGATTTTAGCCAGTATGGATGCAGGCAAAAACTTTACCTATAAAGGAAACTTTCTGTCTTGCAATAAATTTCTTTGAGCCCTGTCTTTTCTCTGTTGGATCATTCCCTCTGCTGGTTGCTGGTGGAAGAGCTGCAAACATGTTTGTTTCTGCTGAGACAGTGGCTACTCTTTTTGCCTTATACTGCTATGCTCTTACTTTATTTTTTTTAAAACCTGAATGCTGTTTTCTCCTCTCTCCTAGTTCTGTGCTTTCCTTCAATGAGGCATCGATTCTAGACTTTCTCTTCAGGTGAATTAATTTTTTTTTCTGACTGGAACTTTAGGGGAAAAGCTGAGAGTTTGCTTGAATCTTTCAGTGAAGGGAATGTGTGTTGAGTTAATGCCCCATTTCATGATAAGCCTATGGTGTCAAAAGCAGGATTGAACAGGATGCAGACTTTAACCACATGGCTTGTTAATTAGATCATCCAGAAGGATTCATACTAACCATTTATGATAGTAATCCTTTAGGTTTGTATGTTCCTTTCTGATTCTAATAAAGAATGCTTTAGACATTTTATTACATTTTGATTCTTCTAACAACTCTATGAAGTAAGCAGGGTGAACATTATGAGGAAACTGAGACTCCAGTTCTGATACCCTGGGTCACAGTGATGACGTTTGGCCTCAAGTCAAGTCAGCCAGCATTTATTAAGTTCTTCGTGTGGGCCAGGCACAGTGCTGCAGCATTGTGAGTCCAAGTTAACCATTCTTTCTACTTACTAGACCAGCTTTCTCATTGACACGAACTAACAATTTTCAGTGAACACCTACCCATCTGAGTGTAAAAGATACACGTGAGTGAGAATAGCCTTCCTGTTTTCCACTTTAGTATTGAGAAAGATGCTCCAGTAGACTAGATTTTAAATCTACCACTTTTTATGTTCTGTATCTGTTCCTTCAGTAGGTAGCTTTTTTCATTTCTGCTCTCTTCTTTTTTCTGCATCTGCTAGAGTAACAAGATATTTGATCAGTCTAGTTAATCCCAACATTGAAGGCTGCTTGAGAGAGAAACTGGACTTTTTCTCCAGTTGCCCCAACTTTGAAATGTTTTCTTGTTTTCAATTATCCTATCAAGTGGTATTTGCCTTCCATGGACTTCTCTCCTGAACTTTTCCCCAGATTATTGGTAACCTGCTCTACTACCGGTATATGAATCCAGCCATTGTGGCCCCTGATGCTTTTGACATCATTGACCTGTCCGCTGGAGGCCAGCTCACCACAGACCAACGAAGAAACCTGGGTTCTATTGCAAAGATGCTCCAACATGCAGCCTCCAATAAGATGTTCTTGGGAGATAATTCTCACCTAAGCATAATTAATGAATATCTCTCTAATTCCTACCAGAAGTTCAGGTACAGAGGTTCTTTCTGAGGGTATGAAACAATTATGCAGAGATAAAATTAATAGCCAGGTTTTTCACTGTTTCTGGGTTGATATCATATAAACTTTTTCAGATATGTTCAGTTCTGCCTTTAACTGAGCTTGGGAAATTTGGGAGAGGGTGGTGGGCTTTGGGGGAAAGATAATGAATTTAATTTTGGAGATATGTCTGGTATATCTGGTATATCTATTTTGAAATGTGCAGTAGGCAATTGGTGATGCAGGATTGAATCTCATGGGAGAAATGTGCTGGACACATACATGTGGGAGTCATCAAATCATATGATAGAGATGCTAATTAAAATCATGAGAGTTGATGAGGTCTTCAAAAGAGATAGTGTAGAAAGAGAAGAGTAGGTGGCCCAGGATTGAGCCGTGCACAACACCTACAGTGAGGGGATGTTAATCTGGATGATGAATTAGCAAAAGTTAGGATTAGAAAGGGGTAGTTAGGTTGGAGAAAAACCAGGAGGGACTAGTATCAAAAAAGCCTGTAGAGGATCAAGTATCCGGGGGAACAGGACGGTTAGCAGTGTCAAATGCAGCTGCTTGGATTGCAAAAGATGAGAAGTGAGAAAAAGTCATCATGTTTGGCAATTAAAGGAATTGTTGGTAACTCTGAAGAGACCAGTTTTAATTGATTGATAAAGTCCAAAGCCAGATTGCGCAGAGCTGAAAAGTGAATGAGAGAAGAATTAAAGGCAGTGATTACAGACACCTTTTTTGAGGAATTTGGCTGATAAGAGAACAGAGATATAGGGTGATTTTTTGAGAGGATGGTGGGATCTAGAGAATGTTTTTTTTTGAAGATGTGGAGACTTGGACATGTTGGAAGACAGGAGGATATAGGGAAAGGATGAAGATTAATGAGAGGAGAGATAGTTGTATTTGCAGTGTGTTGCAAAAAAGGAAAGAGGATGTTGACGAAGACATGTAGAGAGGAAGAAGGACCATTTCATTACCTGAAATTGAGGGGCAAGGAGGAGAATGGCATCAATTTTTTTGTTTTTGTTTTTAGTAAAGTAAGAATCATAGGAAATACAGTTTTCTTAGTAAGGTAAGAATCAGTATAGTAAGTTGCTATTCTTCATTCTTGCCCCCCCACTTCCCTTCACCCCTAAAGTTGCTGGGGAAGGGCCAGTAACCATATTTAACAGAACGAAAGACTATTGGGTCAGTCTCTAATTTTAAGCTTTTAACTTAACCTTTAACTTAAGCTTAAGGCTCTGACTGGGCCTGCGTACAGGGAATCAAATTGTATGAGCCAGTATACACATCTTGTGGGAGCCATTAGAAGCCTAAACCATGGCCTTGTGGTACTGTGCTTTCAGTGAGGATGCGGAATGGTGGGAAGAGGGTTATTAGGGAGAGGGAATATGATAGTAGTGTCACACTGTAGACTTAGCAATTACATGTGGATTCATTCCTTCTGCACTTTGATTTAGTGGTGGTATTTGTGAACTCCTGAATGAGAGAATTATGAAATGTTCTCTCAACCTTTTTCTTATCTGTTAATCATTTATTTTGTGTGTGTGTTTGGGGGGTGCTTTTTCTAGACGCTTTTTTCAGGCTGCATGTGATGTGCCAGAGCTGCAGGATAAATTTAATGTGGATGAGTATTCTGACTTAGTGACCGTCACCAAACCAGTTATCTACATTTCTATTGGTGAAATCATCAATACCCACACAGTAAGTATCTCTTTTTCCCCCTAGTCCCTGGATTCCATCATTCTGTCTTTAAATGCTCCTAGAACATTGAGATTATACATGGTGTGGAAGGAGAGAGGTATAAAGTACTGTCCTTCTCATGTTGGGAAGGCTCCCTCCTCAGGCCTTGATACCAACAAGGGGAGTGGTTGATTTTGCTTTTATTTCTGCAGGATGACTTAGCCGTGCCAAAGGGCAGGAATGAGGCTGATGAACAGTCTGATGGTGATAAAGATGATGATGATGATGATGATGACACCAACAACTCACATTTCTGTGTTTTTTAAAGTTTTCATTGGCATTTCATAAGGCATTGTCTTACTTGGTCCTCATACCTGCCCTGTGATGTGGGTGATATTATTACCGTATTTTATGGATGGGGAAATAGAAATTCAGAAATGATCAGCGACTTGCTGAGAATAATGCAGCAATTGTCTGAGGTTGGACTTGAATTTTCGTCTCTCGGGGCCCGGGCCAGTTCTGTCTGTCCTCTAAGCATGATTTGAGAGAATGTTACTTGGGTCAGAGAGAACACTTGGTTCTAGCCAGAAGAGAGTGAAGATCTCATTCTTTGTGGTCCTGCCTAGGTATCCACATGGCACAGGGTAGAGAGTACTGGACATGGAGTCAGGAGGACCTGAAGATCTTACCTCATGCTGGCTGTGTGACTCCAGCAAGTCACTCTGAAACTTTATTCCCTCTTCTGTATATTGGGAGAAGGATCAAGTGGGATCATGCCTGTAAATGCTTTCCCAGCCTTCAAATGTTATACGTGGTGCTATCATCATTTATCATCATCATCATCTTATTATCATTATTATTATTATTAATCTGCCTGTTTGGAATGTCTCTGCCGATCTTGTTTCTGATGGCTGCCTGGGAACTGGGTATTGTTATGTCAACAACTCTTTCAGGAATTCCTAAGAGTAGTAACTACAGAGACAAATTTGCTACCCCAGAAATCAAAGTATATATACATTTTTCCATCTCATAGCGCTTCAGCATCATAATCTTTTGATGGGTGTTTTCTGGCTGCTTCTTACCTTTTTTGGAATTGAAACACCTTGTCATCCCTTAGCTCTTACTATATTCTATATCTGTCTTGTTGTTTCCATTTTATTATTCTTAATCTTATTTTTAATTAACATTGTCTTAAAAACTTCCTATTCCTCTTGCTTCCTCTTTTTTTGTCTGGATCCTCTGCATTTTTTCATCCATTTTCCATGGCCTGGAGTGATCTTTGCTACCAATTTATTTTCCTTTATTTATTACCTCTAGATCTTAACTTTCCACCTTGAATAGTGCTAACTTAAGGAGGAGAGGCAACAAGCAGAAATTAACTGACATTTTTATCAGTCTTTCTACTAAAAGACTGTCCTGTTTTCCCACCTGGCATAGTGACATCTTGTATCTTTATTTACTTTTCCTGAAAGCAATATTCTAGATCTCATGTATTTTTCCCTAGACATGATGTAACAAGAATTTCATTGGTAAATACTAAGAATCAAGTAAGTATTCATATGTAATTCCATTTAGTCCAGGTGGAGTTGCCTGGTAAACTGCTGGACATGTACTTAGGGAGCACAGGGAGGAGGTCTAGGCCATAGGTGCAGATTAGAGAGTTACCCACCTCTCACCATAGTAGAAGACATAAGAGTGAATGAGATCACTAAAGAAGTGAATATAGGCTTAGAAGATAAGGTGGCCAAGGACAGAATCTTGAGAAGTACTCATGGCACAAGAAGTGGAAGACAGAGTCAGTAAATTAAATGCAGCATGAGTTAGAGAGTCAGAAGAGCCAAGGAAGCGGAGGACCACAGAGAGCTTCAGGAAGGAGGGAGTGCACAGCACCTACAGATGATCCTCCCAGAGCAAAGGGCACCTTGCTGCAACTGATAAGTTTTGTTTGGACTGCTTATTAGGTACATTGATGACTTAATTCCTTAAAATCTAGAGTGATTTTTGAACATTCCTTTTGCACTGGCCTTTTTTCTTCCTGATGTCCCATGAGAAGATAATCGAAACACTTAAAATTCTCCATTGTTGCCAGTGAGGTATCAAAAGGTTATTATTGCTTCTCCTACACACACCCTAATCTGTTAAACTAGACTAGACAGAAGCAAATGGAAAACTGGACCTTTTTTAAAAATACATGCTTCTTTGGGATGGTCTTTGCTGTTGCATCATAAGCTCGCTGAAGGCAGGCATCATACCCTCTTGTCTTTTTTTTATAAAGTACAGTGCTTGGAAGCATGGACCGTTACAGAGTGGTTACCCACAAGGTTTTGACAGTAACATTTTCTCCAGTTGCTTTTAGATCACCAGGATGCCATTGCTCCTGAACACAATGATCCCATTCACGAGTTACTGGATGACCTTGGGGAAGTGCCTACTATTGAGTCCCTCATTGGTGAGTCTTGTCTTTTGTCCCAGGAAAAAAAAAATCTCAGGAAAAGCCACAGAGAGCAGAGGAAAGAATTATAATTTTAAAGTGCATTTCAGATCCTGGGGGGTAGCAGGGGTGGTCCAGAGTCCCAAGTCAGGTATATTGGGTTTTGAGATGAAGTAGATATCATCGTTGTTATGAATTCCTTGGTGCATTTCATTTGAATGGCACAGGTGGTTTTTTTTTGTTACTAGTAGTGATTGTTCTTGGCACACCAGCGGGCTTTTTTGTATTCTAGAGGTAGGAAAAATATTTTTTCTTGAATCTTCTCTTATATTCCTTCTTTACCCGTCTCATTCTGTTAATTATTCCCCTGCAAATCTAGGGGAAGGGTCTGGCAGTTTAAATGACCCAAATAAGGAGGCTCTGGCTAAGACAGAAGTATCTCTCACGCTGACAAACAAATTTGATGTGCCTGGAGATGAAAATTCAGAAATGGATGCTCGGACTATCTTGCTTAAGTGAGTATTGAATTTAGTAAGTAGTAGGAATGATAGAACTAAATTAATCTCATGGTCTTAGTGAATGAGAAAGTTTGGCTTGTGCCTCATGCTTGGGCTTTGACTTGCCTTGATCCTGCCCATCCTGAGTATTGCATTTAGCAGGAATTTGTTCTCATTAGATGACTGGAATGAAATTATTTTCTTGGAATTCTTCTATCCCACACAGTTCCATTTTCTTTAAAGATGTATAAATAGCTGTGAGGGTCCTCGAAGGCCTGGCATCAGCAGCATTTGAATTGCTGTCACGCAGGTCAATTTAAGATCTTTGAAACATGTTTTCTTTTCCTTCAGTACAAAGCATTTAATTGTGGATGTCATCAGGTTCCAACCAGGAGAGACACTAACTGAAATCCTTGAAACACCTACTACCAGTGAACAGGTACAACTGAGAATATTATCTTTGTTCTGAGCTTTTTTTTTTTAATTTATTTTTAATATGTTTGGTTTTCAGCATTGATTTTCACAGGTGTTTGAATTACAAATTTTCTCCCC
>CM053624.1:30750580-30805558 GCA_028646595.1 Phalanger gymnotis | reverse complement strand
CTTCTTTGTCACCAAAGAAGGATTCCAGAGTCTGAGACTGAATATGGGTGTATTTTCGCCACCTGGCCATGTTTCCAGCCAACTTACTTAACCCTCGAGTTTTTCAGTGGGGTATGACTGCTTGTAGACTAAAAAGTTCTATGTTCCATGCTTGGGCGGATGCGCTGCCTCACCAGCACTCCTCCTTCCCCAAGAACCCCCTACCAGGACTGGGCTTAAATCTTCAGCAGGCTCTTCACTCCTGCTCTGATCAGCCACTTAATTCCTCCCACCAGGTGGGCCTGGGGCCAGAAGCAGCTGCAGCCTTTGTTCTAAAGCTGCCCCACCTCCACTGCCCCAGGGGTGGTGGCCAAACTGCAAACTCAGTCCTGCAGCTTTTCCCACTAACCTTCTCTGTTGTCTTTGCTCTTTGTGGGTTGAGAGGTCTGGTAGATGCTATAGCTCAGTAATTTAGGAGTGTGGGCACTCTCCGCTCGGCTGCTGGTCTGATCAGTCCATGGTCGGTATGCGCCGTGCACGCTGGGCTCTGCTGGGCTCAGCTCTGCTCCCTTCAGCTGGGAGCTCTGTGCGGGACAGACCTTACCCAGAGACCATCCAGGCTGTCCTGGGCTGGAGCCCTGCTTCCCTCTGCCACTTTGTGGGTTCTGCAGCTCTAGAATTGGTTCAGAGCCATTTTTTTATAGGTTTTTGGAGGGACTCGGTGGGGAGCTCATGCCAGTCACTGCTTCCCAGCTGCCATCTTGGCTCCGCCCCCCGTTCTGAGCTTTTTAAAATTAAACTAGGCTCACAAAGAGTCCAGATGGTGACAAGGAGGATGAAAATCAGTGAGAGGATGGGCACTGAGTTGATAAGAGGTGAAACATCTAGCTGGTCACTAGTATGATGTGGATGGGTAGGGAGGGGTAAAATATTCCAGTTTCGGAAGCCATTGAGAGGTAAACTTTGTCGCGAGCATAGGATGTGTGTGTGCACATGGGTAATAAGGTGCTGTGTAGATGTGAGGTTAGAAGGTTTTTGTAAAAACCTGGAGTTAGCTGACTTTATTTGATTTGATACAGGACTGGTCAGTTAGCCAGCCGTGCATTCTGATCACAGTGCATGTGTAAAAGGAAGGTCAGGCATGGTTCGTGGCCCCAAGTGGCTCATGATTCAGATGAAATTACAGATCAGAACATATCATTAAGGGTCATGAAAGTTAGATAAAGGAGTTTGAATTTGATGTGCTAACGAATAGGTTTATGAAAAGATGAATAAGATGATGAAAATGCTGTTTAAGAAAGATTAATCTGGTAGCCATATTGAGGATGAATTGTAGAGAGAAGAGACCATAGGAAGAAACTGTTTAAATGGTTTAGGCATGAAATAAGAATCAGGGCTAGAGTGGCAGTAAAATGAATGGTGAGGAACATTGCAAAGCCATATTGCTAGGTCCTGGCAGTGTCATGTAATGAGAGGCGTACTGGGCTGGGGAGGCTAGAGACCCAGGAGGTGGCGTGTCCGTTTTCCTTCATTAGCTTTGTGACTTTGGTCAAGGTTCTCCACCCTCGTGGGCCTCATTTTTTTTCAACTGCAAGATAGGGAGGTTGGTTAGATGAGTTCTTAGTTTCTTCTAGTCCTAGTGAATTAGGCTGGAATTGGCCTTTGAGTATGTGCATCAAGGGAACAGATTGTAGTTAAAGATGACTGCCAAGTTTTTTTAGCCCAGATAACTAGGTAAGTAGTGTTTCAATAAACAGAATCGTGAAGTTGGGAAGACAAACCAGTTCTATGTTATATATGAAATAATGATGGGATATTAAAAGTAACTGTTCTGTAGGTGGCTCAAATTCTGGGACTGGGGCTTAGCTTAGCTCAGAGGTCTGGTCCACAGATGTTGATTTGGGAGTATTTTAGAGGTGATAACTTGAGCTCAAAGAGTGGGTTGAGGGTTGTGGGGTGGTGGATAGAAACATTCTGTCAAAATATGTATGTGTGTGTGTGTGTGTATATATATATATATATATGCGTGTGTATATGTATGTACACACACATGTACACGAATATACACACACATATATGGACAGGTATAATAGCTGGGCTGTCCAAAATGTGGCCTGAGTGCCTGTAGTGTGATTTATGCAGCCTGCCTACAAGTATAGAAATTTACATAAATGCTTTAGTAAACAAAGCTAAGCTACCCAGAGCTCTCACTAAAATGGCAAATCAAAATATATTGTCTATTGTTTCAATAAAAACCTAAGGTTGGACAGCCTTGATTTACATAATGCTTGAAAATTTTCAAAGTGCTTTGATAAATATTGTTTCATTTTGTTCTCGCAGGAAGTAGGTGCTGTTATTATCCCTATTTTAGAGATGAGAAAACTGAGAAGTTAAGTAACGTGCCTAGGGTCACCTAGCTAATAGGTGTCTTAGGCCCTGTTTGAATTTAGATCCAGTGCTCTTTCAGCTGCATCACCTAGCTGCCTCGTAAGAATAGGAAGAGGAACTAGCAAACCTTATCAGAAGAAAGATTTTATAAGTAGGAAGAGAACCAGGGAAATGCAGTGTCAGGGAAACCAAGAGAGGAGAATGTTTCAGAGAGGATAATTTACAGTGGTTAATAGTACTGAGAAAGAGAAGGGAATGAGAGTTGAGTAAAGGCATTGGTTTTGACTCAAAGGAGGTTACCTTTGAGGAAAGAAGTTGGAGTAGAATGGTGGGGGCAGAAAGCCTCTCTTTGAATTTTAAAGGAGAATGAGTGGCTGGGAAGTAGAGGTAGCAAGTCTGTGTTTAGTTGTTAAAAAGTAGAATGAGTGTAAACAGTATCTAGGAGAAGTAGTAGGCATTGATAATTTCGTACCATGGCGCAAAGTTAGGGAGATTAATGGCTGACCATTTCCAGTCCCACCATTCTGTTGGCGTGTCAGAAAGAGGGTCCAGGAAGGGGTTTATATGGGAGTAAACAGTTCATCGGAGGAGAAAGAACCTGACTTCCAATCCCATGCCTTTCCCTGATTATTGCTTTAAGCAGGGCCCTTAATCTCTCTTTGCCTCATCTGTAAATTGGAGTCAGAAAAGACTTGTTTCTGTTTTTTGTTCTATTCCAGTGGTATGATACATAAAAGATGCTGGATATAATATTCTTTCTCGATTTTTAATATTAGCATGGGCTGGTGTGGAACTTTTCTTTTGACTTCTTTAGGAAGCAGAACATCAAAGAGCCATGCAAAAGCGAGCTATCCGTGATGCCAAAACTCCTGACAAGATGAAAAAAGCCAAATCTGTCAAGGAAGACAGTAATCTGAGCCTCCAAGAGAAGAAGGAGAAGATCCAGTTGGGTTTGAAGAAGCTGGTAGAGCTCGGGACGGTGAACCCAAAGAACAAATACCAGGAACTGATCAATGACATTGCCAAGGTAATGCACTGGGGAAACCACATGTTCTGCCTTTCTTTGGCAGTTTGCGTTTCAGGCCCTTCACAGTCAGCAGCCTGCCTTCAAATTATGTAAGGACTATGGTGTTCTCTCAAATGGAAGAATTCCCACCCCAGCCCTTTATGTGGAACAATGCACTTTTGCCTACTCCCTGGGGCAGTGCTGAAAAATTCTTTTGTCAGCTTAACATTCTTCAAGGCATGCATGCAAAATAAAATCACTGAAATCAGAGTTTTTTATTTCTCAGTAGAGTGTTACTTGTTCGGCCATTTTCAAAGTAAAGGGTAAATATTCAGCTATAGAATTTGATGAGGAGAAATCAAGAAGAGCTTAAGACACACTTTATGTCTTTCCTCTGGTCAGTCTTGCTCTTCTGTTTTCCATAGGACATCCGGAATCAGCGGAGGTATCGACAGAGGAGAAAAGCTGAGCTGGTCAAACTGCAGCAGACTTATAATGCTCTGAACTCCAAGGCCACGTTTTATGGCGAGCAAGTGGACTATTATAAAAGCTACATCAAAACCTGCTTGGATAACTTAGCCAGCAAGGGCAAGTAAGTGTTTTTCAAAAATCTGACATGGGCAAGGGCGTGGGAAAAGAGGTGGGAGAAGGCAGGGAAAGGTAAGTGAGGGCAAATTGTGCTCATCCATAACCTGGCCTAGAAGTGCTTGGCTGACTGGTTGCTATTTTCCTTTTTGTATTCCCATCAATCTCTGGCTATTCTTCGGTTAGTTGGTTTGAGCATTGTGATAAAGTGTTCAAGCAGGGCCTGCATTACAGATTAATATAATAGATAACTTTCTTTTTAATATGATTTTGAAGATTATGGGAAAGGCTTTCTTATTCCCAGACATCTTACCTTTTACTGAAAGTGATAATCGGAAACTTGAGATGGAAGTGATCTGAGAGAACATCTCATTGGGCCAACCCTTCATTTGACACTTGAAGTAATTGAAAGCCAGAAGGGATAAATGTCATGGCCAGATTATACCATTACAGATTAATTTTTTTTTGGATTGAGGTAATTTGGGTTTTTAAGAGTGCCTGGTCATGGTATAGATACTTTTGGAAAAGTCTTTTCTTAGCTGTCTTGTCTTTTTTGACCTCTTCGTTATGTTCAAAACTCGTAACCACATTCACTTCTTGAAACTCTCTCTTCCAATGGCTTTCCATGCCATTTACACACTCTTAACCATTTCTCTCCATGCTCCTGCCTCTCTCTGTTTCCTTCCTTGGCTCTTTTCCCCTGGAACTGTTGTTGGCTACGTCTCTATTTCCCCCTTTGCTCTTCTACACCTAGAACTTTGCTTGGCTGTTTCCCTTTTTTCTCTAGTTACTCATTCACCAAGTCCTGCTGATTTTCCCCTCAGAATTTGTTGTTTTTGTTCGGGTGTTGTTCAATCATGTCTGACTCTTTATGACCCCATTTGGGGTTTTTTTTGGCAAAGATACTGGAGTGGTTTGCCATTTCCTTCTCCAGCTCATTTTATGGATGAGGAAATTGAGGAGGCAAAAGGGTGAAGTGATTTGCCCAGGGTCACACAGCTAGTGTGTGAGGCGAGATTTGAACTCAGGTCTTCCTGGCTCCAGGCCCTGTACTCCATCCCCTGCACCACCTAGCTGCCTTCCCTTCAAAATACAGTTGTTTAAGTTTTGTTTATCTCCCATTTCCATTGCTGCCACTGTAGTCTAGCCCATTGTCACCCTTTACTTTGAATATAAGCCTCTCTAGTTTCCCTGCTCTCCGTTGTCTTTCCATTCTAGTTAGAAAGCCATGAATGAAGGACAAAATATTCTCACCGGAGGTGCTTTCTGTCCAGAATTCCAGGCTGTTCTGTATTCCCAATGGTACTCTTTTCTTTATGGAATGAAGTCCATAGTGTCTTGGACTGGGATTCAGTGTCTTTTTACAGCTGTGCTAAATTATCCAACAAGTATTTTTTTTAAACCTATACTATGTATATACTCCCATCTTAGATGTGGTGGGGAATACAAGGAAGATAGTAGTTGTGAATGGGAATTTTGTAATAGTAATTCTGTTGTGAAGATGAGTCCTAGATAGTGAATGACTTACTCAAAATTAACTTGAAAATGAGTTGCAAAACTGGAAGTAGAACTCATAGCCAAGAGTAAGCAGTTGGTGGTGCAGAATGCTGGGCCATTTTGACCCCATGTGGGTATTGGTTATTACTTTTTAAGGTGAATTTCTTTGACCCGTCACCTCTGATTCCTGGACCATTTGCTGAGATTAAGCATGGGATATGTAGCTGTCGACATCAAATGCTCCCCTTTGTTTCCACAGAGTGTCTAAGAAGCCAAGAGAGATGAAAGGAAAGAAAAGTAAAAAGATTTCCCTGAAATACACAGCCGCACGACTACATGAGAAGGGAGTCCTTCTGGAAATTGAGGACCTTCAAGTGAATCAGTAAGTGTCCAGTTGACTGTCTAACTTTACTTACAAGGAACTGATCTGTGTATAGAAATTTCTGTCTGTGTCATGCTGGCTTTACATCTTATTTAGGTGATCGTTTGAATGTCATCTTAAACTGCCTGTCTTATCACAAACTGTCTTATCAAGAAATCCCATGCCCAAAGCTTACCTTCCAAGGGGCACAAATGGGCCTAAGGTGCCTTTCTTTGAAAGCAATATGTGTCCATTATTCGATTAACTGTACCTCATTATGCTGCTTGTGCCAGAACTGTTTCAAGATTTATGCAGAGTTCTTTTTTTGCCCCCCGCCCCAAGCTCTGTTGGCAGCAATCTTGTGTTATTTCCATGGGAGCCATCAGCTTCTCTTTTCCAAGCGTGGCACCCCTTCCTGTCGTTCTTTCTAGATCTGGACAGAGAGAATTAAAGAGCTAGATGAACCAGAGATGGGACGGTAGGGACGCTGCCTTCCACTACCTCAGCCTAAGAACCTGCAGCTTATTTAACATATTTTTTTCCTTAGCAAGAGTTTATCCAGCTTCTGTCTTCCAAAAGAGAAGTGACTCTTCTTAGTGTGCCACCTCTCTCTTAACTAGGCTTTTGTCAGCATCATCTGCAACAACATGTATTTACTGAACACCTCTTGGGTTCTAAGGGCCCTTACTGGTTTCCTCTAGGACTCCTCCTGACCCATTAAAGAAGGAGGACGTACCCTGTTAGAGATAACCACAACAAATTAACAATCACCCCAAAGTTAGAGTTAGCATCGGCCCTTCTACAGATGGGAACTCTCCTATCCCAGACAAAACAAGAAAAGGTTCTGAGACCTTTAGAAAGGTGTGAATGCTTCTCAGAAGCAGAGAAGCCTGTGAGCAGTGAGCGTGAGACAGTTTTAAGGTCTCTAGTGCTCTCCGTCCACCCCCAGCTCATCAGCTAGCTTTGGGGCACAGACAACTCAGTCTCTCAGTTGCAGCCCAGTACTATCTTGTGAGTGACCTAGCATCATCTCTTTACAATTCTTAGAGAATCATGGGCAGCTTGGAGGGGACTCCCTTGGGACACATTTCAGCAGTAATTTGGTAAAATTAAAAAATAACATCATTATAGTGAGAAAGTGGGAGCTGTGTTTCTCTGATTATTTAAAGCCATTTAGAACAAGCTCCAATTCTGTGTGCTTTAAAGGTGGGGGCCAACCACGCTGAAAATCTGATTTTCTGATTGTCTTTTTTTTTTTTAAGTTGAGGTGTATGATTTTATCACCATAGGGAACTTTCTAGTGACAAAATTTGTTCTCCACCTTACAGTGAAAGCAGGCTGGCTAGGACTTCTAGAGGTCATGTGATCTGCCCAGAATAGTATAGGAGAGCATATTAGAGGTGTGACTTCTACCTGGGTCACATTCCACACTACCTACCAATACTGGTCAGTTGTGACCACCATCCCTTGAGCTATGATTTTTAAAAATAACCCCATTGATGAAATAAATGGGGCAGGAATTATTACTTGGATCTAGTCTCTATGAGGGATGACCAGCTTGTACTATCTTACACACACACACACACACACACACACACACACACACACACACACACACACACGTTTTCTGTCTCTGTCTCTCTCATCTTTATCTTTAAATCTGTCTCTCTCTCATATAGATAATCTTCTCTCACCATAGTTTCCTATCCAAAGTCCAAATGAGGGCAGATTACCCATTTAGTGACATTTGATGCATTTTGCTTTCAAAAAAAAAAGCTATCTTATGACACTTTTTCCTTGAGTATGCAAAGATCAAATGTCACCTCCTACCCAACTGGTTCTGTTAGCTAAATTCTGGTTTCTATGCCATTTAGGAAACTATAGGCTGACCTCTTACAAGACTGGCACTAGAGGGCACCAGGGTTATATGGTAAAGCACACACATAGTAGTTTAGTTTTCTGAAAATCAGGCAGGTAAGAAGGAATACACCTGTTTTTGACACCTGGTATTTTATGGCCAAAGAAATAATTTCAAGCAGGCAATTCATTTCTTATAAGGATTTTTTTCTCCTACAAATTCTTTCTTTACACACACATTTTTTAAGTTCCCCTAACTGTGATTAGAATAATTAGAATAGGAACACCTTCAGTACATTCTAGTACATTCTTCTGGATTGTATAAACTATTTTTGGTAGGTGGTAGCTGTCCTTGCTTATAAGTTTGTAATAACATTAACACATAGTGTGTTTTTTTCTTTCTTTCTTTTGGAGAGGGGTGGACCAGGCAGTTGGGCTAAGTGACTTGCCCAAGGTCACACAGCTAGTATGTGTCAAGTGTCTAAGGCCAGATTTGAGCTGAGGTCCTCCTGACTCCAGGTCCAGTGCTCTACCCACTGCGCCACCTAGCTGCTCCTATGTGTTTTAAAGTCCGCAAGGTGCTTTACATACATTAATGCTCATTTGAGAGCCAGAGATGGAATTTGAACCTAGATCTTCCTGACTTCCAAGTCTAGGATGCTAGAATCTGTTGCAGTCCTCTGCAAATGAGTTATTCTGGATAGGCAACTTTCCCAAGTAATGAAGAATTTACTATTTTTGAGCATTGAAACTTAATATGTTTGAAGTAGAAATCTTTCCCAAATCTACAACACACTTCTGTGCCTCAGTAAAAGGCTACTGGATTTAATTCGACCACTTACTGATGATTGAGGTGTGCTGATGTGAACACTGATTATCTTGCTGTGCTGTAGTGGGGGTCCTCTCCCTTTCCCTCTCCCTTCCCCTTTTTGTCTCCGTCCCCCTCTTCCTCTTCTTCCTGCTTGTCTTCTCCACACAGACACCCCCCCATAATATAGTTTTATAATGAATAACTATGAGACTTGTGGTGTCTTTAATTTAACATTTTTAAGAACCTGTTATCTGTAAGACATTAGGGATACTAAGATAAAAATGATGATAGCCTCTGTACTCAAGTTTACATGCTGAGGGTGCATAGCACGGATATAACATATACACAGATGTACCCGGGGAGAAGGAAGATGGGGGAAGATGACAGCAAGGGAGAGATCTAGCCAACATACTTTAAGAAGATTCCAGGAGAGAGAAAACAGGAGGGAGGGAAGGGTCAGGAAAATCTTAGTGGAAGAAATGACTCCTAAACCAAGCCTCGAAGGAAGAAAAGGATTCTGAATGGTGGAGATGAAGAGGGCATTGATTGTAGACATGGAGATGTCCTACACAAATGTGTAGAGGTAGAAGATGTCATTTTGGGACAGCTCATAATCTCATTTCACTGGAGTTGTTCATGAAGGGAAATAATGTGGAAAAAAAGGCTATTAGAAAGGTAGATTTAAAGGCAGATGGTGATGGGTTTTTGATGCTAATTTATAATTTATCTTAGAAGCAGTAGGATACCACTGAATATTTTTGAGAAGAACGACGTGGTTTGACCACCCATGCTTTTAAGACAATTACTTTGGCACTTGAATGTGGGGGAGAGGTCCCCTTAAGATGAAACTAGAGGCAAGGAAATGAGGGCTTAAACCTATATAGTAGTCTTGTAAGTGGAGAGGAAGCAGATGCAAAAGATGTGATGGAAATGGAACCAAGCAAAATTGGCAACTGATTGTATGTTGGGGGAGGAGGACTTGGTAAGGAGGGACTAAATTGAGGATGAATCCAAAATTAGGAACTAGAATGACCACAAGGGTAGTTGGACTTTGAACAGATAGAGGGAGATTTGAAGGACAGGTGAGTTTAGAGGAGAAAGTAATGACACCATCTTGCATATGAGTTTGAAGTACCAGCCAGGGATATCTAGTAGGCATTTGGAATGTGGAAGACTGTTCAGGAGACAGATTTGGGCTAACAGACATAGATTTGAGAGTGATTAGTGATGATTGAACCCGTAGTGAGATCTGTCAAGGGACAGAGTAGAGGGAGAATAGAGGACTGTTTGTCTGTCAGTCCCCATACTATATGGTTCCAAGATGTCATGCTTTTTTCAGTATTTTTAGCACATGGTAAATTGTAGTTGACTCATGTGTGTGTATGCATACATATGTACATACATTACATACATGTGTGTATGTGTATATATGTGTGTGTATATATGTATATATATATGCTTATATATATATATTATATTTCTGTCTCATTTCTTGTTGGCAGTGTGCCTACCTTAGCAGTTACTCCCTTTTCCTTCTGATTGACCGTTTACAATATGTTGTAGGCTTTGAAACTAGATATCTAGGATTGTTAGAATAATGTATCAAGTAAAAGTATGTAGGTTCTGAGTAAGGACCTGGGATGCCCGTGACCTCTTTAGGATGATGGATTTATAGTTGGGAAGGGAGTTGAGGTGTGAACAAAGTGCGTGAACCTTCATGTATTGACTGTCAGGGAATCTATTTGGGATCCAGGGCCCTTTGAATTTTCTCTTTGGTTCTCAGCTGTGTCACAAATGGGAGAGGTTGTTGAATACTCAGTTTCCAGATAGTGTCCCCAACACTGTGCAAAACTCTGTTCCGTGTAGGACCTGTCTGTGATCATCTACATTGTGATAAAATATCAGCCTTCCTCTTTTTCCACAGTAGTTCTTGGCCTGGTAGTTGGCTTGTGGTCATGAAACTGAGACATTTTGTCTTTTAAGAATTTACCCAGCATGATGTCCAAAGACTGTGTTTACTTCTTTGTGCTTAGGCCTTATGCTTCTAACCAGCCAAATCCTTCTCTTGGCTCCCTTTTTATCCCTCTTAACTACCCCCAACTCCATCCCTCCCCAGTGTTAATCTCCCTTCCTATTTTCTACTAATTCCAGCCCAACTTTTTTTATTGCTACCCTTTTTTTCCTACTGCATGGTGGGTAGATACTGCTTCATTTTGATAATCTAAAGACTTCCTTTGATACTGTCTTGTCGAGGTCTTTGATTGCTTCTGCTTGAGTAGAGCAGGGATGCTAATTTGGGGACACAATCCTATCTTCTGTCTAAATTCCAGAGCAAATATTTACAATTTACTGGCTGAAAATAAGGTGATAAGTAAAAGCCACAATTCACTGCGTTCTCACCTTCCTGCTCATGGACTTCAACCACTTTCCTCATTTCACAGCCTTCCCCTTCCCTCCGTCATCCTCCTCTTTTACAAGACAAGCAAGTTGTGATGTCTTGGCAATTCATTGTTTTTTTTTTTTTTAAACAGGTTCAAAAATGTGATATTTGAGATCAGCCCAACGGAGGAAGTTGGAGATTTTGAAGTGAAAGCCAAATTTATGGGGGTTCAGATGGAGACTTTCATGTTACATTATCAGGTGAGTGTTTTTTCCATAGAGGGACCTACATAGAAAAGTTTGTTGATAGAGTGCTTTTTATGACTACAAAGCACTTTCATGTAGAGTATTTCTTTAAATTGTCACAATAACTCTGAGAAGCCCTGTAAATGCTATATATTCAGTTTTGGCAATGAGGAAACTGAGGCACAGGTTACGTGACATAACTGACATCTCGCGACTTGTAATTGGCAGAGCTGGGGCTCGAACTCAGGGTCTTTGGCATGGATATTCAGTGCTCTTTCCATTATCCCCCTCTTTCTCTAAAGAAAAAGAATAAACTTTTGAGAATTCTTTTCAGAGGTTTAAATAATGACAGCTCCTCTTTGGAAAAAAACCATGGGCTAGCACTTGTCTAGATTATGTAGGAGCTTTGAGAGTAGATTAGAGCGATAAAAGGAAAGGAACCAAACCAGTAATAGCTACTTGGTGTTTTCCTAGCACTTTACTGTTTGCAAAGAGCTCTGTTTGGTCTCATTTGAGCCCGGCCCTGCTGAGGTAGCGGCTGCTGTTGTCCCCATTGTACAGAGGAGGAGACTGAGGCAGAGGTGACATGATCACTCAGCCATTTGAGAGCCGAGGTAGAGTCTGAACAGGGCATTGTTATTGGTAATTTTTGTTCTTCCTAGTTGGGCATGACTGGGCCAAGGACATTATGTGTAAGGATTGGTAGAAAGGGGCAGTGTTTAGGCACTTCCAGTTTGTCACTGATATGAGTGTCTCTCCTTACCAGTTAAGTACTTTCCCTTAAAATGCCATCTGGGGGGCAGCTAGGTGTCACAGTGAGTAAAGCACCGGCCCTGGAGTCAGGAGGACCTGAGTTGAAATCTGGCCTCAGACACTTGACATGTACTAGCTGTTAGACCTTGGGCAAGTCACTTAACCCCAATTACCCTGCCAAAAAACCAAAAACAAAATGTCATCTGAGAAAGAGTATAAACTGATGTAAAAATACAGGAATATCTCAATGTTCATGGGAAGGAAATTGATAGAGTATGTTTCTAGAATTTAAAGCATATTTTATTATGTATGTAAATGAAAAATACAAAAATATGCTTGGCATATTTATCCTGTGTGTGAGAAGAGGCTTTGACTTAAATGATAGGTCCTTTAATTGTCATCCTGAACAGTAATTTGTACATCATACACTACTCTCAAGGCATCAGTGGAGATCTCTGTATAAAACCTTCATTATCTAATGGGACTCATTGTCGCTAACGTCTTTTTTTTTTAACTAGATTTTCATGTAAGGGAGAGTCAGTGACTAAAATTTTCTTTTTTTTTTTTTTCACTAGACATTTACTTTTAGTGCCAATCCTCACTATTTTCTCTGAATTGTTTGTACTCATAACTTATGTGATAGAAACTTGTCACTGTCTTTGTTCAAGTTTCTGAAATATACTCCCCAGTTACCAAGTCTCCCTTTTACAACTATTTAAAACACACAGGATATAATCTTGTAAGTAGGTTCCTATGTACAATGTGAACCTCCGAAGGAGAATCAAAGGATTTTCCTAAGATTTAGAGTGTAAAGACAGCTCAAAGATGAAAGCTTTCATCAGAAAATGAGGGAAATGAAATGTCTTACCCAAGATCATGCAGGAAAGAAGCTATTTTAGAGCAGGGATTTGAACCTAGGTCCCACTTTTACTCCAGAGTAAAAATGTTCTTACCATGCCTTATCTAATTTTATTGGGCAAGAGAGTTGGGAACTTTATAAATTTTTGGGTAGTGCATCTCCACATCCTGTTTTGTCAGATACACACAGACAAGTCTGTCACTCTGCTATTGCCTAGAGTAGTTAAAATGTGGCCCTACTAACTGTTAAGATGATGGATGAATTGATCTTGTAGGAGGCCTTTTCATTCTAGCCCTGGGAATCATGCCTTTTCACCCCATTCCCCCCCCTTTTTTTTTATCTTCTCAGGTTCTAAGATTGGTAGCCCAGGTCTTACAAATTCATGCTCACCATAAAACACAAAATATGAAATATCCAACAATTGGAATCAGGGGCCTGGTGCTTCTTGTTTAGACCCCATCGTGGGTCCTATTCTTTCTCTTCTCTATTGAACGTTGTGTTTTCCATCTCAGATTGTAATTCTCATTTTATCCAGATTTTTTATAGTAGGCACTGTGGTACAGTGGAAAGAAGATTTGACTTTGGATTCTAGTCCCACCATTCTTATTAACTAGCTTCAGTGGGCCTCAATTTCCTCACCTCTAAAATTAGCAGATCGATCAGTCTTTTACAGGTCATTTACATCTTTTATCGTTAAAATGTTCTATTATTAAGGTACTGCAGAAGCTACTAGTCTTCAACCTGTCAAATAAAGTCCTTCAGCCTCTTTCCATGATATAATTTCACTAAAGGTGGAGAAATATGGTACTCTCTAATGGGGGAAAAGATAGATAAATGTAACAGTTAAATATTTCTTTTTTAGAAAACTTATTCAAATCTGACCTCAGACCAAGGGTGGGGAACCTGAGGCTTCAAGGCCATATATGGCCTTCTAGGTGCTTGAGTGGGGCCTTTGGACTGAGTCCAAATTCTACAGAACAAATCCTTTCATTAAGGGGATTTGTTCTGTGAAGTTTGGATTCAGCCAAAGGGCCACACTTGAGGACCTAGAGGGCCACATGAGGCCACAGGTTCCCCACCCCTGCCTCAGACACTTGACACTTTCTACCTCTGTGACCCTGGGTAAGTCACTTAGCCCCAGTTGCCTTGCAAAAAAAAAAAAGAAGAAAGAAAGAAGACTTATTTGACATGATCATATGAAAAACACAAGACATGAATTAACCAGAAAAATACATTCACCAAACTATTCTATTTTTATGTAAATAGTCTGCTTATCAGTGTTTTATTATACAATCTGATGCAGTATTTATTTCTCTTTGAGATGTATGCTGACCAGATTTCGTATTTCCTGTTCACTTTCAACATATAGAGGCTTATACCTAAGCAGGCTGCAGCATAAACTAACAATGATTTCTATGTCAGAATTGATATAAGGGTTATTATTTTCATCTAAGAAATGTATGAGTCAGTTACCTTGTAACAAATAGCAGATACACTGCATGATTGCTATACTGTTAGGCATGAAATGTTAAAAAAAATAAAATAAAATAAAAACAGCAACCCAGAGGTCAGTCTCCAGAGGGTTGTATGGCTTCCTTGTGGCAAGAATTATCCAGAGTGAGATGAAATCACAGATCCATTATGAACATGCCCTCTTTAAGATCTGTGTTTGTGCTGAGTCCATAACTGCCCCTGTTTCCAGTTCCAAAGATTTTCTCAACAGTATTTATTTTTCTTCTTTGGGCAGGATCTGTTACAGCTTCAATATGAAGGGGTTGCTGTCATGAAACTGTTTGATAGAGCAAAAGTCAATGTCAATCTCCTGATCTTCCTGCTCAACAAGAAGTTCTATGGGAAGTAATTGATGGTCAGCCACATGCGCCAAGGGCAAGAAGACCACGGGAGGAAGGCGAACTGTGTGATGGCCTCGTAACGTGCTTCACCTGTTGGAGCCAGAGACACTTCCAATGCCAAACTGCATCTCCTCCCACTTTGGGACCTTCTGTTACTCCCTTCTCACAGTGAATTAATAACTCAGGCTTCAGCGTTACTTCATTTTCTTCTCTGTCATTTGACACCCAAGGAAAAAGTGGAAACTCAATCCACTAAAAACCTTTTCCCATAGGCTGTTACAGGCTCCATGGTTACTTGGATATATTTTGAGCTTTGGCATCTTGCTTTAATTAGAAATGTGAATGATGGGGTTCTTATTACTTATGTAGATGGACGATATTGGCACCAATTAGAAAAAAATTTATAACTTTATGGACATGTACACATGTAGCCTTGCCCATTTCAGAATGTATAAGTAGAGACCAATTAATGGTTCAGTAAGAGACTGGTTTGAAGCTAAATTGGGTCTTTGGTCCTCTAAGTAATACCTAATGCTATGGGAAATGTGTTCTAATTTGATCTTTGCCATCTCGGTTCCCTATATGCAGTAGCCAAGGGAGACATTGTGCTGCCCAGGGAGAATAGCTTCTGAGAGGAGCATTTGGGGAAGGGGGAGGGAAACTGTCTAGGCATTCCATTCATATTTGGACAACGTGGTCAGTTTTGTTGGCTGAGTTTTAGTAGCATCTATATATATATCCATTTTCATGGAAGGATTCAATTGATGAAATATAACGGACCAGGTTCCCTGTTGAGGTTACTTGCCTTCTTTTTCTGTGCTGGTGCCCACCCAGGGACATAGGATTAGGCCAGTTTAGGAAGGCCTCCCACCCCATCACTTAATGAATGGTTTTAGATCTAAAATTAAACATCCTAACTAGATTTATTGTTTTGGTTTGTTGCTTTAAGGTGTCTTGTTAACATAGATTAATCTATCTCAGTTCTCAAAGGATTTCTTTATGGTTGCTCACCTGCAGATAAAAATATATTTTGTGTTTTTATTAATAAAATAAGGGGAATAGGGTATTTTAAAGATTTATATAATGCTTCAGAAGCCTTTAGAGTGCTATAAGAAAAGGAATTTTTTAATAATAAAACTAGCTTATCTGTATATCTGAACTCTTAGAAATTTCTTATAGCCACAACACTATAAGGACTCTTCTGCAGAGTTGCAGAGGGACAGCCCTGCCTTACTGTAAATTGAACCAAAACAGAAATCTATTTGATCAGCATATACTGTATTCTAAGCCCTGATTCTTGTACCAGTTTCTCCTTTGTCTGTTTTTGCTGACTTCATTATTATCTCTTAACTATGAACCCTGCTTTTAACAGGCTTTAGTCCTAAAAATTAAACCTTGACAAAAAGCATGGATCAATGAGACATCTATTTGAGAATAATACATGTCATATACTTTAAAAAAAACAAACATCCTGTCTTTAGGAATACTTTCTAAAATCATGCCATTTTCTCCTGTTATTTTGGTTTAATATTCCTTAAGTATAAAACTCCCTAGCCCAGGTTAAACAACATTTTTAAGCACACATAAACCCCCTCACTGAAACCATTTATATCAGCATTTTGAAATTGGCTGATGTATTTTTCCAGTGAAGCACGTTAAGAAATAGACGTTGGTAACTAGCTGTGTATTATATTCTTGTTGCAGTTGTAAATACCAGAGAATTATTTTTTAGTATGGACTCTCAATCAGTTACACAGGATTGATGACATGTATGTTAGTGCTTTATACATTCCAAGACAACCAAGAGGTAGAAGATTTAGGTAAGGAAAAATTTAACCATAGAACTAGAGAAGGAATGAAGAGTAATAACTCATGGGAATTCTCCACTGCCATGACTTAGGGACTATCTTGAATTAATTTTTTTCTGTAAATGCATTTTTCTTGGAAAATAAGTAAATTAGAGATTATAGTAATAGTTTCAAAAATTGGGTCCAAAGATCCAATCTTTTTAAGAAAAGGATACTACTCTCCTTTGGGCCCCACCCTTGGCCAGGCATTGCAGTGATGACCAAAGTCTCCAGGGGACTATAAACAGGGACACTTGAGTTATTTGTAAAAATTTATGGTTTGCTGAAATGTATTCTCTGATGCAAGACATTAAGCATGAAACCTTTAGAGTTAGAGAATTTTTATGGGGATAATATTTGAAGCAACTTTTTAATACATTGGAGAAAACTGATAAATTTTTGGGTCTGGACATTGGAACTTAGTAACTTTTATTACTGTTTTATTTATTAGTAATAGGATTCTTCCAGCTGCTTTTTCCCTCTTAGGCCACCTCTCCTTGCCAGCCATCATGACATTTGTTGCGAATTTATTTACTCCCAGGAATTTGGGCCGCTTGTTCCATTTATTGGCACAAAAAATGTCTTTTGTATCTCTCAACGAAATAAAAGGTCATTTGTTCACGTTGCTTCTCTCTATTGCAGTTTAATCAGTTCCTGATTACTACTACTCTGCCTACTTTGTATGAGTGGATTACACAATCTTTGTTGAATATGAGAATGAGTAACTGAAACAATGCAACAACTCCATTTCCTGTAGTTTTGAGAAGCAGATTGAAGGAAAAAAAAAAGAGCTCCTAGAAATCTGCCTCAAAACTACTTCAAAATCTGTTTATGATTTTATATACAAAATATTTGTTGATTTGGCCTCAGTTTTTTCCCTTATTAGAGTCTGGTTTCATTTTAACTGCTGAATGCTGAAAGGTTTAAATTGCACAAGCAACTATTACCAGAGGGACAGTGGCACAGTATGTGGACATTGTAGAGAACATGGGAGTAAGTCTGGTGTCTGTTCTCACTAGTCACAGAGAAATGACTAGTGGCCTGTTCTTAGGGGAAAGGTAGAACAGCAGAGGACAGTGAAAAGTGGTCTGCTTCAGTGACACCCTGTTGAGGAGCCTGGGCCGGTCATCCTGTAGCGATCTATTTGTGTTCACCTGGGATAAGAGTGTAATAAAACTAGCAAAAGTATCTGAAGTAGAGCGAGATTTAAAATGGCCAGTTTGTGTTTGCTGTTATGGGAGGGACATCTCACACTCTTCAAAAAGGCTGGAAAGCATGACCTTGTCCAGACATTTTAGACATTAACATTTTTTTTAATAAGCAGTTAAGGAGTGCCTTAACCTTTGATTTTACAGGGAAGATACTGTCCCTTTCCGAACTTTGTCTGCATTTGTGAATCATGTTAGAATTTTGGATCAAGAAATTGGAATTGAGAAACTGGTAACAACTCCTTTTGGTAACTGCTAGCCTGTGCTCTCTGGTGAGGATTCTGGAAATCTTTAAGACTAAAAGGGAGGGCTGAAATGTTGATATGGAAAACTGAATTATCAGGGAAGGGACAGGGTAGAGAGCGATGGTGGACATAGATACCAAAACAACTGACTTCAAGAAGTCTGTAAGCAAAATAATATGATGTAGTTACTAAAAACGATTATTTTAAATAATATTCCTGTAACAGTGTTTGAACTGGCCCAGACTAGTGTTGTATATATCCTCCTGGGCTGAAATAGAAAGGAAAAATAGTACTGTGGGAAGCTGTGATTATTGGCCAAAGAACAGGGATAAGGTAGGACTAACCCAAGGGGGAGAGAAAGCCACCTGTGCAGGGTGAGGTGGCCCTTGTGGGGTAAGAAGGTCGGAGGGCCAGGGAAAAGAGAATAATGACTTGTGCAGTTTTTCCGGTTTGTTCACAACAGGATACAGCAGTTGGTGAGGTTTGTTTAGACTTAGATCACATCTCATGAGATAATCATGAAGTGCTTAGCCAGTGCCTGGCTCATAGAAAGCACTACATAAATGGGAGCTGTTCTCATAATTATTACATCTGGTCACTGCATGAAGAAGAGGGCCTTGGGCACTGTTGGACATTGGAATCTTGGCTCCGTGTTACTGCTTTTCAGGTTAGGACTGCCGGGGGTTCAGAAGGTAGACGGACTCATATACATTTCTTAGCCAGAAAGGACCTTGGGGATATGACACTTGGCATCCATCCAGTTCTTCAAAGTTTGTAAAGTGGTTTGCATATATTACCTCGTTATCTGATACGATCCTACCCCCTCACATAAGAGGGAACAGGCCCAGGGAGGTTGTGACTTGCCCCGTTTCCTGGCCAGGTCTTCATACATACATACATATACACACATGGAAACTGAGGCCGTTGTGAGATGTAATCTTTTCTGGGTTATTCTTTAATGCAGTTACAGGCTTGCCTATGTATGATTGCATATATATAATTTGGACAGGACCAGTGATTTCGTTGGCTCAGGGTTCTACCAGGGAGGGAGCTCTCTTCCAAAGCAGCTCACTCTCTGCCTGGGGCCACAGAGAAATTGTGACTTCTTTCACAGTCACCCGTGACTAGGACTGGACTTGAGATCTTTGCGATGTGGGCTCTCTGCAGTAGGTGTGTGGGTGGTGGCTGTTAAGTCGGTCCCGATACTTCTGACCCCATTGAGGTTTTTTTTTTAAATTCTTTTTTTCATTTGGGATTTTCTTGACAGATACTGGAGTGCTTCGTCATTCCCTTCTCCAGGTCATTTTACAGATAAGGAAACTTGGGCAGTTAAGAGACTTGCCCAAGGTCACCCAGCTAGGAAGTGTCTGAGGCCAGACTTGAACTCTAAGTCTTCCTGACCCCGAACCCCGCACTCTCTCCATTGCACCGCTGCCCAGGCCGGTGCGCCCAGCTCCGGGGCTACAGTCGAAAGGCAGCCCCTGCCCTCAAGGAACTCCCAGTCTAATAGGGGAGACCACATGCCGACCCGTACGGACCGACGAGCTGGAGCCGGCAGAAACGCCGCCAGCTCTAGGTGGGCGCCCGATGCTCCAGTACAGCAGCCCACGGTGTCCAGCTGCCAGGCGGGGCGGGACGCGGCGGGCGGGGCCGGCCCGGAAGCCAGGCTACAACGCAGCCTCCCCGCTGGGGGCCCCAGCGGGGCGGGCCTGGCTGCTTCAGAGAGGCCGCGCGCCGGGGGCGGGGCCTTGGTGGGCGGGGCCCTGGAGTCCTTGGCTCGCTCCCTTTCTTCCCCCCCCCTCCCTCGCTCCCTGGAGGCTGGCCCGGCCGGGGTGCCTCGGAGGCCGCGCGCCGGGGGTGGAGCTGGGGGCTGCGGGGCCTTGGGCAGCGGGGCGGGGTCCTCGGCTCTCTTGCTCTCCACTTTCTCTTCCTCCCTCGCTCCCAGGCTCGCCGGGCCGCGGCTTCAGAAAGGCCGCGCTCCGGGGGCGGAGCGTGGGGACGCGGGGCGGGGCCCTGGGCTCCCCGGCTCGCTCCCTCCCGCGGTCGCTCCCTCCTCCCTGGCTGGCTGGCTGGCTGGCCGGGCAGGCGGGCGGCTGTGGGGTCGGTGTGAGAGCGCTGCCTCGGCCACTCGTCCTGCCGCCGGAGCCGGGCGCGCGGATCGAACGGAGCGAGGCCGGGGGCCGGGCCAGCGGGGCCGAGGCCCGGCCGGGCGGCCGCGGCTAGGCCCGCGCCCTCCGCCTCCGCCGCGGGCCGCCATGGCCGCGTCCCCCGGCTCGGGCAGCGCCAACCCGCGCAAGTTCAGCGAGAAGATCGCGCTGCACACGCAGCGTCAGGCCGAGGAGACGCGGGCCTTCGAGCAGCTCATGACGGACCTCACGCTGTCCCGGGTGAGGCGTCGCCCGGGCCGGGTCGGGGCCGAGGCCGGGCGGGGCGGGGCTGGGGCCGGGGCTGGCTGCGGGGCCTCGGGTCAGGGCTGCGGCCGGGCGGGGCCGGGCCATTGACAGGTCGCGGGGCCGGGCCGCCCTCCTCCCCGTTCCCCTCCCCCTTGTCCTCCCTTTCCCTCCCCACCGCCGGCATCCCCGGCCGAGCCCGAGAGCGGCCCCCGCCCGGCGTCGTGGCCCCGGGCCAGAGGGCTGAGGCCCAGCGCCCCGCGCGGAGAGCCTGCGCGTACCCGCCGCGGAGGCCCCGGGCTCGCCGCCACCTGTGCGCGCGGCCTTCCCCGGCCTCAGTTTCCCCTTCTGTCCAGGGTTTAGGGCCTCCGAAGTTCCTTCCAGCCGGCGGTCTGTGTGCTGGGAAACCCCCGCCTGGGCTGCTAACGCGCGGGCTCAGGGGCCCGTGGCGTGGGTGCCGGGCATCTGTTAAGCACCAGTTGTGTGCCGGGCAGTGTGCCAGGCGTCCGGGACACCGGGAGACCGGCCCTGCCCTGGAGGAGCCCCCGGCTTTGTGGGCGCCGGGACGGGGGACTGGGAAAGGCTTCCTGGAGAGGTGGGGTTGGAGCTGGGCCGGGAGGAAGCCCGGAGGTGGGACTCGGAGGGGGAGCGCTCCACGCTTCCCCAGCTGGGAGGACGGGCCACGGGCGTGCGAGGCATTGCATAACCACTGCAGTGAGGAGGACGCCAGTGGTCCCAAAGAAGCCTGCGATTTCTTGGGTTTCCCTCTTCCACTTTCAGGGGGGGATGGAAGACCAGGGATTGCCCCACGGTTACCCCTCGGGGCTGTGCCAGAGGCAGGACCAGCGCCCCAAGGTCATGCTGCCCTCAGGGCAGGGATAGCGGGTCACTGCCCAGCATGGCAAAGAACCGGGGCCAGAACGGTTAGGGAGGACCTCGTAGGAGACCCATATGTACGAGCGGCACTTGAAAGAGCAATAGGATTTGGCTAGGCAAGAGAGGTGTGTGGAACTGAAGGAAGTCAGGAATGAGTATGTTTGTGGACCTTCCCTGCTTGGAGCTGTTCTTGTTAGGTAGTGGCAGCGGATAATTTGGACAGCCAAAGTGGAGCTAGGTGATGGAGAATTTTGAATGCAGGGATTAGAAGTTTGGGCTCTTTTTGTAGGTAATAGTCTTTGGAGGTGTTTGTGGCAAGAGGTGGTAGGATTTTTTCAAAAACCACAACATAGCCCAGGTTTTAGGAAAATGAGAATAGCTCATTTCTGTAGTACTCTATGGTAAAAACAACCCTGTGAAGTTGTTGTTGTTGAGTCACATCCAACACTTTGTCACCCAAGTTTAGGGTTTTCTTTGCAAAGATACTGAAATGGTTTGCCATTTCCTTCTCCATTCACTTCACAGATGAGGAAACTGAGACAGTCAGGGTTAAGTGACTTGCCCAGGGTCACACAGCTAGGAAGTGTTGGAGGCCAGATTTGAACTCGGGTTTTTCTGATTCCAGGCCCAGGGCTCAGTGCACTGTGCCACCCAGCTGCCCTAACCCTGTAAGGAGAATAGTTCAGATGTTTATCTCCATGTTACATATGAGGAAACTGACACTCAGGGAGCTAACATGTAGTAGCACTAGGACTGGAACTCAGGCCTTCTGAGTAAAAAGTTCAGTGCTTAGTCCACCACACTACATTGCCTCCTCACAGCATATCAGTTTAGCTAAGAAATAGAGGTGTCTTTGGAGCACGGAGAGGGTGAAATCTGTTAGGAAGCTGTTTAACAAATATTAATTGATTTTCTGTTATGTGTAGGGCATTGTGTTATTAGGTCTGTGGGTGATGGAAAGATGAATTAGACATGGTACTTGCTTCTTAGGAATTTACACTGCTGTAGGTGAGACAAGACAGGTACACAATTGTAGTAAGAAGTTGTTCAGTTGTTTTCAGCCATGTGTGATTCTTTGTGCCCCCATTTGGGGTTTTCTTGGCAGAGATACTGGCATGGTTTACCATGTCCTTCTCTTGTTCATTTTACAGATGAGGAGACTGAGGCAAACAGGGTTAAGTGACTTGCTAAGGGTCACACAGCTAGGAAGTGTTTAAGACCAGATTTGAACTCAAGAAGAGGAGTCTCCAGGCCCAGCACTATATCTACTGTGCCACTTAGCTATGCGTGCGAAGTCCCATAAGATTGTACAAAGCTCCTTAGGCATTCGGAGGATGGAAGGAGCACTTTTAGTTTTGAGTTATCAAGGAAAGCTTGATGGAGGATTGATTTATCACTTTTTTCTTTGCACTTCTAGGACATTTTTTGCATTTGCATTGTTTAGAACAATGGCTGACATAATATAGTAGGTACTTACTAAATGTTTATTGAAAAGAACAGCAGCTAAACCGTGTGTCATAGTGGAAATCACACTGGTTGGGAGTCAGGAAACCCATGTTCCAGTTCAGTTTTATTTTCATCTAATGCAAAATATGTTTACATAGCAACATGAAATAAGTTTATATACATGAACAAAAAGTATACTTTGGAACATTTTAGTGACATTACCCTGTAAATGATGGCCATATCTTCATTTAGTCAAGACTTGCAAGTTACATCCGTGGTCTCTCTGCTGATATATCTTCAGGAACAACTCTTGTCTTCTCTGTTACTTCTAACAGTGCCAGTTAATCATCTGAAGGTTATAGCAGCTTGATTGCAAAAGATCCTTTTCCAAGGTGTCAGGGTTACAGAAGCAATCGGCCCTCTGCTTGATCTGTGTTAGGTCAAAAACATGCTCCTGCTTCTTCTCAACTGTTCCACAAAGGATCATTGTTTCATAGATCTAGAACTAGTGGGGCCTCAGGGATCTTTTAGTTCAACTCCATCATTTTCCTGATGAGAAAACTGAGGCTCAGAGAGATTACATTACTTGCCCAAAGTCTTACAGTTAGTAGCTGACAGAGGATTCTGATTCTATTCCTTTGGTTTCAAGTTCAGTGTTCTTTCTGTAGCATTACATTAGCAGGAAGCATTGTTGTAATGTAGTCATACCCAGGGCATAAAATAGCTAATCAGTTTGGGAAGGAATGAGAAAACATTTATATTTTCAAAATCTAAATATGGTTTGCCCTAAACTTAGAGCTTCAGGGAACCTAAAAGAACTTCTAACCCAAGCTTGTATTAAGACAAAGGAACATAAGACCAGGAAGATTAGTGGCCAGCCCAGCATCACAGAGCCACCAGGGGACAAAGCTGAAATTCTACTTCTGATTTTGCCACTAATGAGTTACATGACTCAGTTACTTCACCTTTCAAATGAAGCAGTGTAATTAGATTGTTTCTAAGGCCCCTTCAAAGGTCAAAGATTCTATAGTGATTCTATTCAGCAAATCAATAAACAGTTCTTAAGCACTGTGCCAGGCACTGGGATTCCAACAAGAGACAAAAAACAGTCTCTGCCCTCTAGGAGCTCACAATCTAATGGATATTTTGCTAAAGAGGACTGCATGATGGGAGATTAGATTGGAAAAATAAGTTGGGACTGGTTTGTGGAGAACTGTGAATACCAAGCTGATGAGCTTTTGCTTTTGCCAAAGTTCAGATGAGATGTGATGGCCTAGGCGGGCGTGATGACAGTGCACATAGAGAGGAACAGATGGATTGGACAGATTTCAAGAAGAAGCAAGAGGATTTGGTGACTGATGCATATAAGGAATAAGGAGGAGAAAGACACAAAGACAACTTGGAGGTTTTGAATATCTGGGGGAAATAGATGAAATAGGTCAGGTTGAGAGGGTGGCGCAGAGGGAGACAATGAGTTCAGTCTTGGACATACTGATTTGAGGTGACAGCAAGACAGACAACTTGAAATGTTTGGTAGGCAGTTGAAAATAACCAGACAAACTTGATAGGCAAGACTTGAAAGTCATCAACATAAACATGATAGCTTCTGGCTAAGCAATTATCTACAGAAATAATTTTCTTTTTAGGAAAGAATGTAGGAAAGAACAAGGTGCCAAAGACTATATCTTAGGCAATTCCAACCCTTAGGGAAAACAGGAAAAAGAAGAGTCAGAGGATTCAGAAGAAGCAGTTAGGGAGGTAGGAAAAGACATTCAATCAACAAACATTAAGCATTTCCCAGTCCCAAGCTTTGTGCTAGGTGGGGATAGAAAGACAAAAGTGAAACAATGCCTGCCTTTGAGGAGCTTAAAGTTTGGAGGCTGGAGGAGAGAAGGACATTTACATACATATGCAGAATAGATCCGAGGTAATTTTGGGAGTGGAGGAAACACTAGCAGGTGAGAGGATCAGGAAAGGCTTCATGTAGAACTGGGGTTCTTAACCTGAGGTCAGTGAACCTTTTTTTTCTTTTTTAGTATTTTCAGAACTGTATTTTGTTATAATTGACTTCCTGTGTGGTCTTCTGTATTTTCTTTTATGTATTTAAAAACATTATTCTGAGGAGTCTGTAGGCTTCACTAGACCACCAGAGGGTTCCATATTAAAAAAAAACCTTGTGAACCTTTGATGTAGAAAGTGGCACTGGAGCCGAGTCTTAAAGGAAATTAGGAATTTGAAGAAGAGGTGAGGAGCGAATCCACTCGAGGCATGGGAGTCACCAGTGCCAAAGCACAGTATTGGACATGGAGCATCATGTGTAAGGAGCGGGGAGAAGCCTGGTTTGTCTGGACTGTTGTATGCATGAAAGGTCCAGAAAGTCAGAATGGGGCCAGGTTGTGAAGGGCTTTAAATGCTAAACACAGTAGTTTCTATTTGATCATAGAGATAATAGGGAGCCAATGGAGTTTGAGTAGGAAGGTAATGTGTAATTACACTGACTTTGCTTTGACTGTGGAGTAGGGAGAGACTTGAGGTGGGAAATCAAAGAGGTGGCTTTTGAGACAGTTCAGGAGACAGATTACAAGGGCCTGATATAGCATGGATAGCGTGTGATTTGCTAGAAAGAGACAAATGCAAGGGATGTTGTAGAAGTAAAAATGACAAGATTTAATAACTGATTGAATATGTGGGAAGAATAAGAGTCAGGTGTTGAGTATTAACACCAAAGCTGTGAACCTGCCCTCTTTTATCTGTACACTCTGTCTTGGTGAACTCATCAACTTCCATGGATTTAATTGTCATTTCTATGCAAGTAATTTCCAAGTCGACATACCATGCCCTTATCTCTGTCTAAAGCTCTCCTCTTAAATCTCCCACTGCCTGCTGGCCCCTTCTGCCTGGCTATTCCATATCAACATGTCTATATAGGATTTGTCTTTCTCCTCTTCCTGACTTCCTTGTTTCTTTTGAGAGCACCTTCTTTCTTCTAGTCACCCAGGCTTGCAACCTAAGAGTCCATCCTCAATTCCAAGTCTTCTTAATTCCACCTCATTGACTTCTCAGTTCATCCGCTCTTCTACACTCATACAGTCACTTTCCTGATTTTGAAGCATGTGCTTCATAAAGCTTGTGGACTTAACTCATCACCTCACACCTGGACTATTACAATAATCTTCTGACTGGTCTCCTTCAGTCCATCTTCCAGTTGGATGGTTTACCTTTTCTTAGCTTCTACAACTCAGTAGCCAGATTCCTAATCTTTTAAACATATTTTCACATTAGTCATAATATAAACAAGAATTAGAACTAATGGTAGAAACCGTGAGAAAGAAGAAACAAAATAACAAAAGAAAAGGACAGCAAATAGTCTGCTTCCATCTGCATCCAGACCTCCAGAGTTCTTTCTCTGGATGTGGATAGCATTTTCCATTGTGAGTCATTTGGAGTTGTCTTAAATCCTTGCATTGCTAAGAAGAGCTAAATCTATCAAAGTCAGTCGTCGCACAATGTGACTGTTACTATGTGCAGTGTCCTCTTGCTTCTGCTCATTTCACTCAGCATCAGTTTATATAAGTCTTTTCTGGTTTTTTTGAAGTCCGTCTGCTCCTCATGCCTTATAGCATGATAGTATTCCGTTACATTCATATACCACAACTTGTTTAGCCATTCCCCAGTTGATGGACATCCCCACAATTTCTAATTATTGGCCACCACAAAGAGAGCTGCTATAAATGTTTTTGTGTGTGTGGATCCTTTTCCATTTTTATGATCTCAGAGATACAACCCTAGAAATGGTATTGCTTGGTCAAAGTGTATGTACAGTTTTATAGCCCTTTGGGCATAGTTCCAAATTGCTCTCCAGAATGGCTGGATCATTTCACAACTCCACCAACAATGCATTAGTGTTCCAATTTTCCCACATCTTCTCCAACATTTCGAGATTGCTATTCTTAAAGCACAGGATGATGTTGCTCCCTTAATTGATATACTTCAGTATGTCTCTCCATTGTGTCTTGGATAAGACATAAACTTCTCTGTCATTTGAGGTCCTTCACAGGCCAGCTTCAGCCTGTCTTTCCAGGCGTCTTACACACAACTTCTTGGGGGCGGCTGGGTGGTACAGTGGATAGAGCTCTGGTTCTGGAGCCAGGAAGACCCAAGTTCAAAAGCAGCCTCGGACGCTAACTGTGTGACCCAGGGCAGGTCACTTAACTCTGCCTCAGTTTCCTCATCTGTAAAATGAGCTAGAGAAGGAAATGACAAACCACTTTAGTATCTCTGCCAAGAAAACCCCAAAAGGGATCATGGAGAGTTGGACACGACTGAAATGACTGAACATCAAATGTGCCTTCTTGCTGTTTCCTCTGTGTAACAGTGCATCTTCTGTCTTTTTTACCCAGGCCGACCCCTAGGCTTGGAATGCTCTCTCCCTCCCCCTCTCCTTCGCCTCATAGTTCATACTTCCTTTCAGGGCTCAGCCATATCCTTCAAGAGGCCTTTCTTTCTTGGTTCTCCTAGTTACTTGTGTTCTCCTTCCCAAAACTCTCCATATCACTTTATTTTGTATGTGTCTTGTATTTATTTGTTTGTGAACATGTTGTATGGTCCAAATAGAATATAAGCTCTTTGAGAGTAGAGACTGTTTCACATTTGTATCCTCAAAGCTTAGCTTAAGGCCTGGTACAAAAAAGGCACTTTGTAAATGCTGTTGATTGTTAGTTAATAGGGCCATTGCTGCTGGCTCTTTGCTAGTGCCACCTAATAGCTTTTTTTTTAAAGTCTTAATGATATAGACACCCAGAGGGAGACAAATGTAAATAAATGTGGGAGAGAAATAGACAATATTGAAAATCTGGCTTGGGTTAGGGTTAGACCAAGTCTCTCTAGCCCTTGTCTGTCGAATTATGAAAACTTTGGTGAAGGGTAAACAGTGCTTATCAGCTATCAGAACACAAATCCATTCTTTATAGACTGAATGGGATAGGTCAGGACTGCTTTCAAGTTTGTAGAAGTGAGCGTGTCATCTGCTAAAAAATGGAATCAAGAAGGGCCTGCCTCCAGGTGCACCTAACCACAGAGACAGTGAGTATATGGGCGGGCATCTTCCAAAAATAGAGCCACTGATCAAAAAGCAGAAAAGAGGCTCACCGGAAACTTGAAGGTTCTACTCATTGTAGTAGATCAGAAGTGGAGGTGAGGCCTTTGAATGTTGAGACATTTTCCCCAGTGAAAATCCACACCTTGGTATATTCATAGACCACAGATCCTTTTCGTTCTCCTCCCCCTTCCATACCCAATTTAGTTGAACTAATGAACAGGATGATCAAGAGTCTTCCCTTCTAGAAAATTACCAGAGGTATCTCATTGAGGACAGGGAAAAGTATGGTCTTTGTATTTCTCCACCATTTTTCTCCTAGTTTTTGCTCTTGTGAGTGTTGCCAAGGGTCTCTGATCCCTCCCCACTCTGCCCTGTGGACCTTCTGCCATAGACAGGGCCAGTTGTTCCTACTGGGTGTTCTGTGGACTGCATCAAAAGAAGGTTGGTAGGAAGGGTGACTGAGGAAGAAACTGGTTCTCATCTTGTCTTGAGTGCCTTAGACCTTAAAGTAGAGACTCTTGTCAAAGGGGTGGACTGAGAACATTGGAAAGGAAGGCAGTAGCCACTAAGAGCTAGTATTGGTTCATCAAGAGTAGGTTATGCCAGACTAACCATTTCCTTTTCTGTCAGATTTATTGGACTAGTAGATTAGAGGAATGCTGTAGACATGGTTTACTCCTAGACTTCAGCAAAACTTTTGAAAAAGTCTCATTTTATCTTTGTGGACAAAATGGAGAGATGGAGGCTAGATAGTATTATACCTAGGTGGTTTTGGAACGGATTGACCAGACCCAAAGAGGAGCAACAGCTCCTCTACATGAAAGGCATCCTTGAGTAGTGTGCTTCAGAGCTTGGTTGTTGGCTCTGTGCTGTTTTTAACCAATTTTCAAGGAAATGGTGACATTTTTATCAGTGTTCTGGGTGAGAGCATGAATGACAAACATTGAATAGCTAAATGCTAAATACCAGTTAGGAGCTAGAAAGATCTCATTGGGTCGTATCTACAAAAGAAATTTATTAGAGACAAATGTAAAGTGCTGCCCTTGGGTTCAGATAATCAGCTGCACAAGTATAAGACGGGAGAAGAGTGAACACCAGTTCAGAGTACTAGAGCTACATTTGAAGGACTTAGGTTCAAATCCTTGCTTTGCCACTTGGTCAAGTCACATAACTTCTCTGGGCCTCAGTTTGAAGTAGGTGACCTCCGAGGACCTCTCTCGTTCTAAAACCTTGTTTCCTAAGCGAAAAAAGATCTAGAGGCAGCTAGGCATTGGACTTGGAATCAGGAAGACCTGAGTTGACATCCTGCCCCAGATACTTGGGGCAGATACGCTATATGACCCTGAATGAGTTACTGTAACATCTTTTGTGATCCTTAGGTTCCTTATCTTTAAAATGGAGATAATATATCACCTACCGCCCAGGGTTGTTGTGAAAATCGATAATAGAATCTGTAAATATGAAAGTGCTCTATAAATGCCGGCTATTATTAGGCTCAGTATGAATAAAGAGGTAATAAGGCAGCCAAGGTAGCCAACACAACCTTAGGCTGGGTAAAGGGATCCCTACTGTCCGCACTGAGGGAAGCGGTAGCTTTGCTCTTCTCTGCCATGAGCAGAATGCTTCAGAAGCACAAGGTTAGGTTTTAAAGACCTCACTTTGAGTAGGTGGCACCATATTCAGAGGGGGACAGCCAAATTTGGGAAGGAACTTGATGCTGTGCCACATGAGGACTGACCAAAGGGGATATTTAGCTTGGAGAAGACTTGAGTCCAGATAACTGTCTTCAAGTATTGGAAGGATTGCCATAAGAAAGAGGGATTGTGGACTTATTCTGCTTGGGCCCAGAGGACACAATTTAGGAGAAATAGGTGGAAGCTACAGGGAAGCAGGTTTAGCTTTTCCTATAAAGACGAACATCTAGGCTCTTGAAAAATAGAATCAGCTGTCTGAAGAGACAGGGAGAGTTTCTCAGATCTGGAGGTATTCCAATGGAAGCTAGGTAAGCCCTTGGGAGGGATGTTGGCTGGGGGAGTCCTGTTCAGCTACAGATTGAACTAGACCAGAAGTCCTTTTCAGTTAGGATTATGTGAGATTTTTCTGTGAGTCAGGCTTTGATCATCCTAACCTTGGGGTCCTCTTATAGCTCTGGAGGCCTTTAGGTGCATGCTTAATGAGTCCAGGGAATGAAGGTCTGGCACTGCCTTTTTGTTTCTATCAGAACTTTGCTGCCTTCTCTGAATGTCTTTGAAATTTTTATTTCTAGGTTCAGTTTCAGAAGCTTCAGCAACTACGCCTCACACAGTCTCGAAATCAGTACCATGGAGGGTCATTACCCAATGTGAACCAGCTGCGCAATAGTGCAGCAGAATTTCAGGTAATTTCGCATATTTGTTGTCTTGAAATGGAATGGACTAACGATTTGGCTTGTTTTCTTTTGGCATTCGATAGATGAGATGAGAGTGGGGGTAGGGGGTCGGAGAACTAGTTCTGTATAAGTTCCCTTCTCTGTGGAGAAAAATTGGTTGGCAGCATTCTCTGTTATGGGTCTTTGTGAAAAGAACTTTAGATAACATTATTTCCCAAATGCCATAACTGAGGCACTGATAAGTGCTTTTTCTATGTGCATGGAATGTTTAATATTTGATGATGCCAACTAAGCAAAGTATAAAGTAGAATTGGTGTTTCAGCCAGTTCTGAATCTTGTTGCTCTGATTTATATTAGGGCCATTTAAAGTTTTATTTTAAAGCTAGGGATAACTGGTGATCTTAGTTTCTTGAAGGGTGAGCCAGTTGCTATATTTGATATTACATTAGTACTGTATATGTGAGGCAAATAACTCGATTCGTTCTAATCCTTGTTCCTTTTAAAAGCACCTTGCCCTCATTTTTGTTGTGAAAGCTGTGTTTACTTGCTTACTAGTGTCAAGGAAAGGTTATCATTTTAGCACAACTTCATTTAGCGTATTTTTGACAGGGCTTATTAGGGACTCTTAAGCAAGCACATAGTTGGGCACATAGTAGTTGGGTTAAATGCTTGTCTTATAAAGACAAAAACTTCAAACAACCCCTCTTTTCAAAGACCTTTATCCTGGGAGGATGCAGCATGTACACAGATAACTAAACATAACATCCCTTAAAGAGGGCAAGCCCTCACATTTGGGGGTGTCTGGAAAGGATTCGAGGAGGAGGGGTGACAGCCGAGATGAGCCTTGAAGGAAGTGGAGCATTTTCACAGAAGGAGGTGATCTGGATCTCCATGCATGGGGGCTAACCTTTGGGAGGGCTTGGAGAGGAGACATGAAAAGCTGGGGTCAAGAGGAGATGTTTGCTCAGTGTGACAGGCACCTAGAGTTCATGAAGGGAGGAAGAAATCTGCAGGGGCAGTGTGCAGCAAGACTGGAGGTTGTCAGGGCTTGCATTTCTCCTGGAGGAGATCAAGCATCGCAGAAGAGCTTTGAACAGGGAAGTGAGAGGGTCACCTTCATGGAAAGTTATCTGGGCAGCTGTGCAGTGGATAGATTGGAGAGGGAGTCCACTTAGGAGGCCATTGAGATGGCCCAGGTGAGAGAGAAGGTCCTGAAAAGAATAGCCAGAGAAATAGACAAGGGGGAGGGTGATGAGTCAGCAGTGTCCAAAGTGGCAGCGTTCAGAACGGATGAGGGCTGAGAAAAGGCCATTGGATAAGTGAAGAGATTGTTGGCATTGCTGGAGGAAGCAGTCTCATGCCTGTAGGATAAAATAGAAATGCCTTTGTTTGGGTTTTAAAGCTCTTCACAACATGGCTCCAACCTAGCATTCAAGCGTCATTGTGTACTCGTCCCTTTCCCACACTCTTCATTGCGGTCCAGCTGACCTACTCTAGGCTTTTCACACATGACGTTCCATCTTCCGTCTTTGGGCTGCCCCACAGAGGCAGCTAGGTGGTCCAGTGGTTAGAGTGCCAACTCAGGAGTCAAATAGTCTCCTCTTTTTGAGTTCGAATCTGGCCTCAAACGTTTAGTAGCTGTGTAACCCTTAGCAAGTCACTTAACCCTGTTTGCCTCAGTTTTCTCATCTGTAAAATGATGCGGTGAAGGAAACGGCCAAGCCCTCCAGTATCTCTGTCAAGGAAACCTCAAATGGGGTCACAAAGGGTCTGATGCAACTGGAACGTCTGAACAAAACCAGCCTTCTGGAATGTAATCTCCTCTCACCTCTCACTGTGAGAGTCTTTGTCTTCTTTCAGGATACAGTTTATGCGCTGCCTTCCACATACAGCCTTACGTGATCCCCCAACTGCTAGTGACCTCCCTCCTGAACTTCATTGTATTTATTCTCTTTATGTTAATGCCGTAGTACTTGTTTCCTCTGTTCGAATGCTTGTCTTTCGAAAGCAGAGATTGTTTCATCCTTTGTTTTAACGTCTAGAGCAGGTGCTAAATACGTGTTTGTTGATTGACTCGTTGATAGAAGTGGTGCAATAGGAAGCCACATTTCAAGGGGTTGAGTAGTGAGCAAGGGGTAAGGAACAGTGAGCAGAGACAGTCTTTTCTAGGAATTTGGCTGCGAAAGGAAAGAGCACTATCAGACAATAAAGGGATGTTAGGGTCAAATGAAGGTTTTTTAAAGATTGGGGACATGCAGGCAGCAGGAAAGTAGCCAATAGGTGAGGAGAAATTGACAGGACAAGCTTCTCTGGAAGAAAGGGAAAGAGGCTGGTATGATTTATTTACTTAACTGTGTAAAGGTTGTATCTCCCAGTAGAACGTATGGTCCTTGAGGACAGGAATGATTTTTCATTTTATCTTTGTGTCCCCTGAAACTAGCACAAAGTCTTGGTGGTGTTTGATGTTTTGAATTGAATTGACCCAAGGACCCTGGATTGGGTTGGAAGGTTTACCTCCTCAGAGACCGTAGCAAAGTAATCAGGAGTGGGGGAGAGGGTGATGACATAGAGGGGATTGGAGGTATAGAATAGGGCTAATAAAAGGTGGCTTGTAACAGATGATTTCAAATTCCTTGACGAAGTAAGAAGCAGATTGTCTACTGAGAGGAGAGGGGGAGGGGGAGGTCATGAGGTAAGAAGTTTGAGGAGAGAAGAGGTTAGAAACAGCCACTGTGGAAGAATAAAAGCATCACTGTATAGTGGAAAAGGCCCAGTTAAGATTTGTAGTCGATTTGATCTTCACTTTGGAATTTACCTTCAGTCACGTTCCTCAGCCTGAAAGGAAGGATCAAAAAAGTTGGGTGGTGACAGGTTTGGGGTTTGGCAAAGCATGAGTGACAATAGGACAAAAGGGCGAGTGATTCATAGCGTGTAGTCATTCATGTTGGTTTACTTACATGAGGCTAGAAGTGGGTAGAGGGACTGAAGATAGCGGTGATGATCAGGGCTTCAGGAAGAAGTGAGGCAGGCAGTGAGAGAGATGGAAGACATTGTAGGTAATGATTAAAGAGAAGAATGTCAGAGTTTGGGATCCGAGAAGCAGCACGTTTGTGAGTGACATGACGTTAGTCATAGGCCCATCCTTGTTGATCATATACTTGATGAGGGGAGCCAGGAGGTTGAGTGCTGTTTTCTACATTTATTTCTCCTGTACTCTCTTGTTCTCACTCTGTGCCTTCCCGCTGCCCTTTGGCTGTCCATAGTCCAAGGCAAGCCTATTTCAGGCCTGCTTCAGAATTTTCTTTTCCTTCCCCTGCATCACAATTAATTCACCCAATACAGCTCATTTCAGTCATGTCAATAAAAAGGAAAAGACTGGCTACCTCCTGTTTCTATATTAACATTATAGTTTTAAAAGCATTACCCTTAAAATGTCCCTGTGAGGTAGATACTGAAACCAGGTGGTATTTTTCCCATTCCGGTACTATCCTCTTGGCTACTTTGGGCTCCCTGACACCCCGGGGCAAGTTTGTTTCATCTTTCTAGGCCTACTTAAAACTGCCTCCTTCCTCTCCATGAGAGAGAGTGGTGGGGAAAGAATTGACCTGGCATCAGGAAGGCTTAGTAGAGAGGAGTCCTCGTAGTTTCTCTTGAGATTTTCTTGCTTTGTGACCACGTGCAAGTCACTGAACATTGAGCAAAAGTTTCTTCAACTGTAAAGTGGGGATAACAATACCTGTAACACTTGTCTCACCGGATTTTTGTGAGGTGTAGATGGGGTCATTATCCAAAATACTATGGATATGAGTTATTAAATCAAGTTTTAATTCCTCCTCTGTAGCTAATCTGAGTTGTGTCAATAAAAATAGAAAAGCAAATAGCTTACCTTTTTGTATCACTTTACATTTTACAAATCCTTTTTCTTTTTAATACCCCGGTGAGACAGTTATTGAAAGCTAAGTCTTATTATCGCCATTTTACAGATGAGAAATTTGAGTCTCAGAGAGATTCACTGACTTGTTCTTGAACCCAGGTCTTACTACTTTGAGTCCAGGGCTCTTAACAGCTCTACCACCACTATTGAGTCAGTCAGTAAGCCTTTTTAAAGCATTTACTCTGTGCCACACGTCCTCTGTGTTCAGTTTAATTCAATTAGCATTTGCTAAGTGCTGACTCTATGCAAGGTACTGTGCAAAGTAATACCTGACAAAGCTGATAGACTGGAGTTAGGCCATCTGTGTTTGTGGATTTTTTTGAAGAGCTCATTAAAGAGTGGTGCACTGGGGCTTGATGCAGTTGATAAAAAAAATAATTTGCAAGCAAAAGCATTTTTGTATCCCTCAGATGCTACCTTCTAAGTGGTAGTCCACCCTAGCAAATGGAAGAGAGAGGAAAGTTTGTGTGGCTTTCCAGGGCCCTTTCCTGATTGAAGGGGAGAGGTATCTGAGGCCTAGGCTGACTTGGTCCAATCAGGGGTCCCTCAGAAAAGAGAAACCACCATGAGTCAGTCATGGCAGGCATTAAGCATTTATTCAGCACTTTCTACATGCCAGGTACCATGTTAAGCACAGGGGATAAAATACAAGCAAAAAGAAAGACAGTCATGGCAAAGACAGTACTTCAAAAGGGAGCTGAAAAGGGGCCTAGGAGGGAGAAGGAGGTACCTGGCCAGGATTGTGGTGACTAAGAGGGATGGCTGGTCCCCAGAATGGAGGTTCTACGAAGAATGGAGAAAGGGCCACAGGAGCAAGAGTTAGGGGTCAGTTGTGCCCTGTTGGCCAACTCGGACTGCAGGCCAGAGAAGTGACTTCAGATCCCAGAAGCCCTGGGCCCACTGGTTACTAGGGAGGGTGTGGGAGAAATGTGGTATCATCATCATCACCTCACATTTATTTTGTATTTTGTAAAAATGCTTTCCTCACAGTAGGACCATGAGGTAGATAATGCAAGTATTATGCCCATTTTATAGGTGAGCAGACATTGTGAGAGGTTGAGTGAGGTGAGTGTCGGGCTCAGGTCTAACTGCCTCTGGGGTCCTGGCAGGAGTGCCTGGCTCATTATCATCTGTGGGATTTTGGGCAAATGGCTTAATCTCTCCAAGCCTCAGTTTCTGCACCAGTAAAATGATCATAGTACTTGCACTACCCACTTCCCAGGGCAGTTATAAGGAAGGTGCCTTGTGAATCTTAAATTGGTAAATTAATCATTATAATAACTTTGAAGCAGCTTCTTGCCTTGTATTTTCTTATCTCCCCAAGCAAATTTTGAAACATTCTCAGAATCTCTGCTCTTGGACCTTCTTATTCCCCTACCTCTCAAGGGCCTGTCCCATCCTCTTCTTTCCCGTCTGCCTTCTTTCTACATACAAATATATCTGAGTACCTGGTTTGTACAAAATAGTAGAGGAATTCAAAGAGGAAAAAGACATGGCCCTTGCCCTCAGGGTTGGGTATTCGCTCTAGGGGTCTTGGCTTAGAGGTGATTTCCTAAAGATCTAGTATAGGCAAAACTATCTGGCAGGCCCTACCACATCCCAGCAGTTTGGGCTTTTAAGATCGGATTCTTCCCCAGTCTACTAGGAGAACTTTCTGCTCACAACTAAAAAAAAAAAAAATGAGAGGCAGCACTGTGCCCCAAGTCCACAGGAGCCAGCTGTGCGTGATGCTCCCTCTGCTGGCCTACAGTGGCAGCCTTTTGTCCACATGCAATTTCCTTACCTTCATGGAAAGTAGGTATCAAACTGAGATTCGGTTGAATTAATTTATGGTCATTAATCACTTCCTGTGTGCAAGTTATTGTACTGGGTGCTAAGATCAACATAGTTAGAGTTTATTTAGATTAACATCTCTGACCCCATGGGATTTGCAGTCAAATAGATGCAAGCAAAAGGATCCTTTTGCGCTTATATATGATGAGAGATGAGGCACATTTACAAATCAACTCATAGTATGGAATTTTTTCCTCAATTGATTTCCACCAATGTTGGTCTTATCCATTTTGTGTTTGTTATTGTTAATAATTACATTGTAACAAATTGTTACAATGTTACAAATTGCTAACAGTATTCATTTCAGAGGGTGACATTTTCTGATCTCGTCCCCAAATTTGGTAGCTTTGTATAGACTCTTCTGTATTATCCCACATAGACGGGCATTGGATAAGTTTCTTTGTTGACTTGACTTTAGCCTCAGACTTTCTGCAGCGTATCTGAAATTATAGGATCTTAAAGGTAGAAGGGACCCTGGAGGTCATCTAATCTAACTTTCTCCCCATAAAGATGAGGAAACTGAAGCCCAGAGTGACTTACTCAGAATCACACAGCTGATTGTGCAACTACATAAAACCATGTCAGTTCTCTTCTCCTGAAAGAAATGGTTGGCAACTCCTGAAGGTTAGACAGCTCATTGTTCTTTAAGGTGCAGTTTATAAAAAAATGGGAGCAGTGACCAAGAATATAGTTCTATCAAGTTTAAACTACAGATTTGAGTGGTGCTGTTTGGTTTCACTGTTTTAATACTTTATTTCAGGAAAGTTTGAGCTTGTCATCCGATGCAATTGGAGGATTCTGCTGTCCTAATGATAAAGGGTAGAAAAAGAACTGCTAAGAGTATTTGAAGAGAAATACTCTTAGGGCCTAGGACACAGTATATGTTTTTTATACTAGTAAAAGCATTAGAGTATATGTACTTATACATATAAGCATGTATATATATGTTTATATATACACATGTGTGTGCATCTGTACATTCATAAGTGTGTATAATATGTGTGTGTGTGTGTGTGTGTGCATCTTCCCATTCCCCTGTAACTGTGACAAGCTATTGTTCCTGTTGATTACCGAAGTTGTAGTTATCAAAACCTACCCTACTGTTCCCACCCTGTCCTGAAGAGGCACCATTTGTTTAGGTAATCAGTAAGCATTTATTAAGGATTTGCTGTGTGCCAAGCACTGTAATTAGAGGTGTTCCCAGGAAATAATATTAATAACTCATCTGTGTCTAGTACTTACTGTTTACAAATGCTTTCCTCACAGCAGCCCTGTAAAGTGTATAGTACAAACATTACTACCCTTGATGGAACTGAGGCTTAGATTGCAAGTGACAAAGACTTGTGTTATTTGGTAATTCATTTTACTCATTATCAATATTGACTGAGCACCTGTGCTGTGTAAAGCACTGGGGAGAAGGATGATGAAAAAATAGATAAGACGTGATACCTGCCTGTGAAGAGTCTAGTTCCTCGTTGGGGAGATAGCACATACACACGCGTAATTTAGCAGAAGATATATTAAAACATTTGTTTAAAGATTGTGATCCAGTTCTTGGTAATTGGAGATATAAGGTGAAGTAATCTTGGCAGACTTTCTAAGACTACAGACCTAATATATACATTGGCAAACTGTGGATTAGGAGTGTTGAAGTAGCCTTCATATGCTCCTCTTTCATTTTTCCTAGTCCACTTACTACTTGATATGGCCAAGAAGTTTAGGGTCTACTAGAACACTCAGATGTGCTTCTTAGCTAAGTGGATTGTTGACCTACCGAAAATAGAATATGGCTAGCAAGTAGGTTCCTTTCTCCAGCTTCATTTTGGTATTACTATAATGATCCTGATTGAGCTGGAAGATCTAGGCAAATTATGCCAAGTGTTAAGGTTGGACTTGAATTGTTTAATTGTTGTGTGGATAATTGGCATGAGTCTTAATGAGACTTGATACTAATGAAAGGAATTTGGGACTATGGATACAGTTGGTATATTAGCTTCCCTGATTTACTGATCCTCAATAATATGTTAATCTAATGTTTCTAGATAAGCCTGTTTATTGTGCCGATAAAAGTAGTTAAATTCTACTTACAGTTTAAAAAACAGATCTTTTTGTCCGGATCTCAGGGGATGGTTAACAATGTCAGAAGCTACAGTGCTGAAGAAGGATGAGAGCTGAGAAAGGTCATTGGCTTTAGCAGTAAAGTTTTTGGTGGTAACCTTGGAGAGAGCATTTATTAGGAGTCTGATCACAAAGAAAGGAGGAGTGAGAAATGAATTAAGCTTTTTCTAGGAGTTAGATTATGGACAGGAAGAGTGCTGTAGTACAGTGGGTTGAGGATTATGGTAGGCTAAGCATTTCCTTCTTTTCTTTATTATTGTAATATTTTTAGCTTTAAAAAAATTCCTTCATTTCTTTTGAGCATCACAACTCTTAGAAGGAGTTGCTTTAGATATTATTACCCCCATTTTACAAATGCGAAACTGAGACTGATGAAGGATCTTTAGACTTGCCCAAGGTCACAAAGCTGGGAAATGTTAGAGGCTTCCTGACTCTAAGATCTGTAATCTCTCCATTATACCATGCTGCCTCCCGCTTCTATCCTTAGAGAGAATATACCAAAATTAAATTTAACTTTTTGTGGGGGAATGACTCAGTGTCATCATTTTGAAAATTAGTTCTTATGCTATGATATAAATAATATGGCACATAGAATTTAGTCTGTCACCATTCTACAAAATGCCCATTTTAATACATTGGTTGAAAAGTACGATGTAACATGCTAAAAGCCTTAGAGATCATTGAGATAGATGACTCCTAACTTTTATCCTTTCCCTCCAAATTCACATCACATAGTAGATGTAATCTTTACCTTCAGAAGCTGAAGTATTGAGATTGACAGTTTTCCTCTTAGGGCTGTCTTTTGTCTCTGTCAAATTCTTGCAGTTTGTTGTTGTTATAAAGTCATTTTTTAGTTGTATCCAACTCTTTGTGACCCTATTTGGGGTTTTCTTGGCAGAGATACTGGAGTGGTTTGTCATTTCCTTCTCCACGTCATTTTACAGATGAGGAAACTGAGGCAAAGTTATTAAGTGACTTGCCCAGGGTCACATAACAAATAATTGTCTGAGACTGGATTTGAACTCAGGTCTTCCTGACTCCAGGCAAGTGCTCTATCCACTGCACCACCTAAATATCTCCTTCTTCCAGTTAACCAAACATTTATCAATGCCTTCTATATGAAGAGCAGGTTCACTCCATATGTCTTTATTGCAGCCTTCCACCAGCCTATAAGTCCTTCTCCTTTTTTCAAGTAGTTCAAATCTCAGTTTACAGAGTCCATCTACATCTTAACCCCTGTATTCTTTGAAATTTCAGTATACGCATCACTTTTCCCTCAAACACTCTTGCCTCTCAGCCACATGTTCCCCTGGATCTGTCATTCATGATAGTCTTATTTCCATGAACCGGAATTCTGGAATTTCTTTTTAACCACAACTTTCTATTGTCCCATTTTTTTCTTGTCTCTCAAACTTCTTAAAACCTGTTCTTCAGCTTTACCATGATCTCTAGTCCCTCTGCCACTCCCTGTTTCCCTATTCCATCACCCCTGCTCTGACTTCCTTTCTCTCCCTTTAAAGCCTTGACTATATGGTTGACCAATTTATCAATATAACACCAGCTGCCCTTGACTTCTTGTCTCTTTGTCTTGTCACTAGTCTTGCCAGACCCCAACTTTATATCATCTTCACTATATACTTTGTCTACTCCTACTCATGTGCTACTGGATGCTGCTAGAAAAAGTCATGCAGCTGGGCCAAATGGGTTTATTTCTGATTTGTAGTCTTATCTCATCTGGGCCCTCACTGCTACTCAGCAATTCTTTTATTTGCTGATTGTTTATCACCATCTCTGTAGTAGCTGTTCCAAACATTCTGCAACCTCTTCAGACCTCATACTGCCTCCTTCTCAGCAGAAAACCTGTCTATTACTTTACAAAGAGAATAGCTCTCTTTCTCTCCATTCCTCGGAATCCCTCTTTACCATACCTCCTTTTCACTTCCTTTGCTCCAGGGTCTGATGAACAGGTGGCCTTTCTTGTGAGGGCCAATGCCTTCATTGGTACGTTTAATACCATGCCCTTCCATCTCTTCTGGGAGCTTACCCCTCAATATTTCCTTCATTTTTCATTTCTTTCTATCTTCTTTACGACTACCTGCAAATATGCTGGAGCAGGGCTCTCCAACCTTCTTTTTTTATTGAAACAATAGACAATATATTTTGATTTTCTATTTTAGTGGGGCTCTGCGGTAGCCCAGCTTTGTTTACTAAAGCATTTATGTAAATTTCTATGCTTATAGGTGGGCCACATAAATTGGACTGCCGCATTTTGGACAGCCCTGTGCTTGGGTGTCGCTATCCTTTAAAAAAAAATCCAGAACCTTCATTTGACACTACCATCCCTTCAAGTTAACATCCTTTATCTCCTTTCCTTTCCCTAGCCAAAAATGCTAGAAAGGATCATTTATGCTCACTTTATCCATTTCTCCCCCACCCCCAATCTCATCCTACATTTCTCAGACTCTTGCAATCTGTCTTCAACCGTACTATTCCTTTGAAAGTGATCTTTCTGGCGTTGCCAACTATTTCTTCACTGCTAAATCAGTAGTCTTTTCTGTTAGCCTTTTCTGTAGCTTTTGGCTTTCTTCTTCCTGGACACTCTTTCTCAGCTTTTATGTCAGTTTTCTCTTTGTTCCCTTTCTGTGTGTCCTTTGCTAAATCATCAGTTTCTTCTGGACCACTAAGTGTGGGCATCTTTAAGTCTCTGACCAGGGCTCTTTTACCTCTGCATACATTCTTCCTTGGTAATCTCATCACCTTCCCTGGGCACATATCCCTTCTGGGGATATAATTGGCAAATCTAAATTTGGAAATACAATCTTAATCTTTCTTTTGGCTTCTGTTCCAGTATTACAGATTATATGCCTGTTCCATCAGACATAGAACTATATTCTCTTAAATTAGCAACAGTTGTCAATTTATTTCTAAGTTCAGAGACCACAGGTTAAGAACCTCTGCTCTAAACCCATTTGCTACAAACTGACCTTTGTCTCTTCAGTGCCACTGTGTTGAATGTCACCCAGGTTCACAGTCTTGGGGTCATCTTTGACTCTCTTCTCTTCCTCATGGCCTATATTCAGTAATTTCCCATTTTAACTTTCACAGAATGTCTAGCAAAATTTCCTTCTCTCTCCTCCTAGAATAGAACATAATAGATTTAAGAGGAGTGAGGCAGGAGAGAAGGTTGTAGTCAGAGAGAAATTTGGGAGTTCAGATCATAGAGATGTTAGGAGCGATGGTCAGATCCAAGGAGTATGTAACCCCTCTCTCCTAGTTCAAGCCCTGCTGATCACCTCCTTGGCTATTGAAATAGCTCCTAAGTGATCTTCTTGCTCCCAGTCTCATCCTTCTACGATCCATACTTTTCCCAGCCGCCAAATTGATATTTCTAAAACAGGTCCTTTAACACCCCTTCTCTAAAGTCTTTAGTCGCTCCCTTTTACCTTTAGGAAAAGGTAGAAAATCTCCAGCCTAGCTTTAAACATTTTTTATATAATTATGAGTGTAATAACCATTAACAAACATGAATATTTCACTAAGCAAAGAACAGAAAACAGGATTGTATATGAAAATAGTGAATCTGTTACACAAACTTGTTTTTTCACATATATTAATTTTAACATGATAGTAGTAGATCGGGTGCTGGGCCTGAAGGAAGACTCATCTTCCTGAGTTCAAATCTGGCCTCAGATACTTACTAGCTTTGTGACTCAGGGCGAGTCACTTAACCCTATTGGCCTCAGTTTCCTCATCTGTAAAACGAGCTAGAGAAGAAAATGGCAAACCACGCCAGTATCTTTGCCAAGAAAACCCCAAAATGGGGTCATGAAGAATCAGACACGACTGAAACGACTGAACGACAACTAACACTAACTACCTTGCTTGCTTATTTCCACTTCTGAACTTCCTGCTGTTCCTTTCTTTTTCTTCTTCATGTTTTGTTGACGCACTTTGTTTTTTATTTTTTTTTAAGTAACTGTCACTTTTGTCTCCTCTCCTAACCCCCATAAAAACCCTGCACAAGTAACAAGTATAGTTAAGCAAATAAATTCACATGGGCAGTGTCTGGAAATTGATGTCTACTTTTGAACTTCTAGTCCATCACTCCTTTGCAAGGAGTAGGAGACACACTTCCTCGTCAGGCGTCAGGAGTTATAAATGGTCATTATATTTACCAGAAGTCTTAGTCTTTCAAAAATATTTTCCCTCATGTTGTCATAGTCATTGTACACATTGTTCTCCTGGTTCTGTTCACCTTACTTTGTATCAGTACATACAGCTTTTCCCAGGTTTCTCAGAATCCTCCCTCTTTGTCATTTCTTAAGGAACAATATTTCGTTATATTAATTTACAATAATTTGTTCAGCCATTCCCCAATTGAAATGCACCACTTTGTTTACAATTCTTAGCTAAAACCAAAAAGTGCTGCTGTGAATATTTTTGTGCATGTGGATCCTTTCTGTCTTTTACTTTGGAGCAAGTGTTTTATTAGTGGTATTGTAGGGTTACAGCAGGTTGGCATTTAAAGCCCTCTGCGTTCTGGCTTCTACCTAATTCTCCAGCTTTATTTCATACTATTGCCTTTTATATACACTCTGATCCAGTCAGATTAGCCTATGAGATATTTCCTGTACCTAACATTTTCTCTTCCAACTCTCTCTGCCTTTGGACAGGGAGTTCTACCTTATTTAGGATGTAATTCCTGCTCCCCCTTACCTCCTAGAACTTCGAGCACCCCTCCTCTTAGAGTTGAGAATATCTCCTTCTTTCTCAGCTCAAATGTCACTCCTTTGTGAAGCCTTCCTCATTTTTCCCACCACAACAGGTTTTTAGCATTATCTGCCTTTTTCGGGATAATGGTATGCCTAATGCCCCTACAAATATTTTTCATTTTTACTTAACTGTGTATATGTTTCTCTCCTTAAGTCCTCTTTTCCTTTGAGGTTCATGCATTTCATATCGACTACCCAATCAAATCCTGTTAGCTATTGTCTGTGGACCCCTATATCACTCCCCTTCATTCTTCAATATGTTTGGTACCTAGCTTAATATTTTTCTCTCTTTACTAACTTCCGCCCTCCTACTAGGGGACTTCAACATAGATTTTGATCCTTCCTCTGACACACTAACCACTCATTTCCTCAGCCTACTCACTTCTCATTACCTGCTCTTCCACTACACCTCAGCCACATACAAATATGGTCATAGCCAAGATCTTGCCATTCAAGAATTCTGTAATACCCTTATCTGACCATAATCTACTGACTTTTCATCTCTCCCGCTGCCTTCCCTTAAAAAACTCTTCATCTGCACCATGACTTCCAGTCCTTTGAACTCTCTACTCTTTCTCTCTCAGGCTCTTTCCCTTGAACTGGCTACTTTCTCTCTCTCTCTCTCTCTCTCTGTCTCTCTCTGTCTCTCTCTCTCTTTTCATCCTGATCCTTTGGTGAACTAATTCATCTCTATCCTGTCATCTTCTCTTGAATTTCTAACCCTGATTATGCCCAGCCAAGACTTAGCCTTGGATCACTCCAACCATTTGCCACTTTAGCTCCCCTGCATGTGCTGCTGAATGAAGATGGAGAAAATCATGCAACCATTCTTACTGGGTCCACTACAGATTTATGTTACCTAGCCTCCACTGGGCCCTCATTGCTGCTGGGCAATCCTACTGTACCTCCCTTATCAACTCATTATCGTATTCTCCACCATGGCTTTTCCCAAACATTTTATCCTCCTCAGACCTCCTCTCAGCTCAGAACCTTGCCTTATATTTCACAGAAAAAATTGAAGCCATTCACCATGAGCTCTCTCTTCCTCACCTCTTGTCATTCAGATGTCTTCTGCCCCTATCTCCTTCTTCATCCCTGTTCACATGATAAAGTGGGCTTACTCTTTACCAAGGCTAACCCCACTACTTGTTCAAGTGATCCCATTCTATCCTGTCTCCTCCAACAGACTGCCCTCCCCCCAACCCAGTCATTCCCACTCTGATTTATTTTTAATCTTTCCCTATTTGCTCACTTATGACTGCCTGCAAACATGCCTTTGTCTCCCTCATCTTGAAAAAATTCTCACTCGATCCTTCTTCCATCCCCTGCTATCGTCCTGTATCTCTTCTACCCTTTGTAGCTAAATTTGAAAAGACTGTCTCCAGTAGGTGCATCTGCTTTCTCTCCTCTCACTGTCTTCTTAACCCCTTGCAGTCTGGCTTCTGACCTTGTCATTCCATTGTTATTAGTGATCTCAGTGGCTGAATCCAGTGACTTTTCCTCAATTCTCATTCTCCTTGACCTCTCTGTGGCTTTTGATGCAGTCGATTCCTCTCTCTTCTCTCTAGGTTTCTTCTGGTCCTAATCTCTCCTGGTTCTTCTCTTACGTCGACCTCACTTGTCTCCTTTGCTCTGTCTCTTCTAGATCGCTCACTGTAGGTGTCGCACAGAGTTCTGTTCTGGGTCCTGGGTCCTCTTCTCTGCTCTCTCTGTTATACTTCACTTGGTGACCTCATCAGCTTCCACAGATTTAATCACCATCTCTGTGCTGATGATTCTTAAATCTCCTACCTCTCATGCTCTGACCTCTCTGCTGACCTCCAATCTCACATCTCCAGCTGCCTGTCAGATATTTTGAACTGGATGTGCAGTAGACATCTTAAACTCAACTTGTCCAAAACCAAACTCATCATCTTTCCCCTTAAACCATAACCCCTCCTACTTTTCCTTTTATTATAGAGGGCAACAACATCATCCTCCCTCAGGCTTGCAACCTAGGAGTCTTCTTGGACTCCTCTATCTCTCATCTTCCTCTGCCCCCCATCCACGCTGTTGCCAAGGTCTGCCAATTTCAGCTCTGCAACATTTCTTGAATACACCCCCTCCTTTCCTCTGATATTGCAACTAGTGTGGTGCAGACCCTCCTCACCTCACACCCTGAACTGAGGGGTCTGCCTGACTCAAATCTCTCCCTGCTCCAGTCCATCCTACATTTAGCCACTAAAGTGTACACACACACACACACAGACACACACACACAGACACACACACACACACACACACACACACACACACACACACACACACACACACACACACACACACACACACCCCAACCCCCTTAGTCCTTTCTCCCTGCCGTGTGCTTTTCAGCCTAGTGACACTGGCCTGTTGGTTGTTCATGAATGAGATGTGGCCTAGTGCTGTGAGGAGTCTAAAGGGCTGAAGTTTCAAATGAGCTGAGGCTGATGAGGAAAGGCAAGGATGACAAAAAGAATTTGTAAAACTATGTTGAGGCCCTAAAAGAGATTTGAGAGGGTATCTCCTTTCTTTGAAGGGATTGGGGATCTTTTAATATGTTTGGTTAGTTTTCCTGAAAGGTTTTTTTTTAATCCTTCTTTTTTTGTTCTTTGTTCTAAGGGATTGCTCTCTGGGAGGGAGAGGGAAGAGGAATACACTGGGAAATGTAGGTAATGTAAAAACAAAGGATGTCAACAAAATTTATTTTAACAAACCATATTGGGGAAAAGAAAAGAATCACAGAAGGCTTAAGACTCTTGTCGGGGGTTGGTGGTATGATGATAACTAACAATAAAGATAAGGCTGATCTATATAGGGTTGCTTTTTCTGGCTAGGAGAATGCCCTTTGACTTGGAAAAGGACAGGATATAAATGAGTTATATAGAGTTGATTCCCAAGATAAATCAGAAAGTAGTAAAATAGCATTCAGGTCATCTGGTCCAGATGAACTACAACAAACTTGGGTACACCAATAGAAGATATTGTTTCTGGGCTGATGTCAAAAGATCATAGGATCATAGCCTTGGAGCTGGACAGATCTTAGAGGCCATCAAGTCCAGCCCCCTTATTTAATAGATGAAACAGGCACAAAGACTCAGGCAAGTGACTAGACCAGGGTCACAGAGTTGGTATCTAAAGCAGAATTCAAACTCAGCAATTCTTAACTGTCCCAGTGCAACAGTTGATCTGCCACTCTTTCTTTATCTACTATGGAGAGTGGAAGAGGTGCTTCGGGATGGGAGATGGGAAAATATGGTTTGGTGTAAAAGGGTGGGATTAGCCAGTGAGCTTGATTTCTTTTCTTGTCAAAATTCTAAAAACATACTAAGGAGCTGATTACTCAACAGAAGAGGAAGTGGTGATCACAAAGAGCCAGCATGGCTTTGTCAAAATAAAGGAATTAGGATAACTTCATTTCCTTTTCTTAGCATGATTTTACTATACTGGTAAATCAGGGAGTCCTATAGATCCAATTTGCCTAGTTTAGCAAAGCATTTTTTTATAGTCTCATGCTTCTTGTAGGAAAAGATGGAGAAATATGGGCTAGACAGTCAATAAAGTTAGGCAAATTCAGAACTGCTTGGAAGACTTGCCCCAGAGAACAGTCAGTGATTCGGTATCTGCTTGGAAGAAGATCTTCAGAAGGAGGGCACACTCCAGGGATCTATCTGATTGGCCCTGGGCTGTTTCACATTTTTAAACATTGATCTGGCTAAAGGTTGAGGTTGTGTGCTCATCACATTTGTAGATGACACAAAGCTGGTAGAGGTTGTTGATGCATTATATGACGGAGTCCAAAAAGATTTTAACAGGCTAGACATGGGGCTCAATCTGATAAGATGACATTTTTCGAGAATAAATGTAAAGTTTTACACTTAGTTTCAGTAAATGAGTATCACAAGTATAAAACAGAGCAGTCACTGTTAGATAGTTATTTGTTGGGAAAAGGTCTGTTTAATTTAAGTAGCATCATGATATAGGAATAGGGTAGTTATTGTGATCTTGAACTGCATTAGAGGGTCATAGCAGAAATAAAGAGGTACTTACCGGTCCTATGTTACTTTACCTGGGTAGACCCTAAAGTGTTATTTTTAGTTCTGGGATTAAGAGCCTCCAGAAAAGGACAGCCAGCATGGTAAGGGGCCACATGTCACATGGGGGTCTACTGAAGGAACTGAATGTGTTTGGCCTGTAGAAAAGAAGCCTTGGACCATTGATAGATGTCTTTATGTATTTAAAGGGCTGCCATTCAGCAGAAGAGAGGCTTCTTCCCTCCTTCCTACCTTTCCAGGCTTATGAGACATCACTACCATTCACACCCTCTAAGAGCTTGCCAATACTGGCTGTCTTACTGTTCTTCACATGTGATGTCTCATTGGCCATTGCACTCTCTATTCACTTCTGCTTATTTGAAGCCCTACGTTCTTTTAAAGCTCCCATCAATGTTTCTTCCTGTATGAAACCTTTCCTGATTGGCTCTCTCCAGCTGATAGTGTTTGCACTCCCCCCTCCTCAGTGATCCTGTAGGTGTATGTGTAATCTCCTCTGTAGAATATAAGTTTACAAACATAATCTCCTTTGATCCTTACAGCAACCCTGGGGTGGGGGGAGCAGGGCTGCTGTTATTATCCCCATTTTACAAATGAGGTAACTGAGGCTGACAGGTTAAGTGACATGCCTAGAGTTACACAGCTAAGGAATGTCTGAGGCTGGATTTCAAGGTCCAGTGCCATATACCCTAGGCTACCTGCTGCCTCAGTGGACTGAGAGTTGAAGTGTGAAAGTCACCATCCCTTTCTTAAGCATTTGTGGCAGACTGCTTCTGCTCCAGACATGCCTCTTCCTTTTTGTTCTTTTTTCTGGAAACTTTCGAGCCCTCTGCTTGCACAGGCTGGTACTTGCCTGCTATTTCTCAGCATTTCCCTACTTATAACATTAGAGATGGGCATCAGTTAGATATTCCTGAGCAAGAGAAACCCACGACCCCTGTGTGAAGGAGGTGAAGAATTAGGTGGTTGCTTGCATTATCATGTCCTCCTTTCCCTGGAGACCATTGCAGCCAATATTCTGGTGAGCTCTTTGAGCCCCTCTGCTTTTTCTTTTGAGTATCTCAAGTTAAGCTTCAAGCCTACCTTTGTGTGAATTAAAATATGATGTCATATTTTAAGATCTCTAACCTATCTGACTCTTTTGTGAAGACTTAACCTTAAGTCCCCAGTACACCATCATGTACTTGGACAGTTCAGAAAATTTCTTAGGGAGCAGTTACAATTGCTGATCATAATGAATTTCTAGGCTTTTTTTTGAAAATAGGAATAAAGGAGAATGAACAATTGTGAGAGAAATTGTAAAAGTAAAATCATTAGGACTTGGTGAATGATTGGATTTAGAAAATGAGGAGAGAGAGATAAAGACAACTTTAGGGTTGCTAATGTAGGGCACTGAGCAAATGAAAGTGCCATGGACAGAAGGAAGAGTAGTTTTGGGGCAGGGAAGGTGGCAAACTTGGATCTGGACATGTTAAATTTGAGATTTTATTGGGGCATCATTATCATCTTCATAATGACAGCAGCTGACATTTATATAGCACTTACTATATATCAGGCACTGTGCTATAAATGCTTATAATTACAATCTCATTTGATCCTCAAAACAACTCTGGGAGGTGGATTCTATTATTCCCATTTTACAGGTGAAGAAACTGAGACAAACAGGTTAAGTGCCTTATTCAGGGTTATGTGGCTATTACGTATTTGAGGCTGGATTTGAATTAATATCTTCCTGATTCCAGGCCCAGTGCTCTATCCACTGCACTACCTAGCTTCCCTATCAAAGTGGAAGTGTTTTATAGGCAATTAGAGACGAGGATCTGAATTCGGAACAAAAGTTGGAACTAGAGATACAGTTATCTCTGTAGTGGTGGTGGTGGAAACCATGAGAGTACCTGAAATTGTTAAGGAAGTCATTGTAGAGAGAGAAGAGGACCAGGGAGAAACTCTTGGGGAACAGTTCCTCACATAAAAAGACCAACAGAGGAGTCCATGGAGGAGATAGGACTGCTTAGAGATATAGGAAAACCATAAGTGTGTGATATCTTTGAAGCCAGGGAAGGAGGGGTTGACTAGCAGAAGGGCCTGGTCAGTAAGTGTTAGCAGAGAGATTAGGCAGAATAATGATTGAAAAAGGCTGTGGGATCTAGCCATTAGGGGGCCATTCAAGACCTTAGGGAGCACTTTTTAGTAGTTTATTCATAACTTGTGTGAGAGCAATTTCTATGTAGTGGCAAAGGCTTCTGCCTTCCAGATTGGAACGGGTAGAGTTGAGGAGAGAATGAGTAATGAAGAAGGGGAGGTATCTGGTACTGAAAACTTTTCAAGAAGTTTAATAATGAAAAGATTGAGAAAATAAAAATGGAAGACAGTACCTGAGAGTTGGGTTTAAGGTTTGGTCTTTAAGGAGAGAGAGGGAGGTGGGGGGGAGGAAGGGAGGGAGGAGAAGGAAGGAAGGAAAGAAGGAAGGAATCAAGGAAGGAATCTGGAGCTCATAGATTGCACCACAATAGATCCCTTTCCAAGCACCACTTAATGGCTGTATTTTGGGCCCTCCTGGCTCTGAGTGAATGTCAGTGGTAACTGTTTCTCTTTTCACTAGCTACCCTGAGGGTCTTCCCTGCCCAGTTTGATTTTTTTTTTTAATTAAAGGGGCCATCCCTTTCTTCACTTCTTTAAGAGGCCCATTCACTGAATGATAATCTCACTCAAATTGAGAACCTGAAAAGTCCTTAGCCTAAAAGGGCCAGGGTCTCCCAATACATCCTGGGCCATCTCCAGTTGTCCTGATGAATATCTGGCCACTGGACCCAGATGGCTCTGGAGGAGAAAGTGAGGCCAGTGACTTTGCACAGCCCTCCCTCGCTCAAATCAAAGTCAACTGCAGGGCATGTCAGCATTTCCCTGGATGTCATGGCCCTCTTCGAAAGCGAAGCACAAACACAGCAACCTGTGAGGGAATTGAGTATAGCAGTAAAAAAAAAAAAAAAAAATTAAAAAAAAAGGCTTTTTCAGGATTAGGGAGACCTGAACCATTTTTAGACAGGGAGGAAGGGTAGAGATGAATTAGAGAAAAGATGATTCTTAGAGCAGTGCCCTAGAAGGGGTCAGAGGTGAGAGAATCAAGAGTTCATGTGAAAGTAATGACTCACATTTTTATAGCATTTTAAGGTTTACTTTTTTTTTAATAACAGCCCTTTAACACACTTAATTCAGGTAGGTTTATCTTTATTTTATAAATGGAGGTACAAAGAGATTAAGGAATTCACCCTTGAGCCCATAGCTAGTAAGTGTTAAGCCAGAACTTCAAAGTTCTTTGTACTATGATACTGTTAGTGAAAAACAGGAACCAAAGTGGGGAAGTAAGAATGTGCATGTGTTGAGGGGGCTTAGGGATGCGGAGAGTGATGCTGACAAGTTTATGGCATAAAAACTAGATAGCACATAGCATCACCAACCAAAGTAGTTGATTGATCAGAAGGAAATCACAGTCATAAGTTCATTAGATACAATCTTCAGCCCTAGTGCTTTTTGTTTTCATTTCTGCTGACTTAGCAATTCATCACTTCCTGTTCAAGATACAGGATGCATTAGATGACTTCTAAGTTCCTTCCCACCTCTGAGATTCCATGACTCTTCAGTCTAAGGACCTTTCTGCTAAATTTTAGTCCCACTTCTCCAACTGCTCTTTGAATATCCTCAAATTAAATACCTCTAAAACAAAACTAAACTAAAAAAAAATAACTTCCTCCTAATTTCTCTGTGTCAATAGTATTTTTCAAGACTCTGGAATCATCTTTATCTCTTCTTCTCCCTCCACATTCTATTGATATTAACTAAGTCCTGTCTGCTGGTTTTTTGCATCTTTCATTTCCTCCTCATTCCCTAGGCCATTAGTATTTCCTACCTAGACTGTCATTACATTGGTCTCCCTTATCCTCTCCCCAATCAATATATTCCAGTACAGTGCTGTAGTATGTAAATGTAAGATGTTTATAGTTTTCATTAAAATATAATACAATTCAAGATCTTTAGTTGGTCATTCAAATCTTTTCACCATCTATCCCCTAACTACTCCAATTTATCTCCCCTTGCTTTAATTTTTTTTTGGAAAATTTTTTTATTCTGAACTTAACGTAAAAAAGAGTATTTCTACATATGCAACAGAACACAAAGAGTATTCTATATGAAACTCAGTATCAGTTTCACACTTTTTTAAAAAGGTATATAATAAATCCTATGTTTCTTTCAAAACTGTCCTTATTTGTGCTTCCTTCTGAACTTCCTTCAGTTCTCTTCTGTGCATTAGAAAAAAATGTTTCAAATGCCTTTTTTTTTTGTCTTATTGTTGCTATTCAAACTCCCCTACCTCTCTGACTTCTCACCCATTAACTGAAAGAAAGTAAAGGGGAAAAACTCTTGGAACAAATAAACATAGTCAAGCAAAACAAATCCACACAAGGGCTATATCTAAAAATATAAATAATGTCTCTTTCCACACCTTGTGTCTGTCACCTGTCTCTCAGTAAGTGAGTAACATGATTCATTATAGGTGCACTGGAGACATGATTGGTCATTGCTTTGATCAAAATTCTTAGGTCTTTCACGGTTATTTTTCTTTACTCACAATATTGTTATCCTTGTATTATTTCTTCTTTTGGTCCTGCACACTTCATTTTGCATGTTCGTATTATCTAAGATTCTCTGAAATTATCTTTTTTACCATTTCTTTCAATTAATAAACATTCATTAAGAGGCTACTCTGTGTCAGGCATTGTCCTAGGTACTGAGGATACAAAAAAGAGGCAAAGACAGCCCCTGACCTCAAGGTATTTACAGTCTAATGAGAAAGACTACATGAAGACAAAGCAAGGTATATACAAGATAAATAGGAAATAATTATAATAGAGGGAAGGCACTAGAATTAAGTGGGGTTGAGGAAGGCTTCTTGTAGAGGCTTAAAGGACACCAGAAGGGCCATTGGAGGAGGGAGAGCATTCTAGGCATGGGGCACAATGCAATAATATTCCATTACGTTAATATAATACCATATTTTCAGCCATTCCAGACTGTCTAAGAATCAGTCTGAGCCACTTTCTTAGATTCTAGTTTTTTTCCCCTCCCCTTTTAAATCCCTCCTCCAGGATCAGAAAGTTTTTTCTTGCAACTAATCCTTCCCAGATATTGTCCTCCTTCTTAATCTTCACCTCCCCATCCCTGCTTTTTTTTTTTTTGACTCTTGAGTTTGATATATTTCTACACTAAAATGTGTAAAAAATGTGTGTTCAATCCTTCTTTGTTTATGTAAGAATGAGGTTCTTCCAATGGCCTTTACCTCTACCCTTTCCTCTATGTCTGTATATTCTCACTCACCTCAAATATGAGAAATCACAAGTTCTACTTCCTTCCTTCAGTATATTCCTTCTTTTACCCCCGGCACCTCTATTTCTCTTTTACAACTACCCCAGTAACTATTGAAGACAATAAAATTCTGAAGGGACACTTGTTTTTTTCCTCCTATTAGAATGTTCACACTCTATCATCATATAGTCCCTTCCATTCCTTAAATTTACCTTTCTAGATTTCTCTGGACTCTTACATTTATATTTTAAAAGTTACAACTCAGTGCTGGCCTTTTCACCGGAAATGCTTGAAAGTGGATTGTGGAAGAAGTACAGTGGTGAGCTCTTATCCACAAACTTCTCCAAACAGGTCTAGAAAATGTACCAGTCTTAATCCTGTTGGGGAAATCCAGAAGGCACAATGAGCCCTTTGTCCCTCAGGTCCTGGGAGACTGGGGACTGGATGAGGAAAGAGCACAACTGGGAACAGAACATGGTAGAGCTCAGGATGAAGCTATGCACCAGGGCAGGACAAAGTTCCAGAACGATACCAGGTCTCCACCAGACCCATACTAGGGCTCTATGATGAGGACAGGTGTGAATTGGCAGTTTTGTTGCCTATCTGTCCTGATTGGGGTCACCAATCTAGGGTGGAATGAGAAAGGGACCTGCACAGACTTGGGCCTTCCTAAGTGAAGGACGATTTGGGTGGTGTATTGAGAGAAAAGGAAGGTCAGAAGCAAGCAGCAACTGTTTGGCCCAACCCTAGACTTGGAGCAGTGTTTCATTTCTAGCATCTAGCCCAGCCTGCAGAGGAATAACCAAGGCAGAAATCTCAGACCAAACAGAAACCTATGATTCTGCTTCTCATTGGATAGAGTGCTAGACCTGAAGTCAGGAAGACTCCCTGAGTTTAAATATGGCCTCAGACACTTACTATCTGTGTGACCCTGGGCAAGTCACTTAACCCTGTTTGTCTCAGTTCCTTATCTGTAAAAGGAGCTGGAGAAGGAAGTGGCAAACCATTCCAATATTTTTGCCAAGAAAACCACAAATGAGGTCACTAAGAGTTGGATGTTACTGAAAAAAACAAGTCAACAACAATTGAAAAAAAGAGTTGAGCTTTCTGGCTGGTCGATAGGGGCTGAGTCCAGCAGCAAGTCTATTCTTACATTGACCCAAGTCCAGGTCAGGAACTAAGAGAGCTCGACCATTGGGGCATCCAACAAACTTTGCCCTGGAACAGACCACTTTGGGATAACTGGAAGTTTAGAAGTCCCCAGCTTGTCCCTGAGATCCTGGAATAATTCAGCATTCAGTACCCAAGAAAGCAGCAATAGAGTTACCTTAGACCTTCTGACAGAAGTGCAACAGAAGCCAACCCTGATATCAAGTTGGAAGTCAAGAAGTAGGCTAGAAGAATGAGCAAACAAAAAAAGCCCATCATAAAGTGCTGTTATTGTGGCAGGCACACTGAAGACAGATGCAGAAGAGAATGACGCTAAAACATTTATAAGCAAGTTCTCAGAGGAAAACACAGCTAACACTTTTGGAAGAGATGAAGTAAGAGTTTTTTTAAAAAGAGTTCAGTGTTTTTGTAAAAGTAGAAGAAAGAATGGGAAAGGGGATTATTAGCTTGGCACAAGAAGTATAAAACCTTGCCCAAACAGTAAACCCTGTGAAAATTAGAATGGACCAAATAGAAGCTAGTGACTGCATAAGGCAACAAGAAATATTAAAACAAAATCAAAAGGCTAAAAAAAAATAGAAAAATATATAAGGTATCTAGTAGTGAAAACAATTTACCTAGAAAACAAAGTGAAGAGAAAAAAAACTCTTAAGAATCATTGTAGGGGCAGAGCCACGATGGCTACAGGAAAGCAGGGACTTGCTTAACCTCCCCCCCAAATCCCTCCAAACACCTGTAAAAAATGGCTCTGAACAAATTCTAGAGCTGTGGAACCCACGAAATAGCAGAGGGAAACAGATCTCCAGCCCAGGAGAGCCTGGATGATCACCAGGAAGGCTCTATCACACAGTGCTGAGAGTAGAGGGCAGCCCCATGTGGGCTGCACCAGGACAGACCAGACTCGCAGTCAGCCAGCCAGAAGAGGCCTTGGGGCCATGAAACAGTGAGCTGTGGCAGTTACCAGACTTTTCAACCCACAAACACCAAAGAGCAGGTTAGGGGGAAACTGCGGAATTGAGTTCAGAGCAGTCTGGCCGCCAGCTCTGGAGTGGAGGAGGTCATGCAGCAGTGGAGGTAGCAGCAGAAGGAAGCTCCTGAGGCTGCCTGCATAGCGCCAGCGTCAGCAGCTTCCCAAGTCCCTGGCTCACAGGGTGGGAGGAATCTAGCAGCAGATCAGAGCGGGAATTCAAGGAGCGCTTTGTGGGCACAAAGGCAGATTTTCTTGCTGTGCCTTGCTTGGATCTGAATTGTAGTCCTGGTTGGTGGTTCTTGGGGGAGGAGGAGTGCTGCTGGGACAAACCCTGGGGAGACAGTGGAGTAGAAACACCAGTCTTGGACCCTAAAGCTTGGGACAAAGTACTCTCTACTCTACTCTACAAGCAGTCATATCCTGACAAAAAGCTCAAAGGTCAAGTAATTGGCTGGGAACATGAACAGGCAGCAAAAATGAACTCAGACTCAAACTCAAACTTTAGATTCCTTTTTTGGTCATACAGCCAGCCAGAAGAAGTCAACAAAGTCAAAGAGCCTGCATCAAAAGCCTCCAAGGAAGATATGAATTGGTCTTAGGCCATGGAAGAGTTCAGAAAGGATTTGGAAAAGCAAGTAAGAGAAGTAGAGGAAAAATTGGGAAGAGAAATGAGAGTGATGCAAGAAAACCATGAAAAA
>CM053624.1:30692615-30750080 GCA_028646595.1 Phalanger gymnotis | reverse complement strand
CAGTGGTCTTTTGGCTCTCCTTTTCCATTTGGCTAATTCTGCCTTTCAAGGCATTCTTCTCCTCATTGGCTTTTTGGAGCTCTTTTGCCATTTGAGTTAGCCTATTTTTTAAGGTGTTGTTTTCTTCAGTATATTTTTCAGTATATTTTTGGGTCTCTTTTAGCAAGTCATTGACTTGTTTTTCATGGTTTTCTTTCATCCTTCTAATTTCTCTTCCCAATTTTTCCTCTACTTCTCTAACTTTCTTTTCTAACTCCTTTTTGAGTTCTTCCATGGCCTGAGACCAGTTCATGTTTTTCTTGGAGGCTTTTGATGTAGGCTCTTTGACTTTGTTGATTTCTTGTGGCTGTATGTTTTCATCTTCTTTGTCACCAAAGAAGGATTCCAAAGTCTAAGACTGAATCTGGGTACATTTTTGCTGCCTGACCGTGTTCCCAGGCAACTTACTTGACCCTTGAGTTTTTCAGTGGGGTATGACTGCTTGTAGACTAAAGAGTTCTGTATTCCAAGCTTGGGGGGATGCACCAGCTCTGCCAACCAGCACTCCTCCTTCCCCAAGAACCCCCAACCTGGACTGGACTTAGATCTTCAGCAGGCTCTTCACTCCTGCTCTGATCTGCCACTTAATTCCTCCCACCAGGTGGGCCTGGGGCCAGAAGCAACTGCAACTGTAGTTCTGTAGCTGCCCTACCTCCACTACCCCCCAGGGTGGTGGCCAAACCCCAAACTCCCTGTCCCCAGCAGCATTTCCCACTAACCTACTCTATTGTCTTTGGTGTTTGTGGGTTGAGAAGTCTGGTAACTGCCACAGCTCACTGATTCAGGGCGCTAGGGCCTGTTCCACCTGTCTCCTGGTCTGGTTGGTCCACGCTGCCCACACTGGGCTCTGCTCTGCTCAGCTCCGCTCCCCTCCGCTCCCAGCTCCATGTGAGATAGACCTTACCCAGAGACCATCCAGGCTGTCCTGGGCTAGAGCCCTGCTTCCCTCTGCTACCCTGTGGTTCTGCAGTTCTAGAATTGGTTCAGAGCCATTTTTTTACGTTTTTGGAGGGACTTGGAGGGGAGCTCACACTAGTGCCTGCTTTCCAGCTGTCATCTTGACTCTGCCCCCCCATTTCTAAAATTTAAATGATTAAAGAATAATTATAAAATAGATTTTTATCTGTTTTTGTTTTTTCCTCACCTAGAAGATTTTTCCTATATCTCTACTCTTTCCCTTCCCTGAAATCCACAATTTCTTTTAAAGAGAAAACAGAGAAAAAACCAACAAGACCGACCAACACAGCAAAGACTGACATTCTGTGCAGTGTTCCACATTCATAGAGCGGCCTCTGCAAAGGAAAGGGAGACATGTCTTCTCATATCTCTTTTTTGGGCCCAAGCTTGTGCTTTGTAGTTTTGCAGCATTCATTTTCTTTGTTTTGTAGTGGTTGTTCTTTTCATATATGTTATTGTAGACATCATAGATATTCTCTTGTTTTTGGTCATTCCCTTTGCATCAGTTCATGTAAGTCTTTGCATACTTCTCTGTATTCTTTATTTCTTACAATGTGGTAATATCCTCTTACATTCATGTACCACAATTGGTTCAGCCATTTATCAGTCAACCGGCATCTACTTTGTTTCCATTTCTTTGCAGCTTCAGAAAGCGCTGGTATAAATATTTTGGTGTATATGTACCTTTTCTTTTTGTCTGTGACTTCCTTGTGATATGTGCTTAGCAGTGGAATCTCTGGATCATTTTAGCCACTTTATTTGGCATAATTCCAAATAACTTTCCAGAATGGTTAGACTACTTCATACCTCTGTCAGCAAGACTCTATGTAATTAATTCCTCCATGAAAACATGTGTAAGTTTCGAGTCATTCAGGTAATTGGGATTTTAGTCCAGCCCTTCTTCAAAGAGCTTTCATTGCTTTCCTTGGAGATTGGCAGGGCAAGTGTTTCATCTGTTCTGAATTAAGTTACAATTATTAAGTCAACTGACTGAAACACATAAAATTTTACATTTTATATTTATTTCATTTGACGTGCTGTTAGTATATAAAGACAGCTAAAGTACTCATCCACACACCATTGACTTGTGAACAAAGCAAGAGAGTTTAAATTTATTCAGCAAATATTTAATGAGCAATGTTTTTAGTGATAGGCTGAATGCTATGTGCAATACAGAACACATGTAATACATAGCCCTTTCTTAGCTTAATGCAGAAGATGAGATTATAAAGGGAATGATAGGGCTTCTCCTGAGACTTCATTCATCCCTATCTACTTGTCTGTAGCAGAGAGCTGGCCCTTCTGAATTAGACTAAGCTGAGCTGCAACAGTGGGTGACAGGAATTTTTTCTGCTTCTTCTTACTGTGTTTACCCATAAGAACATTGCTCTAGAGCTGTAAGGAACCTTAATCTAATCCAACTTTCTTGTTTAAAATCTAACACTTTTCACTGTACTCTGCTGCCACTCAATGGCTTTTCCATTTTTCCCTAATCAGCTTGGGAAATAGACCTAATAGTGTTGTTGCTGGGTCAAAGTTGCTGGGTACACATGGTTTTCTAACTCTTTGGGTATAATTCCAAAGATTGATCTCCAAAATGGTTGGATCAGTTCACATTTCCACTAACAGTGAATTAGTGTCCCAATTTTTCCATGCCCCCTTCAACATTTGTTGCTTTCCCCTTCTGTCATTTTAGCCAGTCTGATAGATGTCACATTTTTAAAAGAGAAGAGAATCAAATCGCTAGCATTAAAAATGAAAAGGGTGAATATGCGATCAATGAAATAAAAACAATTATAAAAAGTTATTTTGACAAGTTATATGCCAATAAATTGAACAATTTAAGTAAAATAGAAGAATAGCTACAAAAATATAAACAGCCTAAATTAACAGAACAGAAAATACAAAATCTAAATATAATAGTGGGGACTTTCACCTTTCCCTCTCGGAATTAGATAAATCTAACCAAAAAATAAATAAGAAAGAAGTCAAGGAGGTGAACAGATTTTTAGATAAGCTAGATTGTTGCAGAAAATTGAATGGGAATAGAAAGGAATGTACCTTTTTCTTGGGCCCCACTATTATAGTTTTACTCTCTATTTCCACATGTAATTCATTGACTTTTCCTTTAAAAGTTTAGATGCTATAGCATTTGGTTCACATAGGTTTAATATTGATATTGCTTCATTGTCTATGGTACCTTTTATCATAATGTAGTTTCCCTATTTATCTCTTTTAATTAAATGTACTTTAGCCTTAACTTTGTCTGAAATCATGATTGCTTTTTTTTATATCAAATTAAGCATAATAAATTCTTTTCTGGCCCTTTATTTTAACTCTATTTATCTGTCATTTTTAAATGTCTTGTAAACAACATATTGCCTTTCTTAATCCATTCTGCAGTTTTTGTTTTATGGGTCAATTCATCTCATTCACGTTCAAAGTTATAATTACTAGTTGTGTATTTCTCTCCATCCTGTTTTTCCTCACTATTATCCTTCTCACCATCTCTTTTTACCCCATCCCTCCCCACACATCTAATTTACTACCTCCCTTATCCACACCCTTTTTAAGAATTCCTCACTTATGCTTTCCCCTTACCTCTTATTCCTTAATCTGTCCAACTCTCAGAGTCCTTCCCTTATTGTCTCCCCCACCCTCCTACTTCTTGATATAAACACCCTTCTAAAAGTCCCTCCTTATCCTGTCCCCTCACCCTATTTCTTTACAAATTTAGGAGACTTTTATAGTATGTTATTCCCTCTTTAACCCAGTTTCGATGAGGTTCTAGCACTACCAGCCCTCCACTACCACCTACTTCTACTGTAACAGTTCTTCATGCCTTGTTTGTGTGAGGTAATTGCTCCATTTTACTTCTCCCCAGTCAGTTTTATTTTTTAGAATCATCCCACCCTACTCAACTCAGCCCCAAGCGTTCTATCTATGTATGTTCTTTCAAACTACCCAAGTAAATGGTTTGACCTTATGGAGGCCTTTATAATTGGTCTTTAATGTTTGGATCTTGTGTGTTTGATTTTCTATTGAGTTCTGGTCTTTTTTTCACAAATACCTGAAAGTCTTTCAGTTTGTTAAATGTCCTTTTTTTCATTCACGATTATACTCTGCTTTACTGGTTAACTTATTCGTGGTTTCATATGTAGCTCCTTTGCTCTTCAAAATATAATATTCCAAGCCCTTTGGTCTTTTCATGTAGAAGCTTCTAGATCTTGTTTTATCCTGACCATAGCTCCACAATATTTAATTTTTTTTTCTTTTGCTTGTAGCATTTTCTCCTTAACCTGGGGGCTTCAAAACTTGGTTATAATGTTCCTGTGAGTTTTCATCTTGGCATCTCTTTCAGGTGGTGATTGGTGGATTTTTTTCTATTTCTGTTTTACCCTTTTGTTCTAGAACTTCAGGGCAATTTTCTTTGATAATTTCTTGTAAGATAGTATCTAGACTTTTTTTTTTATCATAACTTTCAGGTAGTCCAACAATTCTTATGTTGTCTCTCCTCCATCTGTTCTCCAGATCATTTGTATTTCTAATCAGATGTTTCACATTCTCTTCTATTTTTTCATTCTTTTGATTTTGTTTTATTATTTCTTGCTGTCTTATAATGTCATTAGCTTTCCCTTGCCTAGTGGTAGTTCCTAAGGAGTTAGTCTCTTCCTTAACTTTTTGGATCTCCTTTCCCAATTAGTTGGCTTTCTTTTCATAATTTTCTTGATTTTCTTGTATTGCTCTTATTTTTCCCCTAATTTTTCCTCAACCTTTCTTATTAAACTTTTAAAATCCTTTTTAAGCTCTTTTAAGAACTCATTTTTGGTTTATGACCACTTGACATTTTTCTTTGATGTGCGAGTGGCTTTTTTGACTTGATTATCTTCTGAATATGAATCCAGAGCTTCTCTATCCCCATAGCAGCTGTCTATGGTCAGATTCCTTCTCCTTTGCTTACTTATTCGTTCATTCATTTATGTTTTTAGTGGCATATTATTATAGAAAGGTTTTAGTCCCAAGTTGTGGGGATGATGCCTCAGGTTTCAGGTTTTGTTGTTTTCTGTGCTCTGTCTGGGACTCATTCCTGAGCCATGGGCAGGGCCTCTAGCCACACCATCATCCCAAATGTTGTTGCTCCTTGCAGTCTCTCCTGTGGATGCAAACTTCAACTTGCTCCTCTGCCCTGGAACTGAAACTAGGGACTCTGCTCCGCTGTAAGTGCCCACGGTCAGCAGGGTCCCCCTCCCTCTGCTACCATCCTCACTGGGCATATATTCACTCCTTTTCACACATAGCTGTAGCCCGGGACTACATCTGGTCAGCACACTTGTGCCTGACATCCAGCAACAGTGGAGGATACTTCAGTCTTCCCCTGCTCAGCTGTCTGACTCCCACACGGTGTGTGAAGTGAAAGTTCCTGAAGTTGAGGCTGCCTCTGGACACACTGCCATTCATAGTTCACTTGGAGGGGATGTTTTACTTGTTTGTGGGAGAATTTTGGAGAACCCAGTATTTCTTCTCTTATTCTGTCATCTTCATTATAAGCATTTTACTCATTTAATTTACTGCATTTTCTTTTCTTTTTTTTAATTTTATTGAGGTCTTTTTTTTTTTTACATCAGTCATTTCCCATTATCACCATCCATATAAGTCCTCTGTAGTAACAGGAAAAAGATTAGCAAAACCAGTTGACTCAAGTATCTGAAGGCATATAGAATATTCTACACCCCTGTGCCACCAACATTTTACCAAGAAGGAAATGTGTTGTTCCTTATTCCTCTGGATCCAATATTGATCTTTCTCATATTTAATTTGAGATTGTCTGCTTCATATTTTAAAAATCATTCTTGTAGTCATTAATTAATGAAGTTCTTCTGTTTCTTTGTTCTGTGTCATTTATTATGTCTTGTGTTTCTCTGAATTCTTCATATTCATCATTTCTTATGGCTCAGTAATAATGTTCCTTTACAGTTCTCTACCACAAGTTATTTATCCTTCCTTAGTCAGTGAGAACCCATTTTATTTTCAGTTCTTTACTGCCCTAGAAAGCATTGTTACGAATATATTGGTACATCTGGGATCTTTGTGTTTTTTTGAAGTCAAATTCAGTGGCAAGGTCTTTAGCAATTAGTTGTTAAGTAACTTTTTTCACACAATTAAAAATTGTTTTGCAGAACAGTTGGACTGATTCAAAAGTCCAACAACTGTATGTTAGTGTGCCTTCCCTGACATAGCTACTGCCACTCTTTTTCTGCACCTCCTGGCTTACTTGGCTTCCTTCCTTTCCTTTAGCTTTCTCATCACTAAAATACTTCTACAAGAAGCCTTTCCTAATCCCTCTTAATGCTAATGTTGGCCCTCTGTTGATTATTTCCAATTTATTCTGTATATTTCTTGTTTTTATATACTTGGTTTGATGTCTCTCCATTTAAACTGGGAGCTCCCTGAGAGGAGGGGCTATCTTTTGCCTTTCTTTGTATGTGTAATGCTTTAACATAGTACTTAGCACATAGTAGGTGCTTAATAAATGCTTATTGTCTGACTATTCCTATCATTTACCATTGTCAATGTGAAGGATATGACATAAAACCTCAGAGTTGCTTAATTTACATTTCTCTTACTAGTAATATGGAATTTAGGTAGATAATAGCTCTTAATAGCTTACAGTTCTTCTTTGAAACCATTTATCTATCAGGGGATGTCTTTTGGTCTTACATATTTTGCGTTCATTTTCTGTGTATCTTAGTGATTTGGCTTTTATTTGATGCATCATATCTTAGGATAGCGTGCATTTTAGTAGCAAAATTTTGTGGAATAATAGCATTTTAGAGCTGAAAGCAACCTTTAGAGGTCTAGTCAAATCCCCAATATGTTTTATTTAATTTCGTCACTGAACAAAAATTTATTTTCTGTCCCTCCCATCTCTTTTCAGTTAAAAAAAACACAAAACCCTTGTAAAAAGTATGTGTAGTCTATCAAGACAAATCTTTACCTAGCCTAGACTATGTCCAAAAATATGTCTCATTCTACATCAAATCTGTCACTTCTTTCTCAGGAGTTGGATAGCATCAAGCCTCTTATTTTACCTGAGGAAATAGGTCCAGACAGGTAAAATGTTTTGCAACCAAGCTAATTACTGGCAGGTCTGGATAATAAATAGAACTTAGGGCTACTGCCTCCTGTTTATTCTGCGTAGACCAGAAGAATGGTTAAAAACTGTGGAAAAAAAGTTTTTGCACTTAAATGGGCAAAATCAGCTATAAGGAAATTGATTTCTGTGAAATAGCATTACTCATAGCTAAACTATGAAATAACATAAAGATATATTTGCATGTTAAGTCCTGATTTAAGGAGGATCCTATTAGCCCTATGCTCTTTCTGTTCTCCCCTAGTGAGACCATCATTTACTGTACTGAGTTTCAATACGTTTTGATTGGAGGACATCTCACTCACGTTATATAAAAGATGAGGAGACAGTAAGAGATTTGCATGATTAAGAGGACCTAGTCAAAAGCAGTTTCTGAGCCTGTAAGCCCAGGTCTCCCTTCAGATATAGTTGCTGGGAAAACCCAGCCTACTTGTGTTATTAACAGAAACAGCTTAAAAGCCAGATGGGACACAAATACACATATATTTTTTAAACCAAGGGAAAAACCCAGACCCTATCAACCTGTGGGCTGAGCATTTATTTTTATTTTTAAGTAAAGGGTAAAATTATTTAACCTAAAAGTTTTTTTTTGTTGTTGTTGTTTAATAAAAACGAGGCATAGTAGCAATTAGGAAAGTCTTACATTTGGTTTAAAAAGTTTAAAGGAAGTGCTTTTCCACCTGTTGCCTAGGACTCAAATTTGTACTTGACAATGTCACTTTCTTGACTTATGAAAACCTTGTATGAGAATGAACCAGTGTCCACTGAGGCCACATAGGCCTCTAGGGAATAATAGGGAATCATTCCTTAAGACAGAATGAGGCCTTCAGAATAATAATCCAGATAAGAAAGTAGAAAATCGACCTTTAATCCAAACCAATGTGGCAACCAAAAAGAACCAGAATAAAACTAAGTTACTCAAACTGAGCCATTTTAGAGAATTTGCAGTCAAAAGGAAAATGAACCTTTCTGAGGTTCTCTTTATTTTTATTTTTTTTTTTGAGGGAGGAAGGCAGGGCAATTGGGCTTAAGTGACTTGCCCATGGTCACACAGCTAGTAAGTGTGTCAAGTGTCTGAGGCAGGATTTGAACTCAGGTCCTCGTGATTGTAGGGCCGGTGCTCTACTCACTGCGCCAACTAGCTGTCCCCAGTTCTCCTTCTGTCACAGGACTGAACTGCATTGTAGCCTGGTAACATTTATGTGCCAGTATATTAGAACATGTAGAGATGAATTTATAAAGACTCAACTAATGATAAGACAATGTAAGTGACTTCTATGAGATGAGAGGAGAGCAGATAGCTTAGAGCAATGGTGTTAAAGTCAAATAGAAATTAGGACCACTAATGCATATGTAGGGATTCCTGCAGGTCACATATTGACTTAGTTTAAAATATAATATTATCTATGTTTTATTATTTTTATTTATTTTGTTCAATTTTTCTGATTACATTTTAATCTGATTTGGGTTGTACTTGAGTTTTGTGGGCCACAGCGGGGTCCATGTATATGATACCTCCTGGCTTAGAGATAGCATCCTTTCCTCCTTCCACTTCACAGTCATAGGTTTGAATTTAAATTATTCTGTTAAATTTAATACTAAAAGGACCTGTGATTTCATCAGAATAGGGTCTTCCTTCACAGATGCACATTGTAAAACCTTTACCACATAGTAGATTGATGTTTAGGAGTTGCCATGGCCAAAGAGTTTATTGCCTTATGGCCAACCTGCTGATGAGCTTTTCCAGACTTAGCTAGACTGGCCCTAAGGTGACAGGTCCAGCACAGGCCCATTTTTAATTTATGTGCTAGTTTTCTTGTTACAAACACACCAGGATGATGCTATACTTTTTTAAAATTAAAATAAGAAAATATATTAGTTATCATTGGGCAAATTTCTGTGACCCTGAATGTTTTTATAAATGTTGTGGTACTTGTACTAACTTATAGTATTGTTATAAGGATCTAAAACAATGCATGAAAAAGCACTTTGTAAATTTAAAAATAGCCTTCATAGTTGGGTGTCTAATTTTTATCATTAATATAGTGGGCTGAGTCTTGAGATATAGTTAGACCTAACAAATCAGAAAGAAATTCATTTCATGGGAGACATGGAGAGAGCAAATAAATGAATGAACACTGTTAAGACCAGCAATGTGTCCTGTGGGTGTGCAGTCTAAATGCATTGTAAAGTTTGTTTTTTCAATTCCCTTCTTTGCTTCCTTGTCACTTTTCCCCTTCTCCTTTTATAGTATTCTCACTCCTTTGTACTTGATTCACAGCAAGTCTAATCATTAATATTTCAGAAATAATTTCCTTTAAAAAAACTTTTTAAATTGCATTTTTTTATCAGCAAAAATCTGCCTTTTCTGACTCTTCACCCACGCCATAGAGAATGAAAGAAAAATAAAACCAGTTATAAAAATGTACAGTCAAGCAAAATCAGGTTTACACATACACATACACGTGTCATTCTGCACTGAGTCCTTCACTTCTCTTTCAGGATGTAGGTAGCATGTTTCTTTATTAATCTCCTGGAATTGTGGTTAGTTATTACGCTGATTCGAGTTCCTAAGCCATTCGGAGTTGTTTGTCTTTCAGAATCAGTAAACATTTATTAAGTACCCAAGTATGCCAGGTACTATGTTAAGCTAAATATGGTCCTTGTCTGAATTGTTCTGCTGGTTCAGTTCACTTTACTCTGTATCATCTTTCTAGGTTTCTCTGAAAATACCTCCTTCGTAATTTCTTATAGCATAATAGTATTCCATCATTTTTATATACCATAACTTGTTCAGTCATTCTCCAGTTCATAAACTCTCCCTCAGATTCCAGCTCTTTGCCACCTGAAAATGAGCTATAAATATTTTAATACAGTATCTCCTTAGGGTTTGTTTTTCTTAGGACCAATTCTTCCCTTAATCTATCTTTCTTCTAATTTCCCTCTTTCTCTTTCTCCCCTTTCTCTCCTATTTCCTTATTGAATGAAATGTATTTCTCTGCCCAAATGTGTGTATGCATTTTTCTCTCCTTTTTTCATTATAGATTAGAGTGAGGTTCAAGTGTCAACTGCTCCCTCCTGTCTCTCTTGTTTGTATAGACTTCTATTTGTGCAGCCAGACTATGTGAGAAAATTTCCTCTAACCTTCTTTTCTGTTTCCCCTAGTGTATTCTTATTTCCCTCCTTTTCTAGTCTTCTTTTAACATCAAGACATAACAGAACCACTTCCAGGTCTTCTGACTACTTAGACTCCTCTTATGACCCCTGATGATGATAGGATTGAGACACATGTATCATTTCCCCATATTAAAATGTAAACAGTCTGTTCTTGTTTAGTCCCTTATTCATTCATATTTTCCTTTTTATATTTCTTTTTACCTATGTTTAGACTTTAAAGTTTCTATATAGCTTTGAACTTTTCATGAGGAATGCTTGATATTCCCCAATTTCATTACACATCAATTTTTTCCCCTTGTAGGATTATACTCAGTTTTCCTGGGCAAGATATTCTTGGCTGTAAGCCTATAGCCTTTGTCTTTTGGAATATCATATTCCACGCTCTCCCTTTCTTTGTGTGGTGGATGTTAAATCTTGTGTTCCTGACTGTGGCTCCTCAGTACTTGAATTCTATCTTTCTGGCTACTTGTAGTATTTTTAATTTGACATAGAAGCTTTGAGTTTGGGGCTTTAAAATTCCTAGGAGTTTTCATTTGGAAGTTGCAGGAAGTGACTAGTGGATTCTTTTATTTCCACTTTGCCCTCTGTTTCTAAGAGGTCTAGACAATTTGCTTTTAAGATTTCTTGAAATATGATGTCTAGGCTCTTTTTTTGGTTATGACTTTTTGTCCAATGATCCTTGTATTTTTTTCTTCAATCTGTTTTCCACATCATTTGTTTTTGTTATAAGTACGTTATATTTTCTATCTTTTTTTTCAATCCTTTGACTTTGTTTTTAATATTTGTTGTTGTCTCATGGAATCATTAGCTTCTGTTTGACCCATCATAATTTTCAGAGTGTTTTTTGCTTGGGCATTGTTATGTACCTTGTACCAACCTGTTAATTCCCTTTCCAGTTCTTTCTTCCATAGCTCTCATTTGTTTTCTGTATGTTTTCCAAGTATTTTAAACTTTTTTCTTGCTCTTAATCTCTTCCAGAAGTTCTGGGTGAATTTTTGCCTGTGCTATGTTTTTCTTTGAGGCTTTTCTTGTGGATGTTTCGGAGTCATTTTGCTTTTCTATATTTGTGTCTTGAGCATCCCTGTCACCAAAAAAGCTCCATATGATGGGGTTCTTTTTTCGTTTGCTCATTGTTTCAGTGTCCTTCCTGACTTCCAGCTTGATGTTAGGCTCAGGTACTGCGCACTTGTGGAGGGGAAATCTGGGCTGACCCTGTTGCTGTTTTCTTGGGGTTACTAAGTGCTGCGTTAGACCAAGCTGGGGATCTGCAAGCTCGTGTTATTCCCAAAGGAGACTGATCTAGGATAGAGTCATATTTGCTGCCCACCACTGGTTTGAGCTCCGCAAGTTCCTGACCTGGATTTGGGTCTGAACAACCATAGACTGCTCCTGGAGCTCAGCCTCTATCAGCTCATTTCACAGAAGAACTGTAGGCTCTCTTTCGATCTGGGATTTCTACCCTAATAGTTCCTTTGCAGCTTCAGACTGGAGTGGAGAGTGGACCTGAGACCTTTTCCTCCTGTGGTCTAAGAGGTGTCTAAGCCACAGCACTGCTACTTGCTTTTAAATTTGCTCCTCTCTAGGTTTATTGCATGACTCTTTACTCTGGAGCCTAGTTGTTAATCTTTTAATAGTAACATCTGCCATTAGAAAATACACAGCAGCTTTTTAAAGGTGTCTGAAGTGTGCCTCACGTTTGAAAGGTATATATGCAAAAACAGTATGAATTTAATAGGACATCTCAGTTTGTAAAGTTCGTGTTTACTTGAGTTACTTGATAATAATCTTGGCTTCCTTCTAGAAATAAAATTAGAGCAGAGGATACTATTTGGAGGACAGAAGTCTTTCATTTCCTGGGTATACAGCGATTATCTTGTCCTTTTTTATTTGAATTAGTAAAAAATAAACATAGCAGGTAGCCAGGTGGTGCATCGAATAGAACACTAGACCTTAAATCAGGAAAATATGAGTTCAAATCTGGCCTCTCACACTAGGTGTGTGACCCTGGACACAGGCCTCTGTTTTCAGTTACTTCATCTATAAAATGGGAGAAATAATAGCACCTACCACCTAGTTTTGTCGGGAAGATGAAATGAGATAATATTTGTAAAGCATATTGCTAACCTTAAACCTTAAATAAGTACTCGTTAGTATCAGACCCTGTGCACAAAGCCAGAAGGGCTTGATAAGTAGGACTTGTTAGACTCATGCTCCACCAGCTTAGGCTTTGAGAACCAAGGCTTGCCGTGTCACTTAAGGTACCAGACTAGGAACGAAATGTATTATATCCAAAACAGTAAGAAGGAAAGAAATGGGAAAATTCTGTTACAGATATCCATGGTAGCTTTATTTATAATAATGAATAACTGTAAACAACCCATATGCTATACAGTGAAATTTCTTTACATTGTAGAAAGAACATTGCAGTTGGCATTGCAGGACTCAGAATTACGTAGTAAGTGGTAGAGGTTCATTGCTCTATAAAAAATAAATATCAAGAATATCAAAGAAATATGGAAAGAGTCACATGAATTGACGCACAGTGAAAAAAGCAGAGTCAGACCAAGAATATACACACTAAGCTATAACTATGTAAAAAAAAGCAACAAAACTTTTAAAATGCACAGAAAAAAAGAAACCAGAAGGTGACACAAGTCAATAGGATTTTTCTGTTACTATTATGTTCAAGTTAATGTATACTTTTAAAATAAACTGTTAATAGTTTAGAGTTGATGGCTTTATCATAGGATCATAGGTCTAGAGCTGAACATGACCTCATAGACCTCATTTTCTAGTTAATGAACATTAGATCTTGTAAGGTTAAATGCCTTGTTCTAAGTCGTACAGGTAATAACCGTCAGAGGAAAGATTTGAACCCATTTCTTCTGATTTCAGGGCATTGATCTCAGTTTTTATTTTGTTAGTTTTTATGGCTAGTCATTTAATTTAGGAAAAAAAAAGGATCTCCTACACACACAAACCCATACACAAAAGCCAGGATCAAGAATGAATAGGGAGAGAAGGTTTTACCAAATATCGAAGCCTCTGCTTTGTATGTTAGTATATTTTTACTTGTTAAAGCCCTGCAACAGTGGTTCCTTGCCTGGTTATGCAACATTATGGTCTGTCTTCAGTTATACGAAAAAATGTTGTTAATTTCCTTCCTTTCACTCTCCTCCCCGCAATTTTTTTGCACATACTAAATTTCTTTGAAGCATTATACATATATATATAGAAAACTTTTGAGTTGGGAAAAGATGTCATAGAATCAAATTTACAACCCTCCAATGATGTCAATCCTGTCATCTGCATAAGCTGAACTGCCTTGCCCTGAACCTCAACTGAAAGACTTTTTTGTTTGGCTTTTTTTTTTTTTTTTGCTTTTGTCAAGGCACAGTAAGAAATTCAAGAAGCCACAGGAAAACTAGGACCGGAGGCACATAGATGTAGAGAGAGGTCCCCTGACTGCTGAAGGGCAGTAAGGACGACAGGAGGTAGGAAAACCTAGAGGGGGAAGGCAGAGAGGTGGCAATTCCTTAATAAACATTGTATCTGGCTCCTGGGTAACCCCAGTGCCTCCCTTGAGCTCTTGCTGTTGCAGGCTAGGGGTTTCTCCTGCATTTCCTTCACTCACAGTTCCACTTGGATAGCATTTCCTTCACTCACAGTTCCACTTTGATAGCATTTCTTATGGAGCCAGTTACCCCGCCCAGCCTGGGGATGAGAGTTGGACAAGGTAAGCAAGACGCATTTTTAAAGCTGGAGTAGCATAGGGTATTTGCACCCATACCGTCCTTTTGGAATGATACATATTTCTAGTGAAAGTCTGGAGATTTTTGTTGTTACAAAACTGTTTTGGAGAGAACAGTGTTGAACAGGGTGTGTCTAGTCCTGTGACTTCATCATCTTTGGGAACTCCAGAGGAACAATTTCAGACAGCTGCAATGTTTATTGAATTTTTCTTGGGCAACCATAGGGCTGTAAATCCTTATGGTATAAAGAGATCTGGAGCCATGGACTTAAAATCCAATCCTGTGAAGTGTAAGTAGTTCATGATTATTTTGTAACTCTGTTGCTGAAAAAGGAATAGTTTAAGTCATCTTCCCCAGGAAGCACAACAAGCGTAATGATGAGGAGCCGCAGAAAGGCTGCCTTAGGAAGGTCAGCCTAGGGGCTGTCTGAGGCATGTTTCAGTCAGTCAGCAAACATCACCACAACATAGTAGGCACTGGGCCAGGTGCTAAGGGGACAGATATGAAGGGAGACAACCCAGGCCTCAAGGGGTGCACATTTCTTTGTACAGATGAGTTTATATCAAGTGAAGATGCCTCATGCTTTCCAGCCGAACTTGTCCTTCTTCTGGAGAGCCATTGCCATTATATGGGTTTACTACCCTCCGTTACTTGATCCTTTGAATGAGGCCCTTTGCATTCAAATAGCCAAGAATTGTTTTTGTACAATTAGGGCATAAAAGTAAGTGGTAGTTTATGCCTTTGGGTTAAGATCCAACTTTTCATTTTTGGTCTCTGGTTGGTCATTAAACATAGAAAGCTGTCATTCATTTTTGGAGAATTCCTTCAAAAGAAAGATGCTTATTACCTTTATTTTAATGTACCAGTTTATCATATAGAGCCACTGGTTTAGTCCTTCATTTTACAAGTGGAGGAATTGAGAATCAGAAAAAGTTCTCTGAAGTCTGGCTCTTCTAGGGCTCCAGGGAGTGGAACCCGGGTCTCTAGGGTGCTTCCTACTACACTGTCTCTCCTATGATTGAGCGTCTCTTCACTTCCTGCTTCTTTTGATTTTCAAAGGCAGCAGCCTCCTTGGAAGGAAGAGAAGCAGCCCGGATTCAGGCTGACATCTGCACTTAACAGGTGAAGTATTTCTTTCCCACCAAATCCTTATTACAGAAAAATGACTGCAACAGGAAAAGCTAACTCAGATGGTCTATCTTTGTGCTCTTTATGTATGATCTAATTGCTAGGACATTCTTTTACTCCTATTAGTTAAAGTTTTATTTTTTTCATGAATACTACTGTTCACTTACTTGACTGATAGGGCAAAGGATGTCAGATTTGCACCAGTGGGTCTCAGCATGAAACATGGCCCAGACAGAGATGGGGCCAAATCTGTGGGAGCCTAGGCTGGTCTGGAGAGATGAATTTAGGATGAAGCTCAGGCTTCCAGTATTCTGGAGTAAAAGCAACAGATGACAGATATGGCGAGGATTGTCTTCAAGAATGATGGAAATGGGCTATTAATGTTCTGCTTGAGAATAAATAATCTCAAATGGGGAGAGTCTAGTTCTGAGAACAGAATAGTCAGTGCTTTATGGGCTAGAGAAGACTAGGAAGGAGTCATAGCAGTAGGCCTTATGTTGGCTAGTTCTAGGGAGCAGACAGAGATTCGTGAAGCATCCAGACATATTCCTGAGTTCCTCCTCAATGAAGGAGGCAGGTTGGCTTTTCGGTCATCAAAGCAAACTTCTCAAAGCTCACATTACAAAATTGGAGAGCATTTGAATCTCCTTTTAAACTGTTGGGGAATCTTATAGAAGGAGGGTATTTCAGGGTAGTAGATCTTTTCCCAGATCAACTGTAGAGAACTGGAGCTACCTGTAATGTATAAATAAAATCTATAGAAGGAAATGAAACCTTCATTCCTTTGCTTCTGGTTTTTCATGCTTGCTGGTGAATGCTGCTTATTTCTACAAAGGAGAGAGTAAGGCCATGTTGCCCAAGGGGTTTTTGATCCTGAGATTCACAATCCATCTCCCCCCTCCCCCAATCCCCCTCTCTTAGGACCAATTCAGACTCTGCTCTTCATACCAGCGCCTTAAGCACCAAGCCACAGGACCCCTATGGAGAAGGTGACCAGTCTTCCTGGCCTGCCCAATGCATGGGTAAGATAGGGCACCAATAATAGTAGTGTCCTCTTTTTTGGTCCATTGGATTTAGAGAATGATTCTTCTTATGTGAGAGAGAGACATTAGCTAATTTAGCCAGCTTTCCATAAAAATCTTAAGGCGATGAAAGGTTTGTATGTTCTCAGTGTATCTTGGGTAGAGTTTATAGTACTTATATATTATTCCTGATTACACTGGAACTAGTAATATTTTAACATGCTCTCTAATTTCTTAAGTGCTCACTAAGTATTGACATACACGTGCTATGTGTGATACCAGGCAGAATTGTAAAGGAGGGCTTCCATTTCCACCTGTCAGGAGCTTATAACATGTAATAGTCCCAAATGATACGTACTTGTGGAATCCTGCTAATTAGCAGATTGATTTACATGCCTAAAGTTAGAAAAATAATAAAAACCTTTAGGACTTTGAGGTTTGAGTTGAAAACAAAATTCTTCCAACTGTGAACTAATTCTTTCTCTGCTTTTAAAAGTCAGAAGTTCTAACTAGTTCTCACAATGACTCTTTCTGGTGTGGACTAATTAATTTTTAAAAAGAAAATTTATTGAGTGCTTACTATGTGCCAAGCATTGTGCTAAGCACTGGGGATACAAATACAAAAAAAGCAAGATGGTCTTTGCTCTCAAGGAGCTCACACTCTTAATTGGGAGAGACAACACTTAAAGTTTGGCTGCAGGCAGGTGGAGAGGTCCTAAGGGTGTAGTTGTGGGGTAGATGGTTATTTAAGTTGTGAAGATGGTAGTTTTAGGGAACAGCCGGGCACATGGGAAGGCCTGGTCTTCCTCCATCCATCTCATCAGAAGAAATGGAGCAGTTGACCTCCATTCCATTCAGACCTAATGAGCAGTCATAGAGCCCAGGCGAGGGAGGAGGCAAGGGGGCAGAGTGCCTCTGGTGGAGGTATTCTTCCTGCCTGACCATCCTGGGTGGGGTCTGGAATATCTCAGGCCAGGGGATGGAGTAAGGCAAGAGGAATAAGGCACTTCTCCTCCCTTGTGGCAGCTCTTCCTGCTCAGCTGTCGGTAGGCCTTGAGTAAGTGTGAGTTGAACACGTGAGTGAAGGAATGTCTAATTTGTAATAATCATAACAAACAAATTTATGCTTCCCTTAACAATAGCTGTCTTTCAGAGTATAATGGATCTTAGAATTGAGGCCTACTGCAGATGGGTTGGTTTCCACATATATAAATCCATGAGGGCAAAGTTAGGTTGATCGTATTGGAGTTTCTAATAGAGGCTTTGTAGCACATTGTGGGAGGGGTGCGGGTTGAGAAACAGAGGAAGTAGATGTGTAAGGGGACTTAGGGGAATAGAATCACAAAGAGAAGAGAGGCTATTGCATATCACTGAGGGAATACAGAATTAGTGAGTAATTTACTTGGTCTCAGCTGAACCTAAAACTGAAGCAGATTGACAGACAGTGCCCTAAAAGCCAGAATAAGTACTTTAATTCCTATTCTGATCAGTTCTAATGGCTCTTTCTTGTCTGATGCAGAAAATTTTGTTTTTTTCTAAAAGGAACGAAGGATGAAGTGAGAGCAGGAGAATCAGTGGGAACATGAGTAGAGAGAACATTTCTGAACATTAGACACAAAGAAGGGAAGAAAAAAGTAGCAAAAAAAGTGGTCAAATGAGGATGATAAAGGCGAGTAACTTTAATAAGTAGGAAGGAATAAGAATTACAGAGGTGTAGAAGAATCCAGACGTCAAACTGATTAGACAGATCAATGAAAGATTACAATCAAGTGATTTAAGCAGGTCTACTTTGTTTATTTTTCCTTAAATCATCAATTATACGTTGTTAGCCTTCTAAATTTGCAAGGGCAAAAAAGGTAATCTGTATTGTATACTGTAAACATGACCGCTGCCTGTCTGCTTTTCTGCATGAAATAATGTTTCCTTGCAGTTAAACCATAAATCAAAAATGCATCCAAATATGGATTTGTGTTTACATGGGAAAGCTATTTGTGTTTGAAAAATTCAAGTCTCCAAGGATGAGAATTATTTCTGGAGACTCAGATTTGATGCTAGGAGCTATTTTAAACAGTTTCATGTATTTTCCCCCTGTAGTTCATTAAGCTTTTCATTTTCCTTCCTTTGGAATTTAAAAATATCAACTAGCTTTGCAAAAAAACAAGGTATTTCTAATCATAGATTTTACCAAATAAGGTAAAAATGAAAAAAAGATGATGGGAAAGTGTAACTTAAGTCTTGGATTAAGTACTCTAGTAATGGTGACAACAGCTGTTCTTTCCCTGGGAATTTGTACTGAATATAGTGATTGCACCCTAGGGTTCCCTCTAATTTTCTTAGTTGTGACCAAATAACTATGTTGCGTGATCTATAAACTATGTAAGCTAAGGATAAGTGAAGGTAAGCTAATCTGATACATGTTTAATTGGATGCATAATTATGATTGTGCTTTGTGATAATGACACATTAATACTAGTTTACAGAAATGACTGTAATTGCTTATGCTGTTGCTTTGTTACAATCAAACCGTCCTCTGCACTTTTCCTTTTCTTGTTTTTAATTTCCCAGTCTGTATAAATGGTGGCAGTGCCAAAATTTGCCCATACCATGTACAGTTTAATTCTTCTCTCTCTCTCTCTCTCCCCCCCTCCCTCTCCCTCACTTTCCTCTTCTCTTCTCCTACTACTGCCCCCCCGCCACACACACATACGATCTGGATCCAAGTTTCGAGTTGCTACCCTTTGCCCGTGACCAAGCCTCCCGTAGTTTTACATCTTCTTCCAGTCATCTACCACCACCCATAGAGAATGGAGGAAGTGTCTGGCTCAGGGTTTGGGCTTACACTGTATTCAGGGTTCCAGCTAGAAAAAGGCAATGACACCCTTCCTCTCGCTTCTGCCAGCTTTAGGGACCAAAACTGGCTAGATGTGTAGCTACTTTTCTAGTTAAGAGGAATGGGAGAGGTCTCGTGGATTTCACAATAAACTAAAAAGAACTCGAGTTGGTGTAATGTACAAGATTCCCCTTGATGGAGCACAAGTTAGAGATCCAGCTTAAAATGCAAGGAACCATAGTGAATGATACTTTTTCAATCATCGTTAAACATTTATCGTGCACTTAATATGTAGACACTGTGGGATACAGATACACAAAAAGAAAGACAATCCCTGCCTTCAAGGATCCCATAATCCAGTTGAGGAAGGCAACACAAAAAGGGAGTTAAATGCAGAGGGTGAGAGGGAGGAGGTACTTGACTTGGGGACATGGTGGGCAAGTCCCAAAGCCCGTGCAGCTAGGTGAGCAATGAGGAGATGTCTGAGCTGAGCTCTCTCCATAAAGGACCATCCCATCAAAGAAGCTGAGGGTGGTGATAAGGTAGAGTCCCAAGTTTGGTGAGATTTTGTAGCATGCCAAGGTTATCCCAAGAATGAGATGCCTGAGGTGCAGGAGAAGTCCCAAATTGGTGCAGCCAGTTGAGGAATGAAGAAACCTCACAGTAACATGAAGGTGACTGATAATAAATGTTTGAGATAATATTTGTAAAAAAAAAAAATGCTTAGTACAATCCCTGGCATATATAGTAGGCACTATATAAATGTTTATTCCTCCCTTCCCTGATGTGCAGAAAGGAGACTAGGCCTAAAAAATGTGGAGAAGGGGCACCATCAGTAAGGATACTGAATTATAACTTCCCTATATTTCATCTGTATTCAAATGATGAGCAAATAAGATGAAATAGAGGGAAAATGTGAAGTTCTACCTTAGGTTAAAAAATCAGCCACATAAATAAGTACTTTATGTGAGAAGTTTGGTAAGACAACCTAGGTGAAAAAGATCTTGGAGTTTTAGAGGATTTACAGGTTCAATTTTAGTCTACAGTGTGGTTTAACAGTTAAAAGTTCTAATGCAATCTTAGGCTGCATTAGTAATAATTAATATTATAATAGCTAGCATAATGTAGCACTTTCAGGTTTGCAAAGTGCTTTACAAATGTCTCATTTGATCCTCATAACAACCCTGCTATTAATAGCTCCATTTCACAGATGAGGAAACTGAGGCAGAGAAGTTAAGTGACTTACCCAGGATCAAACAGCTAGGTAGTAAGAACTTAAGATCCAGAAAATCTAAGCTGCCAGTCATACAGCTCAGTGGAGGTATCCTAGGTGCCTGGAAATAGAGAACATTGACTAAATAAATTCTCTGTGTTAGATAGCTCTAAAATTCAAAAGGCAAGTTATGAGGGGCGATAGAGCAGTCATTGAAGATAGAGGGGTGACCAAGATCATCAAGGGAGAACATGTAGTGGGAAAAGAGAAGAGGAGCCAGCACAGGCCTTTTAGGAGCACTCACACTGAGAAGTGGGAGGATGGAGAGGGATTGGAAGGGAGTTAGGAGAGTGGGATGGCTGTGGAGGCAGGAGAGTCAGGGGGTCTGCTGGTCAGTGGCATCACAAAAACAAGCTACTGAAAGGACAACAAGAAATGGAGCATTCGCTGGATTGATACCAGCATAAAGGGAAGATTGTAGGAATGGCAAGAGCCTGGGCATATCTGTAGGCAGATAGGAAGGGGTCCAGGGGAGGAGAGAGACTGAGATCCCAGGACTGCCCAGGCAGCTAGGAAGGAGCCCAGAGGAGGGGAGAGACTGAGATCCCAGGGACTAAATCCCAGTTAGAACCAAAGCTATGAGATGAGTTCTTGGGCATGGGAAATAATCACCCAGAAGCTAGGGGACCAGTTCTTATGGGTGTTGGAGAAAGGGTTCATGATTCAAATAGGAACTGAGCTAAACAGTCTCTAAGGTTCCTTCCAACTCTGAGATTCAATAATGCCAGTTTGTTTTTCCTCATAGAACACACACAATAAGCATGAAATAGGTGTATAGACTTTTGAATTACTCAAAGAAAATGAAACTTTCAGAAGAGTGTTTCAGGCGTCCAAGAGCCTCAGCAGAAAATTTAATTAAGGTAATAAATGAATAAGTTAATAAATGATAAAAAGGTTATGAAGGTAAAGAACTTTTAGCAGGGTGATAAGGTAGAAGATAAATACACAAAAAAAATCATCTGCATTTTTATATATCACTAACAAACCAGAAGACAATTTTTTTAGAGAAAACACCACTTAAAATACCAAGAAAATACATAAAATAGTTTGGACTTTAATTTATGAAAATGTAGCTGAATAAAAGAAACTTCAAAACAAATTTGACAAAAATAAAGGAAGAAATAAACATTTAAAGGACTATGCACTAATAAATAGGCTGTTAGAATATTTTAAACGTCAGTGCTTCACAGATTACTATGTAGATTCTGTGTAATACCAGTCAAAATAGAAATAAACTTTTTTTAATAGAACTAGATACAACAATAATAAACATTGGTATGGAATAACAAGTAGGCAAGAATGTCAAAGGAAAATGCAAAAAAGATGAAATAAGACTTAACTGATCAGATTTCGAATTATGCTATAGAGTAGTAATAAAAAATCTGGTATTAAAATTTTTAAAAATAGGAAAACAGATCAGTGAAATAAAATAAAGAACTTAGTAAGTAATAGAATCCAAAAATACTTATGTTAAACAAATGTAAGAAATTATTTAGGAGAAAATAGATTTAATTATATGAAAATATATAGTTTATGTGAAAAGAGGCAATATATCCACCATGCAAAGAAAAGAAACAGACTGAGAAAACAATCTCTAATATTAACTAAATCTGATAGAAATCTAATGTCTATAATCTTCAAGGAACTGAGTCAAATTTGTAAGAGTAATAACAGTTCTCTAGTTGACGTTAAAGAATTAGAAAATTCTTGAAATATAATTCATTAATCACTGAAATATTCTTTAAATTCTCTGATTATTAGAGAAATGCAAATCAAAACAACTTTGATTTACTGCATCAACTTGTCAGAGGTAGTTAAAAACTATAAAATACTTTGTAGTTTAATAGGTTAGTCTCTAGGGTAACAGGCACTGTTAAATTGTTGGTGAATCTGTGAATTGGTGGGATCTTCTTAAAGAAAAACCTGGTATCATATAATGAGCATTATCAAACTATCATTTTCTTTGACCCAAGGACTTCCACTCTTAGAACTGTATTGTGAAGGTAATATTATTTTGGAAGTTCTGTTGATAACTTTTATTTTTATATCATAGTGCTTTCTAAGTATATTCCTCCCGCTTCCCAATGAGCCTTCCTTTGTAAAAGTTTTAAAAAGAAAGAAAAAAATAACAATAGAACAAAACTAACAACCCACTGATTGTATGTGATGTCCTACGTAGCCCAGTTCTTCACTTGTTCATGAAGGAAGAGAGGCCTGTTTTCTCCTTTCTTCTCTGGGACCAAGCTTGGTCATTATAATTACATGACGTTCATCATTGTGTTACTGTTCTTTCCATTTCCATTGTCACAGTCGTCTATTTTGTTGCTCACTTTGTTCTTTCTCTGAATTCTTTGTATGTGTTGTTTCTTAAAGCACATAGTAATATTTTTTTCTTGTACCATTAAATTCATATACCATAATTTGTTTAATTGTTCCCCAGTTTGTGGGTATATATCTGCTTTTTTCCATTTTTTTGTTACCACAAAAAATTCTTCTATAAGTATCTAGGTAAATATGAAACTTTTTTTTACGTCTTTGACTATCTTAAGATAAATCTAAGGTGGTCAAAGACATAAAAAAGTTTTACATTTACCTAGAAGTGGTACATATTGATTAAAGGGTATGGCCCTTTTATGAGGTTTTTATAATATAATTCCAAATTGCTTTCCAGAATCGTTGGACCAGTTCATCATTCCACCAGTAGCATGTTAGTGTGCATGTATTTCTGCAGCCCTTTCAAAATAGACTATTACTGACTTTTTAATAGTGATTTACAGTAACCTTTCATGTGATTGTTATCACCTGCATTGCTTCTCTTTAACTTTTTATTCATATCCTTTGGCATAGCTATTAGGGAATGGCTCTTGGTCTTAGATATTTGTGATATTTTTCTAAGTATTTTGGTTAACAGTGCCTGGCACATAGTAGGTATCTAACAAATACTTGTTGATAGATAACTATCAGAGCCTTGCCAGTAATATTTGATGCAAAGATTTTCCTCCCATTTGACAAGTTCTCTTCTTATCCTAGCTGTATTGATTTATTTGTGCACATTTTCAATTTCGTGTTATTAAAATTGTCCATTTATCTTTTGTGGTTGCTTCTTTTCCTCATTTGCTTAAGAATTTTTTCCCTAGCCATAGTCATTAAGGGTACTGCCCTCCATTTTCCTCCTTTTTAAAGACTGAACATTTTACATTTATCAAGTAATTATTTGGAACTCAACTGTGGTAAATGGTGTAAAATGCTGATATGAACCTCCCCCTTTTTGGCCTTTATTCTCTTTTGTTCCTATTTTTTAAAAAATATATTTCCCTTAGTTACTGATTTTGTGAGTATTTTGTTCAAAATAAAAAGTCCTCCCTGTACAAAAGTACTTCTAGTGTTTCCATTTGTAATAGTGAAGAATTAAAAATGATGGGGGCAAAAAAAAAAAAATGATGGGGGCATGTGTGTGTGTCTGTCCAGCAGTTGGAGAATGGCTTAATAAATGTGATTTATTAATGATATTCCTAAATCATCAAATAATACAAATATTAAAAATATTTTAAAACTTAAATCTTTCACAAAATAATAGAGAAAGCAGAGTTAGAAGAGTGACATTGACTAAGGCCATATAAAAACAGCAAGAACATTTTATAAGTACACAACTTGAAAAGAGAATAAGGGAACAATGAGCAAACATATTGTTATTCTTATTTGTTAAATTCAAGAATCATTGATTAAGTGCCTACTATGTGCTAAATAGATGGGGTAGACACATTAAAAATCTAAATAGATTAGGGTTTAAGATTTTATTTGGGGTTATATTCCTCATTTTTGTTTGTTTCTAAATTATTTGTATTTGTTGATGTTATCCTTGTTTCTTACACAAAATTTTTTAGTGTTCCAGCCTGTCCTTCTACACCTCTAAGACCCCAATAGGTATTCTCAGACATTATGAAAAATAATTTCACTTATAGCAAAATGTCACACCAAAACAACTTTCAAGGATATGAGAAATAGATAGTAATCAGAATTTAGTCCAAATAACCATTTTTAGTTTTTGCCTAAAAATCACTCTTCAGTTTGGAGCTCAAGTACCCTTAGCATAAGTACCTAAAATTGAAGAGATTGCTAACATGTGAATGAAGAAAAATATAAATCCTTCACAGTACTGTTTCTCTTTTCTGTTCTAACAGGTTTCTGTGATGGTGAGAATGATGGATTTGGAGAAGGTATGATTAGTTGTCATTCACTTTACCTTTTTTTGTCACCTCAGCTGGGAATGATATATTGGCACTTACTTACCAATCCTGAACGGACCCCTCTCTCATCCTGAGTCTCATCATCGAGTATTCTGTTTCCAATAGCTGCTTAGAATTGTGCTTGTGGCTGAACAGTCTCCTTTACTGAAACCAGCCCCTTATCAGAATTAAGAATTGAAATGTGTGATTAGGCTGCACGTGTATTTGGTAAACATTTGCACAAGTGTCCTTAAATCTACCAGCCCCTACCAATATTAGTAACTGATATTCCTTCCTTTAATTTTACTCAAGGTTCTCCTGTTCAGTTAATAACTGAACTTAACTGTTATTTACTATTATTTAGTTATTTACTTACTAACTGTTCAGTTAATAAGTGTTTATTAAGTGCCCACTGTGTGCCAAGCTAAGCACTGAGGATACAAAGAAAGGCAGAAACTGCTCATGCCCTCAGGGAGCTCACAGTCTTATGAGAGAGGCAAACTGCAAACAACTATGTCCAAACAAAATCTAGACAGAATAAATCAGAGATAATATTAGAGGAAAGGCACTGACAGTGGAGCAGACCAGGAAAAACGTGCAGAAGGTGAGAATTTGGTTGAGACTCAAAGGAGGCTAGGGAAACTGGGAGGCAGAGAGGAGGAGGGAAAGAATTCCAGTAAAAATACACAGTCGGGGACAGAGTATCTTATCTGACGAACAGCAAGGAGGCCAATGTCCCTGCATCAGAGTCCTTGGGGGTGAGTCAGGTGTAGGAAGACTGGGAAGGTCAAAGAGGGCCAGGTTATAAAAGGCTTTGGAAAACAAACTGAGGGCTTTGTATTTGATCCTAGAGGGGATAGGAAGCCATTGGAGTTGATTGAATATGGGCAAGAGACATGTTAGGAAGAAATTAGTTTGTCCACTAGAGGATGGACTGGAATGAGGAAAGCCTTGAGACAGGGATACCAACCCGCAGCCTGTTTGAGCAATCCGGGTGTGAGGTGATGAGGGCCTGTGTTGGGGTGGGGCAGTGTCAGAGAAAGGGGATGTTACAAGGTAAAATGGATTGGATATGGCAGGGGGTGGGGAGGAGTGAGGAGTTGAGGATAACACCTGAGCTTGGGTGACTGGGGGTGGGGTGGTGGCATCCTCAACAGCATGAATTCAGTTTTAGACATGTTGAGTTTAAAGATGTCAATGGGATATCCAATTCAAGATATCCAATAAGTAGTTAAGAGATGGGAGACTGGAAATCAGGAGCGTGATTAGGGCTAAATAATTAGATTTTAGAATCATCACCATAGAAGTGAAAATTAAATCCATAGGAACTGATGAGATCACCAAGTGAAATAGTATAGAGGGAGAATAGAAGAGGGTCCAAGACAGAGCCCTGAGGGATACCCACAGTTAGTGGGTGTGACTCAGAGGAAGGTCCAGCAAAGAAAACTGAGAGTAGTAGTTGGGAGAAAAGAGCCTGTCAAGGAGAAAAGAGTGTCAGAAGTTGTAGAGAAGTCAAAGAAGATTGAGAAAAGACCGTTCTATTTGACAATTAAGATATCATTGGTAACTAGAGAGATGAAGTCGGAAGCCAGACCATAAAGAGTTGCATCTCTTTTACTAGAATGCAGCACAATTTGGAATTTGTGTGGACTAGTCTATCAATACATTCAATTCAGTGAATACTCACTGAGCGCCTACCTTGTATAAAACACCATCGTAGTCACTGCCCTATCAAAGTTAGCACCAGTGTTCAGGGGCCTAACCTCATGACTTACTCCAAAGATTCAACTCCATAATTCATAATAAAAATAAGTGATTTACAAAAGATTTTAGGGGTTCTTTATGGATTCAAAACAAAAAAGTGTCTGATTTCCTGATTTTAAAATTAATCACACAGTAATTTCACATCTATTATAGGTACCCTTAGAGAAATTTTAAAACCTTGAGATTATAGGAGTTTAGAGTATGAAGAAACTTACCCTAAAATGATAATTTATTTCAATAGTCTTTATTGAACTAAAAGAAAGACATGTCATCTCATCATTTAGAATTTGCCAGGTGAAATTCCTCTGATATTTAGGATTCATCCCAGTAAAGTAAGAATTCAACATTCCCTTGAAGCTTGACTCAAGAGATCTTAACCCAGCCATTTGCTTCACACTTTGGTGCTCACTTACTGCCCCAGAGTGATGGGCCAAGTTTGCATAGGTAATAGAAGAGGTGGAATGGCTTGTCTTCTGATCCAGCCAATGTTGTGTTTATGTTGCTTCAGTTATTCCTTTCCCCAGCCCCGTGAAAGAGGAGAATCTACTGAACGTTCCCAAGCCACTGCCAAAACAACTGTGGGAGGCCAAGAAGGTGGGTGAGCCATAGGGAGCCTTGGGGCTTTCTGTGGCTAAATATGTATGGTATGGGAGACTTGTTGGTCCCGTGTGGGTTGTTCCCAGAGAGCCGAGCAGAAGTTGGCAAGAAGGTACCCAGAGGACTGGTCAAGGGAAGGATGTGGGAAAGAATACCTCGAAGCTATTATTACACTATGCTCTTGGATGGCTGAAATAGTGCTACCTCCTCAGGGGAGCTACTCATTATAAATTGTCCATGTACTCATGGGAGAGTCTCCAGAACGTATCCTAGCAAGCCTTTGATCCAAGCCATTTAATGAAAAACTTTGAAACAGATTTTCCTGTTTTATAAACGAGATTGAGAGGCGGCATAGTACAGGGCTGGCCTCTGAGGCAGGAAGATATGGATTCAAGTCCCACCTGTGACATATCCTGGCTATGTAATTATGGACAAGGCATTTAACCCCACAGTGCCTCACATCTCTCTCCAAGCCTGTGAGTTGCAGATCAATAATTCCTTTGCTTTTGTGGAAAAAGATGTTTCCCTGTAATGGCCCACATTGATGATATCACAGATCTGTTTTAAGTTAATGTGACTAGCTGTTTCATGTCATCAGAATACTTTTAAAAGGAACCTGAGTATATGGAATCACAAATTCATCAGAAACTCTGGTTTAAAGGTGAAGAACATTGCCTGAGTATTGACAGATTATTTGATTTCCATGAGCTTTTATCCTGATCTTCAAATAACGTTATCTCTCTGATAAAAATGACCTGGTGGAGAACCAGCCTGCCTTTGAAAAGGGCAGTGATTAGCCTAGGCCAAGGCTCCACAACACTTGGCTTTCTCTTGCCTGTAACACCAAGAGTGACTGGTTCCATTAACTTAAAAAGTAAATGTATATCCCTCTCTCCATTCTTTGATTAGTCTAAAAATTGTAATTGCTTACATTACCTGCATTCCAATTGCTTTCCCTACTCCTTTTTCCTTCCTTCTGTCTGCCTATATCTTCTGCATTATATTTTAGAAAAGGTCATTGTAAAAATTCTCTATAATAGGAGAATTAATGGTAGATCACCCTGTGCCCTTTGGAGGAAGAGTACTCCAGAATCAGTCACCAAGCGTTTATTGAGCCTACTGTAGGACTTGTCTTACTAATATATGTTAGAGAATGCTAGTTCTTTTACTGCGAGAGCCATAAATGCTTCCACAGACTTAGGGCTTCAGTTAAGTGAGGACATACCTGGCATCACTGCCCACAGAGAAGACGATGTGCCTGCTCCTCCTGCCTTCTTGCAGCATTGTCACGCCTTTCCTTGGGGAAAGTGACTGGGTGAGCGAAAATTTGCCCACCTGGAATACCTTGAGGTTGTATGTAGATCTATGTGATCTCATCAGTGAGGCTACTCGTTGCACTAATACAGATTGCAGTTCATCCTGTGTAATTCTTGTCCCTGTTTTTCTGAAATCTTCCTCCCAAAGATCTACATAATGCCCTGAAAGTCTTTCTTAAGTAATTTTTTTAGTTACTAGAGTTTTTAATTACTAAAATTTAATTACTATATCATGAATACCAGTAAAATAGTTAAACTGTCCATCTATTATTCTTCACTCTCATTATATGACTGACCCATCCTTTCATATGTTCACACATGTCTTTTATCCTACTTTTTTTGCACATGAGTCTGATGGCCCTGTGATCTCATTGATATCAGTATTGCTACCACCAGGGTAGACCATGACCCTTCCACACCTTCTCATCCTCTGCTGCCCTTGTCTTGTTACCCCCCTACCAAAAAGCCCCCACAGGATCTAATTTACATGCATGGTAGAAAACAGAAGGGAGCCATATTTTGAGTTTTTATTTCATTGTTCTCTGTGTCCCCCCCAAAAAAAAATCACCACCTAGTGGTCATTCTTTTCATGATGAGCCTCTCACATGAAATTTGACTGGACCTTTGACTGCAGACATAGACTGTTATTGGACTCATACTTGCAGCCTTTCTGGCTTGGCAGAACCTGTCAGAGCTTTTAATCTTCTGTCTTGACCTTGGAGAGCTAACGACCATCTCAGTGCCTTAATTAAGCATCAGTAATATTTTTCTTTGGATTCATTGTGCCTGATAAAATATTTTCAGGAATGGGAGTTTTTAGGGACTTTTTCCCAATAATTTGGCCATTTTCATCTAACACTGTTGAATTACTTGTGCTTCCCTTTTCTTTGTCTATTCTGTTATCCTGTCTTGCCTTCTCTGGAGCTATTTTTTATTAGATACATCAACTTTTTAATCTTCTGTTTTCTCTCTAACTCAGTTTGAAAAATGTTTGTTTAAACATATTTTTGAGCTCTTTGAAGCATCATAGTCACCTTGAAAAGATTTTAAAATGCGGCAGGGGCCCCTTCAAAGAAGTTAATGTGTGCCTTCTGTATGCTTATCTATTTCAAACATTAAAATCCATTTGCAAACTCAGTGGCTGGCTTGTGGGAGCTAACTGCCACGTGCGAAAACTTATTTGGGCTGAAAGATGCTGTTTTCTAGTTCCCAGAATATGTAAGAAGGCATATTTCCTGTTAACTTGATGTCATGGCATGTAATCCCAGTTTCCTGTGTCTCTCTCCTAGATTCAGTCCCTTTCAGCTCGCCCTCGATCCTGTGATGTGGGAGGTGTCAAGTAAGTAGCATCATGCCACTGTTCCTCTCTCAGGAATTATCCTGAGGTGTTTTGCTTCAGAAGAAAGTCCCAAGTGGGTAGAGGGCTTGATTTGGGACTTTGGGAAATTTGATGCCTATTCTATTCATTCATTCCAAGGATGCTGAGTTTAAATGTACCTTGTAACTAGCCTGCTTTTCTGGCAAACTTTAGAGCTTTAGATGCTACATTTGAAAAGGTAGATTGGAACATCTGTGGGAAAATGAGAGTTATTTACTTGTTTCTTCTCACTGTGGCATGAAACTGCTCTGTCATTTGCCACCAGTGACTTTTCTCGTCAAATGCCTCGACCAACCATTTCTTCAGAGAAGGTGGTTTCTGTAGCACAGCATGCTGCCATTTTTTTTTCCTTCTTATAACTCATAATTGTGAATGTTCTCAATATTTGGTTATTTCTCTCTATTCTTTCATACGTTTATCCTCTAAAGAGCTTATATTCTCTAGGGCTTATTCTTCTCACTGCATTGCCAGTCCTGTATTTCCTGAAGAACCTTTTATTTAAATACCATTCACATTCAGTTTATCTGCAACTTAAAGTCTTCGTCTTTCTCATCCTTCAAACTGACTTTCTTGGCTCACATCCTTGTTTCTGTCATCAGTAATAGCCATTTTCCCAGTCTTCAAGGCTCAAAAATTTAAAGTCATTTTTAAATGCAGAGCCAAAGAATCTCAGAGGGAGACTGGATCTCACAGGTCATCTAGTCCAGCTTGTCTTTGAGCAAGAAGGTTTCCTATGGTGTCTCTGACAAATGGCTATCTCATCTTTCCTCAAAGATCTTGGAAGGCAGCCCGTTCCCTTTTGGTCCTCCCTTGGAATTCCCCTTAGATCCATCAGGTCCTTTTGATTGTTCCTTTGTTGCTTCTCTTGGTGTCTGTTTCTCTTCATTCCTGAAGGACCATCCCAGGCCTTATCCATTTTTACCTGAATCACTTCAGTCTGTTCTGCCTATAGTTATTTTCCACTTCAGTCCATACTACATACTACCACAATATTTGTCTTTTTATTTCTGGCAACTAGGGTTACGTGACTTGTCCAGGGTTACCCATCTAATAAGTGTCTGAGGCTAGATTTGCACTCGGGCCCCCCTGACTCCAGGGCCGGTGCTCTGTCCACTGCACCACCTAGCTACCCCTAATATTTGTCTTTTTGAAGAGCATATAGTGGCTTCTTAACGGGTGAAATCCCAATTCCTCAGCATGGCATCCCACCCCCTCCATGACCTGTCCTCACTGTATGTATCAGTCAATAAACCGGTAAATGTTTATTGACTCCTATGTTCCAGGCACTGGGCCAAGTACTAGAGATACAAAAAGAGGCAAAAGATAGTCCCTGCCCTCAAGAAATTTGTGATATAATAGGGTAGGCAGCCGGCAAACAAAAATATTCCGAGTAAACTATGTAAAAGATAAAGAGCACAACAGAAGGAAGACACTAGGACTAGGAGAAATTAAAAAGGCCTCTTGGTGAGGGTGGGATCTTAGTTGGAACTTAAAGGAAACTAGGGAGAGCAGTAGAGCTGAAGAAGGAGAGTATTCCAGCTGTGGGGAACAGCCAGAGAGAGAGAATGCACAGAACCAGGGAGCGCTCTGTTCTTGGAACAGCCAGGAGGTCAGTGTCACTGGATCAGAAAATAAGCTATGGAATGGAAGGCGTGAGAAGATTAGAAGGGCGGGAGGGTGTTAAGTTATGAAGGGCTTTGAATGCCAAACAGAGCATTTTCTATTTGTTCCTGGAAGCAGCAGGAAGCCATTTGAGTTTATTGAGCAGGGGAATGGATATGATCAGATCTGCACTTTAGGAAAATTACGTTAGTGGATGAGTGGAGGACGGATCGGAGTGGGGAGAGATTTGAGGCAGGTAGACTCGCTAGCAGGCTGTTGCATTAGTTGAGGTTTGAGGTAATTGAATACCTGTACCAGAGCGGTGGTAGTGTTAGAGGAAAAAAGGAGGTATATTCAGAGAGATGTTGCAGAGATGAAATCGGCAGACTTTGGCAACAAGATTGGATATGGAGGTTGACAGATAGTGGGGATTCCTAGGATGGGAGGAAGGTTTAGGGGAAAGATAAAGAATTCTGCTTCGGACCTCTTGAGTTTAAGATGTCTACTGGACATTCAATTTGAGATGTCCAACAGTTAGTTGAAATTGTGAGATTGAAGGTCAGCAGAGTTTGGGGCAGGGTAAATAAATTTGAGAATCATCAGCACAGGTCATTAAATCCATGGGAGCTGATGAAATCACTAAGCGAAGTGGTATAGAAGGAAGAGAAGAGGGCCCAGGACAAATTCCTATGGGAAACCTACAGTTAGTGATCTGGAGGAAGATCTGACAAAGAGACAAAGAAGGAGAAGTCAGACAGTTAAGAGAACTAGGAGAGAGTAGTTGCCATGAAGCCCTAGAGAGAAGAGAGTATCAAGGAGGAGGGTGATTGACAGCCTCAAGAGGCTGCAGAGGTGCCAAGGAGAATTAGGATTGAGAAAAAGCAGTTGGATTTGGCCACTTTGAGTGATCATCAGTAATTTAGCACTCATTACTTCCTAATATAAACCATCTGCTCTAGTCAGGCTGTACTTCTACCTTTTCCCCACGGCCGTGTTTTTACTCTCACGTTACTCTGGAAAGTGTTATCTCTTTTCTGGGGAAAACAAAACATTTGCTTCAAATCCTAACTCCTTCCCTGATTATTCAGTGCCACCCTGCAGACTATGTCTCTCTTTTGCATATGTTGCTATACTGCAGTACGGAAACACTTAATTAAACATACTTTTACATATGAAACAACTAGGACATCTTCCTAAGTGGATTATAAACTCAGAAATGGGCCTGATCCTGGCATTTCTGTACTCAGATGATAATGTTGGCATATAATTCATACTGAGAGTTTAACAAGAAAGGAAGAGGGGGAGTAATTTAATAAATTCTAAACATGTAATGATCCATCTTTTATTGAACCTGATGGACCCCAAAGCTGTCAAAGGTCAGTACTCTCAAGATCTTCTAGGCATTGGCCAAGAGAGCACTTAAAGAGCTGAATCCTACAAAAGACACAGTTTTTCTTAAGAGAGAAGTATTTAATAGGAACCATCAGGTAAGTGTAGCATAGGAGAGAGTCTTAGTGGCAACAAAAGAAATTCACTATCAGAAGATACTAACTCAGCACTTAGACTACCAGAGGGCATTCTTGGGTCTTTAACATTTCTCAAATGTGTGGTTGATCTTACCACGACACAACACTGTGTGGACTTCCCCGTTTCTGAACCCTAATGCTAATTTTCCAGAATAAAACACCCCATCTAGTAGTTGGAGAGTCAATTCCAGAGTTTGAAGCACAGTTGAAGGAGCAGAGACTCAGTTTAGACAGACCTAAATACAGAGAGAGAGTTGATTGAGGCGGAGAGCAGCTTCAAGGGGAGTAACCCCTGGACGCATAGAAAAGAGCCAGGATTGCCATGGCCTTATAAGCAACAGACCCTGGGAGCAACCTGAGCACTGTGCCCAGAATGGTACCTGTGCTGTGACAGATTGGTGAGGACTCCACAGGAAACAAAAGGACTTGAATGTCTGAGGAGGCCTCTTCATTCTTGTTCTGAAAAGACCAACAACCATTCACTTGAAGGAGGATCCGTGAAGACCCCAGTTAACAGCAAGAAGCAAAGATACTGCATACAAGGAAACTGGACCTCACGCATGAATGTCATGGTTTTGGTCTTGGCTTTATTACTATCTCTGTGAATTTGGGCAAGTCATTTCATTTTCTTCATCTGTAAAATAAGGAGTTTAAACCTGATGAACTTTATGAAGTTTTAAAAACCTTTTACTCTCCCCCATTTTCTTTTTTTTAATTATGATTTACAACGATAATAGTTATTTTTTATTATGAATTTGACAAAGATCTATAAACATAAATGTTTTCATATACAAAGAATAGAAAAAGAGTATATGGTATATCTATAAAATGTATACAAATCTACATGAGAAAACAAGCCTTATATATAGATTTTTTTTTAAAAAATTACAGTAAATTTAGCACAGTAGTAACATTATCCAAAAAAAAAAGAAATGGAAAGAAAAAGCTGCCTGCCAGAAGAATAGACTTTCTACCACTAATTACAGAGAAGTTGGGGAGCCATGATGGTCTCTTCTGCTCCAGCCTCCAGGAGAGGACTAGGATAGGAAGAGTTCTGCTCACCTGGCCACCTGACAAAAGAGAAAATAGGAGCATAGCCAAGAGGTTTCTGTTCTACTGGCCACATGTGCTCCTAATCATGTCCGTCAGTAAGACCCACACCTGCTCCTCAGCACCTCCCTTGAGTTAGGTAAGGCAATTCCTCTATTCCGAATTTTGAAAGGTAGGAAAGTATACTATGTTTTTCACAAGAGAGTCGGTTGTGAATCAAGGGGGTACTTTATTACTAATAGAAAGGCCCTTCTGAATCTGCAATCCAGTCATAGAATGACTGAATTTCAAAGTTGCAGAGAACTTCAATGCAAACCTGAAAAAATTCCCTCTATAACATATTTGATAAGTGAACATTCAATCTTCTCTTGACAAGGGAAGGGGAATCCAGTACTTCCCAAGTCAGCCATTTTGCTTTTAGTTGTTAGGATGTTTTCCCTAATTTAAAGGCAAAGTAACTTTTACCCACGTTCCTCATTAATTCTTCCTTCTAGAACTCAGAACAAGTTTAATTCACTGGGTAGCTTTCAAATACTTGAAAACATCCCACTAGTCTTCTCCAGATTAAACATAGTAGTCCTTTTAATCCTCACATGGTATGAATTCAAAGCATTTTTCCATCCTAGGGGCCCTTCTTTGGGCCCTCTAGCTTTCTTCATAAAATATGGTGCCCAGTCTTCCAGTTAAGGTTTGACCAGGCAGAGTACAGAAGGACCGTTACGTCCTCATTCCTGGAAACTTCTTCTCAATTGATTGAAATATCACATTAGTTTTCTTAGCTGACATATCACATTATTGACTCTTGTTGAACTTTTAGCCAACTAAAACAAACTTCTATGTCTCCTCCATCACGTACTTGTGAAGTTGATTTTTTTGGAAACCTAAGGGTGAGATTTTACGTTTATCCTTTTAAAAATTCTCTTACTAGATTTGGCCCAAAGTTCTTGCCTTTTGGGCTCTTTTAAAATTGTATTAGCTAGTGTATTAGTTATCCCTCACAGCTTTGTGTCATCTGTAAATTTGAAAGCATGCCTTTTATACCTTTACACAAGTCATTGATAAAAATGTTAAATAGAAAAAGGCCAGTCACCAGGCCATCCATGACCACTCTTTGGGTTTGGTCATTCAACCACTTTTCGCTTCACCTAATAGTATAATTGTAGAGGCCATATCTCTATATTTTCTTCATAAAATTTTTTTCCTTTTGTTTTAATACGTAATTCAAAAGTTTCTGTGTATATTTTCCAACATATGCCAAAGTATAAAATTAATCTCACTGTTATAAAATGGATTGTTCTAAAAATTAACTTTATTTTTAAATTAAATTTTTTATATTTCATTTAACAAGCATTGATTTTTCTCTGCTTCCACTTTCCCCCAGACCCACTTAAAAAGGAAAATGTATTAAATATACATTCAGGGATAAGGCAACATTGTTCACCATCAGTTCTTTGGCATCGTAGTTGGTCATTGGGTTGGTCAAAGTTCTTAAATCTTTCAAAGCAGTTCGTTTTTACAGTGTTGTTTTTGTTGTATAAATTGCTCTCCTGGTCCTTTTTACTTTACCCTACATCAGTTCTTGCAAGTCTTCCTAGGCTTTTCTGAAACTAGGCCTAGTAGTGATATAGCTGGGGTCAAAAGGTACACAGCAATTTAATAACTTTGGGGGCATAGTTCCAAATGGTTTTCTAGAATAGCTGGACCAATTTACAGCTCCACCACGAGTACATTAATCTGCCTGTTTACCGGAAGCTTCTCCAGCAGATGTCATTTTCCTTTTTTGTCAAGTTTGCCAACCTGTGATACGGAACTACAGAATTGCTTTAAATTGCAGGAATCTAATCTTATTGATTTAGAGCATTTTTTTATATGGCTATTGGGTTTCTTCCCTAGAAAGCTCCCTTTTCATATCCTTTGACCATTTATCAATGGAGAATGGCTCTTATTCTTATAAATTTGTATCTGTTCCTTGTAGAACTTGGAAATGATACTAAGCTCTGTCCCTTCCTTAGCTACACTGGTTTCGTCTGTGCAAAAACCTTAATTTTACATAATCAAAATTGTCCATTTTATCTTCTGCAATAATCTCTACCCCTTATTTGGTTATGAATTCTTCCTCTATCTGTAGATCGGAAAGAAAGTTTCTTGCTTGCTTCTCTAATTTGTTTATGATGTGACTTTTTACATAAGTCCTGTATTCATTTGGAACTTAGCTTAATATATAGTATGAGGTATTGGTCTCAACCTAATTTGTACTGGATTGCTTTCCAGTTTTCCCAGCAGTTTTTGTTGAATAGTGAGTTCTTATTCTAGTAGTTGGGGTCTGTGGGCTTATCAGACATTAGACCACTAGGTTCATTTGTTTCTTAATGTTGTGTACCTAATCCAAGAATGGGGAATCTGCAGCCTTGACGCCACATGTGGAATTCAGTCAAAGGGCTGCACTTGAGGACCACCCCTGACCTAATCTATTCCATTGAAAACCTTTATTCTTAACTAGTATCAAATCGTTTGGACTATTTTGTAGTATTGTGTGAGATTTGGTACTGCTAGGTCTCCTTTCCACCCTTTTTTCCCCATCATTTCTCCTGAAATTCTTAATCTATTTCTCCTCTGGAAGAATTCCATTCTTGTCTGGCTCTTATTATAAAGCAACCCTTTGATACTTGTAAATGGTACGGCACTGAATGAGCAAACTAGTTAGAGTCATTTTTATTGGCTCTGCCTACTCATGAGCAGTTAATATTTCTCCAGTTATTTAGGTCTGTCTTTATTTCTTCTAAAGAATGTTTTGTAGGTGTGTTCATATAGTCCCTGTGTGTATTTTGGTAGGTATGTTCCTAAGTATTTTTTAAATTTTTTGTTATTTTAAATGAAATTTCTCTTTCTCTTCCTTCTGGGTTTTATTGGCAACATATGGAAATGCTGATGATTTTATGTGGATTTATTCTATATCCGGCTACTTTGCTGAAGTTCTATTTCCGTCTTTCCCATAAGGATAGTATAAGTCATTTTATCAAATGCTTTTTTAAAATCTAGGTTAACTATACTGACAGTATTACTCTCATCTAGTAACCCTGTCCAAAAAAGACTTAAGCTTATTAGCCTGACATAACCTTGCCTTGATGAAACCATGTGTATTCTTTGTGATCACCAAATCCTTTTCTTTATACTCTCTATTTGTTTAAACTATTAAATGTTTTCAATTTTGCCATGAATTCTCCAATTTTGGGGCTTTTTCTTGAGACCTGTTGGTCTGATTGGAATTGAGTGAGAAGAAAGTAAGTTATTCCTTTGCAAATACACAGCCAACCCTCCTACTACCCACAGTTCCAAACAGCTAGACCAAAGGTTCTTAACCTGGGGCCTGTGAACTTATTTTAAAAAATATTTTGCAATAACTTTATTTGGGTGCAATTGGTTTCCTTTATAATCCTGTGTGTTTGATTTTATGAATTTTAAAAAACATTCTGAAAAGTGCTCATTGTGTGATTGACACATAGTAAGTGCCTAATGAATGTTTGGTGACTTGAAGAAAAGTCGGTAGGATTCACCAGATTCCCATCACTCAGAAGTTATTAGGAGTCACCGAGATACATTGTAACATGGAGTCACTTGTTAACTTAGTATATTACTGAGGGTAGCCATGCAGGTGTTCCTTAACACATAAACAGGTGGTGAGCAGATCCCTATCTTTGTATTAAAATACAAGCACCTCATTTAGGGAAGTTATTAAAAGTTGCCTTAAATTTGCAACCTAGAACTCACTTGCTAATTTCTGGCATATTTGAATATAGTTTATTTAGTCTGGGACTGAATTTCCTAGCTCTGTTGCCATCTAGATAGAATACTGATCTTGGAACTGTGGCATCTCTTCTTTGTCGATGCCTTAGTGCCTGTACTGATCTCAGGAGAGAACAACAGCATCTCTTTCCCACCTTTGGGTTTTTGAGAGGATGCCTTAAAAAAAAGCCCAGGGAGAGAGTGATAGCTTTTGGGAAAGATGGCATGGAAATCTCATATCCAAACACTTATGTAAATATTAAAAACTCCTTGTTAAGAACTATAAGCCATGGTAATGAAACTATATTGTTGTTTGAAATTGTATATGTATGATTTCTTAGCCCATAACTTTTGAAAAATAATTTGTCTGTCTTTTCTTCTAGTGCCTTTCCACATAATGGCCAGAATACAGGACTAGCACCTTTTCTGGGGAACCTAAACACTGGAGGGTCATTACCAGACTTAACCAGCCTTCATTCTTCATCTCCTCTACCTACATCTTTGGATCCTGATGGCCACTGGTTTGGCAGTATGAGTGTTGGCAATAGTATGGGAAATCTCCCAGCTGCTATGACTCATCTGGGGATTAGGAGCTCTTCAGGTAATTGGTTTCCATTAGTCATGAAGAGGGCAGCTAGGTGGCAAAGTGGATAAAACACCAGGCCTGGAGTCAAGAAGATTCAGCTTCCTAAGTTCAAATCCAGCCTCAGACACTTACTAGCTGTGTGACTAGGCATGTCACTTAACTGTTTTTGCCTCAGTTTTCTCATCTGTAAAATGAGCTGGAGAAGGAAATGGCAGACCCCAAATGGGGTCACAAAAAGTCAGATGTGACTGAAAAATTACTGAATAGCATTGATAACAGGTATGAGGGCTGTAGTAATATAATTTTCTGGCTAAACAAAGGTATAAAGCTGGGCTCCATGGCCTACTCCCAGCCAACTATGCAGTCTGTTAACAGCAATAATAATATCTACCCTTATTCATATAGTATTTTACAGTGTATGTACAAAGCACTTTATAATTTCATTGAATGAGAATAATAGAAAATTCTCAATTCTCTCCATCTGTTCTTATGTAACGTCATGGCCTTTACTTTTTGGACCCTGGGGATAGCGTAAGTGTCTGTCATTTGCTATAGTTGTGAAGGGCATGGCTTCTTATGTTTGAAATATGTCCTAATGGTAGAAAAGAGAAAAGATCATAATAGCTTTCTTTGTTAGAAATTCAGGGTTGTCCTGGGATAACCTCAGATGAATGGGAAAAGAAACTCACATTTTGGAAATTTTATAATGGCACTTGGCTTATCATTTTATACTGTGGTATGTATGTAGTAATGAAAATAGATGCAGACATAATTTATATTGAATATAAATCTATCAAAATTAGTTTGGTTTAAATTCGCAGATGCATTTGAAAGTATGTTAATATCATTAATGATGATATTAATAAAATAATACCCATTATAATGTGGCCTGTTAGTGCATATATTTGAATAAATTGCTGATTGAATCATGTCCCTCTAAAACTGCACAAGCCAAAACAGACATCTGAAGCAGTTCTGAGTCCTTGCTCAGTGTAAAATAGTCAGTCCTGCTACTTTTGCAGCAGTGTTAGTTAGGGTATCATTTACAGTTATGAGCCTCTTAGAAACAATTTTCAATAATTATTTTAAGGGATTAAAATATTTTCAGGCTTCTACCCTTTTTTTGGTTGAAGGTAGAATATAAGATTGAATACAGTAATTATAAAGCCGCAAGACTAGGTTTTTCAAGCAAACATACCAGGTCTTTCATCCATACTGACTTCCAGTGCTACTCAAATTTATGTATTTATTTGTTTATTCATTTTCCAGCATTCACTTTTAGAAGATTTTCAATTCTAAATTATTTTCTTCTCTTCCTCCCTCCCCACTCCCCATGACAGCACGCAATCAGATATAGGCTATACGTGTAGAATCATCTTTCCACGTTAGTCATATTTTAAAATATTTTTTATCTTCTCTTTCTGAGCTGCTTTCAGCATTCATGGTGCATTCTTTGGAAATGTCCACAGTAGTGACACTTCTGTCCTTGAGGGTGGATTAGACTTTTGAAAATAATCGGAGATCTTTCAGAACCAGCCCTACCTCAACAAAGTGGGCGAACAAGATGGGCGATAACAGATACCGTTTTACAGAGTGTACTATGAACTCAAGCACTGTCGTGATGAAAACTCCCAATTAGTGGGCCACAAGTTAATTCTTTTTGGTTGCTCCAGAATTTACATCATATTCCCCCAGTTGATTATTTGACCACTGGAAATGAACTCTACATGAACAGTGCCACTGATGTCAAAGACAAAAAAATCGTCTCCCATTTCTTCAGATCTGATACATCTTCTTGGGTCTCAGGACTTTGAGAGTTCTATCGCAGACTTTAGCACTTTGTTCCTGAGTCGTATTGGAAATACTGTTTCATCATCAGTTACAGTTTTCCTCAAAAGCACATTTTTTTCAAGCTTTCTTTGAAAGAATAAATACCCCTTTTGTTTTCATGATAGAAAACACATGACAAACACTGTTATCAATAAAAACTTTTTTCATGTTTGAGTTTTGGGCTTTTTTCCCAGAATGGGGCTTCATTTTCAGCCATACTTATCTTATTATTCATCTATTTGAGCAAACCAAAGCCACTTTCTCAGTTTTCCAACATTTTCTTTATCCCAGTGAAGTATTGGATAAATGTTTCATGGCGCTGAAATTTTGTGCCAGTCACAAATTTTTACACTTGAAATTACCCTAAATTCTTTGTAATGGGTCAGTGGGTCCCCTGCGTGTTTTTTTTTTCATCAAGAAAGTAATTCCTATTTCTTTGCTCTAAATAACATTAATTTTCCACCCCTTCATAGAATAATCCAACCTCCTTTTCATCCTAATTGTTAACTCAAAACTGATTGGCCAACCTTGAAAGTATTGCAGCTGCTGAGATATATTACAGCACGTCCTGGAGTCATTCTTCCTCTGTTTCTACAGATCTTACAAGAAAATTAGTCTCCTTCACAGGAACACCTAATTCTTCAGACAGGAAAACCCTTTTTCCATACCCTTTTCTATGTTCTTAAACTCCCTGGCTACCTCTGACCTTTAAAGAAAAAAAGCTACCCCACCCCCCAACTCTTCCTTTTACCTATATTGGAACATAGCATGATGAGCACTTCCCTCACTCTCTAAACACAGGCATAACTAGGAGGGAGGGGATTCATTCTTCTTTCCTTTGGTTTCCCTGTACTATCTCCTCTATCTCTAGCTGGATTTTCGTGTAATAAAATGTGACCATTTAAAAACCTGTGTTCCAAGTAGAGTCTGTAGAGCCCAGCAAAGTATTTAAAAAAATAACCTTGAAATAGACCTCCCTCCATTTCTTGGAGTGGTCGAGGCCTGTGGAGGCAGCATGTGGCAGCATGTGGCATATACGCTGTTAAATTTCTATGTCAGTCGGTCTTGCTTCCCTGCTTTTATTTGTTACAAGGGAGGCTCATTGGGTTGGAGAAGTAGGAGTAAGTAATATGTAGAGACAATTGTGATATAAAAAACAAAAGTTATCAATAAAACTTCAGCAAAAAAGAAAGAAATTTTTATTCATGGCCCCAGTTCAGAGAAGCCTACTCAGATCCCAGCTTCATCTGTGTACCTCCTACTAAAAAGGAACACTTCTCCAAAGTTAGGTCTTTGCTCCTTGGTTGCAGGAATAGCTATTTACCTGGGTCCTTAAGCCTTCCATTTATGGCCCTGAAGTGGAAATTTGTCTTTTCCATGGTTGTAATATTCTGTTGGAAAATTCTCGTGTAATTCCCATCTTGAGAAGATTGCCTGTTTAATCTATTGGAATTCTTTTCTGTCATCAGTGGCTTTGTTGTTGTTGGATCGTTTCAGTTGTGTTTGACCCTTAGTGACCCCTTTTGGGGTTTTCTTGGCAAAGCTACTGGAGTGGTTTTGCCATGTTTTCAACTCCTTTTGTAGATGAAGAACTGAGGTAAACAGAGTTAAGTGACTTTCCCAGGGTCACACAGCTCGTAAATGTCAGAGGCTGGATCTGAACTCATGAAAAGTCTTCCTGACTTCAGGCTTGGCACTCTGTTCATTGCTCTAGCTAGCTTCCCTGTCAGTGGCTTGCATTTTATTGGATGTATGCCAGAGTGGAAAAGGTGATCAAGAGTATAAGACTTAAAATGTTGTCAGATGTGATCGGTGGGGACTCAATATTTGGGAAATAGGGTTCAGAGAAGCCTGAAATAGTGAGAATAACAGTAAGTTTCTTGTCTTTTCTTAGGTCTTCAAAGTTCTCGGAGTAACCCCTCCATCCAAGCCACACTGAATAAAACAGCACTTTCTTCCTCCCTAAATATCTGCCCGCAGACATCTGTTCACAATGCCTCTGCTCTTCAGCCGTCTCTCCGTCTGTTTTCACTTAGCAACCCTTCTCTTTCTACCACAAGCTTGAGTGGCCCAAGTCGGCGTAGGCAGCCGCCAGTGAGCCCTCTCACACTCTCCCCAGGCCCTGAGACGCCTCGAGTTTTCAGCAGACAGTTTTCCTCCACCAGCCCTCTGAACCAGGTCCCTGCCGCCCAGGTAAGCCCTCAGGCTAAACAGAAGCCCTACTCTGCAGCCGCAGCCTGGAGGAAATGATATATCACTCACTAGGTATGTGACTGTGGGCTAGTCAAATTGGGTCATAGTTTCCTCATCTCTTAAATGAGGGCCTGATCCAAATTTCTACAAATCTTTCTTCTTGGATTATTTTAGAACAGACCCACTGCACTAAAGATCACTGGGTACAAGTCTCGAAATGTAGTTGGTACTCCCTACTATGTGAAAATGGGATGGGCCCTGCTGTAAACAGTCCAAAGTTCACTTTTCTCTAATATAGCACTATGTTATGTGACAGCAGATTTGCCTTACTGACCGTATTTTGCTTAGGCTCATAGTAAAAGGAGTTTACTGTCCCTGTGCACGCACCAAATAAAAGGAGTAATAAAACTTTTTAAAAGTTCTCTACAGGGAATGGCGGAGGGAGCATCATTAAATCAGATTGGGTTATGTCCCTGATCATCTCTCTTTATACATTTGAAATTGAACAATGTGGCTTAATGGGAAGATCAGAGGACCAGAAATAAACAGATCTGTGTTCGAGGTGCTGCCTAGTTTACACTGTGACCTTAGGCAGGTCACAGATTGCTAAGATATCTTGCAGCTCTCAGCTCCGTGAAAATTTATGAAGCCTTTTAGGTATTGAGGACATGGGAAATGGGCTGAAAAAATGATCCCACCCAAAAGCTGCAGATGCAAGATAGAAAAATAGCCTGGCTTGTTGACTTGATTTACCTGAAGCTGGTATGGTTCTGAACACTTTTCAGTGGTCATGGCTTTTTAGGTGCTCCTCACAAAATGAATAGCAGCTGAATTGTGTTAGATCATTAGACCAGGAGTGGGGAAACAGCCTGGGCTTACTCCAGCTCAACCATTCCCTAACTCTGACGTGAAGCAAATCACTGCTTTCAGTTTCCTCACCTAGAAAACTGAGATAATGTTGCCGCCCTACCTCCCAGACTGCCTGAGGATGACCTTGGATCTTGGATACAAAAAAGCTTAATTCTAAATTGTTATACAAATGTTAGGTGGTGATAGTAGAAGTAAAAACTGTTGACATCATTTACTAACCCTGTGAGGAGTCTCTTTAGCTCTTCAGTAGTGAGCTACTTAAAAATTTGTGTACTTTGAAAATGTTTCATCTCATTTGACCCCCCCCCCCAGGCTCTTTTACAGGATACAGAAAAGATATAGTCCTTTTATCCAAGGTACATTCTAGAGCAGAGGTTCCTTAAGTCAATAAGCATTTATTAAGGGCTTGTGGTATACTGTGCTAAGCACTGGGGTTGCTGAAAAAAGACAAAAGCAGCCTCTTCTCTCTAGAAACTCACAGTCTAATGGATTTCACCTTTATTGTGTCATGGAGTCCTTTAGCATTCGGTGAATGGACTTTGAACCTCAGAATACTGTTTTTAATTGCACAAAATGAAATACATAGAATTACACAGGAAACCATTTATATACAGTTATCTATCTGTCCATTTAGATATATTTTTTAAAGATTATTTACCCCAGGTTAAAAAGCCCTTTTTTAGACCAAATTAGATTAGATCCACAAGGATTATTACAGTTTTAAATTTTTGTGGTTTTGGTGTCTTAAAGCAGTTTTTCAAAGTTAGAGGTCAGTGGAAATTGACACTGAAAGATAAAAAGGCTTTTGTGGGGAAATGAGATCAGAAATAGATTTTGAAGGAAGGGAAATCAATCATTTAAAACATAAATGATTGAAGAGAAGAAAGCTTATTGTCGAATGAAAAGAACAGCACACCTACCCATCTCTCCTGTTATATCTTAGTTGTGGTAATGCAGAGATTAGTTTGATTTCTGGTTTTGTTTGCTTTCCAGGTTATTCCTTCTGATCGAAGTCCCCTTTCCTTCCTTCCCCCAGAAGCTCAAACTCCACTACCACCCCCTTATCCCATGCCTCAAGAGCTCCCTGAGCACCCCCTGCAGCAACCCAGAGCCCAAGAACAAGCCCATGCCCAGCAGCCCCAGCTCTCTTCACCACCACATTCAGATTTTGAGCTCCTCTCTCCCCATGTAAGTAGCAGAAGGCATTCCTGGCAAGGGAAGAACTACAAAATGGTTTTTGTTTCTTACTGAAACCAAATCTAACTCTTTGCTTCTTGTTTCTGAAGAGCCCTTCTTTGACCAGCTTTTTCCCAGATGTGTGCTTTGAACAACAGGCCATAAGGCAAGGGCCAGCCTTTTCTCAACAGGTAGGCAAACCTTGGGGTACCAAAGTGTTTTGTGCCCTTTGTGTACCCTCCCTTACTTAGGTGTGGACTGTATTTTCTAGACTTTCACATAGAAACCCATAACGGTGGACAAGATAATTCTTTCTGTTTTCTTGTGGTCCCTCCTGTGGTTTGAATACTTTCTATCTCCAGATCTGTTTTATTTCTGTCTTGGCTGAACAGGGGAGCTGTCTTTGTGGGATGACCATGGTCAGGTCCAGGGATGGCCCTTGGAGCACAGGAGAAGGCACTAGGTTTAAGATAAGAGACAGGTGGCAAGACGCTGGGCTATGGTAACACTCACTGGGAAGGCCCTGGTGAGAAGTTGGGGCTAGGAGGCGGGAAGCTGGATCCTGGGCTGACACGGGACTTATGGAGCCCACTGGAAAGATACGGTGCTCAGCACAAAGTGCTTAATAAAAAACTCAGAAGATGAATTTGTAGAAGCTTCTTCATAAATTCCACCCAGTTTTTACAGAGACTTTGTTTTGAAATAACATTGTTGTTTGAGATGCTTTCATCCTTGTGTAAAGAAATGCAAATGCAAGGACAGCGTTGAGACAGGTAAACTAAGTGGTATTTTGGCCTTCTTATCCGTTACTATGATGAACCACGGTAGAGCAGCTTGGTAGTTCTTGACTCTGGTGTAGAGGAAGAGGAGGAGAGCTGAGTACAAGGACCCCAGAAGAGGGGGCAGTAGGCGGTTTGGTTCCTTGATAATCAGTGTCTCCTCCGGCTCAGAGGGCCTTGAACCATTTGTATTTTCACAGGCAGTTATTTCTCCAGATTCACCATATTGGTAAAAAGAATCGTCAGTAGGAACTTGCGAAGTGATTAAATGAACTTAAAGCAGTTTGAGGTTATTAGGTGAAGTGCACCAGGCACTTACTTCATCTGTAAAGGGAGGTTGCCTTTGCCTTTCTGCCAGAGGTGCTGTCACGATGCAGGTTACCCCTGAGACAGTAAGAGCTTTGCTGTGGGCACATGAGGCGTAGCCCTGGAAACAGAACTCTGGTCCAGATCATTGGGTGTCCTTAGCAGAAATCACATCACTCGCTGTCCATATGCAGAATTCATTGACCCTGAGTGTTTGGTACTTCCCAGGCAGCCATGATGGAGCAGGCTCAGAGAGGGCTGCAGAATTCCATTCAGCTGCGACCAAATTTCCTGTATTCCGGCTGTGGGAGTTTCCCAAATACCGTCCTAACTGGTAAGTGTGGGCTGACCTCACCTGATTTGTGATTCCCTGTGTCTTCCTGATGTCTGCCCTGTGAGTTCATTTGACTCCCGGACACTTGAGATCACGTGGAAGATCTTGGAGCAGGGGTCTGTATTCACATACACCCTTATGTATATACACACACACCCTGGTTTAAGTGAGAGCAGGAATAGCGCATAGTGTGATGGAAAAAGGACAGGAGTTAGAGTCAGAAGACCTGTATTCAAATCTTCCTGGATGATCTTGGACACATCACATTCTGTGTCGTCCCCCCCCCCAGTTTCCTCATCTGTAAAATAAGCACATTGGACTGGAGGATCACTGATACTTTCTAGTCTCAAAGCTTCTGACCTTATGAATTTAAATAGATAAAATATGTATAAATCAAGAAAGATGGGACTAAAGAGAAAGCAGACATATGTAACTGGAGGCCCCGATTTAGAAGTCACCTGAATCAAGGTGATCATTGAGTGAGGGGAGTATTTCAGAGTCTGATGGATCAGAGGCCCTAAGTGGCTGACGAACTGTCATCGTTGGGATCCTATGTTGGTAAAAGAGGTTTTCATTTCTTGTGTGAAAGTCTAGTTGTTTTTGTTTATTTTTAAGCAGGGCATAGAATTATGTCTCTTACCCAACACATTTTTCTCTCTTCTCTCTACATCTCACAGAAGACACAAATGCCAGTCTGTTCAAAGACTTCAGTAGCACATTGGCAGGCCTGCCAGAGTCGAACTTTAATACAGACAGTCTTTTTCCTTTGGATGACGAATTCCAGATTGAACCCCTGAGCTTGGACGGACTCAACATGCTGAGGGACCCTAGCATGGGCTTGCCTGACCCCTCGGTGGAGGAAACATTTCGATCTGACCGCCTGTGAGCAGGAGGTTGTGCTAGAGCAGCAGACTGTGTCTGAAGCAAAGCTGCAGAAGTGTTCCCCACCAGCCCTGGAGCCAGCCCCTGGGATCCAGCAGGCAGGACCAGCTCCTCGTCTTGGAGGCTTCGGGCGGGGCCCAGACACGGCCACCATCCCTCTGGTGCTGAGGCCCTGTGTCTGGGAGCAGCTGCTCTGGTGTGACAGATACTTCTTTCTGAAGAGCTCCTCAGCATGGCCTCACTCACCGTCAGCACTCCTGCAGCTTCACGGTGGAAAAATCTTGCATAGCAGGAGCTGTTGCCAGCCTCATCTGGTAGTCCGAAGAGCAGTGAGCTCTGAGAAGGGATTTGGGGCCTAGCGTGCTTCAGAGGGCTCTGTGAAATGATTACATCAGCTTAGCATTTGGTCTGTGGGACTGTAGCTGGGTAGTGAATTCTCAACCAGCTGGAGCTCTGGCAGCCAAATCCAGGCAGTCTCCGGTGACTAGTAGGTAGTAGCCCAGTGTGCAGAGAACAGCATTGCTATTTGAGATCCCACAATTCTTATTCCAAAGAAAGACAGAGAGCCCCACCCCAGGCTTTAACTGGGCAAACTGAATGTTAATTTGGCTTCTCACTCTATCTCATTACCCCCTGCTGCTTCCATATACTTTTCATGTGGCACAGGAAAGATAGTGCTAATGATCACTGAGAAAATATCCCTTATAACCAAGTAGCCTGAGGGGAAAAAAGTGGCCGAGGAGAGAAAAAAATGATGAGGTTTGCAGGCTGACTTTGCCAGAGAGTAACTGACTGGAGGGTTGGCATCCCGAATCTAATTCCATCTCAGCAGCAGGCAGCCCTGGCCAGAGCTGTCTCTTCATTTCCCGTCCTGTGCCAAGGGTGGCCATGCCAATCTGTCTTGCCAGGGGCTAATCTTCTAATTCATTGATCCCCAAAGACCTCTCCAGCCTTGCTTCCTGCCCACTCTTTTCTAATCTTTATTTCTTTACATCACTTAGCTTGTGGTTAAGTGTGCACATTAGCGTGTGTCATTAGACGGCAGATTCCTACTTGAGTAAAGCCAACGAGTTCTCTTTGGGGTCACATTCCACAAAGTTCACTGGGGCACAGGTTTCGGCTAGTATCCTGAATGCCTGAGCGTTCTGGGAGCCAGGGCTGGCCCTGTGCAGAAAGAGAATTGGCACTGCAGATCGAGTGGGGTGTGAGGGGCTCTGAGAAGTCATTGCCACAAAAAATGCCCCCCGTAGATCTGCGCAAATATTGCTTTGAATTCTGTAATTAGATTCGTTCCTTTGGGTCAAGATATTATTGCACATTAAAGCCATCGAACATTAATGTAAATGTTTTTCCCCCTGGGAAAGCTCCTTGAGAGTTGGGAAGTGCAGCAAGTAGGTTTTGATGGGTCCAGACCCCTTGTACAGTGGCAGAGATGGGGGTTGAGTGAGTTCCCTGCATGGGGGTGCCCAAAGAAGCCAGGGGTGACTGAGCACAAGAGCCCTGGACAGATGGGCAGGGGATAAGAGGATCCCTGGAAGCCAGATGGAAGAGTGGCCAGAGCCTCTGACCTTGTTCCTAGCCTCACGTTTTTGTAGCTGTGCCCAGGTGTAGCAATATCACAGTCTCCCTCGAAACGACCACGGTTATACTCACATTGAATGTACCAGAGAATCACCCTATCTGTCCTTGTAGCCAAGGAAAGATTTTTATCCTAACATCTTGGATGGCTCTGCTCTTCAGAGAGGAGACCTATTCATCATTGGCAAACATGAGGAGGAAGCCCCCTGGCTTCGCCTTAGCCCTCCAAGGCTCCATGAGGCTCCATCCTCTCCGCCCCGTGCTCCATCAGATTAGTCAGACATCTGCTGGCCGTGAGGGAAGCCCTCCAGAAATTTCACTGGGCCTTAGGGCTAGGCAGGTTAATGAGGAGAGTGCCTGGTTTGTATTCTTCAAAGTTGGGTCCTCAGGGTATAATTATGGTAGTGTGCCTTCCAGCATAATTTAATAATGACTACTAAATCACCGGTGTGCCTGAAAAAAGCTTGATCGTCTCTGGCACCCCTAACTGAAGATGAAAGTGACGTGGAACAGACCTAATCAAGACACACCCACACGCGCACTTACGTACTCAGATACAGATGTATAAAACAAAAAGATTGCAGTCCAGTGGCCCCCTCCCCACCCTTTCCCAGCTCCTATGCAGAGTGCCTTTCCCCCAAAGAGGTGGAGACTCAGGCACCCAGGGAGAGCAAGTTTACTGCTCCCAGGGCCTGATGGGGCAAGGCGTGCCTTCCAGAGCGGCTGTTCGCGACTTTGTAGAGTCTAGTGGTGAGAATGTTGCCCAGCACCGAGCTCAGCTTGTCCTGAAGTCCAGATCTTTTCTTCGTAAGAGGTTTGGGTCGTCATCAAACCCGCCTTCCTTAAACCGTGTGAAGGATGCCTCACACAGTCAGCATGGGTCAGGCTCACTCATTTCCCTTCCTGCCTGGGAAGCAGCTGTGTGCTTCACAATAGACTCTTTGTCAACATTTATTTAGGTGGAAAGAAATGGCCTCTTTGGTTATTCTCACTTTCTAGCAGTTATGGCATAGAACTAAAATGTCTTCTAGCTCCCACTCATTTCTCACTCTGAAGTTGTGGACTTTTCAGTTGCCCACTGGTAGAAGAGGGCTTGCTTGATGACTTCAAGATTAAACCTCCACAGTCCATAATTTTCTTTCTTCTAAATCTACAGTGTATTATCTGAAATAAAATATGACGTATCTGAGCACATCTGTATCTTTGAAGACCTTTCTGGCATTTGTTATTTTAGTTGGCTCTTGTAATTTAATGCACAGATGGTTCTGAGTGTATCCCAGGCACTTCAGAAAGGGACCATCCCTCCTACTAATTGGCCTTTCTTTCGGTTTCCTAACTTCTGTGCTCCACATCCGATTATATTTTTTAAAAATTGAAATTTGTATAAAGTAACTTCCAAGTTTTGTAACGCATTGTTTTACATCTTTCATAATTAAAAGCAGCACAATAAAGTTCTGTACTTGCATTTGGTGTCTTGTTTTCAGCCCATGTGGCACTGGCCTGGTATATCCCCTTGAAGGAACCACGGTTTAGGTCGGGCTCCTTAAACCTTTTCTACTGTGACCCCTTTTCTCGTTTTTGGCCGAGTTTGTTGGCATTGCATGGCCTGAGGGCGTTCACAGCACAAAGTGCATGTGCTTTGTGTTCAGAACCAAGGCTGCAGTGAAGCCGGGGTGATGCAGCACAGCCAAATGCTGCCAGAAACGCCTCGTGTTCATTATGCGTTTGATTCTTAATTAATTTTGGTTGGCGCACATTCAGAAACTTTCACTGTTGCCAGATTTTTCACAATCCCACGTGGGGTCGCAGCCCAACAGTTTAAGAAGCACTGGTTTAGGTAATGGGTAAAGGGTGAGGGGCGTGTTTGGAGTTGGGGTCTTTTTCTGGCCCTCTGTCCTGACAACACAGACTGACTTTGCCCTTTCTTAAGCACCTATGAGGAATACTGTCCTTCCCTGTTCTGAGCTCCTGTGTATGACTCCACAGGAATTCCCAGCATAAGCACTGAGGCATTGATGTGACGAGTGTGATTTTGCCGCTGCCACCACCCTCTCCCCTCAGTTCTGAATTAATAGTATTTAGTGCTTTAGTATATCACAGCTCTGCAGTTTCATCAACATGGATATTCCCTTTGCTGACAGACCTAACCTACAACTTGGTAGATGGGCTTTGAAATTCAATTTGATTTAACTCAACCAATATCGGAGAGCCTCCTTTTTGCCTGCTATTGGAAATTAATGAAGTTATCTTGCATCAAACCTGGCTTCCTGAGCCCATGGCAAACCCTAAGTAAATGTCATCTATTGTTGTTCTGAGTTTCTGAGGGCAAAAATGTTCATTATCCATCAGTCAGTGGGCTTATGACACGTACAGCTGCACCCTTCCCATCTTGGTAAGAGCTGCTGCGGCTTTTGCTTGGCTCCCAAAAGCAGGGTTACTCCTGGGAGTGAGGCGTGGCATCAGCCAGAAGGCAGTGGCAAAGGGGGAAGAGACAGATGTATTGGTACTTTTTTTTCCCCTTGAGGTTGTAGTAGGAAGGCCGAATTTATAATCTCAAATATAATCATGTATATGTTTGAATGGTTCGAAATTGCAAGGTATGAGAGATTCTCTAAGTAGAAAACAACAAAATATTTAGGCCCCACTGCAGCTGATCTGTGAACCAGCCTCCCCATTCCGACATCTTGACAAAAAGACTCCAGGCCCAGAAAGCCCGCCTCACAAGAGTAACCAGGAGGCCACAGAAAAACAAGATAGTATTTAGCCAAATCATTTTTACTGGCCTCAAGTTCCTGCTCGCCCTCCTGGGTCTACCCACGGGTCAGCTCTGCTTCCACAGCTTCTGGCTTCCGCAGCTTCTGCTTCTGCTGAAACTGTCTCTTGGCTCACCTTTCCTCACAGCCGAGCCTCTGGTGTTCTCAGGTCTGGCCTCAAGGACCATAGACCATTGGTTCCCAAGTTGGCCCCTCTTAAGTCATTAATCTACACCCACACAGGTTTCACACCTGATAGGGCTTTGGGCCTGGGGCTTAGCACTTAACAGCTGAAAGTACTTCCACTCAAAAGAAACAAAAGTCATGCTAAGGAGACAATTTTGTTTAACAACACAGAGGTCCAGAGGGAGAAGGGTAGACATGCTTGGAAATGACAACAGTATAAAAACAAAAAGCATACTTTTTGCCTGCAGAAAAGAGACTTCAATTCAGCGATTGTTCATTAAGCTCCTTCTATGTACTAGGTACTAAGTAGAAAGAAGCATCCCCGGCTGTTGTGGAGCTAATTAATGTTCCACTAGGGACACTCAGCAGGTGATCCCAACTTTAGATAGAAGTTAAACCTAGCAATTTTTCAAATTTTTAACCTAAGGAATAATATTATTTTCCCCAAAGATTAATATCAGTGAGGACAAACTTTGGCAAACACTAAAGGTATGGCTTTGTAACAGTATGCATGGGAAATTGTGTGTGTGTATGAGTGAGTGAGAGAAAGAGAGAGTATATTTACAAATAGACCTAAATGAAATCTTTAGCGGTTTAGTATGTTCTGGGGGGGGGTCTTAGAGATACAATGGTAACAAACTTGCTGCTGCTTTCTTCCTGACTTGCAGGGTTTGGTTTCACGTCCTGGTGTGGTTCATAGGGAACTTCAGCCAAGGGTTCTGCAACCCCTGGGAATGAGAGTGATTTCTGGCTAAGAGTCTTCCTTGCTCTCAGTCAGGGGTGAGCATTTCAGTTCATTTTCAAGAATGTTTTCAAGTGACTTGACTGCAGAGCTTTTTCCCTGTCCCTGGGGCTTGTCAGCCACTTCTTTGCCCATGGGATTATTGACTTGAGGTGGTAGTCTCTGAGGAGCTGCTCGATATCCTAGAAGCATTAGGCTGTTAGGGTAGACGCTGGTCTTCAAGTCTGGAGAGACGTGAACTTGAGCCCCAGATCTGACCCTAAATTAACTGGACAGCCCTTCCCTAAACATCACCTAGCTCATAGGATGGCTGGGAAGAAAGCACCTAGTTAGTACAAAAGGACTAGAGAAATGTGAGCTGTTATTACTCTGGGATGAAAACACTCTAATTACCAAAAAAGCAACTAGAAGTTAGATTTCTGCCTTAAGAACTCTGATCAACACAATGTGCAACCACAATCCCAAAGATTTAAGATGAAACATGCTACCTACCTCCAGATAGAAAACGGAGGGACTCGGACTACAGAGAAATTGAGCCCTAGGCCTGGAATGGGGAGGAACTAAGTTAAAATCAAGCCTCAGACACTAGCTATATGACCCTGGGTCAATCACTTAACCTCTATTTGCCTCAGTTTCCTCACCTGTAAGATGGGGATTATAATAGCATAATTACCTCCCAGGGTGATTGTGAGGATCAAATCATAGATATTTAAGGCACTTAGCACAGAGCTTGACACATAGTAAGTACCACTATAATGTTATCTTTCCTTTTTTTTTTGGACATGGCTAATGTTGAAATTTTTATGTGCTTGACCATACATATTTGTAATGTAATAATCTTTCATGTTCTTCTTGCCTTCTCAACAGGTTGGGGAGGGAAGGAGAGAAGGAGGGAAAGAATTTGGAACTGAAAATAAAATTGAATTTTAAAAACAACACAAAAAGTGAGATTTCTAAAAGATTGTAACATTTTAAATTTTGGTTTGCAGTAGCCTTCTGGTTGGCCTCCCTTTCTCAAGTCTTTCACCACTCCAGTCTATCTTTTATTTAATTGACAAATTGACCTTCCTAAAGTAGTCATATGTCCCCCGCTCACACCATTCAGCAAACTCCAACGGGTCTCTGTTATCTGCAGGATCAAATATAAGTTGTCTATTTGTTTTCAAAGCCTTAGTAACCTGGCCCTTTCCTACCTTCCTAGTCATCTTAACATCTTGCTCACTCCCACATACTCTTTGGTCCAGTGACCCTGGCCTTGCTGTTCCTCACACATCCTGACTCCATGCATTTTCACTAGCCGTCCTCCATACATAGAATTCACTTCCTCATTTTTGATTCCTCAGTTCTCTGGCTTCCTTCAAGTCCCAACCAAAATCCCACCTTTTACAAGAAATCTTTCCCAATTCCCCTTAATGCTAGTGCCTTTCCTCTGTTGATTATCTCCAGTTTATTCTGTATGTGCCTTGTTTGTTCATATTTATTTGTATGGTGTCTCCCCTAACGTTAGACTGTAAATTCCTTGAGGGCAGGGATTATTTTTGCCTTTCATTGTATATCCTGCACTTAGTGCAATGCCTTAAACCTGATAGGTACTTAATACATGCATGTTGGCTGGATTTTTAATTAGATCCTGAACCTAGCAGAGCTAAAAATACATAGGAACTTAAAAATCTACCCATGAACCAGGTAGCAGGGGCCAAGTGGGCCAAGTGGAACATCCCTTAATTGTGGAGAGGAGTTGAATTGAATTGGATCAAATCAGCTGGCTAGATGTGTGGCTGCCTGGTGGGTCTTACAGCAGGTCCTGAAAAACAACCAGTATAAGAGTTTTGTCCATAGGTTCTACTTTAGAAATCACCTGAGAGTGAAACAACCTAGAAAAATGAATGAAGCGATTTACGCAGAATCACTCAGGTAGCAAGTACACAGAGCCAAGGTTTCATCCTGGGTCACCTGACTCTAAAGCCATTCCTCTTTCCATGATGCTGGTACCTAGCTTGTGGGCTTTGCCTAAACAGGAAACCTCTCACTTGAGGCTCATCTCACAGATAAGCATACCATCGAAATAGTGATCTCTGAGATCTCTGGAAACTTTCTTTGATTTGGTTCTAGTAACAGCACGAGCAGATTCTGGTTGGAGCTTTGAGGTTAGCCCTATATCATTGAGGTCATTAATAGCCATACCCTCAGATGCCACACACCACCTGGTCATCATTGGGACCTTGGTCTTGGGCATCACCAATAGTTCCTACAGACTTTTTGTTCCTACTAGTCTGGGGGATCTCTTTGAATAGGACTCCATGGTGAGTGGACAGCCCAGCGTTTGAGTGTCATAGCCACATTGCTGGTCCAAACGAGTGCCAGAACCTTCTCTGTGGGGAGACCAGAGAGAGGCAACAGGATATAGTGGATAGAAAGTAGGTCTTGGAGTCAGAGCAACCTGAATTTAAGTCCCATCTCTGCTACGTGCTGACTCAAAGCCCCAGACAACTCTTGAGACTATAAGTTGCAGAATGTTTTTGCTTCTGAATGGATAGGGGTTTCTTCACTGGATGTTGCCTACATCAATGACCTCGAAGGTCAGGGACCTCCTGCCCAAGGAAAATAAAAAGGGAAACCAGGCCTAACTTTGCTTAACAAATACCAAAATGCATTCAGTCCCACTGTGAGGTCAAAATACAACCTTCCCTCTCCTTACCATCCACTTGACTGTGCCATCAAGTTCACAGATCTCAGATTTAAGTTGGAGGGGACTTTATAAGTAATCTAGTGAAGCCTTATTTTCTAAATAAGGAGGAAGCTGAGACCTATGGAGGTTAAGTGATTTGCTCAAGATGCAACAGATACTAAGTGACATGTGACAGTGTGAGGGGTGCTGATCCCTTCAGATACATCTGCTCCCTCAGACTGGAACACTTTGGATGCCTCATCGATTCTCACAGGCCCATCTGATCTTCTCCCTCTCCTATTAAGGCTCCATCCTATTTGTAAAGAAAATTTTTAAAAAGAATAAGTTGGGAATTCCAGCTCCAAGAGAGGCTAACTATTGGATCTTTCATACCATTACTGCTACCCATGGCTCTGAGACAGGCACAGCCCTTGGTCTCAGTCATGAAGCTGGGACCATCAAGGGGATAGTGGGTTCAAATAGCTTAATGAACTTTAGTATTCCCAGTCCCAAGCAGATGTGCCCTGAATCAGTGGGGTGCCAGGGATTCAGGTGCAGGAAATCCCACGCCAGCAGGTGGCAGCTGACTGCTGCTAATTACAGTGCGGGGATCCCAGGGGAAGGAGAGCTCATTCATACAGTGCTTGTAAGTTGTACAGAGCAAAGTGTTTGCCTCAGAGCAACCCTGTGAGGGGGGGATGGCAAGTATAATTGTCCTTTTCCTGATGAGGAAGCCAAGTACAAAGAGGTTATGACTTGTCCAAGGTCATACAAGGTTTGACTCAAAGTCAATGCTACTTTTGCTGTGCCATCCTGCGTGTCTTGAGCCAGAGATGGACGGTAGAGGCATGAAGATGCAGGAAGGGATGCTCTTGGGTGTCCTTGCCTCACCAGATTGTTTCTGAGGGCTAGGTGGAGCACAAGACAGTCTGCTAGAGGTGATGCAGCTGTTAGGAACATGTAGGTATGTCTTCCATTCTCTGCAGAGTACTGAGTTTCAACTGTTCATTACAACCAAGATTAGGAGGGAAGCAGAAAATTGGGAGAGAATCTTTACAACCAGTGTATCTGATAAGGGCCTCATTTCTTTTTGTTGTCGTTGTGTGTGTGGGTGTGTGTGTGTTTGGCAGGGCAATTGGGGTTAAGTGACTTGCCCAAGGTCACACAGCTAGTACATGTGTCAAGTGTCTGAAGCTGGATTTGAATTCAGGTCCTCCTGACTCCAGGGCTGGTGCTCTACTCACTGTGCCACCTAGCTGCCCCTCATTTCTGAAATATACAGAGAACGGAGTCAAATTTATAGGAATACAAATCATTCCCCAGTTGATAAATGGTCAAAGGATATGAACAGGCAGTTTTCAGAGGAAGAAATTTAAGATATCTATAGGCATATGAAAAAAAATACTCTAAATCACTACTGCTTAGAGAAATGCAAATCAAAACAACTCTTAGGCACCACATCTCTCCTGTCAGATTGGCTAACATGACAAAACAGGAAAATGATAAATGCTGGAGAGGATTTGGGAAGATTGGAACACTATTGTTGGTGGAATTGTGAACTGATCCAGCCATTCTGGAGGGCAATTGGGAACTATGCCCAAAGGGCTATAAAAATGTGCATACCCTTTGACCCAGCAATTCCACTTCTAGAGCTGTATCCCAAAGAGATCACACAAGTGGGAAATGGACCCACATGTACAAGAATATTTATAGCAGCTCTTTTTTGTGGTGGCAAAGAATTGGAAATAAATCAATTGGGGAATGGCTAAACAAGTCGTGGTATATGAATGTAATGGACTACTATTGTGCTATAAGAAATGAGGAGCAGATGAACTTCATGATAACCTGGAAAGACTTATATGAACTGATGCTGAGTGAGGGGAGCAGAACCAGGAGAACATTATACGTGATTACAGATACACGGGATCTGAGATGACTGACTTTGCTAGACTTGGCTCTTCTCAGCAATACAAGGTTCTAAGACAGCTCCAACAGACTCATGGTGGAAAATGCTATCCACATCCAGAGAAAGAATTCTGGAGTCTGAATGTAGATCGAGGCAAACTATTTGCTCTTTTTCTTTTCTTCTTTTTTGTTTTTGTTTCTTCTTTCTCATGATTCATTCCATTGGTTACAATTCTTCTTTACAACTTGACTATTGTGTAAATAAGTTTAATGTGAAGGTATATGTTGAACCTATATTGGATTAAATGCCATCTCGGAGAGGGAGGGGGAGGAGAGGGAGAGGGAGAAAATTTGGAACTCAAAAACTTGTGAAACTGAGTGTTGTAAACTGAAAAGAAAAAATAAATTAAAAAAAGAAAAAAGTTTCAACCGTTCATGTCCAACTTCTTTGAGGGTTAGGGTGAGGAGATTCTCAGTCATCAGCAGCTAATTCACTCCATCACCATGGAGAAGAGGCAAGGGCTCATGCAACTGAAGGTAGGCAGATGTTCTGATTTTTCAAAAAGAGAAAGGTGGATTCTTTAAATTCTAGTGAATATGAGCTCAACTTTAGTTGCTGGCAAAATTCTGAAATGGTTTGTCAAATGGATCATGATTCCCAGGAAAGGGAAGTAGTGATTACTAGGAGCAAATGTAAGTTCATTAAAACAAGTCATTTCTTTCCTCCCTTCCTTCCTTCCTTCCTCCCTCCCTCCTTCCCTCCCTCCCTTCCTTCCTTCCTTCCTTCCTTCCTTCCTTCCTTCCTTCCTTCCTTCCTTCCTTCCTTCCTGCCTTCCTGCCTTCCTGCCTTCCTTCCTTCCTGCCTTCCTGCCTTCCTGCCTTCCTGCCTTTCTTCCTTTCTTTCTTCCTTTCTTTCTTCCTTTCTTCCTTCCTTTCTTTCTTTCTTTCTTTCTTTCTTTCTTTCTTTCTTTCTTTCTTTTTCCTTCTTTCTTTTTCTTTCTTTCCTTCCTTCCCTCCTTTCTTTCTTTCTTTCTTTTTCTTTCTTTCTTTCTTTCTTTCTTTCTTTCTTTCTTTCTTTCTTTCTTTCTTTCTTTCTTTCTTTCTTT
>CM053624.1:30676348-30692115 GCA_028646595.1 Phalanger gymnotis | reverse complement strand
GTCACCTAGCCTCTGAACAATGCCACTTAGACTGTCCCAAAAGTCTTGGTGCTGTTTTGACTTATTAAAATTTTTTTTAATTTATTTTTGACATGTTTGGTTTTCAGCATTGATTTTCACAGGCGTTTGAATTACAAATTTTCTCCCCATTTCCTCCCCCCCCACTCCAAGATGGCGTACATTCTGGTTGCCCTGTTCCCCAGTCAGCCCTCCCCTCCGTCGCCCCATTCCCTTCCCATCCCCCTTTCCCTTCCTCTCTCCCCTTTTGTCGTCTTTGCCAATCTAATGGGAGGGAAGTGGAATTTTAGAATTGTTTTAATATGCATTTCTTTTATTATGAATGACAGAATATTTTTAATATGGTTGTTGATAGCTTGGATTTCTTTCCTAAGGAGCTGCCTACTCACATCATTTGACTATTTATCTTTTGAGGAATGGCTCCTGTTCTTCTATGTTTCCATAAATTCTCTCTATATTTTGCATATCAGATCTTTATCAGAAAAATTTGCTATGAAGATCCTCCCACACACACACACCCAGAGTTAACTGTTCCCATTCTAATTCTAACTGCCTTGTGTTCTTTTGGAAGTTATTGTGATATGAAATATGACGATGATTTAAGTATAATTTCTCCCGGACAGCTCTCCAATTTTCTCAGCAGTTCTTGTTAAAATTTTTTTCAAAGTACTTACCCTAATAGCAAATGATATTTATAATAACATACATCTATATTCCTGTAGAGAGGGTTTTGCAATTGTATTCATATAGAATTCCTGTGGGCATCTTGGTAAAGTGAATTCACATGAGAAAGAGTTGCAATTAATAGCTATAATAATAATAATATTCTCTATGTTCTGCAGTAATTTTAATGGAATTTCTTATTCCGCCTCTTTCACCTAGATTTTGTTGGTCATATACAGTAAAGCTAAAGATTTGTGAATTTATTTTATATCCTACCACTTTATTGACATTATTAGTTTCTTTTTTCTGTTTTTTAGTTGAATCACTAGGGTTCTCTAAACCATCATATCATCTGCAATAAAAACAACACTGTTATTTCTTCTTTGTCTATACTTATCCCTTCAGTTTCATTTCCTGTCTTATTGCTATAGCTAGTATTTCTAGAACCATGTCAAATAATGGTGGACAGCCTTAATTTACCCTTGATCTCATTGGAAAGTCGTCTAGTGACAGATGCCCAGGGAGGATCACAGAGCCATGGTCCTAAAACTGCCTTTCTCCTTTCCCTGCAGCCCTGTCCATCTGCTAATTTTGTTTGTTAACCCATAGGCATGCCTTTCTCCTGCCTAACATAGAATGAGGGAATCGTGAAATTAGAGAAATGTAAACATGGAACAGTGGAACATGAGTAGAAGGAACTCTAAAGTGAACGCTGGAGTTAATGTCTCAGACCTCTCTCCTTCCCCGCCCTTCCCTCTCCCCCCGCCCCTCCCCCGCCGGCCCGGCTCCCAGTTTGGAAATCGGCTCTGTAAGGCACTTAACTCTGGCTTTCCCTTCCTTCTGGGCTCGATGAGGAGAATTGGACAGCTACAAATCTTATGTGGTATCCTCTTCTCCGTTTGTCCTGTCTCCCCCTTCCCCACCACCTCTGAATCTACGATGTATATGTCCGGTATGCACAGAGTTGCATGCATGCAGTCTCCAACATTGGAATTTGAGGGCAGAGAATAGTTTTGCCCATTTTTTTTTTTGCATCCCACCACCTGTTATAAGCACTTAATAAAAGCTTGTTAACTAATGGACGCCCTGGAGCTATATGCAATCGCAGCCCGGTGAGCGCGAGGTTTAAATTGGGGTGTGGTGTGTGTGTGTGTGTGTGTGTGTGTGTGTGTGTGTGTGTGTGTGTGTGTGTGTGTGTGTGTGTGTGTGTGTGCAGGGTATCGAACCCCACAGTTTGTGGGGTTTTTCTTTGGAGGAAGGAAGGAGATGGTTCTGATACAGTTGGCAGTGAGGCTGGGGCAGGGTATAGGACGTCCTGGGGCTGAGGAGTTTCCCTTGCTGGCGCTGGAGATGGATGGAATCCTTCTCCAGACTCTGCGAGGCTATGTACCTTTGGGCAAGTTGCTCAAGCGCCCTGGGGCTTAGTTTTCCTGTTTGTAAAATGAAGACCTTGGACCAGAAGGTCTCGAACTCCCAGCCCTAGACCCAGGATCCTAATAACCCTAGCTTCCCGGTGCAGGACGGACAACGTTGGCTTTGGAGGCGGGAGATGGGAGTTCTCCCTCAGTCCCAGATGATGAGTGAGGTCACCTTCTGGAGAAGAGTGGGGAGGTCCCAAGGTGGGGCCTCGTGCCTCGGGCTCCGCCCCCTCTCTTTCCCCCTCTCTGTACATCTTGTGGCTGGAGTGAGAGCGCCGCAGCCCCAGCCGTGGCTCTCGTTCTACTCCGCGGCCCCATAGCCCCGCCATGCCTTCCTACACTGTGACCGTGGCCACAGGCAGCCAGTGGTTTGCCGGCACCGACGACTACATCTACCTGACCCTAGTGGGCACGGTGCGCTGCAGCGAAAAGCACTTGCTGGACAAGCCCTTCTACAATGACTTCGAGAGGGGGGCGGTGAGTGCTGGGGGGAGGGAGAGGTTCCTCCTTGAAAGGTGCTTAGAGATCCCGGTATCTAGCACTGCAGAGAAAAGCCCGCCGGGGCACCCCCAGAGCCTTGAGAGCCTGACCCCTGGACCGGGGTGGGGGGCGAGCTGCAAGAGACCTCCGAGGTCATTGGGGGTGGGTGGGTGGTAGGGTTAAGCACAAAGCTCCTCATCTTAGAGGGAGGGAAACTGAGTCCTACATCACAGTCAGGATTCGAAACCGGGGCCCCAGACTGGAAATCCAGCACTGGACCCCCTGCACCACACTCTTGTAAGATAAGGAGGGTCTCCCTCTCTTCATCATCATGACCCTGTCTATTTTGTGTAGCCCTTTATTTCCCACATAGAGGCCCTGAGTTCTAATCCTACCTCCACTGCTCAGCAGAATAGAGGGAAGCCCAGAAAGGTGGGATGACTTGTCCAGGGTCACACACCTAGTCCTGGCAGCAGAACTGGGCCCAGATTTCAGATTTTCTGACTCTCAGTCCAATATTGGACAAGGCCCTGTCTAACACAGCAAAGGAAAGGGTGGTCTAGTGAATAGAGACCCGGGTTAGGAAGCCTGGCTGGCTTCAAATCCTGACACTCAATACTTGAGTAACTTTGGGCAACTAACTTCACTTCTATGGGCCTCATTTTCCTCATCTGGAAGATGGGGGGGCACGGTGCACAGAAATGTTCTCTGAGCTCTTTTTTAGCCCTAGTCCTATGAGTACATGAGCCCTTGACAGCTTCAGCTATTTATCTTGGCTCCTTGGTCACTCTAGGGCCAGTCTGGCAGGGAGAGACCAATTCATAGCACTGGGCTAGATGACTGCCAAGATGCCAGCCAGTTCTAAAGCCCTGGGAAGGTGTCGCCATGTAAAGGTCATTGTCGCCTTCACAGATATGGTGACATCTCATTGAAAACTTGGTTGTCCCTTCCTTGAGGACTTAGTAAATAGCCACCACCCCAGCCAGTGACCATAGGAAGGAAGAAGCAATAATGATTGCCCCTTCCTGGGGGTTGGCAGGTGGATTGATGGCCTGCAATAGACTAGATCCTACAAATATCTTTGTCTTGATCAAGCCATCCATAGTAATGTAAAGAGGGTTGGATTTGAAGTTTAAAAATCTGGGGTCAGACTCTACCTTGACACTTGCTAACTGTGTGTCTATAGAGAAATTATTTAACCTCTCTGATCCTGCATTTCCTGGCTCACAAGGCTGCTGCAAGAAAGTGTGAGCCATCTGCATAACTGTGTAGACATTACCTAACAGTTTTGGTCAGGGAGTGCAGGGAGCAGGTGGTGTATAGAGCATCAGACTGAAAGGGTTTCAGAAGGGACTTTAAAGAGGCCCAAAGCCTTCTCATTGGGGTGAAGGGGGAAGGGCAAAGACAGAGATGCGGCCAGTGAATAGTACTTTTTCTTCTGATCACTGTTAGGAAAATTTTCCTAACAAATGAAGCTATCTGAAAGTGGAACCTGTGGGGCAGGGGGTAGAGGGCAGGAAATGAGTTCCTTGTTCCTGGAGGCTTTCAGAGAAAGCCTGCATGGCTCCCTGTTGGATGTCTTGTAGGCAAGAGTTAGACTGGACAGCCCCAAGGTCCCTTGGGATTTCAAGAGTCCACCTCCAGAGTCAGAAGCTGCAAACTAAATCCATCTTGGTAAGAAATCATTTCCTTCACTAGAGCAGATTCCACAGCAGCACTAAGTCAAGGAGAAGTGTGGAAATTATTCAAATATTTCATTGCCAGTTCTAATCTGCAAACATTTTGCAAGCATTTACTATGTGCAAATTTGGGGGGGGCGGGGAGATGAAATTTAATAATAAATAGGAAGCCCTAGCCTTGGCTCTTAAGGAGATTACAAGCTACAGCAGTTAGAGAAAGTTGTAGTAGGGACTTGGAATGGATATAATCTGGATAAAGCTGTCTCTAGATCTTGGCAGATGGTGGGGCTGAATGAATGCATGAATCAATGAATGGATGGATGGATGAAGGAAGGAAGGAATGAATGAATGCATGAATGAAGGAAAGAATGAATGCCATCAAAGAGAGAGGTTTTTTCCCCTCCTAGCTTGAATCTTCTCATTTGATCATCTTAGCAGCCTAAAATAACCCACTAAAATCCGCACTCTTCATTGTTATTGTGCAGTCATGTCTGACTCTTTGTGACCCCATTTGAGGTTTTCTTGGCAGAGATACTGGAGAGGTTTGCCATTTCCTTCTCCAGCTCATTTTACAGATGAGGAAACTGAGGCAAACAGCAGGGTTAAGTGACTTGCCAAGGGTCACACAGCTAGTAAGTGTCCGAGGAGGGATTTGAACTCATGAGAATGAGTCTTCCTGATTCCAAGCCCAGTGCTCTATCCACTGGACCACCTGGCCGTCCATCATTGTGCCAGGTAGATAGAATTAACTGGGGTATTTTCTTTTCTGGCTAAAGCTTTACAAGTTTGTCTCTACATGCAATATCCAGAACGTCATTACAGCCCTGTGTGGTACTGACAGGGATTGAGCATCATTTTGCCTCTGCCTCTTGGGCATCTTATCTGAGTCGGGTAAAGTACTGGCGTGCCAAAGGGACCCCATTTCATGATAGGCTCTCATGATGGACTCCAAGCATGGGCTGATAGTGAAGTTTGGGTAGTATGAAATTTAGCCTTTAAAATGATCCATGTATTTGATGCCTTTTGTTTTGGACATCACCTTCATTTCGAAATGTATCGCTCCCCTCCTCCCTGCCCTTCACAACAGAACCATCTTTTATAACAGAAATTGAAAAAGAAAGAGCAAAATCACCTCCCACCCCAACCATGTCTGCTAGTACACACAATTATATCATTCAATTTAGATGCCCCTAAGCATATCGGGACAGAGATTTAGAGCTGGGAGAACCCTCCATGGCCATCTGGTGCAGTCTCCCTCACTTTACAGATGAAGAAAATGAGGCTTAGAGAGAAGTGACCAACCCAAGGTCATGCAGGTAACAAGTGGCAGATCCTGGATTTAAACCCAGATCCTCTAACTCCAAATCCAGTGTTCTTTCTAATCAATTCATCAATCGCCAAACATTTATTAAGCACCTACTGTGTTCTATCCTGAGTACTAGGGATACAAGGACAAACATGAAGCAGTCACTTCTCTTAGGGAGCTTGTAGCCTATGAGGTGAAGACAAGAGGAGGAGGAGGAGGATGAAGATGATAGTAACAACATTACTAGCATTTATAGAGCACTTTAAGGTTGTTGAAGCCGTTTACAAATCACTCACTTGATCCTCACAACAACCCTGGGAGGTAGGGGCTGTAATTATCCCCATTTTACAGATGGAGGAACTGAGACAGACAGGGGTTAAGGGATTTGTCCAGGGTCACATAGCTAGTGAATGTCCGAGGCCACGTTTGAATTCAGGTCTTCCAGACTCCAGACCCATCACTCCATCCACTGCATCACCTAGCTGCCATATGTTCAACGAAAAATACAGGCTATGCTTTAAAAATACCAAAAGGGGGAGGGGGCGGTGGGGCAGAGGGGAAGCCAGGTGGTGAACTAAGGGCCAATGAAATCAGGAAAGTCCTGTCGGCACTTCAGCTGAGCCTTGAAGGGAGCTCAGTTTTCTGGGAGGGGGACGTAATGAGGGAAACGCTCCAGGCACCATAAACAGCCTGCCTGAAAGTAGGAAGCAAAGGTGGGAGACTGGTCCAGGTAACGTTATTTGGCTAGAGGTTATAGTGTGCAAGGGGGCAGTAATGTGTAATCAGCTGGACCCCAATTGTGAAGGGCCTTAACTGCCAAATAGAGCAGTTTCTATTTTAACCTCAAGGCAATGGGGATCCACAAAAGCTTCCTGAGTTGAGGAGTGACATAGATTTTGAGCTCCAAGAATCTCAATATGGCAGCTGTGTTGGGGATGGGCTGGAGAGGGGAGAGACTGCCTGGATGCAGGGAGACAAATCCGGAGGCTGTGACAATAGCGTAAGCAAGACAGGATGAGTGCCCAGAAAAGGTGAATGTGGTATGAATATGAAAAAGGAGACAGATAGGAGAGGTGATAGAGTGGAATCAGCCAGACTTGGCAACTCATATAATCATATCAATGGGATCTTAGATTTAGAGATCACAGGCTCATGTAGAGTCCATCTAGACCCTTACTTTACAGATGAGGAAACTGAGGCCCACAGGTGGGAAAGAGACTTCCTCAGGAGTCACAGACATAAGGAGTAGAGCTGAGCTTTAAGCCTTGTTCCTCTGCTCTTTCCCAACATCTCTTTTCATTGTCCATTCACCTTCTGAGGGACTTGGAACAAGTCACGTGACCTCTCCGAGCTTCCATTTCCTCAGTGGCCTCTGAGGAAGCCATAACTCAGTGCTTCTCTGTCCACTGCAGTGCCTGGCACACATGAAGGGGCATCATGGCCTCCTTAGAGGTCATCTGGTCCCATCTCCCTCCTTTTCCAGATTGAGGAACTTGATGTTGCATGAAACTAAATTAAGTGACTTGGCTAAGGTAACACCAGGTAAAAGATTGGCACCCGAGTCCTCCAACTCCAGGTCCAGCCCTCCCACCTCCACACTGCCTCCTATGGGTTTTCACATGGTAAACAATTTTGATGATGGCGATGCCTGTTGAGAAGAGTGGTGTCTTTTATGGATGAGACACAGGCACCTTCCTACTGACTTACTTTCCTCTTCTTCATCTTTCCTCCCTCTTGCATATCCCTCTTCCTGTGGAAGCACGGAAATGTTATTGTTGAATAAGTAGGGCTAAGAGGAACTCCTCTAGCAGCTTTTGTATGAGATTTGCATGGCCAATACTCCATTTTCACAGACTGACACTGGACAAGGTAGAGAAAGGCTTGGGCACTCAAAGTCCCAGAGCCATGCAAACCAGCTAGGGAGACTTAGCCGCCGCTGTTGAAGGGCTCATTTGTGTGGGCTTGGTGTTTTTTTTTCCTTTTAGCTTTTTGAGAAAGTTCCTGTTGATGCAAAATACTTTCACATTTTCTCTTGCACAGTCCCAGGGGTAGTTCCTCTTTTTCTGGCTCTAGCACCTTCCGACTTGGCTTCTCAGTGGTGGTGAAAAGAGAAAACTTCAGGAAATGCTTGCTTTTTCCCTTGGGGGAGGTGTTTATTGTGGTCTTATTCAGACCTGCCAGCCCGGATCTACCTTTGGGGGTAGACCTCCTGGACTGTAGGGATGATCATTCTTTGCTCGCTGGTTTTTTCAGTCTGGCACTGGGATTTCGTCAGTGTGGGGAACTCTCTGTACTAAAACTTCCTGTGATGATGCTGATTTTTGACTCTTCAGTAAGAATCCTAGGGACCTTAGAAGCCATCTGGTACAGCCTTTTCAATTTATAGATGAAGAAACAGAGGCTAAGATGTTAAATGACTTACCTAAGGTCACATAGCTACTAAGAGTCAAGATTTAGATCCAGGTTCTCAATCCATTCTAGCCCCTCCATCCATCACACCATTCTGCCTTTCTAATTTATAACCTTTTTTTAAATTTTTTTTTAAAGCAGGCAATTGGGGTTAAGTGACTTGCCCAAGGTCACACAGCTAGTGTGTCAAGAGTCTGAGGTTGGATTTGAACTCAGGTCCTCCTGACTTCTGGTCAGTAGGGCTGGTGTTCTACTCGCTGCGCCACCTAGCTGTCCCTCTAATTTATAACCTTAAAGAGTGTTCTGGACTACTGAGAACCTAAGTGTTGTTGGCCAGCATGTCAGAGGTGGGGCCTAAACCCCATCTGGCTCCAGGGCAGTCCCCCTCTATGCATTACACCCTGCTGCCCCTGTAGTTTTTTTTTCTTCTAGAGGCCATGACGTGTCATAGTGGCTACAGTTTTAGTGGTTAGAGTGTGAAAGACCAGAAGTTAATTCTGCCTCAGTCACTTATAAGCTGTGTGGCCCTGAGTAAGTCACTCAACCTTTCTGTACCTCAGTTTTCTCATCTGTAAAATGTGTACTTGAAGGGAGTAACTCTCATGGAAAAGTAGAACTTGTCTTCCCTGCCCCATCCCTCTCCCAGAGCTTCAGTTTTTCCCATCTTTCTTCTTCAAAGCCTAAATATGTAGCTGGTTTTCACCATGATGCTGGCTACAACCGGGACAATGATACCTGGCTTCACTGCAGCCAAATGCCCACAGTACTGGTCTTCTTCCCCTATCTTTTTCTTTCTTCTCGGTCAGATTCTGCATGACCTGAGCTCATACCATGCTCTCACTATTTTCTCCTTCTCTTTTTCTTCTCCTCTTTCTACTCATCTTCCCCTTCTTCCTCTGCTTCTTCTTTCTTCTTCTTCCTCCTCCTCCTCCTTTTTCTTCTTCATCTTCATCCTCTTCTTTTTCTCCTCCTTTTCTTCCTTCTTCTCTTCCTCTTCCTCCTCCTTCTGCTCCTCCTCCTTCTTCCTCTTCCTTTTCCTCTATTTGTTCTCTTCTTCCTCCCCCTCCCCCTCCTCTTCCCCCTTCCTCGATTCCTCCTCTCCCCCTTTCCTTGGTACCTTTTGCTTTCCTGTCGTTACAGGGCTTTCTGAACTTCCTGATGCTTAATAGTGTCAGAATAAAGTTCAGTCTTGTTGAGAGCTTACTTGTCTTTTGCCTGTGAACAACACTGAAACATTCATTTTTCACAAAATGAGATAAAACCAACACATTTTCTAACTGTTCTCTCCAGAGCCACCTGTGATTTCTCCACTGCTAAATCATTGGTCTTTTTTTTTTTTTGGTCCACAGGTTATTTGATATTTCTGTGCATGACTGACCACCCCCTCCTCCAGGGACACTCTCCTCCTTTTCCTCCTCCATTGGCTTCTCTATTAGTTCTCCTTCTACCCATATAATGGCTCTTTCTCAGGCTCCTTGCTAGTTAATATTTCTCTTTCGCCAAGCATAGATGACTTCTGTCCTGGGCCCTCTTCTCTTCTCTCTCTCTACCTTCATGAGATTTCTCCATTGTATATTATATTAGCTCATGTTTTCAAATGGATGTGTTTTATCATATTCAAATTATCCTTGAGGAGCCACTCAACTGAGCCCATAGGAGCTGGGGCACTCAGCCTTCTGTGTCACATTCCCGGTTTGGATTAGGTTCAATCCCAGAGAGCCTACCTCTGGTGAAAGGAGACTTTCTTTTTCTCGTATGCATTGGCTTGTTGAGTCCTCCCCTCCCCCGGCTCCCTAGGGATAATTTTAATGATAATAAATTAGATTATGGCTCACAAAGCTAACAGGGCCTCTAAAGGGAAGAAGTCCGAGGAAAATTCTCATATTAATTGGTCAGGCAACAGGTAATTCATATTATACACACAAGGAACACTAATTTAAAAAAAGTCACAAGCATCCATTAACAGAACAGGGATCAGTAACGACTTAGAACTACTTGTACAGTATGCTAGGATCACACCACTTGGGCTTCGTCAGAACACAAAGCAGCTTGCAGAATTGCTAGATAGTTTGATTTCATCTTGGCTGGGCGATGTCCAAAGAACTCCTGGTACATGCCTGCTGGTCAAATGGGCCAGGCTCCTCTCTGAGGTAGAGGTTTCCTCTGCTGTCCTCCAGACCTTTGGAGCTCACAAGACCTCCAGTCCTGGACATTCATTCTGGAATCCTTGTTTTGCCTAAGATAAGGAAAAAACAAACATTAAAGGGGCAAAGGCATCCAGACCTCCCCCAAGTCTTCCTAGTTGAGTCCATGTTACACAGGAAGTGGTGGTAGAATTGCCATGGTACCAGAGTAAAGAAGGGCTCATTCTTCCCCAGACCTTTATTGGAATCACGTGATACTTCTTGAGAGTAATAGTCAAGAGAACCCCATATATACGTTTTAAAAGGTCCATTAGCCAATGAGGGCACTTATCACTGGCCATTCTGCTTCTTCTAGGTCCCCAAGCAGTTGTAACGGAGTGGGACAAACTGGAATGCAAAAATCTTTTAATATCAAGAACCCAATAAACATAAAGAATGATATCATGGGTGGGAATTGGACTGCCTGTTTTAATTTGTACCAATCTGCTCCTTCAAGAATCATCTTTAACATGACTGTTTTTTTTTTCTGGTACTTAGCATAGTCCCTGGCACATAGCAGGCACTTAATTAATCTTTATTGACTATACCTTCCTCAGAGAGACACATTTGAAACCAGTGGGATGTCCTCTAAACCCAAAGCAAGGGCTTAGTTCCTCAGTTCTTAGAAAATTTGCTTAAGTAAGGACCACACAAGACCCACAGTGTACAGAAAGGCAACTTCCTCTTTCTACCTCAGTAGCGTGTTGGTTGAGCAGAGTGCTGGAAGTGTTTAAACCATAAGACAAGGAACTGCTTATCCATGTTCAGAACTACAGAGATATTTCAAAATTTCACAAATCAAATGAGATCATATTCAGATCTTGCATAAGACCCAGAAATAATGAAATGCATCGTTGAGCTAAATGGAAAAATGGATCACAAAATATTGGAAGATAATGGAATGGCATCTATAGCCATTGTAGAAAGGTAGAAAATGTTTAATGAATCAACAAATAGAAATAAAGAAGATAGATGAATTTTAACATTGAAAATTAAGATGAATTTTGTGTAACCCAAACCAATGCACCTGCAGTACTTACCTTATAGTGCTTCTGAGACAATCTAATGAACCCACAAACAGTTTATAAACCTTAATGCAATATACAACAACAATAATAGCTAAAATGTACATAACATTTGAAGGTATGCAAAGTGCTTTGCAAATATAATCTCACTGCAGCTTCAGAAATGTGTGCAATAGGTGCTACAAGTATTATTCCATTTTACATATGGGAAAACTGAGGCACAGAGCATTCCATAGGATCATGGGATGTAGATTTCAGTTTAGTCCTACCCTCTTGGAGCAATATTTTGACATGGCAGTGGCCTTTTCTTTCCCAAAAAGTTTAACACAGTTCTCCTAATATTCATAACACCATCCTGTGATTTAGACCTACCTCAGAAGGTAAATAGGGATCACCATATAAGGAGTAGCCTTCTCCTTAGACCTGCCCTGTCCAAATAGCTAACTGGAAAGAAATAGGTCTCCTCTTGTCTGGCTATTGGCTGAACTCATTCCTCAGGAAAAAGAAAGAGGAGAGATTTACCTGCCCTGCAAAATGCACACAATAATCACTTAATTAATGTCCTGAGCAGTTGATACGTTTCTTGAGCAAAATTAGAAGGTTTCTGTCTCTCATTTTTCAGTGGTGTGTTTATTTTTGAAAGTGAAACTGTATTTTCTGGAGAATCTCAGTTCAGTTCAACACAAATCCATTTTTAACTACCTCCTACGGGGCCCAGGTCCTATGGTAGGCACTTGAAATACAAAGACAAAGATTAATAGTCCTTGACCTCAAGGGGTTTACATTCTACTTGGAGTCAGAAGAGAACAGATTTAGAAGTGGAAGAGAGTTTTGACACCATTGTGTCAAATTTCTTCATTTACCGATGAGAAGACCGAGGTCTAGGGAGGGGAAGGGACTTGACCATGTCATGCAAGTAGTAAATGACAAGGTAGGATTTGAACCCAGATCCTCTTGATTCCAAATCTAGCACTGCCCTGCACAATACTGTCTTTCTTAACATGATATGAAACAAATTCAGGTAAATATAGTCTAAGGTAAGCAGTGATGAGAGCAAAGGAGAGATTCAGACAAAGTGCACTAGGCATATCTGAGGTTAGAGAGAAGCTTTTGGCTTGGAGGAATCAAGAAAGTCTAAACAGGGGAGGAGGTGACCTTGAGCTGAGCCTGGGAGGAAGATAAAGACTCTGAAAGACATCAGTAAGAATGGAGGTAGTAAATTGACTCTAGAGTTTCTGAAGCAGCCAGTGGTCCAGTTTGACTAGAATGGAGTGTGGATGAAAGGCTGGAAAGAGAGGTTAGAACAGCATAGTGGAGCACCTTCAATGCCAGGCTAAGGAATATGTATTGGATCCTAGAGGCACTAGGGAATCAGTAAATATTTTTGATCAGGGAGTGACCAAGTCAGATCTGTGCTTTAGGAAAAATGTTTCAAAAGTGGTCCAAAAGCCAGATTGGAGAGGGGTGCCTTGGAGACAGATAGAACAATTAGGAGGCTACAATAGTTTGGCTCAAGTGAGGAAGTGATGAGGACCTGAATTAAGATGATAGCTGTGTGAATGGACAAAAGTAGAGGGAGCAGAGATTTTATTATGGAGGCAGAATTGACAGGACTTGGCAAATTATTAGCTATAAAGGCTATAGAGGGATAGAGAGGGATAGAGAAGAACCAGAGATGACTCTGAGAATTGGGACTTAGGTGACAGCAAGAATATTGGTGCCATCACTAAATTTGACCCACTTTGGTAGAGGATGCTAATGCAATGTTTGGCAGCATGGACAGAAAAACCATACCTCAAGTGAGGAAGACCTGAGTTTGAATTCTGACTCAAACACTAGCTGTGTGATCCTGAACAAAACATTTAACCTCTACCTCAGTTTCTTCATCTGCAAAAAGGGGATAATAATAGCACCTACTTCCTAGGGTTGTTGTAAGGATAAAATGTTTGTAAAGCACTTTGCTATATAAGGCTATATAAATGCTATTATTATTATCAATATTGTCTTTGTTATTATTCACACACTCTGCATTTTAAATTGTTTTGTTATCTATTGTCATCATTTGCAACATTTCATTTCTTGGCCCTTTGTCTTTGTGTCATGTCATGGAATCCATTCTTCTTCTTCAATTCAATTCAATAAGTATTTATTAAGTGCCTGTTTAAGTGCCCATGAGGCAGCTAGGTGGTACAGTGGCTACAGTTAGACCTGGAGTCAGGAAGCCCTGAGTTCAAATGTGACCTCAGACACTTACCTGTGTGACCCTGGCCATGTCACTTAATCCTGTTTGCTTCCATTTCCTCATCTGTAAAATGAACTGGAGAAAGAAAGGACAAACCACTCCAGTATCTCTGCCAAGAAAACTCCAAAACTCAAGAAGAGTTGGACATGACTGAAGCAACTCAACAACAACAACAAAGTTCCTACTGTGTGCTAGGCACTGTACTGGGGTATACAAATAAGAAAAAGAGAGTTCCTAATCTCAAAGCACTTACAGTCTAATGAAGTAAGACAATATACAAAAGGAAGCTGAAATGGGGGTATATAGGTGGAGCCACCAGGAATACCCGTCTCAGTGGAAACCAAGTAGAAGCAGTAATGGAAAATGGACAGTTGTCTGCAAAATTCTGAGCCCTCTGTGGGAGGACTTTTGCTCTGCACTCCAGAGGGGAAAGGCAATTGAGGAAGCTTGAGAGGGTGTTGAGTATCGATAGCCGAGTCAGTCTGCATGGTGATAAGATTTCAGGTCATCACCTTATCCCGGGGGTGGTATCATATTCATTGTAGTGAAGTTGATGGAAAAGGGGGAGTGAATTGAATTGAGAGAAATTGAATGGAGAGGAAAGTGAATTGAATTGAATCATATTGAATTGAAATGTCTCCATCAGCCATGTTTTGTCACTTGCACCCTTATCTTTGCATCATGTCTGGAATCTATTCCCTACTTATAAGATCTCTAACTTCCTTACAGGTCAGTCGCCACCCTTTCCTTGTTCCTCCAGGGGTTAGCACTCTCATCCTTTTTAAAGAATTCTGTATACTTTGTGCAGATTTCATATGTGTATATGTACAACTATATACATATGTATACATGCATGTACATATATACACACTCACGTACACACATATATGACTATGTTGTACCCATCCCACCCCCACCCCCACCGCCAGCAGACTAAAAGCTTCTTGAAGACAAGGGATATTTAGCTTTTAACTTTATATGTCAAGTGCTTTGCACATATTAAGTATTTAATGTGTCTGTTGTTGGACTGAGCTTCCTCTTCATATTCTTTGACCACTCATTTTGCAGAATTTCTCATAATCTTACAAATTTGTACCAATTACTTATAGATTTTAGATGATGGACTTCTATCATAAATGTTTATTGCAGATCCCCCCCCCCCCAGGCTTTTTTCCCTCCTCCTGGATACCTTGCTTTTTGGTTGTGCAAAAGCCTTTTGTTTTCTTATATGATCAATTCAAATATTTTGTATGTTTACAATTTTTTTTAAATCATGGAAGGTTTTTCTTTTCTCCACAATTGTGAAAGATATGATTCCATTCCCTTTAATATTATTTTTTTGGAGGGGGCACAGGGCAATTGGGGTTAAGTGACTTGCCCAAAGTCACACAGCTAGTACATGTGTCAAGTGTCTGAGGTTGGATTTGAACTCGGGTCCTCCTGACTCCAGAGCCGGTGCTCTGCTCCCTGCGCCACCTAGCTGCCCCTTAACATTGTTTTAATGATTTAAAACACTAGATCACTGATCCCTTTTGAACTTATTGTAGTGTACAATGTGCAGGGTGTCTCTTTATATTTTTCACCAAATTGTGATCCATTTTTAACTAAATAATGTCCTGGTGTTCTGACCAACTCCCTCCCCCCATTACATATATCTTAAATGTTTATTCGTCGTCTCTTCCCAAAGCCAATTTATTTACTTCAGTTACCAAATGATACAATTCAGCTCCTACTTTGCTTCCCATCAATGGTTTTTACATTGAGGCATATGTTAATAAAGCCAAAGTAATTGTTTCTTCTATACATTCCTATAGTAGTTACATCATATCATTATGTAAACACACTAAAGGTGGTTACTTTGAGAAAACTGATGATTCGAATAACTCTACTACTGTTTTATCACCTCTGTAGAGAAATGACCTTGAGCCAATGCTTAGTTATGAATGGTTTTCAAGTTCAGTGGGAGTTTTCCTTGTTGAAATTCTTCATACCTGTTTGTGGAATCAAAGATCTTACACAGCCTTGGCTGCTTCCCTAGGAATAGCTGAAATTCTTGTGTACTTGTGTATTAAATGATCTGACAGCAGTATTATCAAATGATCATTTATTAATATTGTTCTTAAATTATATTAAATGACTTGAAAACATATGCCTAATCTAGCTAAGGGGGTAGTCTTAAGATGAAATGTAATTTCTCTAGAAAAATCTTGAGTAATTCAGATAGGCTTTTTTATAGATGATGTATTTCTCCCTTGGTTCATTTAAAAATAATTTCTCCATAAATATAATTTTGGAATCTGATGATAGAATATCTGGGTGAGATGAATCTGGGTTTTTCCTTTTT
>CM053624.1:30650896-30675848 GCA_028646595.1 Phalanger gymnotis | reverse complement strand
GTAGGTCTTTCCAGGTTATTATGAAGTCCGTGTGTTCCCCATTTCTTATAGCACAATAGTATTCCATCACATTCATATACCAAGTTGTGTTGGTTTTTTAGATTATTTTTGCTGATTGTTCTACTGCCTATACTACTTTGACTTCCAATAGAATAATTCTATTTCTCATCCACATTTTTCCATTATCCATGGGTAATTCCAAATTGTTTAAGTATTATTATTCTCTTGTTGTGTGCTCCTTCCCTCCCCCTTTTTTTTTACTTTTCCAATTCTACCATTATTTAAGTTAGCACGATTATTATCCACAATTAGATCCTGTAATAGTTTCATCTCCATTGATGGTGGACATTGTTGGTGTTAAAACAATCTTTTCCCTCACTTGATGTCTCCCCTTCAATTTTGTTTAATCCATAATATTTATTCATTGCTGGAAAGTGGGGTTTTATTAACATCAATTTGCTATATTTTTTCATTTTCTGCAAAGTTTCCTTTGGCACTCTATTGCTGCCTTTTTTTAAAGGAAGATGCTCTTATGTCCTTACTCTATTATTTTGCCAGAAGTCAGATACTTTTATTAAGCTTACCAAATAAAGGACAAAAAGTTCAAATATGTATCTCTCTTGGCAAGGGAATTGAATAACCCTGGGGTTAGGGGAGAGAGTGGAGTCTACAAGTACATCATCAATCTTCCATTTGTTCTCCCACAAAGCAAGACAATTTCAAAGGATTACTTAGTATTAGCTGACATAGATCTGTTAGACACTTGAATATGTTTATTAGATTCCAAGTTGGACTTGCCTTTTATTCTGCACAGGTAGATTCTTATGATGTGACTGTGGACGAAGAACTTGGAGACATCGTTCTGATCAAAGTTGAAAAACGAAAGTATTGGATCCATGATGACTGGTATCTTAAATATATCACTTTGAAGACTCCTTATGGAGAATACATTGAGTTTCCCTGCTACCGCTGGTTCACTGGAGAGGGCGAAATTGTCCTCCGAGATGGGAGAGGTGAGTACTAGAAGATTTTTTTCAAGGGCCTAGATTGCAATGTAAGTATGTCCTGAGGGATGCTATGCCTGCCAGAGAACTAAGGTCATAGGAAGGACAGGATCATAGGAATCATAGGGATCACAGAGATTATCTTGACCAACGCCACCATTTTGGAGGCTCAGAGGCTCAGAGGAGTTAAATGACTAGCCCAAAGACACACAAATACTCAGCTCTAGAGCAGACATTTGAATTGAGGTCCTCTGATTCTATATTCCATCAGGTGAGTCCGTTGGTTACTAGTAGCTCATGCCCTGTGAGCATTTATATCTTAGATCTAGTTGGTGTATTTTCATCTGGGCTGAGAAAATAGCTCTTGCTCTTCTTTAGGTCAGTATAGCTCAAGTTCAACAAAAACCCTTTAATCAGACTGATGGGCAGCTGGGAGTGGGTCGCCAAGTGTGAGACTACATGATTCTACATCACGAGAGTCAATCTCTGGGTCTCAGTTTCCCTACCTGTAAAATAAGGGATTTTCACCAGATAGTCCTTAAAGACCCTTCCAGCTCTAAGCCTGTGATCCTATGAATATCTAGGATCCAGAGAGAATTTGCCTAATTGAATTTGAAGGTAAGTGGGGGTAAATCTTAACCACCTACCACTTCTTGGACTGATGCCCACAACTTCTAGGCTCAATAATATAATATTTTGTGCTTTGGGGCACAAACCTAAGTATTCTTCTGATTTCTTAGGTTGGGACTAGAAGGGCTTATGGAAAGCCTCACCTCATTATCTGACATAAACTGACCTTTGGACTTGCTTTTCTTGCTTGAAATCCCTCTTCTTTTATAGAAAGTGTAAGACTCCAGGGTGGGAGAGCTCCCTTCTCTTAGTAACATCACCTTCCATGGCCATGTTCCTCAATCTCCTTTAGCCAGTGGTGCCAGAATTCAGCACTGAAGAGGCTCAGTCTGAAGATGGCCCAGTGCTGGATGGATGTCTGGGCTTGCCAGGACTTCTTAGAACAGGACCTGATACCACAGGACCTCCATTCCTTCCTATAAGTTAGGTGATTCCCTCTGATTTTGTCTTCTCCTTGTGTTCTCTTCATTCTTTCACAGCAAAGCTGGCTCGGGACGACCAAATTCACATCCTCAAGCAGCACAGACGCAAAGAACTGGAAACTCGGCAGAAACTCTATCGGTGAGTTGTGGCATTGAAACAGTTTGATGATGTGCTCCCAGTTCTGGCCAACGGCCTTTCCAGAATGTTTGCACATTATGGCCTATGTTCCAGTAGACATGACCTACTTGCAGTTCTCTGTATGTGACTCTATTTCTTGGCCCCAGGCTTTGGCATAGGCTGCCCCACCCTCACCCATGCCAGGAACACACTCCAATCTCACCTCTACCTCAAAGCATCCCTAGTTTCCTTCAAAGCTCAGCTCAACTGCCCTCTCCCCACAAGAGGCCTATCCTACTCTTCCCCCTCCCTGAGATACCTCTGTTACTGTGTTCCTCTCCCTATAGAATTATTTTGTATCTCTTTCATATTTAATTTTCTATGTATGTGTTGTTTCCCTAATAAAATGTAAACTTCATGAGGGCAGGGACATCCGTTTTTGAGTTTGTGTCCTTAGTACCTAAGTACCTGGCATAAATGCTGGTTGAATTAAATTGGATTCTGCATGTGAACAGCTGCCTAGGTCATGAAAGTCCCTGGCACAAAGTTTCTGTGACCCTTTCTGCTCTCATGTTGCCATGGAGTGAACTCAGAGTGGCTGGCTTGCTTTTTCCCCACTTCCCACCTCATGCCTCACCACTAGAGAGATGAAGAGGTGGGAGGAGAAAAGGGGATTTAACAGAGCTAAACAGAGCTAAATAACAACTGTATTGGCCCCTGGGAGGGGAGGAGGCATCCCTAGGCTTGAGGAAGGGTAGGCACTGGATTCCTCAGATCTGCCTGGTTTAAGGTGGGGCAGCTCTTTTCCCTAAGATCAGACCTAGCTAGAGAAAGGGAATTTCTCCCTTTAGCAGGAAGTGGACTGGAGGACCTCTACCTCATCCTTCTGCAAAGCTTCCTTTTTCTCTCAGCTGAAATTAGAAATATGTAGCTCACCTGTGGACAAGTGATTCCTTTATGGGCACAGCTTACTGTTATAGCCCCGACAGCCAGTGTAGCAAACAGCTTTTGGGCCTGCTAAGGGGAAGTTGCCACTGGGAGAGGTTCCCAGAGCTGTCTCTGAAGTGGGTGGGGAAAGGCTGGTCTTCCATTATATGAGTTGGTTTTGTTTCAGAGTAACCCCAGAATAACTTTGGGTATGCTAGAGGAAGGTAGATACGGACAAAGATGATCAGAAGACCGCATGAACGTTGAAGCTAGATCATGAGATCACAGGTCTAGAACAGAAGGGACCTTGGGGGGCAGCTAGTGCAATGACTCATTTGAAAGACAGGGAAGGGAAGCCAGAGGAGGGCAACCCAAGTGGTGAAGGTCGATGCCACATCATGCAAAGATTTTTTGAAATGATGAGGAGAAAAAAGATTTGGAAGGGAGAGAGTTAAAGCCATAGAATGTTAGAGTTGGAGGTAATCTCTGAGGCCATTTAGTCCGGGGGTTCTGAATCTTATCTGTGTTGTGGACACCTTTGGCAGACTGGTGAAGCCTATGTACTTCTCACAATAATGTTTTTAAATGTATAAAACAAATATGTAAGATTACAAGGAAATAGATTATATTGAAATATAGTTACCAAATATTAAAAGAAACTTCATAGTCCCTGATCTAGTCTGACCTTAACCTGAAAAAGACTTGTCTAATAGATCCAGCATTTGCTCAAAGACCATGATGACTTTGATTTTGGCTTGCTTGATCCTCTCTCTATGTTCCACTGTGGTTGACTCAGCTTTTAGTTTTATTGTGGCTGCCCCTCAAAGGTAATACTTCTGTGTTCCTCTGTCCTCTCTATACTGAGTCAGACTCCCTGGAAATTATGCCAGTGATATCCTAGCCATCCTTAGATTTCTCAGATTTGCCCTGACTCATAGGTTAAAGTTGATCCTGCTTAGCTTCAATTCAGTGACTTTCTGCTGTCCATCAGTCAGAAGGAACCCAAGACCAAATGCTGCCCTGTGGCCAAGCCACAAATGGCAAAGATGGAAAACCTTTCTGAGCTCCCACATCTCTGCTCTTTGGCTGCAGTAGCTGATGCCCCTACCTTCCCCTGAATTGCTTGCTCAGTGCTAGTCATACCCTGAAGCCATAGTCTCTTAAGCTCTTTCCATTTTCCTAGCACGGAAAGATGAGCACCTGTCCCCTCATGTGTAGTTATTGGCTTTATTTAGACGAACATATAGAAATTGGTAAGATGGTGGGCCTCCACCAGGGGCAACCCGGCTAGTGAAGAGCCTCAAGACCTGCTATATAGAGACTGATGATGTTTAGGCTGAAGAAGAGAAGACTAAAGGAGGGATAGAATCACAGGGTTGGAGGGAAACCTCAGAAGCCATTGAAGGAAAACCTTATCCCAATAAGGATCACTTCTACAGTATATGTGACAATTCATTATCCAGCCTTTGCTTGAACGCTTTCAGTGATGAGAAACCTACTGCCTTCCCCAGACTCCTGTTCTACTTTGGGATAGTCTCATTGTTGGGAAGTTTTTACTGAAATCCAGTCCAAATTTGCCTCTTTGCAACCTCTACCCATTGGTCCAAGGTCTGCCCTCTAGAGCAAGAGGAACTTGTCTAAGCTCTCTCCCATATGACTGCTTCAGGTACTCAGAGATAGCTATAATGTCCTGACTCCAGCATCTTCCCCACCCCAAGTATAGGAAGAAATCCCCAGTTCCTTCGACTGATCCTCTAACAAGTGACGGTGCAGTAGAAAGACAACTGCATTTTGAGTCAGAGGACTGAGTATTAAATCCTATCTCCACCATCTCCTAGCCGTGTGACCACCTGTGTTTTATTTAATCTCCCAGTGTCTCAGGTAGCTGTGGCTGATATGCATCAGTAGAAGGAGGTTCCACACCAAGATTACTAGCAGTGCTCTCGTAGCCCCAGGCCTCCCGGCCTATTTTACTGTTTGATCCTACTGAATCTCCATAATACTTATAAATTTGCCTCCTTGAGTTGGACTCACTCATTCACCTCATTTGCTGCTCGCTCTGTATTTCCACATTGTAATCCTTTTATGAATTCGTGAGTCTCTTTGTTGCTACTCATTTTCCTACACTTCCATTTCATGCTTTGTCTCAGCTTGACAATCTCTTCAGGTTGGTGCCTGAGTGCCAGACGTTCAGGTGTTATTCTGCTGGTCCTCTTTGAAAACAAAGGACAAACCGCAATAACGAAAAACTCACATCATTTACTACCAAGACCCTGCTACTCTTTCAGGTGCAAGTAGCACAGAATCAAAAAGTCTCAGAGATAGAAGGGACCTAAAGGCCATCTCATCTAGTTCTGCCCATGCCCCTAAAACAATCCTCACCACACCATACATGACAATTTCTAAGACTTCCAATGAGAGGGACCCATTACCTCCCAAAGCAAGACCACTTCCCTTCCATTCATAGCCTTCAGCTTCCACACACTGCTTCCAGCTTTGCTGTCTAGAACCAAGCAGAACAAGTCTCACCCCTCTTCCCAATGGGAGTCCATCAAATACCTGATGACAGTGATAATGCACTCCCTGAGCTCTTCCTCAGGTTAAATAGTCCTAGCTCCTTCAACTAATTCTCCTCTGGCATGAACTGCACAAGACTGCTCACGCCGAAACAACGTAGACCCAGGGCCTTTATTGCCTTTGGAAAATTCACAGTTCTTCTAGGGTGGGATGAATCTCAGGCATCTACTTACTTGAGCCCACCAAGGATTTTTTCTCTTTGGCCTCTCTCTCTACTTTAGTTACATTTCCCCCTCCACTTTCAAACATCATCTTCAGTTTTTCTCCACTTTCAGTTGCTTCCTCTTTGGATTGTTTATTCATCACATCGTATTTCTTTCTTCCCATTTAGGTCTTAATTCAGGAAGCCCTGAATTTTGCACTGTTTGCAAAAAAAATCTTTTAAAAAATCCTTAGCTCTCTGGAAGTAAACATAATACTTTGAAGTGAAGTAACAACTGAAGAGATGCAGTTTAAGGACAGACTCTCCATATGAGAAAGCCAGGACACACACACACACACACACACATATTTTTTTCTTATCAGACTCCCAATAAGAAGCTCCCTCTACTTATGCAAAGCAACACCTGCTCCTAAACTTCTAGTCTTAGAGAGTCATCAGGGGTTAAATGACTTGTCCAGGATCATGCAGCTAAGACATGTCAAAAGCAGGACTTGAGACCAGATCTTTCTGACTCAAAAGTTAACTCTTTATGTACTATGCCAAGCTGCTTCTCTGGCTGTTTATAACTCCATAAAATTCTCTTTTCCCTAATATGTAGCAAGAATACAAGCTCTTAGATAAGACAGCATATTCCAACAGAAAAAACATTGACCTTGGAGTTGTGAGACCTGAATTCTAATCTAGGCTCTACCATTTACAACCTGTGTTACCTTGGACAAGTCACTTGGATTAGTTGAAAACACTGGGGATGTTAAACCTGAAGAAGAGAAGACTTGATGAGGGTTGGGTGGGGAATATGGCAGCTACCTCCAATATTTGAAGGGTTGTTGCACAGCATAGGGATGAGATTTGTTCTGCTTGGCTGGGGATGGGAGGGGGAGAGTGTAGAGCTTGGAGCAATGGAAGAGGGAGGGAAGTTCCAGGGTGGTAGACTTAGGCTTGATATAGGGAGAAACTTCTGGATAATTAGAACTATCCAAAGATAGAATGGGCTGCTTCAACAGGTAATGACTTCTTCATTACTGAAAGTCTTGAAATAAATACTGCATGAGTACTTGTCATGTATGTCATAGAGGAAAGTCTTGTTGAGATATGGGTTGGACCACATGGCTACTGAAGGCACTTCCAGTTCTGAGATTCTGTGGCTCTGGATGCACATTCTCAAAGAGTTTATGCCTGTAAGCATCATATTTGTGAACAGAACTAAGCAAAGCTGGACAGTACAGAAAGCAAGGGAAATTGTCCCTGCCTTCAGTCAACTTCACTCTCTCAGGGGAGATATGCACCGCTCTAAGGATGTGTGAAGTAACTATAAGGGGAGGCAAGAGTAGCTGGGGGTGAGGAGAGTGGTCAGGAATGGCTTCTTGTAGGATGTGACCTTTGAACTGAGCCTTGAAGGAAACTAGAGATTCTAAAAGGCAGAGATGAAGAGGGAGTGCATTGCAGGCAGCTTTTGCAAGGAATTTGGCTGAAAAAGCAAAGAGAGATATATGGGCTACATGGTTATAGTTATACAGGAGAGATGTATAGCTTGAAATAACAGTAGTTGAATTATAATTGTAGTAGTAATTGAAGTATGGTAGAAGGGTGTAGTGAAGGTTGTGTTTTTATGAATGAGGGGGATGGGCATATTTAAAAGCAGTAGAGAAGGAATCTGTATATAGGGAGATACTGAAGAGTAGAGAGAGGGGGTAATGACTGAGGTGGCATTCTTTCGGAAAAGAAGAGGAGACTCAAAGGTACGTGTAAATGGACAAGGAAACAAGAAGGGCCACCTCATTGTCAGAAACCAGGGGATGATGTCAAGGGATTTTGAGATAAAAGAGAGAGAAAGTTCACATGGAATGTCCTCAATTTTTCTCAGGAAAGTAAGAGGTGAAGGTTTCAATTGAAGTATGGGGAACCATGGCAAGATTAAAGAGAGAAAAGTAGGCTTGGAAAGCCTTTTGGGGGGAGTGACTCAAGGAATAAAACAGGGAAGGACTGCCTTGCTGCAGCGAGGGCCCAGTTGATGGCATTTAGCATGAATTTTTAACATACTTGGTTAACAGGTTGTGTGACTTCTCCAGCTCAGTCCAGTAGCACATGCATTGGAGTGGAGGAAGTGGATAGTTTTGTGTGGGCTGAAGTTATGAACAAAGGATGTGATTATACAAAGGGCAAAGGGATTCTAGAGTAGAAGACAAAAACAGAGCTGAATTTGGCTAACTGTAGAGTCAAAATTGGAGAGGGAGAGAAGTGAAGTCAGAACAGGGAAAATGGCTTGAAATACTGAGGAGAAGAAGGGTTGGAGATTGTCAGGGATTGTGACTCTGACAATCAGGGTGAAGGAGGGGTTTAGGAAGTTGAGGCATTAGAGAGCAATGCAGTGATGGGAAGCTGTGGGGAGGCAGTAGAATGTCAAAATTTAAAATGAATGAAATTATTTTTAAAAGTAAATTACTAAAATTTGTGGGTGATAGTGAGATATAATATGAAGATGGTTTAAGTGTGATTGAAGAATTGGGAGGCTGGGGGATTTGAGCATACATCAACATGGATATTGAAGTCCTCTAGTATAAATGGTAGGAGTTGGGGAGGAGAGAAAGACAGTGAGCCAGGTCCTGAACTTGAGAAAGGAGGAATAATGACTTTGGGGCCAAGCAGACAACCACTACTATAATCTAGATTGGCCAAGAGATGTGACTACTGGGATCAATATTGGCACTGTATGGTAAGACTAGAAAGGTAGATTGGAGCCAGGTGATGAAGGGCTTTACATCCTAGATATTTTATCTTAGAGGTAATAGGGAGCCACTGGAGTTTATTGAGCAGGGTAGTGACATGGTCAGACCTGTGCTTTAGGAAAGTCACTTTGGCACATCTCAGTGGTATTCTTTCAATTAATAGTTTCCCATGAACTTTCCTACAGTTTTTCTCAGTTCTGATTTCCTTCTTTCTTCTCAGGTGGATGGAGTGGAACCCTGGATTCCCCTTAAGCATTGATGCCAAATGTCACAGCGATTTACCACGAGACATTCAGTTTGATAGTGAGAAAGGAGTGGACTTTGTTCTAAATTACTCCAAAGCGTAAGTCTTTGAGTGCCTAAGAGCTTGACAATAGCAACTCAGAGCTACAAGCCCAGGGAGCAACCCATTTCTTTCTATTTACACACAGTCGACTTTTGGAAAGCCACCTCAACTTGGCAATAGCCTTAGTCTTTAGGAAACATGATGCTGGTAGATGGGTTCTCAGGGAAAACTTATAGCCTGGTCTGTAAGAATGGGTAACTGAACAGCTGTATCTCTGATACTCTCGACCAGATTCCCTCAACGTCTGTGGCTTGGTTAGTCTAAGCTAAGCCTTCTCCAGGGAGCCCTCAAAACAACCATATGAGAACAACTGAAAAGGGATTCTGGCCATATTCCAAGCCCTTTAATCCCTTAATGTGGAAGCAGCTGGATTTTGTGTTATTCTGATTGTGTTTCCACAATACTCAAATTGTTTCTTTCCAGCTGCTTGAAGTATTTTCTCCTTGATCTGGAAACTCTGGAATTTGGTAACAATATTCTTAGGAGTTTTCTTTTTGGGATCTTTTTCAAAAGGCGATCCATGGATTCTTTCAATTTCTATTTTACCTTCTGGTTCTAGAATATCAGGGCAGGTTTCCTTGATAATTTCTTGAAAGATGATGTCTAGGCTCTTTGTTTTTGATCATGGCTTTCAGGTAGTCCAATAATTTTTAAATTCTCTCTCCTGGATCTATTTTCCAGGTCAGTGGTTTTTCCAATGAGATATTTCACATTGTCTTCCATTTTTTCATTCCTTTGGTTCTGTTTTATAATATCTTGGTTTCTAATAAAGTCACTAGGTTCCACTTGTTCCAATCTGATTTTTAAGGTGGTATTTTTTTCAGTGGTCTTTTGGATCTCCTTTTCCATTTGGCTAATTCTGCCTTTCAAGGCATTCTTCTTCTCATTGGCTTTTTGGAGCTCTTTTGCCATTTGGGTTAGTCTATTCTTTAAGGTATTATTTTCTTCAGTATTTTTTGGTTCTCCTTTAGCAAGTCACTGACTTGTTTTTCATGGTTTTCTTGCATCATTCTCATTTCTCTTCCCAGTTTTTCCTTTATTTCTCTTACTTACTTTTCCAAATCCTTTTTGAACTCTTCCATGGCCTGAGACCAATTCATATATTTCTTGGAGGCTTTTGATGTAGGCTCTTTGACTTTGTTGACTTCTTCTGGCTGTATGTTTAGATCTTCTTTGTCACTAGAAAAGGAATCTAGATTTCGAGTTTGAGTCTGAGTTAGTTTTTGCTGCCAGTTCATGTTCCCAGACAACTACTTGACCCTTGATCTTTTTGTCAGAATATGACTGCTTGTAGAGTAGAGAGTACTTTGTCCCAAGCTTTAGGGTCTAAGCAGTGCTGTTTTCAGAGCTACTTCTACTCCACTGTCCCCCCAAGCTCTGTCCCAGAAGCACTCCTCCTCCCCCAAGAACTGCCAACCAGGAGTACAATTCAGATCCAAGCAGGGCACAGCAATAGAATCTGCCTTTCTGCCCACAAAGTATTCCTTGCATTCCCGCTCTGATCTGCTGCTAGATTCCTCCCACCTGGTGAGTCAGGGACTTGGGAAGCCACTGACGCTGGCACTCTGGAGGCAGCCTCAGGAGCTTCCTGCTACTGCCACCACTGCGTGATCTCCTCCACCCCCAGAGCTAGCGGCCAGATGACTCTGAACTCGATCCCACAGTTTCCCCCTAAGCTGCTCTTTGGCATTTGTGGGTTGAGAAGTCTGGTAACTGCCACAGCTCACTGTTTCATGGCCCCAAGGCCTGTTCCAGCTGGTTGATTCCAGGTCTGGTTTGTCCTGGTGCAGCCCACACTGGGCTGCCCTCCACCCTCAGCACCGCGTGATAGACCCTTTCTGGTGACCATCTAGGCTCTCCTGGGCTGGAGATCTGTTTCCCTCTGCTATTTTGTGGGTTCCGCAGCTATAGAATTTGTTCAGAGCCATTTTTTACAGGTGTTTGGAGGGATTTGGTGGGAATTTTTAAAAACCGAAATAAAAACAAGGAATAAAAAAAAATTACAATGCAAGGCAATAGGCATTTACTGAGCAGTTATCTATTTGCCAGGCACTGGGCTAAGTTTTGGGGATACAAAAACAAGCAAAAAGAAAGATAATTCCTGCCCTTAAGAAGCTTCCATTCTGATAGGGGAAGACAACGTACAAAAGAGAACTAAACAACTCAGAATGTAGAACAGAGAAAGTATCCTTTTGGGGGAATGGTGTCAAAGTCTGGAAAATAGCAGAGCAGGGAAGGGAATGAAGCATGCATGGCCTGGGCCCATCTCCAAAATGGAGGCCCCAAAAGGACCTCACCAATGGGAAAAGGACATGACATGACAGAGGGATATTCCAGATACTGAGGGAAGTTCTACAGGGAGAAGGAAACTGAGTCATAGTGGTGAAGACCATGGAGGGGAAGAAGAAAGGGCAAAGCAGGTCAACAAAACTCACCAACACATCCCCAAATCCAACATTATGTTTAGGGTTCCACATCCATAGTCTTCTACCTTTGCAAAGAAAGGGGGCGGGAGCATTTTCCTGTCTTTGATTTGGGATCAAGCTTTGTCATTATAAATTTGCAGCGTTCCATTTCTGTGATTTTACTGTTCTTCTTTCCAGTAATCATAGTATACATTGTTTTCCTGGTTCTACTTACATCCCTCCGCTTCAGTTCATATAATCTGTAGAATATTGTAAATGATTAGTTAGGCAAGATTGGTCCCCGCTTTAGTCTTTTTCAAACTTTTTTTATTGGTAATATATATCTTATATATCTATATATATCACAGTCACATAGATGTACCATAATCCTTCTGAACTCTCAAAATTGACTGACAAATCAGCCATGACTGGCAGCACTTTGCAACAGCACCCCCTTGCTCCTGGGGAAGAGATGTCCACAGAATCCGGCCTTGACATGTGACCTGTTTGGCCACTGGGACAGTTCCCTTCTGATCCTTCTCTCCAACCCTTGAGAGGCAGCCTCGTAAGTCTTAGAGGTGGAATTCTCCCTTCCCCATCAGGCTACATCTAAATGATGCCAAACATCCAGATGAAAGTTGGAAAAAAAATAAATCCCACAACCTCCTCTATGTTCTACTTCTTTTGACCTTGTCCCAGGAGCTCCTACCAGGCCCATTCTACGTTTGTACCATCATTTGGACAACATGCTGGGGACTCCTCCACTTGGCCATGTCTGGACAGGACCACATGGATGATCACACCTTTCCCTCCCCAGGGACTGAAGTTCATGCTTGGATCTCTTAGCTCTAGATCTATGCTCCCAGCTCCCAGGGCTCAGCTCATACATATATTGACTATGACTTAATTATTCATTGTGTAATATAAAGGGCACTGGACTTGGAGTCAAGAAGAGCTGGGTTCAAATCCCACCTTAGGAACTTCCTAGCTAAGTGACCCTGGACAAGTCACTCAGCCTGTCTCAGCTTTAGTTTCCTCATCTGTAATAACAGCTTGCATTTATGTAACACTTTAAGTTTTGCCATGTGCCTTATGTATGTTATCTTATTTGATTCTTACAGCAACCTTGGGAGGCAGGTGCTGTTGGTAATCCCCATTTTACAGATAGAGAAACAAAGGCTGAGAGGAGTGAAAAAACTTGCCCAGGGTCTCACAGCTAGTAAGTGTCTGAGGCAGGATTTGATTTCAAGTCTTCTTGACTCCATGTTTAGTGCTCCTCTAAACTGTCACCGAGCTACAGTTATCCCTTCCACATTATGACTTGCCCCCGTTGTGGTTTTGATACATCGCAGGTTAGCATAAAAAATTAAATGGGAATTTGGGAGGAGTTTTGCAGAAGCCACAGATGACACATGAAGGCTAGCAGATGACACAGAAAAAGTTTAGAAACTCAGAAATGCATAAAATACATGTGTAGTGTTGTATAATAGCAACATATTTCATCTTTCAATAACATAAATATACACAATTTCTCTTTTAAAATTAAAATAAGCAAAAAATTAAAGTTTGCAAAAAAGAATGTGAAAGCTAGCAGATATTACACAAAGGTTAGAAATGTAGAGCTATCCTAAAAAGTTTAGTAATTTAATAGGATGCTGGGCACCCAGGGCAGGCAGTATGGCACAGTGGATAGAGAACACTACTTGGTGTTGGAAAGACCTGAGTTCCAATCCAGCCTCAGCCACTTATTAGCTGTGGGACCCTGGGCAAATCTTTTTCCCTCCTCTCAGCCTCAGTTTCCTCATCTGTAAAATAAGAATAACAGTGTTCCCCTCCCAGGGTTGTAAGGATCACATCAGATCATGCATGCCAAGTGTTTTGTAAACCTATCCAATTATTAGCTCTTGTTATTATCATCCCAAAGTGCGATTTATTAAATTGACCAGACTTCTTATAACATCGCTCACATAGCCAACTCAGACCGGGAGGATGTTGTCAGTTATTTCTCAGTCAGGTACTGATTCATTGATCCAAGATGGAGCATAAGGCACAGGTACTGACCAAGTGCTGGTCAGTGCTCTGAGCAAGGAAAGTCCAGTTCCAACTGTGGGAGGAGGCACGATTTAAGCTGGGTCTTTAAGGGGAGAGAAGAGGAAGAAGCCAAAGACAGACTAGTGACAGAAAGAGGAAGGGAATACAGATAACCACTTTGTCAATGTTGGTTGAATTTGTCAACAACATCTGTTGGCTTGTAATCCTGAGATGACCTTCCACAGTGTTTGGAGACTTTGGCTAGAGCCCTCAGGACATGGTAGAGAGTGATATGTGATAAAGCTGGAAAATGGGAGTGGGGCATCAGATTGATCATAGGATTATAGACAGATTTAGAACTGAATAGTCATCAACAAATGAAAATATTCCAATATACAAAGAAGGAGAAAGAGGATTCGTGTGAGAGACTGAACTTTCATTGTGTACAGTTTGTTTTCTTAAAGTATGTAAAATTTAGCAAGGCAGTAACAAAATTGCTCTAATAGTGTTGCCTTCTACACTTGCTTTCGATTTTAAGAGCAGTTTAAAAGTAAATTTTTAAATGTCTTTTCACATCACCTACATTTCCCAATTCTACCTCATCCCCATCTCCCTCACAACAAGGAAGAGAATCATAACAAAGAAAAATGTAACATTTCACTCAAAGTAAGCAATATCAGTGTTCCACATCCATAGCAATATATTCAGTGTTCCACGTCTATAGCCTCCTACTCTGCAGAGAAACAGAAAGAGATCTTTTCTTTTGGTCCAGGATGCTTGGTCATAATGCTTTTACGGCATTTGGTTTTATATATTTTGTTGTGCTTTCCATTTCTATTGTCATGGTCATTGTGCATATTGTTTTCCTTGTTCTGCTCATTTCACTTTGCATCAGTTTGCTAAAGTCCTCCCATGCTTTTCTGCATTCATAATGTTCACTTTCTTACAGCACAATAATATTTGATTTCATTCACATACTGTAACTTGTTCAACCATTCTCCAATAGATGACTATCTACTTTTTGGGAGGTTCTTTGTTGCCACAAAAAGTGCTGCTGTGAGTATGTGGGTGTATATAGGACCTTTCCTTTTTTCATTGATCTCCTTGGGATATATGCTTAGCAGTGAGATCTCTGGATCAAAGGGATGGAAAAATTTAATCACTTTCTTCACATAGTTTCAAGTCACCTTCCAGAATTAGACCAACTCACATCTCCATCAAGAGTACATTAATGTGCCGATCTTTCTACAACACGCCTCATTGATTATTCCTATCTTCTGTACATTAATATTTTTTGCAGATATTTTTAATCCCCCATCATTTGTTATGAGGGAGAGCTTCCTTCACTTCTTATATCTAGTCAGTTAACACATGCTATTGATTCTAGCTCTGCATTCATCACATCCCTTGTATTTCCACTGCTACGACCCCATTCACGGATTTCCATTGCCGCCTGTCGGGACTTTTGAAATGGCTTCCTACGTAGACTCCTTTCCTCTAGCCTCTTCCTCTCCTTCGTCTTAGTGCCAGAGGAGTCTTTTTAAATTCTAAAATGTCACTCCACTGCTCAAAAATATTTTAATTATCCTCCCCACTTACTGACCTAATATTGTTCAGACTCCTTACTCTCATGTTCAAGGCCCTCAGAGAGAGGTAACATGATGCTAAAGAAAGAGCTCTAGATTTGAAATTGGAAAGCCTGGGTTCAAATCCTGCCTCTTTTATGTACTACCTGGGTGACTTTAGGTATACCATTTAACTTCTCTGAGAATTAGTTTTTTTCATATGTAAATGGAGGGGGTTGGACTAGATATACTCTAAAGTCCTTTTCAGTTCTAAATCTAGCATCCTATGTTCAATTCATGCTTACATTCAAATGGGGGAGATAATATGTATGTCCCCTCAGAACACTGTCAGCATTAAGGGTCATAGAGGGACTTTAATTTGCCAGAGGGTCTGGGACTGGTTTTTTTGTGTTTTGACAATCTTAAAAGAAGGATGAAAAGAGGCAAGAAGATGAATGTGCTAGAAAAGGAAGAAGGAAGAGGAAAGACAGGGAAAATTATATCACAAAATTAGGGTGTACAACTGGTCAACAAAGGGAAGAATACACACCCAGAGTTGGGTAAAGAAATATATTTTATTCAACAGGGAAACAAAAGGGAAAATGGAAAGAGTAGAATAACAGAAATGGTAGATTAAGGTGGGGGGGGAGGTATTAGTCTTAAGAAAACAAAGTCTAACTAAGAAGTGAAGATTTTAAAGATAGGCTTTAAAAAAAGAATAGAAACTTGTCATTTGGCTCTGGGGAGAAGGAAAAATATAAGGGAATAGGATGGAGGGAAAGATATGGTTAACATTCACAACTGTGAATGTGAATGGGATGAACTTGCCCACAAAGTGGAAGAGGACAGCAGAATAGAAACAGAAAGATGCACACGAAGTTAAAATAAAGGGCTGGAGCAAAATTTATTATGTTTCAGCTGAAGTGTAAAAACAAAAGGCAGGTAGCAATCATAATCTCAAACAAAGCAACAGCAAAAATAGATTTAATTAAAATCAACAAAACTACATTTTTCTGAAACCATAGACAATGAACTAATATTAAAACTAAAAACATATGCACAGAGTGGCATAGCATCCAAATACTTAAAGGAAAAGTTAAATGAGTTTCAGGGAAAAAGATAGTAAACTTATAGTAGTGAGGGACTTCAATTTACCCCATAAAACCTACATAAATCTAACAAAAATATAAATAAAAAGAAAAAGAGAACCTAATTAGAATTTTACAAAAGTTAGATATGATCAGCCTCTGTAGAATGTTGAATGAAAACTTAAAGTAGTATAAAAATTTCTTAGCTGTATATGACACCTTCACACAAGTTGGCCATGTATCAGGACATAAAAACTTCACAGACAAATGCAGAAAAACAGGAGTATTAAGCATATTCATTATAGACCACAATGCAATAAAAATTTTATTCAATAAAGGGCTATACTGATGAAATAATTAAAATTGATTGAGGACTCAGTAACTTAATTCTAAAGAATGGATCGGTGAAAGAACAAATCATAGAAACAATAATTTCATTAAAAATAGTGACAGCAGTGAGATAACATACAGAAATTTCTGGATTGCAGCCAGATTAGTCCTTATGGGAAAATTTATATCTCTAAACACTTTCATCAGTTAAAGAGAGAAAGAGCAGATCAATACATTGGCCGTGCAACTAAAAATAACCTAGAAAACTAACAAATGAAACTCTTTCCAATTAGACACCAAGAGAAAAATCCTGAAAATCAAAGAGATTAATAAAAATCTATTGAAATAATAAATAAAACTAGGGGCTGGGTTTTTTTTTGAGGGGGAGGAATTAACGATAAGGCAATTTGATTTTTAAAAGAAAGAAGATTTGTAGAGCAAAAAAGAGGAGGTGGTCAAGGATAGACTGAGGTTAGAAAGCAAGGAGGGCAAGTAAAGAGAAAAATAAACCAAGAGCTTAATAAATGTTTGTTTAATTTGTCAAATATCTGGCTGCTAGTAACCCTGAGTTAATTTTTGCATTTCATCCAGAAACCTGGTATTATTTAGTCAAACTTCATATTGATGTGTTTGGGACTACAACAGATAGGTTTCAAGAGGGACATCTGAAGAGGCTGTCTAGTGAAACTGGGCCTGATTGGTGATACTGACCTATATCTGGCCAGCCTCAGGCCCAGTCAAAGTCTTTTATCCTGGCCCTTTCCCATTCCACTTTTACTTGGTGCTCTGGGAGCTATAATCAAATCAATAGTATGACATTCCCATTCCTTTTGGAAAGGGTTCGTCAATGGACTGCCCTATAGCTCCCCAGTCCAAAATTACCTTCCTTGGCCACAACTCCCTACATATGTTGTCTTTCCTCTATCTCACTTTTGTATTTGTATGTATTAACGTGTACATAAGTGTTTGTTCATCCATTTAACCATTCATTCATTCGTAGAGCACAGAATTAATTGAAGGAATATTGTCACTTGCAGAGAGAGAATGTCAGGCCATATGTACACGAAACGTGTCCTATCATTTGCTTTGGCATCTGGAGACATAGCCATGGTGTCTCTGGTGGTCCTTGAGGCTCCTGTCATGTGTATTTAATTTCACTCTGGGAGTATATTGCAGGGGTACTACAGTGCCATAATAGCTCAGAGATGCCACTGCTTGGCCAGTTGGATCACTGATGGATCTATCTCTAAGGTAATTCCCTCTGGTAGAGGACAGTGTTGGACACAGTGGAGGAATAAGTAAGCTCTTCTAGATGGCCTCTGAAGGCTTTGTAGAATGTAAGCTTCTTGACGGGAGAGCTGTTTACATTTTTTTTGGTCCTCAGCACACATTAAGTGTTTAATAAATACTAATTGACTGGTTATCTTAAAATTGACTCTCAATGGACAGAATTAATGGTGCTCCTTTGACTGTATCTTATAAGGCATCATTTTAGCTCCTATAGCTGTGGTAGAACTGAGCTCGTGAGCAGTAGTTCCTTTTTTAAGGTGCACAATGATCTTTCTGACTTGGAATCCTGGTATCTTCCATACCCACTGTTCTTCCAGACAGTGGGCTGTGGTTTTGTGGTCTCTGTTTGCTTTTTGTTTTCATCAGTTGGCACTTTGTTCCCAAGTGATGAGGCCAGTGTTAGAAAATACCACCTTCCTTATGTGAAGTGGTTTGTACCACAGATGAGGTCACAGAATCACAGAGTCTGAAAGCTTGGTGGGGGTGTCCACCATCTTGTACTGAATCAGTCTTTTCTATAATATAATGGGCAAAGGCTCATTTGGTCTATAACCTCTAGAGATGAGAAACCCCTGCATTGTAAAGGTCAATGTCTAGGGAGTCACAGGACCTGAGTTCAAACTCTACCTTGGTCATTTCCGTGTGGACTTAGGTAAACCTCAACTTCTCTAGGCTTCAATTTTCTCATCTTTAAGATAAGGTGGTTGGCCTAAAGAGGCTTTGAGGACCCTTATAGCTCTAGACCTATGGTCCTGTAATCTTCCTTCTCAAGGCTGCCTGTTCCATTCTGGAGCAGCTCTAATGGTTTAGAATTGGTTTTTTTTAATTTTTGAGACAAAATCTGTCTCTTGGCAAACACCACTCCAACCCCATTTTCTTTGCTTCCTAGGTCTGTTCTTTAGAGCCACGTAAAAATAATTGTGGGCAGTTAGGTGGTACAATGCATAGAGTGTCAGGCCTGGAATTAGGAAGACTCACCTTCATGAGTACAAATCTGACTTCAGACCCTTCCTAGCTGTGTGATCCTAGGCGACTCACCTAATCCTGTTTGCCTCAGTTTCCTCATCTGTAAAATGAGCTAGAGAAGCAAATGGGAAACTACTCCTGGACCTTTGCCAAGAAAACCCCAAATGGGGTCAGGAAGAGTCGGACACGACTGAAAAATGACTCAACAATAAGAAGTAGTTGAATCTCTTCTGGGATCATAGGTACAGCGATTTAGAGCTGGAAAGGATTTCCAACCTTCTCATTTTACAGATGAAAAATCTCGGTCCCAAAGAGGCTGAGCTACTTTCCCAAAGTCACACAGACAATAAGTGGTACAGTCCAGGTCTCTCCTGCCTCCAGATTTAGTCCTCAGTTTCCTTGGGCTCTGCCTTCAAGAAACTTACAGTCTGGGAAATAGGATGAAAAGCACACAAATAACTCTAGTGTAATTACCTCAAGAGAGGTAGGGACAGAGGGCCATAGGGGTTCAGAAGGTGCCTCAGCCAGTTGAGGTTGATGGAGAGAAGGATCTTTAAAGAGCTGAGTTTGGAGAGAGAGACAAGATTTGGGCAAGTGGAACTGGGGAAAGGAGAGTGGAGCACATCTGGGAAACAGCCAGCAATAATGGAATCATAGAATGTTAAACTGGAAGGGACTGGAGAGATCACTGGCTGCAAATTTCCTATTTTTAAAAAAGTTTTCTTAATATCTTTTTTTAAACATGACAGTCGTTTCTGGAAACCCCTCTATCCTTCTCTCTCTATTCTTCCCTCTTGCCTTTCAGATCAAATCCTCACTTGACGCAAAGAGAAATTAAGCAACAATCCCAATATAGTCAGCATATATGACAATGTATATGTAGCATCCTATCCCAGAAGTCTCCCACTTCTCTGTCTTGAGGAAACAGGGGGAGCAAACCTCCCTTGTTATCTATGAGGAACTAAGCCACAGAGAGGCAGGGCAAGTGACATAGCCAAGATCGTATAGGGTTTTTTGGCACTTTTACCCAGCACCCTATACTTTGCTTGGAGTATAGGATACATTACAAGGAAGTAGTGGGAGATAAGAATCATAGAAGAATTGGAAGAGATATCAGAAGTTATTTTGATTATTATTATCATAATCTAGTCCCATGCCTTATCTGAAGTTTGTGTCTCATATAGAACATTCCAGGTGGACAGCCATCCAGACTGAAGACCTTTAGCGATGGCAAACTCACCACATCCTAAGGCAGCCCATTCCAATCTTAGTACAATCCTAATTGTGAAGAATTTCTTCCTTTTACTCAGTCAAAATCTACCTCTCTGGAGGTTCTCTCTATTGGTCCTAGTTCTGCTCTTTGGGCTAAACAGAATAGGTTTAATGTTCTTTGTCCACGACAACCTAGGGATGTACTGGTAAATGTCTAACAATTGGCTAGCTCAAAAAAAGTGTGCACACAGTACACTTCTAAGTTTAATCTTCTTTATTAAAATGTTCTCTGTCACTCTCTTAATTATAGTTAATCCACATAACAATAAATCAAGCCCTGATTTGTAGAATTGCCAATTTCCAAGGCTTAAGTGCTCACACTGAAAATTTAATCATCAGCTGTTATGAGCAAATTCAAGCTGCCTCCAGCATATCCTTGCCAACCCTTTTAATATAGGAAGACAGAGCATATCTCCCCACCTTCACCACCCCATTTCCCCTTCCAATCCGTGACTTCTCATCATAGAAGCATAGATTGAGAGCTCGAGGGAACTATAAAGGCCATCCAGTCCAACCTTTACATTTTACAGGTGAAGAAACTGAGGCACACAAGGGTTAAGTGATACCCAAGGTCACACTGCATCAGAGGAAGGGTTTAAACTCATGTCCTCTGACTCCATCTTCTTCCCACCAACCCCAACTGGTCTCCACATGACATGAATTTGAGTCTCTTCGCCATCGCAATAGCTCAGGATTTTCTAGATGAAGTCTAACTAGGGTACAGTCCAGCATGACTCAGCTCCCTTGTCAAAACACTACTAGCCTTGGTGTAGCAGAATGAGTCCTGTATTTGCAGACAGAAGGCATGGATTCCAATCCCAATTCTGTTACTTGCTAGTGTGACCCTGGCTTTGTCCTAAGTTCTAGCTTCAGTTTCCTTATCTGTAAAATGAAGAATTGGATTTGATGTCTTCTGAGGTCCCATTTCTAGCTCCAAATGAAGGATTTTTTTTAAAAGCAAATTTTTCTCTTTTGTGTGCCATATCATACTCTTGACGGAGATTTACCAAACCCTTTCCCCCTTCCCTGACTTCCCCCTACCCCCCACAAGAACTCAATTCAGTAAACATTTAAGTGTCTTTTATGTACCAGACCCTGGAAATACAAAGACAAAAAAAATAGTCCCTGTCCTCAAGGAGCCTACATTCTATTAATATAAAAGGGCATACTTTCTCTCCATGTCTACCTTATTTATACTTGTAGCATTAATTTTTTGAGCACAGGTGTAGTACTTTTATCTTTATTAGATTTAATTTTATTTGATTCTTCCAATTGTTAAATGTTTTTTAAATTAGTTCTTCCTCTATAAATAGGAAGTAGAATGATTCACCTCAGGCAAGTTGAGGCCAGAGTAAGGAGAGCCAAAGAGGAGGCACAGAGGTGGGATTTTTATACAGTAGACAGTGGGGATCCATTGAAGGTTCTGAGCCGTACAAGTTACAGCACATAGACCTGGCAAAGCCTGCTTGTGCCCTGGCCACAAGCCACATGGGTAACCTTTCTGATGCTTATAGTAAGTTAGGTAATGTCCTGGTGACTTCCCAAAAAGGAGGGGTGCAGCTGTTTGGTTTCTCTGACCACTTCCAACTGCCCAGCACCTGGTTGCAGTGAGTCAGCATGACTGATAAGAAAACACATCCTATAAAGGGAAGTCGAGTGAAAAGACCTTCTTTCCCAAGGCAGGAGGACAATACAGAAGTGGAGCTTATCTGGGGATTAGCCTAATACCCCTCCCTACCACAGGCAAGGGAGCCTAGAGTGGCTTTCTGCCCCTAGGCCTAGATTGGCTGCCCAACATGGACCTTAAGCCAAGTATGACTGTGTAAAAACACCTCAAAAAGTGTCAGATATAATAAGGCAGAGTTATTGATACAGTATCTCATTTCCATTCCCATTTGAGCTCCTGAGCTTTGCTGGAGAAAGCCATGAAATTATGATGATTTCATCTACTTTAAGTGTAATCTGGACCTTCTACTGCCCCATACCCTTCAATTCTACTGCTATCTACTCCAGCACTTAAAAGAGTGTCTGGCACTTAGTAGGTACTTTGCACATGCTTGTTGACTTGACTGCCTTTCTTATTACCCAAAATGACTGTTTCAAACCCTTTCACCTCTTCTCGAGTGCCCAATCACCTACCATCTCTTACATATAGAGCAGGTGACTTGACCTCTTACATTGTTAAGAAGATTGAGGCCTTACGAGAGAAGTTCCTCCATTTTCACCTCCTCCACACCTCAACACTTCTCAGTACCACCCACTCCTTTCTCCTTTCTTTCTGGTTAAGAAAAATCCCTACTCCTCACTAAGGCCAATCCTTCCTGCACCATTGAGCCCATTCCTGCCTGTATTCTCTATGACCTTCCTCCATCTGTCTTTTCTTCTCTTATCTATTTTTAATTTATTCCTTTCCTTTAGTTTCTCTACTGGCTCCTTTACATCTGGTTATAGACATAATCAGCTCTCTTCCCTAAGTTTAGGAAAGGATACAAACACCAATAGGACAACTGCATTATTCCTACCTTGTTAAAGCTGATATACACTTTTAAGAATGGTAAATAATGTAAGCTGTAAATAATGAAAGCCATAAACAATGTAAACCAGAAATAATGTAAGTTAAATATTTCAATTACAGTCTTTTTTTGTTCTTACAGCCAATTTTTTCTTGAGTATCTACTTCTCTTTGCCAATTAATTTTATAACTTAAGAATATATAATTTTTAAAATGTTGCAAACCACTGTCTACAAACCATTATTTAATAATATGCTCTAGAATTCTGCCTGGAGTTGAAGTCAGGCTCACTGGCTTATAGTCTACAATCTCCATTTTCATCCCTTCCATCTTCCAGAGTGCTTTAAAGACATCACTTCAGCAATCCTTTAGTGCACTAGCATGGGGTTCATTAAATTCATCAAGAATGCCCAGGTGTCCTCTTCCTATCTCTTTAACCTGTTTTGGATTCCAGCTCTTTGTTACCTTTTTGTGTTCAGTTCTTCCCAGGCCAAGGATCATTCTCCTTGAAAGAGAGAACAGGAGCAAAATAAGCATTGTGTAGTTCTGCCTTCTCTCTCTGTCATCCATCAGCATTATTCTAACTTATCTGGGCAGTGGTCCTATCCTTTCTTTCCTTCTCCTGCTGCCCCATCATAGTTATTACCAAGCCCTTTTTGTTGTCTCTGGCATTTGGTCACCAATGACAGCTCGTTCTGAGTTTTAGTACTCCTGACCACTTTTACATGACTTTGCCCCTGAGTTTGTCCTATCCATATTTACTATCCATATTTCATACATATACTTTTCTTTTTTTAAAAAAAAATGACTACATCTCCCTATCTTGCCTAGGCTGGCAATGTCATGACTACCCATGGGCTCTGATTAGCATGGGGGCTTTAACTGGCTCCTTTTCTGATCTGGACTGGTTTGCCCTTTCCTTAAGCAATCTGGGGACTCTGCTCCTAGAGACTCACCATATTAATGTTGAACTTAACACAGCCCTGATTGGCTTAGCCCACCTCTGCAAAGAACTTAAGAGGTCAAGACATCCACCAGCCTCAGTCTCCCTGATTGTGTGCCACCACACCTGGCCTCTCTACAATTTTTTTTTAATCCAAGTTAGTCGGTGGGCATCCTTAGCAGTTTCTTTAAACAACTCCTTTTCTTAGCATCATTACAAGATGGCAGTGCTGGGGTCATCTAGTCTAACACCTCATGAAGAAACTTAAGACAAGAGAGGTTAAGCAACATGCCCAAGACCATAGAGGTAGTAAATGCCAAAGCTAAGACTCAACCTCAGGTCCTTCGACTCAAAATAAATGCTTCCCCTACCGTTGTCTCTCTTCCCCATTAGAATGGTTTCTCTTTGTGTTGTCAGAATGTCATTCTTGAGAGTCTCCTCTCCCTGCCCTCATGTCTTTTAGGATCACTCCCCTGTAGCTTTAGGCTTGGGATTCTCTCTCTGCTCCCCCCAAACTTGTAAAACAAGCCTTCTCCAAGGCTAGGATGCATATTGGAAGCCCCGACTTTCCTTTTTTTGTCTCACTTGTCCCTAAGGTTCCCATCATTTCTACTTCAGTGACCAGTTTCCTTTTGGTCAGAATCAGGTCCAAAATAGCAGTTCCTCTTGCTGTTTCCTCTGCCTTTTGAAGAATGAGTCTAGTCTTATAGGAAGATTTAAGACAACAGAAATAGCTAGAATGTTATGTACTGTTGAGTAAGTCCATCTGAGAGATACAAAACAAGGTACTATGGTTAGTCTAAAGGGGAAACTGACATTGAGGTTATGATCCTAGTCACCTAGGTACTATCAATAGAAATAGGGAAGTGGCAGGGCAGGAGAGGCCAACATAGAGGACAGGATGAGTCAGGATTTGGACATGCTAGAGTTTGAGGCAGAGGATAGTGTGCTGAGCCTGGGTTCAAATTTGACTTCAGATACTAGCTGTGTGACTTGGAGTGAGCCATTTCACCTTCGTCTGCCTCAGTTTTTTCAACTGTAAAATGGGGATAATAACAGCACCTACCTTTCAGGGTTGTTATGAGGATCGAGTGAGATAATATATGTAAAGTGCTTAGCATAGTACCTGACACAGAGTAGGTACTGTGTCAGGAGATCCAGGTGGAAATATCTAATAAGCAATATGAGAGTAGAACTCAGGGGAGAAGTGAATATAGAGGCAAAAATTTGGGAGTCACCTGCAGAAAGGTGATAGCTGAAATCATGGGAGCAGATGAGATTTGCCTAGAGATAGAGTATACAGAGGCAAGGATCAGGTTTAGACCTATGGGGAAGACCCATTTTGTTGTTGTTTTTAAATAGATTTTTATTGACATCTTTTATTTTTATATCACCTAAATTTTCCACCATATCCCCTCCCCCTTCCTCTCCCCAAGAGCCATCAAATACAACAAATATTGTGTTTATTTATAAAAGAAAAAGGAAGAAAAAGGGGGAGAAAATAGCAAAAGCAATCAATAAATTAAAAAAAAATCTGACCACATGTACAGTGTTCTACACTGTTTCCACAATCTGGCTAGCAGCTTCTGTGGGGGTGCAAGATCCACCCATGGCCAGCACCCAGAAAGCTGCCAGCA
>CM053624.1:30588179-30650396 GCA_028646595.1 Phalanger gymnotis | reverse complement strand
GGTGCTATCAGTGTTATCAGTGGTGCCGCTGCCGTATACCTTTTGTGGTGACCGCTCGCTCAGTGGCTTTTCCTGTCCAGCACCTCATAGAGCCTGAAGCATAATGCCACACGTAAGCTTCTCCAGAACCACCCACGATATGGGGGGAACAGAAACACAGCACCTAAGCAAAGTTCCCCAGGAACATAGACCCTCAGAAAGGAGGGAGGGAGGGAGGGAGGAAGGAAGGAAGGAAGGAAGGAAGAAAGAAAGAGAAAAGGGTAATTAAGCTTGGAAATGTAGTTGTGGAGCCAGGTTCTGAGAGGCCATCCTCTGTGTCTATCAAAATCTTACTCATCCTTCATAGGACCATGGGATTCAGAGCTGGAAGAAGGGGGTATGCTGGAGGCAGCTCATACTGGCTGGCAAGAGCTCACATTTTCAGTGTGAGCATTTACAGCTCAGAAATGGGCAAACACCATGAATCAGGCCTTGATGTATTGTTTCGTTGATTGTCTAGACTTGGGAAAGTGATGCAGAAAATGTTAATGTGCAGATTATGCCTAAAAATGTATCATGTGTACCTTTTTTTCTTTCTGGAGAGCTGGTGGCTAAGCATTTACCAACTTGCTTCTGGCTAGCAGGGATCTTAGAGACTCATTTTATAACTGGCAGAACTAAGACCAGGAGAGAGGAAGTGTGCCCAAGGTTGCACAGCTGGTGTGGGTTCGGCTCCCAAGGTCGGTGCTTTTTTTAGGACCCAGTTAAGGTCACGCCCTTTGGGCTTTTCCTATCTGCTCCAGGCCACAGCCTTAGAACCCTTTTGGGGGACCCTTAATTATCACTTGCCTCGAGTTGTCAAGTCTCATGGCTGCCTGTGCAACACACACCGTGTTCTCTTTGTGAACAAAGACGATGTGATGTCTCTGGCCTGTGTCCTCCCAGGGCCCAGCACAGCCCTTAAAGGTGGTTCTTGGGGGAGGAACGTCTTCCTGTTGGCCGCTAGGCCTCTCCCTGATGTGTAAGGCAGGCACAAAGGAGAGAAACGAGGAGCAGAGCAAGCCTGAAACTCTCCCAGGCCCCCTGACTAATTCATTGTTCTAATCTCCACTGACCAGACTCAAAGATCCCTAAGACCTTAAGGGGACATAGTAGTTCAGCTGCTTAGGAGAAAGAAAAAGGCTAATGTAGTCATATGAACTCAAACTTTCCTCCTGGGTCTAGACCTGATTAGTAGGATTAGAAGTGGAAGGGACGTCAGAGGCATCTGAGTCAACACCTTCATTTTACAGATGAAGAAACTGAAACCCAAGTCACACAGCAAGGGAGTGGCTGGAGCGGGATTTGAACTCAGGTCTTCCTGATTCTCCACCCCATGCTTTTTCTCTTGTACCAAGCTGCCTCCATAGGATGCCCTCTCCAGGGTCAGAGGGAAGCTCACTGCAGCTTGGCTGGAACCTTTGAGAGAAGCACTTGGAGGGGCCCTTTGTTTGCTGGGGCTGAGGGCCTGGGCTCTGCCAAGGGCTCTGTGCCCTTGCAAGGGCAAGACTTCATCCATCCTTTCCAGATGATGGTCTCTCTTTATTCGCAGGATGGAGAATCTCTTTGTGAATCGCTTCATGCACATGTTCCAATCTTCCTGGAGTGACTTTGCGGACTTCGAGAAAATCTTTGTCAAGATCAGTAACACCATTTCAGGTAGGCTGCCTATCTGGGTGTGTGGCATGCCTTCTCCCTGCAAAGTGAGAGTATCCCTCCTTGGCACCAAGGAGAACAGGATAGTTTTCTTACCTTGACCTCTCCTGAAAATTGGCAAAGGGCCCAGGGATGCCAGCTCCAGAAATACACCTGGAATGGGATGGGCGGGCAATGGGTCCTGGTATGATAGGATTCCCTATTTCCTTTGAAGTCCAGCTCAAAACCACGTGCTATATGAGACCTTACCTGATCCCCTTGGCCACTGGTGCCCTCCCCTGCCCATTCTCTGTCTCTCCGTGTATCTCTCTCTCTCTCTTTCTCTAGACAGATGGATTGATGGATGGACAGGTACACAGACAGATGTAGAAAGATAGATCTAGATAGATATCTACTATACACACATATGTGAATATATCTGCATAGACAGATAGGCACACATCTTCTGTTGGAAATCATATTTGTTCCCTAAGGGCTGGATGGGGATAGGGATGGGACCTATGATTTAATTGGTATAAGGAACTCGCTGGTGAGGAAGCTTCTTCTGCCGATGTAGATGGGCACCTTCTCTGTGATTCATAGTCTCTGAGAGTTGCCTCCAGTTCTGAGAGTTTGGGTGACTTGCCTGAGGTCACATGGGCAATAGGTATCAGAGGCAAGTCTGGAACCCAGGTCTCAGGATCAGGAACTTTTCCATTTTTGACTTCGCAGTGCCTAACACATCAGAGATGCTTAATCGATGCTTGTTCATTGATTGGTTGATTGATAAAGACAGAATCATGATCAAAGATACGCCTGTAGCTGGATAGAGGGGTTGGTTCTATACCCTATCCCTACCAAGGGCTTCAGTTCACTGGAGGGTCAAGAAGAGAGGTGGGTCACACTTTTCTTTTTGGTAGGTTAGAACCCCTATGGGGCTTCTGACTGACTAATCAGGCTGATTAGTAGCAGTCTGAGTCAAGAGACAGCCCCATGGTACGGCTGTGCTGGTCCTGACCTAAACCCCTGGAGACTTACCCCAAACCATCCCCAGAAGATTCATACCTTTGGGTTTCTTTGTATTGCTCGAGAAGCTAAAACCCAAGTTGGCTCTGGCTGGTCTGCTCCTGGATCCCAGGGGCTGTCAGCTAGCTGGCTGAGCTAGGAGGTGGCAAGGACTCAGAAAGGCGCTGTTTCCCTCATAGAATATGTCATGAAGCACTGGCAGGAGGATTTCATGTTTGGCTACCAGTTTCTGAATGGATGCAACCCAGTCATGATCCAGAGATGCACCAAGATCCCAGAGAAGTTCCCAGTGACCACGGACATGGTGGAATGCAGCCTGGAGCGGCAGCTGACCTTGGAAGAGGAGATCCAGGTAGTAGCAGCACACTGGCCCAATGGCTGCTTTCCTTTCTCACTTTCATTACTCATAGAAAGTTAGCTCTTTGGGGCAGGGATGATTTTGTTTCTCTTGTATCTTCAGTGCTGCGTGCCTTGCCTGGGACAGAATGATTATTGTTCAGCCATTTCAGTTGTGTTCAACTATTTGTGACCCCATTTGGGGTTTTCTTGGCAAAGACGCTGGAGTGGCCATTTCCTTCTCCAGTTCATTTTACAGATTAGGAAACTGAGGTAAAAAGGATGAAGTGACTTGCCAGATCTTAGTCATGCCAAAATTGTCCCTCTCTCAGCTATGATATGCCTTAGAGTAGGAGTTCTTAACTTTTTTGTGTGTCCTGGACCCTTGAGAAGTCTGGAGAAGCCCATGGAATCTTTCTCAGAATTACGTTTTTAAATGCATAAAATAAAACACCGAGGATTACAAAGGAAACCAAAGGGTAGTGAAAATGAAGGCAATTGTTTTCCCACCCAATTTCACAGGCCCACTGAAATCCACCCATACCTGAGGTTAAGAATCCCTGATCTATTGCAGAATATTTTTTTTAATAGCTTAAGACTGCACTAAGACTTCTGGTACACCCTGTGAATAGTAAAATGTCATATGATCAATCACGTATTCATGTTATCATCATAACATCATTGTCAAAAAGAAATAGCACGGTGCTGTAAATGGAGAGCTGGCCTCGGAGCCAGGAAGACTTGAGTTCAGGTCTCACCGGTGCTGACACATACTGGTTGTGTGACAAGCCTGATGGAGTCAATTTTAAACTCTAAGTAAGTATCTAAGACATTAAGTTGCAGATAAGGTTCTGACCTGCATTAATAGAGGGACTTTTTCTCTTGGGATGTCTCTTACCAATGAAATGGTAGATCCAGACTGAGACTCCATCTCTCTTCCTATCCTACTGTTGTCAGCAATAGCTCACGTGTCTTCTTCTTTAACAATCCGGGTTGACTGACTTGCCCAGGGTCACCCAGCTAGTGTCTCAGGCCACCCAACTCCAGGGCTGGTGCTGGTGTTCTCTCCACTGAGCCGCCCAGCTGCCCCAGGAGCTCATACTTCAATAGCACTTAGCAGCAGCTCCTCAGACCGACAGAAAGCATACAGTCCTGGCATGATTATCCCCATTGAGCAGACGGGGAAGCCAAGGCACTTGCCCGTAGTCACATTCTCTAAGTCCAGTGCTTTGCCCCCTACCCCGAGCTGATGGGAGGACCTGCCTCTTTGTTTTATAGATGAGGATTCCCTAAGGCTGAGTGGGGATTTGAACCCCAAACTCTGACTCCAGTGTCAATGATCTGCAGCCAGAGATTATCTGGTTCAACTTCTCACAGAGCCATTGGGTTCCATTCTGGTCCAAGAACCAGTCATTATTATTATTTACAATTTGGATGATAATTAAGGCAAAAAGTAATTTACATTTCCATAGCACTTTAAAGCTTATAAAATGCTTACCCTTCAGCAATCCTGTGGGATAGGATGGTGCATTGGTAACTAAGGTGGGGCTGCAGGTGGGGCCAATGAAGGGAGGTCTGATTATATCTTAGCTCCCAAGTAAGCCCAAAACCCCTAGCTACTAGGTGCTAAGCCTATGTGGGTGTGAAGCCCCCAGGGTCCTAAGGGGAGTTGCTAAGACCAGAGCCAATAGTAAGAGCTTAAGTTCTGGTGCCTCAAATGACGTGGCTAAAGAGTACATAAAAAGAGAAGACAGATCTATTTGCTTAGGGCTCTCACTCTTGGCAGTGTGCTGATGTGTAGACTCTGGGCAGCTGTAGTTAAGAGCCTTCCAGCTTGTAAACCCAGATGTTGGGACTTTGTCAAACCCTGGTAACTATGCATTGAGATTTGAATCAGACAAGGTCTGTCTGCTGATGTTTATAATTTGTTTGTATTTGCTCTGAAGTTCAGGGTGCTGGCTTTTTCCCCACAACTAAGTGAATGCTATTTGCATGCTGGATTAAAGTGAGATTGTTAACTCCGTAATGCTACTTTCCTTAGCAGAGCAGATCAAAAGGGCTTGCAGCATTCCTGTTGTTGGGCTTGTGTTCATTTTTCACCCCCACAGCAGCTGCTAGCCCAATTGTTGCAACAGATGGGCGAGTATTAATATCATCCCCATTTTAGAGATGAGCAAACTGAAGCTGTGGAAGTTATGTGTCCGGGATCTTTGCCTCCCATCCATGTGCAGCTGCCTGTGGGAACCTGCCTAGTATTGTCAACATTGGCTCCTGCTCCTCCCTCCATTTGGCATTAGATACTCCATTCCGTTCCTGTTCCTTAGTCCACAGCATTCTTGATACTGGCTGACAGCCACAGCCTCCGCTTTTGGCATCCCATTCTTGAACCACCCAGCACTATCAGAGACAGCCCAGTGAGCCTCACCCCAGCCTCCTCAGTCCCCGTGGCTATCCAGTGATAAGACCAAACAGGCTGTCATGCTGAAGGCAGGCAGTCAATAAGCCAGCGAGGGCCTGTTACATACCTGGTATGGTGCCAAGAGCTGGGGCTACAAAGAGGCAAAAAACCATCCCTGCTCTCCTAGAGCTCCTAGTCTGATGGGGGAGACAATGTGCAAACGGCTATGGACAAACAAGATAGAGACAGGATAAATGGGACATCTTAATAGAGGCAAGGCGCCAGCCTTGAGAGGCTTGGGAAGGGCTTCCTGTAGAAGGTGGAACTTTAGCTGAGTCTAAAAGGGAGTCTCTGAGGAGGTGGAGATGAGGAAAGAGCATTCCATAGAGAGGATGAATGCCCAGAGATGGGAGGGGAAGTATCTTGTTCAAGGAAAGGCCAGTGACCCCGATCACAGAAAACCAGTAGGGAGGGAGGGATATGAGGAATAAGAATGTTAGAAGGAGAGTCAGGGCACGGGGGAGTTAGGAAGGACTTTGAATGCCAAGCAGGATTTCATGTTTGATCTTGCAGGTGATAGGGAGGTGACTTGACAAGACCTGGACTTTAAGAAGCAGACTTATTCTGTCTAGCTTCAGGAGGCAGAATTAGGACCCGTGGGTAAAAGCCACAGCCTGTAAGATTTCTGCTCCATAAAGAAGAAGCATGTTCTAACAATTAGAATTGCCCAACAATGGAACTCACTCCATCACTGGCAGTGGGCAGGCAGAATAAGAGATTAGGTGATAGTTTTCTCTCTCAGGAGAGAATTTCAGGAAGGAAGTTTGGGGTTGCTCAAATGTAAGTGAAGGAAGCGTGAGAGCCAATGAATCATGTGTTTAAATAATGCTCCAAAGTGTACAAAGTACCCTTCTCACTACCCTCTGAGGTGGCCAATGTATGTATTATTAACCCCATTTTACATATGAAGAAACTGAGGTTTACCGTGTCTAATGATTTATCCAGGGGCACAGAGCTAAGAAGCGTCAGAGCTGGGACTTAGACCCCAGGCTTCTGCATCTGAGTCCTCTACACCATCCTGCTGCTGGGCAAATAAAACTCAGCTTGGTGACATGCTCATTGTACAAAAATGTCTCAGAGAAACCAAACAACTCCCTGAAACCTTTGATAAAAGCAGCCATGGCTAATTGGCAGACCCCTCCCTCAGCACCACTATGGCTCTTCGGGTAATGCCAATTGCCTTATCTCTCCAGACATCCCAGCTTGTCTGAAGTGCTCATAACTAAATACAGCTGCCAGCTGTCTGTGTGAAGGACAGCAGGACTTTTACTTCCCTGGTCTTGGACACTGTTCTTCTCTCAGTATAGCCTAGGACAGCGCTACCCTTTTTTTGGCTGCCTATGTTATCTTCCAGCCTCTTCCACAGTGTTGGTGCTGGGCTGGGGGTTCGAGGTGAGAGGGTAGAACAAGGATGGTAGAGGTGTTGGAGGACAAGTCAGAAGCTTAGGGTTTCATGGCAACCCCTCCCATTCTCTGTCAAGGAACCCACTGCTTGAATACTTTGGGGATGGGGTTGGGAGATATGGAGATTAGCCTGACCTAGCTCCTCTCCGTTGACCAAGATTTAATGTTACTGGATTGTTGATCAATCTTTGAGGTTCCTTCAAGGCTGAATAGAAATTGAAAAATTGACTTCTAATTGAGAAAATATACCTGTTTCCTATCATCACAGAGGTGAAATTATGGACACTGAAAATTACTCATCCTGTTAGACACAGTCATTGGGGTGGTTAGTTTTACTTACCTGCTTTTTTTTTTCCTTTTCCTCTTTGTAACAGGGGGTGGCTCAGTGGGTGGGGGGCAGGGCTATATTCAGATATTAAAGTGATGTGAAAACAAAAGTTATCAATATAAACAGGTCTAAAATTTTCAATAGAAAAAAGAAAAAGTGACTTCTCTTCCTTTTGATAGCAAGGTAACATCTTCATAGTGGACTTCGAAATTCTGGATGGCATTGATGCCAACAAAACTGACCCATGCACACTGCAGTACCTGGCAGCCCCCATCTGTCTGCTGTACAAGAATCTAGAGAACAAAATCGTCCCCATTGCCATCCAGGTGGGTTGGTCCTAACATGACACCGGGCTAGGTCTGTTAGCATTCTGATTGTGAGGGTAAGATGTGTGCTTGCCACTTAGCAACAATTAATGGGCAACCCTTCTTTGTATGCCTTGTCTTGGTGAGGGGAGGGTCAGTGCAAGGTCTGGAAGCCCTTACCAAGCTGTGAAAATGTCAGATATGGGCGTGACGATGGTCAAGTGTGCCTCTCATTTGAGAACGGGCTTAGCTAAATCCTGGGAGGCTCATGGACAACTTGACCATTGAGTAATGACATTTTTATTCACTATAACTCTTGAAGGCAATTCCTGAGTTGTGGAGGGATCTCAATATGTACCAGCAGAGGGAGCACCCACAAGGAAAGAAAAGGAGAAGAGGTGTGAAACAACAGCTCGAGGGATTGAAAGTGGGGTTAGGGTTGGTTTGTGGTTTTTAGGCCTAGGAAGATTGGCGCATTCTTATAGGTGTGTGTCATTCTACTCTCCCACAGCCCCATTCACCATCCTTGTAACTTTCCAAACCCAAATACGCCTCCCTCGCCACTCTTTCCGCTCGTGTGTGATCTCCCGATGTTAAAACAGAAGCATCTTGAAGGCAGCGCCTGTCTTCACTTTTATATTTACATCCCCGCACTTAGCACCTAGTAGGCACTGAGTAAAAGTCCCCCACCACATTCATTCAGTCATGCATTCATTCATAGGCAGAGGAGGGTATAACAGGAGAGAGGAAAATGTGGAATATGGAAGAAAGAGATGGGTGAGCCAGAGAACAGAGTCCTGGAGGGGAGCAAAGGACATCAGTATGAATGATGAATATTGAGAAGGATTTTGGAGAGACCGCCTAATCTCAGAGATACAAACAAAGGTGGAATGGCCCAGTCCCTTCCCATAAGTCTCCTAGAGGGAGAATACCCAAGTACAGAGTGACCAAACAAGGTAGAGTGAGATAAACACTCAGGGGGAGTCATACAAAGACTTGGCAGGAGAAATGTGGAGAAGTAACCTTCATTTCAGAAGATCTGGGGGGTTTCTTCCCATTCTCATGGACTGGAGAAAAGGGGAGTGGAAAAAGCATTTATTAAGCACCTGTTGTTTGCCAGGCAGTGCTACAGATGTTACTCATCTGATGTACACAACAACCCTGAGAGGTTGGTGCTGTTATTACTCCCATTTGACAGTTGGGGAAACCGAGGCAGACAGAGGTTAACTGAGTTGCTTAGCATCATGAAGCTAAGAAGCGGCTTAGGCTAAATTTGAACTCAGGTCTTCCTAAACTCCAGGTCCAGCGCTCTATCCATTGAGCCATCTAACTATCTAGGCCGAAAGAAAAGTAGAATATTCCAGAGGGGGACAACACCAGGATCTGCTACCTTGTAGGCTCCAGGGTTGAAAGAAGACTTCAAAAAGTCATCTCATCTACTTCCTAGCCTCCCAGAAGTCACAATGTAACCCCCTCATTGGATAGATGAGTAAGCTAAGGCCTGGGGAGACTGTGACTTGTCTAAGGTCAAACAGATAAGCCAGAGGCAGGATTTGAACTCAGGTCTTCTGTTTACAAAGCACTGCTCTTCCCTCAGATCAGAATTCATTAACACCAGTCCCAAACGCTATGCTTTTCTTTGCTTCTTTTTAATAATAATAGTATAAATTTGGAAAATGCTTTATCCTTTTTCATGGCACCCAACAAGAGGGCCAGGAAAGGTGTAATGTGAGATCTGGCTGAGAAGGGTTGAACCAAGCAGGGAAGCATGGTTTTGAATGCCACAAACAATTCAGGTCCAGAGGGTCGATGGCATCCTGATATACTCCCTATGTCACATATATGCGTACCTGCATATACATGTACATTCATGCACACATCCCACATGGCTGTCACCATTTCTTTTGTCAATAGACGAAATGGTGGAGAGAGAGAAATCAGAGCCAAGGAGATAGATTTTTTTGGTGGGGGGGCAGGGGTGGAGGGAGGTCAGTCATGCCATTTTACCTTTATGTCTTCACCCTGCCCCCCAGGGGATTCTATTGGAGTGACCATTTCCCCCACCTCCCTCCCTCTCCTCTTCAACTGGGTCCAATGGCCCAACTCCCTCGCCCAGTGAAATGTACAATCAAGCTCTTAAAGCTTATGTTTAGGTGTGACTGAAGGGACCAACTTTAGGTCTGGCAAGGGAGACGTGAAGAGTGATTTGTTCAGAAGCAGGGCCCTTCTGGTACCAAAGGCAATGTGGGAAGTGGAGACATGACTGGCCCATGCTCACACAACCAGTGGCAAAACTGAGCCTAGAAGGCAGGCTTCCTGCCTCCCAGTCCAAAGCTCCATCCACTGCCCGAAATGCTTATGTCTAAAGATAATTAAGCCTTAGGAAGGCAGGTGGAATCAGGAAACTGATCAGCAACTGGAACCAACCACAAAATTTCCCTGAAGGATGAAATAAAGGAGTATTTTAGCATTAGTAAGCAAATGTGACTCACTGAGTCAGGGAAAAAAGGAAGGAGCTGATGTTTCATTCAGCATTGAAATGAGGAGAGATATTTCACAGAACCAAAGGAACAGGAAACCAAAATTTAGGACACAACTCAACCAACACCAGAAAGGTAAATGGTTCTTAACCTTTTTTTGTATCATTGACCCTTTTCGGCCTATGGACTCCTCAGAATAATGTTTTTAATGCACAAAATAAAATACATAGGAATATACAGGAAAGCAATGATATTGAAATAGAGTTATCAAAAAAAGATTTAAAAAGCAAATCCATTGACCCTCTTAAATCTATCTATGGACCCAGGTTAAGAACCCCTGGTTTAGAATTTAGACTGAATTTGTTCCTCATGGGTCAGAGCTGAGAATCTGGGACTTACTCAGAAGGGGATATTTGTAGAACTAGAAAAGCAGTAGGAGGGACAATGGGATGGGTCGGCATTAGGGGATCTCCCAGGGCTCTGGTCTTGAATCTCAAGAAAAGCTGCTTTGAGAAGCTTTCTGTCCTCCTTAATCAGTGATAGGTAGGCACAAACCTGAGTTATGGAGGCATTTGGTGCAAGGGACGGGATATTAGACTGAGAGACAAGAGTCCTGGGCCCTAGTCCTGACTTTGCATGAGGTTGGACAATTTTGGAGAGTCTAGACAAGGGCAACCAAGATAGCAAAGGGCTTTGATTGAGTCCATGTCATATGAGGGTCAGTGGAAGGAAATGGAGATGTTATCCTATAGAAGAGAAGACTCAGAGGGGACATGGGAGCTGTCCTCAAACCCTGGAAGGGCTGGCAAGTAGAAAAGGGATTAGCTTTGTTCTGCTTGACCCCAGATGGCAGAAGCAGGATCATTGCGGGGGGTGGGGTGGGTGGTGGGTGGTGGGGGAGGGGTGGGGGCGGGGGGGGGGGGAGGGGTGAGACATAAAGAAACACTTTCTAACAATTCAAGCTGTCCAAAGTGGAATGGGTGACCTCAACAGGTGAGGGGTTTCCTCCTCCCTGGAGATCTTCATCCAGAAGCTGGATGACTCCTTGTCAAGTAGGTTATAGTGAAGATTCTGTTTTGGGTAGGGCTGAACTAGAAGGCACCTGAGGTCTTTTCCAGCTCCCAAATTCTGTAATTCCATTTACTGTTTCCCCTCTTTGGATTTCCACTTGTAAAATGAGGGAGTTAAACCAGATGGTGACTAAGTTTAGACTTGCCCTGTAAGACTAGATCATCATTAACAGGTGTGCCCTAGGAGCCAGGCATCCTAGCTTTTTTTTTCTTTTTCTAACTTTTCAGATTAATCAAACTCCAGGAAATGATAATCCCATTTTCCTCCCTTCTGATGCAAAGTATGACTGGCTTCTGGCCAAAATCTGGGTTCGATCTTCTGACTTCCATGTCCACCAGACCATCACTCACCTCCTACGAACGCATCTCATGTCTGAGGTGTTCGGCATTGCCATGTTCCGGCAGCTCCCGGCTGTGCACCCTATTTTCAAGGTATAACAAGTTGTCTACCTCACTTCCAGAGAAACTCAGGTGAGAAGGGACCTTGAAGAGAGAATGGGAAAAAAAGGGGGAAAAGAGGAGGTAAGAGGGGACAAGAGAAAAATGAAAGTAGACAAATTAAAACAGGCAAGATTGTGGTTGATATAAGGAAGGACTTCTCGACTAATGAAGTCATGAAACACTAGAATGGGATGGATAAGGAAGATATGGAGGGCATGGCATTCCTATGCTCAGAGATTTAAAAAAAAATTCAATTAAAAGGCATTTATTTTCTCCATCTCCAACAAAATCCTTGTTAACAAATATGCATAGTCAAACAAGGTAAATTCCTACATTGGCCACAACCAAAAATATGACTCCTTCATATTGAGTCCATCATATCTCTGCCAGGAGGTTGGTAGCATTCTTCATCATTGGTCATCTGGAATCATGTTTGGTCATTGCACTGGTCAGAGTTCTTAATTCTTTCAAAGATGTCTGACTTTACAAAATTGTTGTCACTGTATAAATTGTTTTCCTGGCTCTTCTTATTTCCCTTTGCATCAGCTCATACAAGTCTTCCCACGTTTCTTTGAAACTGTCCCTTTCATCATTTCCTACAGCACAGTAGTATTCCATTACATTCCTGTGCCATCTTGCTGGGCACCCCTCGGTTTCCAATTTTTTGCCGCCACAAAGAGTTGCTATAAATATTGTTGTATGCATGAGTCCTTCTCTTCTTTCTTTATTTTCCTTGGCATCCCAAAGTTCTGAAAAACTTTGTCTTGTGTAGTTTAGCTACCTGAAGGCAGGAGGAGGGATTTTGGAGTTCCTTCCTAGCTTCAGGATGCTCCCATTTAGCTCTTCATTCCATGAGATTCAGTAAAGAGGAATTTCCTGTACTGTGTGATTCATTCAAAAATTTGACACATATATATCTAGCTATTTCTCGGCATGGTGCCTGGCTCTCGGAATTCATAGACAAAAATCAAACCAGTTGAGGCCTTTGAGGTGGCAGATATATGGTACACATAAAACAACGTGAGGACCCCAGGATGGAAGAACCAGGACAAAAGGAAAGCCATGTTTTCTGGCCTTTGCATAAATAGTGGCTTGCTTCTCTAGGCCACCAGTGATCGCTGATGGCTGAAAATTAAATTTTATACTCTTCTGATTATGCGTTAGTATCATTCTGTGTCACTTTAGTGCCCAGGGGAAGAATACAGTGTACTCAAATCAATAGGCATGGAATTTTTTTGGCGGGTGTCTCCTAGAGCAGGTATCTCAACCCTTTACAGCCCCACAAGCCATAATATGTTGCCCTTTTGTTCGGGGAAATAGGTGACTGGATTAGAGTCTTTGTAAAGAGAAATAAAGGTTTAGATAATAGTGTAAAGAAATGAGTGTGACCTATTTAAAGCAAACATGCAAAGTGAGTTTGAGACAGCTGCTCTGGGGCACCCGCCAGAGTTAACATACTGCTTAGAAGCGTCAGCTGGCCCAGCACCAGCATGAGGGCTCTGGTGGGGTACGGGAAGGGCCATTACCTCATGAGATATCATTATAGTGGACCCTAGGTCTGACTTGATTTCTCATCTCCTCCACAGCTCCTGGTGGCTCATGTGCGCTTCACTATCGCCATCAATACCAAGGCCAGAGAACAGCTCATCTGTGAGTGTGGCCTCTTTGATAAGGTAGGCTTCTCTTTCCTTTTCTCCTTCTACTTCTCCATTGCCCAGTCCTACTCTCTAGAGCAGACTGAAGAATGCCATTCTTCTTCTACGCTTCAATTTTCTGAGGGTTCCCAATTCAATCTTAAATGCCAGTAATGTTCAACAAACAAAAAGCAAGGAATTGTATTAAGTGCTGAGAGTTTAAAAAAAAAGATAAAAACAATACTGTTCCTGCCCTCAAGGTGCTTATATTCTATTGGGTGAATACAACATGTACACACAAGGTGATTTGAGGAGGCAAATGGCACAAAAGACTAGGGGGATCAGGAAAGAAGTCCTGAGCTAAGACAATGATGCTGAGAGTAAGTGTATTCCTCCTGAGCCTTATGCAAATGTATGGAGGTAGGAGATAGCATTGAAAAAGCTCAATTTGGCTGGACTTCAGTCTACGAGATGGAGAGAGGTGAGACGAGGCTTAAGACATAGGTTAGGGCCAGATTTCTGAGAGTTTTAAATGTCAGACTGAGGAGTTTGCCTTTTATGTAATGGGTAATACTGAACATTTCTGGAAGGGGAGTGACATGGTTAGATCTGGGTTATAAGAGGATTAAATGAAGAGAGAAAAGACTGAAGATGTGGTGACCAAGGCAAGAGGTGATAACTTGGGTGGTGACTCTGAGTGGAGAGAAGAGAACAGATGTGAGAAATATGGAAGTAGAATGGGCAGGACTTGGCACCTGGTTGTATATGAAGTATGAGGAAGAGGGAATAGTTAAAGATGAGTCATTTCTGGAAGGATGGTGGTGCTTTCAACAGAAATAAGAAAGTTTGGAGGAAGGAGAATGAGGATGAATTCTGTTTTCAACATGTTGAATTTGAGATTCTGATGGGTCATTCAGGGGTCATTCATGTGGGCCCAGGGCGCAGAAGAGATGTTAGGGATGGATAAATACGTTTGGGAGTCATCTTTGTAGAGAAGGAGCTGGACAGGGCCTTGGCAGACACCCAAACTTAGGACAGATGACTACTAATACAGCAAAGGAAACTGAAAGAGAACAGTCCAAAAGTTGGGAGAAGCCACCAAGATACAGCAGTGTCATGGAAGCCATGTGAGGAGACAATGTCTAGGAAGAAGTTAGGTCAAAAATTGCAAAGACGTCCAGAAAGATGAGGACTGAGAAAAGGCCACTGGATATAGCCATTTGTAAAATTATTGGCAACTTTGGAGAAAGCAGTTTCAGAAGAATGTTGTCATCAGAAGCCAAACTGGGAGAAGTGAAGATGGTATTAGGTGGTAAGCATTTGGAAGCACTTGGAAGATTCTTTCTGGGTGGGGTTGACAGTGAAAGCAAAGACATTTATGGGCTGAGGGGATTATATTGATTCAACAAGCATTTACTAAATGCTTGCCATGTGCTAGGCTCTGCGCTAGACACTAGAATACAAAGCCAAAATATGTGAGTTCCTGCCTTCACAGGGATTGCATTTTAATGAACATGTAGACGTGTAAATAAATACAAAATCTTTTTGCAGAGGGAGGATCATGGATATGGAATATATTGTTAAACTTTTCCAATATTTTGGTTAGTTTTGCTCAAGTTTTCTCTCTTTTTTATCCTTTATTCAAAGAGATTGATCACTGAAAGGAGAAGGGAGCAGGGATACACTGGAAAATATTTTTTAAATTATTGGGAAAAAAAACCATTGAGTCAAAACTGAAGGTTAGAAAGTGAGACCATCGTCAAGGTGATATACTGGGGGAACAGGAATGAATGGAGGGACTGAGGTCATGGGGAAGACAAAGAATAGGTTTAGGAGGAGGGTGGGAGAATGTCAGGATGTCAGAATAGGAGGTGATAAACAAGAGAGGAATTTCAGAACTCAAGATCAAAGAGATTTAAGAGTTGGTGGGATGAAGGGGAAAGTGACAAATGTTGGAGAGGATATGGAAAAAGTGGGACACTAATTCACTGTTGGTGGAAATAGGAGGTGATCCAGCCATTTTGGAGAGCAATCTGAAATTACATCCAAAGAATTATTAAACTACCTGTACCATCTGAGCCAACGGTGCTACTAATTAGATCTGTTTCCTAAGCTGGTTAAGGAAAAAGGAAATGAATTTATATATTCTAAAATATTTCTAGCCCCTCTCTTTGTGGTGGCAAAGAACTGGAAATTGAGGGATGCTCATCAATTAGAGAATGGCTGAACAAGTTGTAGTATATGATTGTGACTACTACTGCACTGTAAGAAATGATGAGGTGGTTGATTTTAGAAAAACATGGAAAGACTGGCAAGAAATAATGAAGAGTGAAATGAGCAGAACCAAGAGAACGCTGTGCACAGTAACAGCAATATTGTACTAAGAACAACTTTGAATGACTGTTAAAAATACTCAAGTCAACTACAAAGGACCTATGAAGGAAGATGCTTTCAACATCCAGAGAAAGAACTGATAAAATAGAAGTATGTATAGTATGGTTTTACATATATATGTATGTGTGTGTGTGTGTGTTTAATGGTAACCTTCTCTTAGGGTGGGATGGGGAGGGAGGGAGAAAAAAAGTGCACAGCAGAGAACAAAAAAAACTTAGAAGGAAGCACTGAAAAGCAGGGTAGCTTTGAAAACAATGTACTATTCTTACATAATTTTTCAAAAAAAGCAAACAGTGTGAAATGGAAATTTGTGAATCACCTTTTTATGTTGTGCTGTGTACGTGGAAATGTTCTTTTTTGTCTTTAAGTTCAAAATGAATAAATTTTTTTAAAAGTTTGTGGAGTGATGGAGAGGTCTAGGGCAGACCCACCCTATTGTGTAGCAGAACTAGAGCGGAAGTGATGCTTAGGGGGTTCATGGATTTAGAAGCAGGATGTTCAAACAGACGTCATTGTGAGTCCTGACCTTGCCAAGTATGAGGCAAAGGCAGGCTGGAGGAAGAGACGGTGATTCAGGCTTTTGACCTCCTTGAGAAAAGAGGAAGAGCAACCCAGAAGCCAATAGCTGGCAATAACAAAGATGTAGACAGGATAATAAGAGATGGAGTCACTTCAGGTCGGTTAGGTGAGTGTGTATGAGAACATGCTGAAGAAATGCTCATTGACTGCCAGGCACTGTGTGAGTCATTAAGGATGTAAAGGCAAAAAATTAAATCGTCTCTGCTTCCAAGGAACTTAACTAATCTTGGGGAGAAAAAATATATACCCAGATGAGTAAGTACAAAACACATCATTTAGGGGAGAGGCAAGGGAGGAAGGGCTATTGATGAGAGTGCCCTGGACATCATTCATTGCCCTTCCTTGGAGCTCATCTGAGGGTGCTGAGGGACAGCAGCATCGGGCAGTGGTTCTAGGGAGTACGAAGCAAGCTAGCTCCTCCTCTTGGCACACTGTGTCAGGGGAGGAGGTGAGAGAGGAGCAATCAGCACTGGAGAAGGGGTGAGGAGGAATGAGAAGAATGCTAGATTCCATGAAGATGGCAGAAGAGTGAAAGAGGGAAAGATGTGGATGAAAGGAGAGTTTGTTAGCAGTGGGGCTCAGGGGACACAATGGAATGGGGGGCAAGAGAAGAGAGGATCTAGGGAGAAATGGCGTCAAGATGGATAGGAATGAGGACCGAGATAGGAGAGCAAAGGGGTTTCTGTAGATGGCGACCAAATTGCAAGCACCAATAAGGAGAACACGAGGTTTGCCAGCCACAGGACAAGGGAAGTGCCATCTCCTGAACTCAAGATTTTTTTCTGGCTTCCCCTGCAGTCACTAGCACCCGCCCCAAAATTATTTTGTATTTACTGTATATATTTTATATTTATTTACATGTGTATATGTTTGGTAAAACATAAGCTGTTTGAGGGCAGGAACTGTCTCTTTTTTGGGCTTTGTATTACAATGTCTTAACACAGAACCTGGCAAAAAGTAAGCATTTAGTAAATCCTTTCTGAATAAATAAATTGATTGAAGTGTTACATTGATTGAAATTGGAGACAAGAGGGTTGATGGTAATAGGTAAAGTCACATGGTGATGAAGTCATTAGTTCTGGGCAGCTCGTGACAGGCACAGACATTTTCCTCCTGACCTTTTCCATCATAGTCTTCTAAGGATATGGTGCCAGGGCACAGGAGGTCAAAATTAGTGGTGGCTTGGAGGACCACAGTCATGTCATGCTGGGTCATGGGCTCTGTGGTGGACAGAGGACTGAGCGGACACTGCTTTGGAGGGTGAACTTCCTGACAGCCTTTAGTGATGACTTCCATCCTCCTTGGTCCTGGTAATGCAGGGCTGAGTAAGTGTTGGGGAGGTGACTGATGATCAGTTGCGGAATTACTGCTATACGACACCAAATAGATGATGAGGGTTTAACTGAAGCAGGTAGCAATGAAAACAGAAAAGAGACAAATGGATTTGATAGGCATGGTGGAAGGTTGATGATTGCTTGATTAAGGGGACTAGACTACAAAGATGTCTCTAGCTTGAGTGATTTCTGCAGGAATGGGGAAGTCTAGATTGTAAGGTCCTCAAGTGAGAGGGACCATGTCCTAGCCCTCTTTGCATTCTCCCCACCTCCAAGACCTCCATCTAGCCCATGGTAGGGACTTAATCAGTGTTGAGGTCAATCATGATTTTCCCTTTTTGATTCTGGAATGCAGGAGGGAGGGATGTCCTCCAAGTGTTTATTTCACTAGTCAGTATGTATTTTTAAAAAATTTTAAACATTTTTATTTAAAGTTTTGAGTTCTAAACTCTATCCCTCCCTCCCCTCCACCCTCCCTGAGAAGGTAAGCAATCAGACAGAGGTTATACAGGTGAAATTATGTAAAATTTTTCCATATTAGTCATTTTGTATGAGAAGACTCAAATAAAAGAAGAAGAAAGAAAATGAAAAATAGCATGCTTCAGTCTGTATTCAATCAATATCAGTTCTTTCTCTGGAGGCAAACAGTATGCTTTGTTGTTAGTCTTTTGGGATTGTCTTGGATCATTGTATTGCCAAAAGTAGCTAAGTCATTCAAAGTTCTTCACTGAACAATATTGCTGTTACTGTGTACAATGTTCTCCTGGTTCTGCCCACTTCACTCTGCATCAGTTCCTGTAAGTCTTCCCAGGTTTTTCTAAAATCATCCTGCTCATTATTTCTTACGGCACAATAATATTCCATTACAATCATATATCACAGCTTGTTTAGCCATTCCCCAATTGATGGGCATTCCTTTGATTTCTAATTCTTAGCCACCACAAAAAGAGCTGCCATAAATATTTTTGTACAAATGGGTCCTTTTACCTTTTTTTTTTTTTGACATCTTTGGGATATAGATCTAGCAGTGGTATTGTTGGATCAAAGGGTATGCACAGTTTTATAGCCCTTTGGGCATAGTTCCAATTTGCTCTCCAGAATGGTTGGATCAATTCACAACTTCACCAACAGTGCATTAATGTCCCAGTTTTCCTATATTCCCTCCAACATCCAACATTTTCCTTTTTTGTCATATTAACCACTCTGATAGGTATGAAGTGGTACCTCAGAACTGTTTTAATTTTTACTTCTCTGATCAGTAGTGATTTAGAGTATTTTTTCACATGACTATAGATAGCTTTGATTTCTTTGTCTGAAAACTATCTGTTCATATCCTTTGACTGTTTATCAATTGGAGAATGACTTGCATTTTTAGAAATGACTCACTTCTCTATATATGTGAGAAATGAGGCCTTTATCAGAGATACTTGTAAAATTTTCCCCAGTTTTCTGCTTTCCTTGTAATTTTGGTTGCATTGGTTTTGTTTGTGCAAAAACGTTTTAATTTTATATAATAAAAATTATCTATTTTATATTTTCTAATGCTCTCTGTGTATCTTCTTTGGTTCAAAAGTCTTCCTTGTTCATAAATCTGACAGATAAACTATTCCATACTCTCTTAATTTGCTTACAGTATCAACCTTTAGGTGTAAATCGTGTACCCATTTTGACCTTATCTTGGTATATGGTTTGGGATGTTGGTCTATACCTACTTAATGCCATACTGTTTTCCAGTTTTCTGAGTAGTTTTTATCAAATAAGGAGTTTTTGTTCCAAAATTTGGATCTTTGGGTTTATCATGTACTAGATTACTATGGTCGTTTGCTATAATGTAATTTGTACCTGATCTATTCCACTGATCCACCACTCTAGTTCTTAGCTAGTACCAGATTGTTTTGATAATTACTGCTCTATAATATAGTTTGAGAGCTAGTATAGCTAGACCACCTTTCACATTTTTTTCCATTGATTCCCTTGATATCCTTGAGCTTTTGTTTTTTCCAGATGAATTTTGTTATTATTTTTCTAGCTCTATAAAATAATTCGATAGGTTGATGAGTATGGCACTGAGTAAATAGATTAATTTAGGTAGAATTGTAATTTTATTATATTGACTCAGCCTACCCATGAGCAATTAATATTTTTCCAATTGTTTAGATCTGACTTTATTTGTGTGAAAAGTGTTTTATAGTTGTGTTCATATAGCTCCTGGGTTTGTTTTGGTAGGTAGACTCCCAAGTATTTTATATTGGCTATGGTTATTTTGTATGGAATTTCTCTTTCTGTCTCTTGTTGCTGGACTTTATTAGTAATATATAGAAATGCTGATGATTTATGTTGGTTTATTTTGTATCCTGTAACTTTGGTAAAGTTAATAATTTGAAGTGGTTCTTTAGTTGATTCTCTAGGATTTTCTAAGAATAACATCATATCATCTGCAAAGAGGGATAGTTTTGTTTCCTCATTGCCTATTCTAATTCCTTTAATTTCTTTTTCTTCTCTTATTGCTATAGCTAATACTTCTAGTGCAATTTTAAATAATAGAGGTGATAATGGACATCCTTGCTTCACCCCTAGTATTACTGGGAAAGTTTCTAGCTTATCCCCATTACAGATAATGCTTGCTGAAGGTTTTAGATAAATAATACTTATCACTTTAAGGTAGGCTCCATTTATTCCTAACACTAGACAACATCTTTAGTGGAAGATGAAAATGGGATCATCAGGGAAGATAGAAAGGTACTTTTTGTGCATGAGCACTCATGTGTAAAGTCAAAAGAGGGCTGGAGATTGAGTCAAAGGACCTAGATTTGAATCTTGGTTCTGCCACTTACTACCTGTGTGACTTTGAGCAAGTCATGTACACTCTTGAGGTCTCAGTTTCTCATCTCTTGTGTGAGGGATTGAAAATAGAAGACCTCTAAGTTGCTTCTAGCTCTAAATATATGATGCTGTGATAGTATGAGTCTTATGGAAGTGTAGTCTAATAGACTGCCGAACTTGAAATCACCAAGACCTGGGTTCAAATCCCACCTCAGATACTTACTAGCTGTTGACCCTAGATAAGTCTCTTAACCTCTGTATGCCTCAGTTTCCTGTCTTATAAAATGGGGATAGTATTAGCTCACAGGACTGTTGCAAGGATCAAATGTCATGCATGTAAAGTGCTATGCAAACCTTCGAGCCCTGCACAAATGTGAGTGATGAATATTTCTACCGTTAAAGGCCAATGCCACAGGGGGTGGAGGTCACGTGCAGATGGTGCAGCGAGCCGTGAAGGATCTGACTTACCAATCCCTGCTCTTCCCTGAGCACATCAAGGCCAGAGGTATGGACAGCAAAGAAGATATTCCATATTACTTCTACCGGGATGATGGCCTCAAGGTCTGGGAAGCCATACAGAGGTGAGAAGGTTGGCCTTGTGGGACCCTAGGGAACTTCTTGGTTTCCTCTTTCATAATTCTTCCCCATCTTAGCAGAAGAAAGGGAAAAAGCACCCACTGGTCAAAGATCAGAGATCTATGCTGGAAGGGACCTCGTTGGTCTTGTGGTCCAGCTGCCTCATTTTATAGATGAGGGCACTGGAAATTAAGTAAGATGCTGAAGAGTCTCTTTGGCAGGATTTGAACCCAGGTGCTCCATCTCCCATACCCAGCCACCTCCTGTATTGTTGACCGAGGACCAGTGGAGTTGTGTGCAGAGACTCAAAATAAGAGTGGAACATGACCACTCAAGTCCAGGGGTCTCTCCCAATCTAACAGCATATGGATAACTGATATTTTACTCTCAGGACATGATGGCTTCTCCTTCCTCTTCAGTTTCACAATGGACATAGTGGAGATCTACTATGAGAGCGATGAGGTGGTGATGGAGGACACGGAGCTCCAGGACTTTGTGAATGATGTTTACGTCTATGGGATGAGGGGCAAGAAGGCTTCAGGTAGGAGGGCTCTGTCTTTGCTCAGTCTCCCCCCGCCCCCCGACATACCTCTCCGATCTTTCTCCTCACTTTTTTGCTTCCATGGATCCCTCCTCCCTCCCTCCCCCACCCTTGGCTGCTAGAGACCAAGCCTTCTTCCACCTTATAGGTAGCACCTGCCTCTTCTGGCTCACAGGTAGCAGAGGCTTGTCCTCCAGTGTCGTTAGCTTCTTCTTTCATTCTTTACCCATCTATCTCTATGGTAGTAGTGTCCGTGTTCCTAAGAGGTCAGACCAAAGCTGAGTTACCCCTAATACGGCTTCTTTGTATCCTATGCACACTTGTCCCCAGGAGACTTTTCTGAAGAGTGCATTGCCCCAGGTAGCAATCACTTGTATGTCATTTGTATCTTTGATGATGAGGACTGGTCTGTACTACCATGTAGACATTGCAAAATGAACACTCTACCTAACTCCCTTTCCCCGCCTTCCATAGCCTAGTCCACAGCAGCCAGGTCAAGCTGGAGGACAGTGTTCCAGACCAGACTAGTCCCAATAGTTCTGTCTGGGATAACTCCAAAAGATCTAGTCTGAGTCTCATTTCCAGATGTCCCTGGGTGCTGGCTCGATTCAGGAAAGAGTATAAGAGCCCAATTCTGTTTGAGATTTTTTGTGCTCCTCTCAGACAGCACCTGAATGCCAAATATGGCCTAAGAACTCTGGCTGGTCCCAGAAACAAATGTCAGGCTAATCTAGGCCAGACCCCTGGGACTTAACTTTTGGTCTAAACTCATGTCCTCAGAGTAGTAGAGAGAAGTTCCCAGAACTGACTCGACCTTTAAGACTAGTCGGTGTATAGCTAACAGGAATGAACAGCAAGACCTGAGTCACCTGGTATATTCCGGGATGCTCATACGTATTCAGCCACTAGGTGACTAAATCAGAAATAAAAGCTTGAACCTACTCTTCAGCTCAACCACCTTCTCTGAGCACCACAAGTCCCAAGCCGCTAATTCAAATAAGCTTAGAGTCACTAGATCTTTGAACCTTCCCTTCCTACAGAGGACCCAGACTATAGCGGGCAGGGCAGAGTCAAAGAAACTAGAAGTTCTATGGCTCAGACCAGATTTCAGGTGTGCCCCTGCCTTAGCCCATTTTGTTTAGTTATAGACACCTATTTAATTCACCACTTCACCACTTCCAGGCCACTTCTGGAGGGCTGAGGAATTTCTTCTTTATGTTAAGCTGAAATTCACTCCCCTGTGATTTAGCAGTGGTCCCAGTGTTAACTGGGTGCAGCATCTGCCCATTCCTGTTTCTGCCTATTGGAATATGAGATTTTGTCAAGATGCCCTTTGTCTTCAGTGGGGCACATGACTGCTCCAGTCGTAGGTCTTGGCTCCCTTCATCGAAGGGATTGGGAAAATGATCTGGAGCTCAGTGCTCACCAGCCTTCTTTTCTCTGCAGGATTCCCCAAGTCCATCAAGACCAGGGGAAAACTGGCAGAGTATCTGACTGTGGTGATCTTTACTGCTTCTGCTCAGCATGCTGCAGTGAATTTTGGCCAGGTATAGAAAATTCACTTAAGAGGCACCTGGAGCAGGGAGGTCCTGAGTCTGCTGGAGGCTACAGTGGCTTGTGTAGCAGAGGATGGAGGGTGGAGAAGAAATGCTGCTGGGGTGGGAGTGGGGGGCATATTGGCAGAGTGGGAAACATCAGTCAGTCAACACACACTCAGCATTGCAGTTTGTGCTTTGGCGGGGATTGCGTTCACGATTCAGTCCTTATCTTCAAGCCATTTAGGAAGGAGAAGGCTTACACACGCCGAACAATTTGAAAACAAAACATGACAATATGTACCCCAAAAGGCATGATATGTTATCACTAGGGGGGAGTAACCACACTAATGAAATCCCAGATCCCCCAAAGTGCTCCAGTACATGTGAATCTGTGCATGTGGACTCACTGATGTAAATCAATATGGCACAGAGTTATCAGGGAAAGCTTTGTGGAGGAACTGGTTATTAAGATGCATTTTACAAGAACATTAATGACTTTAAGGAGGCAGAAGGGAGCAGAGAAGGCATACCTGAAAGGGAAATAGCATAAGTAAAGGTAGAAAAGTAGAAATAAGGGTTTTTATCACAATAATGTAGATAAGGCTGTTGGACTGTAGGATCATCAGAGGAAAACTGTATCTGCTGCCTTTGGCCTTGACAGGCATACAGGCCAATGTACCATTGTGAGGCTGCTTGTAAGCAGCCTAAAACATCAGAAAGGCTTCAGGCCTTAGGTGCTGTCTCTAAACTCGTCCTTATACTCGTCTCTGGAGCTGAGTGTGTTGGAAAGAAGGAGATTAAACTAGCTAGGCAATCCCTTTGGCAGCAGAGCAGGGCACTCTGGGGATCTGTGTTCTTGGGTGACTTTCTTTATGTGAATCTGTTCTCTCATATTTTGCGTGTTCCTGGTAAAGTCTTGGGTATCAAACAGTGCTGCAGGTTGCATGTGGTATTGGGTAAAGAGAACATCAACATCTTTCAGTCCATTGGTAAGCATTTATAAAACACCTACTATGTGCTATGCACTAGAGATGCAAATACAAAAGTGATGCAGGGCCTACCTTCAAGGAGCTTATATTCTGTCATTCCTGGATATCATGAAATCCACAAATTAATGCACGCCAAACATTTGGATCTTCAGGAGGGCTTACTGACTGCTCTCAGTTCATTGGAGCTGCTGTAAGCCACATGGCTCCACTCAGGATTTGAGTCTAGACTAAGAAAGAATAGGGAAGCTGACACTGTCTAGGATCTGACTCCCAGGCACAAAAGCTTCCTAGAGAAATAATGAATCCAGATCACCTGTGACCCCATAGGGTTATAAGATAACTAAACAACTGTCCTGGGAGATGCTCCAGCTTCTTGAGCTGACCATTGAAAAAGTTGCTCTCTCAGGGTCATTTGTGGACCTGAGAAGATTCCCTAAGTCCTTCCCAAGCCAAAACCCAGTGACGGTCACTGTGATGACCTCAAAGCCATCCAGAATTTGGAAATAGTTACTTTTTTGAGCACTGAGTACCAGGCTACCAAGAAAAGGCCAGACCTGCAGTTCGCTCTATGGCTGCTTAGGCCCACCATGCTGCCCTCTAGCTGTCCTCATCTCCTGCCTCCTCAATCTGGCTTCTGGCAGGCCCTCGGACTCTAGCTCTCACCCTGGGGCCTAGGAGATTAGGAATCTCCACATATAACTCATATCCAGACCCAATCCCCTTCTGCTTTCCACCTTTAGCTCTGGACAGGGACCAAATCAACGCTAGCCTTCCTGGAAAGGATAAGTCAACTAATTGCCCAACAGATTTACTCACCATCTGTATAATTACCCAGACCAAAATACCCCTTCCTGGACATCTCTCCCTCATCTCCATGTGTTGACTTCCCTATTTGAATGTAGACTCCTTTAGAACAAGGATTGTCTTTCTTTTGTATTTGCATTCCCAAGATAGCACAGCGCCTGGAACATAGTAAGCACCTGAAAAATTATTTTTCATTCATTCATTCACCAAGGTCCTTTTCTACATGAACAGTGAGCTAGTAAAGCTTTGTAATGGCTCTTCCACCATAGTTGGTCAAGTAGACTTGTTGGAAGTTCCACTGAGTGAATTCTGTCTGGCTAAAGCCAAGAGGACCAGCTGCTACACAGGCTGGAATTAGAGAACTCAAAGGTGAGAAGGGGGAAGCTATTTGGCACAAAGGACAGGTAAGTATTAGCATAGGTCAGTAATGGTCATAAACTCATGAACTTCATGGATGGCTCTGAAAATTGCTACTTGTGTGACTTTGGGCAAACACTTAAACCTCCTGGGCCTTCAGTTTTCTTGTCTGTAAAACGAAGGAGTTGGACTCATTAACAACAGAGGTCCCTTCCAACTCTCCATCTATGGTCTTAGGACCTCAGAGATCATGTGGTTTCTACCCAATGCTCTGGTCCCCTTACAAGGGTCATCCAGCCTCTAATTATAGACAACTACTGAATTCACTACTTCCTATGGCAGCCCAGGTTACTTTAGGATAATCTTTCTTATCTTGAGGTGAAATTCACTTCCTTGAGACTTCCCATTGGTCCCAGTTTTACTTCTTTTTCCCCATGAGAACCTTTTTTATATGTACTTATAGTGATCATGTTACAGTGGAAATAACAGTGCCTTTGTCTAAAGGCCCTGGATTCTACTCTTGACTCTGCTACTAATTATCTGCATGACTTTAGGCAAACCCCTTTATCTTTCTGGGCTGGAGTTTCCTTATCTGATACTTTCCCAGCCCATCCCCACCCAATGAGCCCTTCCTTATCGTCAAACCAGTTAATCAATCCAGGATCTACAGAACCAGTTTTGAAGTTACACAACCAGAGAATCCCATCCCAGCCAAGAGAAAGCAAATGAATTATCCTCCATTCTTCCCAGAGCAGATAATACTTGCAGTCAATCAATGTTGTTTTCATTTACATTATTGTCACCACTGTGTGTTCTGCTTTCTTCACTCCAGATCACTTCATACAAGTGTTCTCATATTTCTTTGAATTCCTCATCTTTGTAGTTTCTAAAAGTTCAATAATATTCTGTTAAATTCACGTACCACAATTTATTCAGCCATTTTCATCTGATAGGCAGCCACCATGATTCCAGTGTTTTGCTACCACAGAAAGCACCACTCTATGAGGTCTTTCTTACAGTCCTTGTCCTCTTTGGGGCACATGCCCCTTAAGGGCGTGGCTAGGTCAAAGAATTTTCAAGAAGTTTAGTCACTTGTTTTCCAGAAGGGAGTTGGACTGATTCAGCCAAGTGGTCAATAACCATGTAATAAGCACTTACTAGGTCACAACTCCAAGAGTAGTGTGTTAGCACATCTGACTTCCCACAGCCCCTCCAACATCGACAATTTACATATTTTATAATCTTTGCCAATTTAATGGGTGAGAGATGAAGCCTCAGAGTAATTTTAGTTTTTGTTTCTCTTGTGATTTGTAATATTTTTTTCATATGGTTGCTAATAGTTTATAATTCTTTTGAAAACTGCTCATGTCCTTTGAATACTTCTGTATTGGGGAATGGCTCTTGGTCTTATACATTTTTGTCAGTTCCCTTTATTTTTTTATATCAGACTTTTATCAGAGACATTTTATGCAGAGATTTTTTTTTCCCTTTGGGCTTCATTCTTGACCCAGTGTGTTCTGCCTTTTCCAATTTGAAAATCATTATTAAATAGGAGGCAGAAGTAGAAACTGGAGTACAAACATAGTTCTGCTTTCTCTTGGTCTTTTGGGAACATTAGACCATCTGCCACAAGAAACTGACCTACCTCTTCCTTGTTTTTCTTCTTGGCCCAAACATATCTTTAAAAAGCTCTTTTTATTGGTTTTAGCATTTTCACAAGTTTCAGCTAATTTTGAGCCTTTAGCCTTCCTGACATTTTTTCCTTACAGTAGCATTCACAATTTGTCCACGGCTCCCACATCTCAACTCATGTATGCCTGTACTTATTGGAGAGCTCCCTGTGCAGCCATATCAGTCAGGTGTTTTAGATCCATACCCAGTTTCTTCCCTCTCAAGAGCACACTCACAATTATATTGTTGGAATGATTCATTTTTAAGAGCTTCCCATCCTTTTAGAAGCATCTGGCCATAAGACCAAACCAATCACTTCTCTAAATCTTTAGAAATGATTTTAGTACTCTGTAATGCCTCCTCAAATTTTTATGTACATACTGATCTGTCTACATATCCTATCTCACTCCTGTCAGTAAAGGAAATGTGGTTAGTCTGGACTGGCCTGCTCATGATGAACCCATGCCGGCTCTGATTGCCTTTTCCCATCCTAAGTGCTCAAACCATCCTAAGCCACATTTTAGAATTCTGCCAGGAATTTGTCAAGTTTATCAAGTTAGTTTAGTATGTAGACTTCACCATCTTTTCTTTTCATCTAGAATGTGCTTATACATTTTCCATTCATTCATTGTCTTTTTTGAAAGTTGGGACATGTGCATTCTCCTATTCTGTAAAATTTTTTTTTTCCCAACATCAACAGTAGCAACTCAACAATCACATTGACCAGTGTTTCAGTATCCTGAGACGCTGCGCACTACAGCCTGGTGCCCTGAAATCAGTAGACTCTCCTCATTTACCTTAGGAATCAATTCTCTATTAACCATTTTTGGTTAACCCTTGCCAGTCTGATAATTGATCTCTGTAGGAGAAAAAAATATACAAAATAGAATTCTGCCTTCCCTGTTATCCTATTCATTCACTGGAACAGCAGCACCCCCGACTGGTGGGCCTGCTTCCAACCCAGCTCACAAAGCCGGCATCCAGGGGAGCAATCCCTGTGGAGAAGGGGTCAGCCCTCTCTACTGCAAACCCACTGCCACCTACCCATATGGCGGTGAGCCAGCCCAGCTGACCCAGCAAGGCACAGCAAGGGAGAGACAGGAGGTGGCACTTACCAGGAAAGTCAAATGATGGCCATTACCTTGACCATTGCTTTCCCTCTGACCCCAAAGGAGATATCCCTGGGCGCTGTCCTCAGAAGATCATGGTCACGCTTACCCGATTTCCTGTTTTGTCTTTGCTCCCCAAGCCCCTAACTCAGTGCTGGCATATGGTGGGTACTTAACAAAAACCTGCTCATTGAATTAGAAGGTGGGAATTACTCAAATGAGGCGGAAAGAAAACACGTGAACAACAAACTCTGAGTGTCTTCATGTCTTCCCGTCTGTCTGTCTCTCTCGGTGAACAGTATGACTGGTGCTCCTGGATTCCTAATGCGCCACCAACCATGCGGGCACCTCCCCCAACAGAAAAGGGAGTGGTCACCATTGAGCAGATAGTGGAAACTCTGCCAGACCGGGGGCGCTCCTGTTGGCACCTGGGAGCTGTCTGGGCACTGAGCCAGTTCCAGGAAAATGAGGTAGGTCCAGGATCGTTAGTCTTCCTTGTATGTTTGGGGAGAGGAGGCACATGGCACAGTGGTGAGAGCAGAGGAAGACCTGGCTTCAGGTCGTGCCCCTGACACATGCAGGCTGCCCCAGGCACCAGGGTACCAAACCCAAATCACTGAAAGGAAGACCACATCTCCACATTGTCTATGTCCTGCTGTGCTTTCATTATCCCAGTCACATTTTAATCGGGTTCAGGCTGCACTGGGGAGGGGAAGGCCTCACATCTGCGCCTCTTCCTGAGTAGCTGCCGACATCCTGGGAGAGGAGCTCCCTCACCAAGGCCTCTCCGCTCTAAGCAAGTCACCCGCTTGGACAAAAGCAAAAACAGCCTTTGGGCAGAGTCAGGCCGTGGATTGGAGAGCATTTGTTATGGATCATAATAATAGCTAGCATTTGACGCTTGCAAGGTATTGCCTCATTCAACCCTCACAACCCCCTTGGGAGTTAGGTGCTGTTAGGATCCTAATCTTACACATGAGGAAACCAAGCCTGACAGAGTTCAGATGACTTGCCCAGGGTCCCACAGCTAGCAAGAGTCTGAAGCAGCAGGATTCACACTCAGGTCTTCCTGCTTGTTGTTTTTTTTTTTTTTTTGGTTGTTGTGCAGCTGTGTCTAACTCTTTGTGACCCCATTTGAGGTTTTCTTGGCAGGGATACTGGAGTGGTTTAGCATTTCCTTCTTCAGCTCATTTTACGAATGAGGAAACTGAAGCAAACAGGGTGAAGTGACTTGCCTAGGGCCACACAGCCACTAAGCGTCTGAGGCCAGATTTGAACTCAGGAAGGAGTTTTTCTGGCTCCAGGCTTGGTGCTCTAACCACTGCACCACCTAGCTGCCCATATAAAACCCTTAATGTCCAGCTCATCAGTCCTCTCAGCCATCTATCTTGTGAGGTATCATCCCAACCCCCCTCCCCATTTTATACCTGAGGAAGCTGAGATGACCTGAAAGAGGAATGATCTTCCTTGGGAGGTAATGAGTTTCTCATCACCAGAAGGTGCTTAGTGACCACTTGGGGGATGCACATTGCAGTGGAGATTCCTTTTCAGGAATTGGTTCGATTCAATGGCAACTTAAGTCCCTTCTGGTTATGTGATCTTGAGGTGCTCAGGTTAAGGGTGGGGGGTACAGTTCAGTGACTTGGCCAAGGTCACACAGCCTATGTAGGGGCCAAACCAGGTCTTCTGGATCTAAATTCAATTCTCTTTCCACTGTAACTTACATTTCATTTCCACTAGAAAGTAAACTCCTTGAAGGCAAGGTATTCATAGCATCATAGATTTGGTGCTTCATGGTTTTGAGGAGCTGAAGCCCAGAGATGATGACTTGCCTGGGGCCCTAAGGCACCATTTCATTTTGTACTTTTGTATCCCCAGTGGTGAGCACATAGTAGGCCCTAAATAAATGTTTGAATTATTGCCTCGTTATAGAAAGTTCTACCTTTGGAGAACGCAGAGAAAGGTGTGAGTGATCTGGAAAGGGAGCAATATTAACCCAACAAGAGGCAGCCGGGGGCTTGCATGGGTGGGGTGGGGATGGGCAGAGAGGCTCTGAAGGCAGGTGGCAAGGCCTAACTTGTTCATGTGTGTCTTGGCCCATCAGCTGTTCCTGGGCATGTACCCAGAGGAGCATTTCATCGAGAAGCCAGTCAAGGAGGCCATGGTCAAGTTCCGTAAGAACCTCGATGCCATTGTCAGCGGGATCGCTGAGCGGAACAAGAAGAAGAAGCTGCCTTATTACTACCTGTCCCCAGACAGGATCCCCAACAGTGTGGCCATATGAGCCAGCCCCTGGCTCCAGCTCTGGGGATCAGGAGGGAATGTTCTCTCACTGCATTAGAGGGAAGGCCTTCATCTCCTCTGAGGGTCAGAGGTGGTTTCCATGCTGTGTGTCTACACCTGAGCAATACTCTTTTTAGCAAGAACCTCTCTGGACATGTTACCAGGCTAAGTAGCTTATGATGCCACACTTGGGGTGTCAAGCCATAGGACGTACAATGATACAGCCCCCATTCTGACAAGGGTCTTCCCTACAGAGGCCTTTATGTCTCAGCAAAGGGTAGAAATTAAGACCCTTCCTGTCAATTCCTACCATGTACCATTTTCCTCCAGGAAATTTGCACCTTCCCTGTAGCACATGAAATCTGAATGAGCACAAAATAAATTCCTGCTTGCCATAGAGAATGGAATTTTCTGGGACTGAAAATATGTGCCTTTATAGAAATACTACTAGAAAGTCCCTCTTGCCCCATCCTGAGTGTTGCACGCTGGACAGCTGTCTGTTTGCCTAGTCCTGGCTCTGCTCTCAGACTTCTGGTCACTGAGCTCCTTGGATCATTGGCACGAGCCCAAGGTGAACCATGTCATGAAAGGGTTCAGCTGTTTACCCAAAATGTCAAGTTTAATTGAATCACCTGATGCCCTATGGTTCCGGTTAGAACTGGCTGACACCTGGCTGTGTGGCCTTCCCCCTCCCCACCCCCCACCTTGCAGATTATCAGTAAGGGCCCAGCAGGAGGGAAAACAATCACTTTGAGAACCATGAGCAGCAGCAAGCCCAGGATCTGGGCAGCTGGGCTTTAGAATGTAGAGTGGTTTCTTCTGGTTTTCTTCTCTATCTTTCTTGTGTTTGATAAAATTAAAAGATGCCTACATTTTCATTATTCGTTTTGCTATGGTTATTTCAAAGGGGGCAGAGGGAGACATCCCCCATGCTATCATCGGCAGCTTAGGGGGCAGGCCTGGGAGAGACGGCCTGGTGATGAGGTGGGGCTGGAAGTGAGAGCAGGCCTGGACCTCACAGGGTTACCCCTTCCTGTCCCTCCCCCACCCCACTTATAACAGTAATAACAGCTAGCATGTAAACAGAGCTTTAAGGCTTGCAAAGCACTTTACAAAAGTGAACTCTTTTTATGTTCAAAACACCAGGTGAAGTAAGTGCTACCATTGCCCCCTGAGGGTTTGTGACTGGCCTGAGAGTCACAAGGTAAGTGTCTGAGACAGAATTTGAATTCAAGTCTTTGTGACTCTGAGGCCAGTACTCTATCCCCTGACTACCCCCTGTGTGTCCCCATCTCAGCGGTCACCCCTTTGGCATGTCCAACCTGACCTGAGCATCCATTACCAGGTCCTCATGGACTTCTCAGCAGTGTATCACCAAAGCAAGAGGAGAGCACAGCCTCATCTGGTGCCTGTGGACCCAAAGGGACTGTCTCTACCTTCTTTGTATCTCGCCAATTTAGTCATTCAGTTTCTTAATTAACAAGTACAGACAGGGACAGTAAAGCAAAACAAATTCCCGCATCGGCAATGCCCAAACACGTGTGTCTCATCCTGCATATCTAGGCCATCTCTTCTCTTCCGAGGTGAGCAGCATCCTTACTGGTCTTCTGGAATCATGCCAGCCGCTGCTTCGAATTCTTAAGTCCTTCCAAGTTGTTAGTCCCGAGAAGAACTTCCAAAACCTCCCCAAACCTTCCCATGGTGGGTGGTTTGATATGAATGCTGCTTCAGTCTGTGACTTCCAGATCTGTTTCAGAATCTGACCTGCACAACAGGTGCCCATTGTGGGAACTGGAAATTACCCTCTCACTGCCTGCTGAGAAAGCTTCCCTCTGCTGGCGAGGATGGGGCTGGAGGAGCATCTTGGCTTTGCCTAGATGGCCCCAGGCTTTGGGTGGGTGGTGGGCGGATGTCCAGGCTGCAGGGCCATGAGGGTGAAGGCTCTGTCCTCTCCATCTCCATCTGCTCCTCGCCTGAGGAGGGCAGGAAGCAGCATCAGGCCGGACCCTCCAGGTCAAAGGGGCCCCCTTGAATAGCCCTAGTAAAAGTGACACGTGGACTGCCCCACCATCAGCACAATGACAACACTGGGAGCTTCAGTCTTTCCCAATGAGGCCTTTTCATCAGATAGGTCTATTTTCATCAGACAAGGAAACTGAGACTTGGAAAGGGGAATGACCAGCCCATGGCCCCAGGAGCAGGTCAGACATTCCCTTACCCTCTTCTGGTCTGAAAGGGAGTAAACCACCTTCTCCCAAGATCAATCACTTGGAGTCACAGAAAGAAGGATTTGGAATCAGAGGGCCTGGGTTCAAATCCTGCCTCTTTCCCTTCCTATGTGACTTTGGGCAATTCATCTCCCTCAGTTTCCCTATCTATAAAGTAAGACCTGGGGTCCTTTCCAGCCCCAGGCCCCTGAGCCAATGATTCAGAGTCCAGTCTTCTTTTCCCTTGGGGCAGCAGACTTACATCCTTGAGAGGGCTCTTCAGAGTACACACCCACCCGCCTGATTCTCAGATGGCAGAAGGGCTCCCTGTGCCTCCACCACGCAGGCGCTCTCCCGTTTGCTGAGGCCGTATGGGTATGCGAGCGGCTTTGGCTCAGGCTCCAGGGAGTGGAGTCTGGCCTTTGTGGGGTGTGAGGTGGGCCTGGAACTGTTCTCAGCTTCCCATGTTAGAACTCTCCTCACCACCCTGTGAGGGAGCGACAACATGAATAAATTACAGTAATTCTACTTGGTAATACCTGACATACAGGAGATCAGCGGCATGTACTTCTTTAAGTTTTTAAAGAGCTTTATGGTCACTGTGATTCGATCCTTGTTATGCCCATTTTAAAGAGGAGGAAAATGAGACTCAGAGCCAGTGTTGGACCGTCCCACTGGCTCCGTGGTCAGCACACTCTGGGCCGTGATGCTCGGCCTCTCTGGAGGAGAGTTCAGGAGTTTTGGGCAAGCGTCCTTTGTCAGAAGCTGTGAGAACGAGGACTTCCACCCCTTATTTGGGAACTTCTTCCCTGACCAGTCGCCCTCCGCCCTGGGCAGTGTTGGGCTTTGTGCCATGCTCTCCCGCCCCCAAAGCCAAACAGAAAACACAAAAGCCTGTACCTTCACAGAATTCTTTAGTCTGCACAGGGTCCAGCCCTGCACTCCTAGGGCACAACTGAGCCATTCCCCAGATCCAGCCCCTTCTCCCCTCCAAGCCCACCCTGTTCCTCTTCCCTGGGCCCAGGTTCAGGAGTGAGCCAGCAGAGCTTCAGATCTCGCCGTGAGATCCTCCAGCATGTGCTGGGCCAGCAACTCGGTCATCGGGTAGCAGGCCTCTGCCAGGGTCAGCAAGGCTTTGGAGAAGGAAGACACTTGCTCCTGCAATGACAAGATGCGAATTAGCCCAGGGATGAGGGCACAGACCCTGGGCTTCAGATGATGGCCATCTCCCCCATCTGCTGGGCTGGGGGTCGTCCTAAGGAAGGAGGCCACAGAGACGCTGGTCCTCGGTCAGAGCGAAATCAGGCCTTGGATTGACAGCATCTCCAAGTCCTCGGGGGCTCAGAGGCCGGTGAGGATGCACTCCCAGTGTTGGCAGCAGGGGTTCCAGTGCCAGGCAGCCCCTTCCCCTTGGGCATCGCCCTAACTGCCCCAAGTTCTTCCTTTTGTAAAAACTCGATTTGTGTCTCTGGAACTTGCACTCGCTGTTCCTAGTTCTGCCAGCCCTTCAGTTACTTAGAGACAACTCCCATGGCCCCTTGAACTTTTTCACAGGCTCAGTGGCCCTAATTCTCCAGCCAGCCTGGGTTCATCCTTCAAGGCTCAGCTCAGGGCCACTTTCTCCCCCCATTTAGTGACCTCTCCCTCCTCGAGTGTATATAATTGTTGTGTATGTGTACATGTATATGTGGGCAGCTAGATAGTACAGTGCATAGAGCGCCAGGCCTGGAGTCGGGAAGACTCATCTTTATGAGTTCAAATCCGGCCTCAGACACTCACTAGCTGTGTGACTCTGGGCAAGTCGCTTTACCCTGTTTGCCTCAGTTTCCTCATCAGTAAAATGAGTTGGGGAGGGTGAAGGCGAACCCCTCAAGAAAACCCTAAATGGGGCCATGAGGACTGACAATGACTGAACAGCAACAACTTAAATATGTTTACATGCTGTACCCCCCCCCGTAGAGTGTAAGCTCCCGCAGAGGGGTGCCAGTTTTGTTTCGTCTTTATATCCTTGGTACCAGCGCAGTTCCTGGCATGAGGTACGGGGTTAATCATGTAAGACGAAGAAGGAGAAGAGGAAGCTCTTGGGCAATGGCCTCCATTTCTTCAGTGAACGATCAGGTGAGGTCTTCAGCTGAGAACATTGTGTTCGATTCCGAACGGCCTGTTTGAGGAAGGCCATTGGCAAATTGGAGAGCAAGCAGAGAAGGGTGGCCACACCGCATCAGCGGAAGAGTCAGCTGAAGGAACTAGGGGTGTCTCGCCTGAGGGAGATGACATCTGGCTTCAGGTATCTGAGGACCAGACCCGTTCTGTTTGTGCCCAGAGTGCACCACCAGAACAATGTTTGGAAGTTGTAGAGATACAAATTTACGCTTGATCTTTGAAATAAAACAGTCCAATGGGGAAATCTGTCCAAGAGTGGGAGGGGCTGCCTCGGGAGGTGATGGCCCCTCACTCCTAGACAGCTTCAAATCAGTTCTCAGCTCAGTGGAGAGGAGATTGTTTGCTGAATCTGGGTTGGACTAGATACTGCCTGAAGCTCCCACCCTTTAAGAACAAGAGTCTTCCTCTGACCCCACTGCTTCCTCTAACTCCCGTCCCATTTCTTTATTTCATCACAAAACTTCTGGAAAGTCACATACTGTGCGGTCCCTATCTCCTCACTCCTCACTTGCTCTTCCAACTGTGATTAGGCCCAGTGAGCTCTCTACAGAAAAGCCTCTGCTGAAGTAACTGACCTCCGGACGTCCAAAGTTCTCTGCCTCCTTATCATGTGGGCCTGGGACCCTTCTTACCAATCTAATCTTCCCTATTTGTGACTCGGGTCATAACCTCCTTGCCTGAAGCCCTTCAGTGGCTCCCCAGAAACCTACCAAGTAAAAGAGCAAATTCTTTAGGCTCATAGCTAAGGCTTTAATCATTCCATGCCAGAACACCTTTATCTTATCTTCTTGACCCAAAGTCTATTCTGAGTCCTCTTCTCCCACTACACTAATTCAGTTGGTGATGTCATCAGCTCTCCTGGACTTAACGACCATCTCTATGATGACGATTCTCAAATTTGCCTATCCTGCTCTACCCTCTCTGCAGACCTTTATTCTTGGATATCTAGTTATCTTTAGACATCTCAAGCTGGATGTCCAGCAGACATCTTAAATGCAACACGTCTAAAATCAAACACACTTTCCCCTTAAATGGCACCCCACTTCTTACATTCCCTATTCCCATAGTGAAATCTAGGAGCCATCCTTGACCCTTCACAACCTCTCACCTGCCATATCCAAGCTGCTGGCAAGGCCTACTGATTTCATCTTTTTGATATCTCCAAATATGGCACCTTCTCTCCTCCAACACGTCACCACCATGGTGCAGACCCTCATCGCTTCGCTATTACAATAGCTGCCGGTGGTTCTGCCTGCCTCAACTCTTCCCCACTCCAATCCATCCTCTATTTGGCTCCTAAGGTGACTTTCCTAAAGCACAGGTCTGACCGCGTCAGCTCTACTCAACAGCTTCTACTGGTTTCTTGTTGCCCCCCAAGAGCAAATACAAAATCCTCCTTTGGCATTCAAAGCCCTTCATACCCAGGCTCCCTCCTACCTTTCCATCTTGTTACTCCTTACTTCCCCACCTTTACTCTTCGATCCAGTGACTCCGACCTCCAGCAGCTCCACAAACAAGATGCTCCATCACTCGGCTCCAGACGTTCTCTCTGGCTGTCCTCACGTGTGGGAGACTCCCTCCTCATCTCACCTACTGGCTTCCCTTAAGCCCTTCCCAACCCATCTTGATCCTGGCACCTCTCTGTTCAATATTCCCATAGATTCTCTCTACAAGCTTGCTTTACACACATTTGTTAGATTGCAAGCTGCTTGAGGGCAAGGACTGCCTTTTGCCTCTTTGTATTCTAGCATTTAGGGCAGTCAGTGCCTGCACACAGCCGGCACTTAATAAATGTTTATTGATTGACTGGAGCCTTGGAGGCAGAGTCTTCAGCCCACGCTGGGGAAGAATGTCAACAAATGAACAAAAGTCTACCCCTCTATGCTTTAAGGTTGGCAAACCCATTTAATAATAGCTGACAATTGGGCAGCTAGGTGGCTTGGAGTCAAGAGGACCTGAGTTCAAATTCGACCTCAGATGCTTGACACAATTACTAGCTGTGTGAACTTGGGCAAGTCACTTAACCCCAATTGCCCTGCCTTCGGCCCTCAAAAAAAAACAAAACAAAAAACAAAACAAAACAATAGCTGGCATTTCTGTAGCTCCTGTATGTGCCTGGCTCCTTGGGAAGCACTTGGCAACAGTTATCTTATTTGACCCTCAAAGCGACCTTGGGAAGCAGGCACTATTATCGTTCCCATTTTACAGATGAGGAAACTGAGGCACAGGGAAATTAAATGACTTACCCAAAGTCACACAGATACTAAATATCTAAGGACTAGATTTAAACTTGAGTCTCCCTGACTCCAAGTCCAACACCCACTTAACGGGAAGGGTGGGACTAATTAGGGGCAGTGAGTTTTGTCTTTGTCATGTCTGTGTCACTTACATAGAATGAGTGACAGTGAAGTGGGGAAGGGGCAGAGAAGGAAAGATGCAGACAATGAATCCTACCCCCCCCCAAAAAAAGAGGAGGTAACTCGCAGTGATGGGGTGAGGGGAGGGTGAAGAGAAGGGAACAAGCATTTATCAGGCACCACTGGGTGCCCAATGCTATGCTAAGCAGTTTACTAATATCTCATTTGGAAGGGGCCCTGGCTAGCTATACTTGCTGGCATTTCCTGTGTGAGCCCGGCAAATTATGCAGAGGGTCACGTGGTGGAGAGGGGCGTGTGGCAATAAAAATAACAAGAGCCAATATTTCTATATGGATTAAAGTTTGCAAAGTACTTTGCGAATACTGCCTCCTTTGACCCTTACAGCAGCCCCGTGGGGTTGGTGCTATTATGATCCCCACCTTACAGTTGAGGAAACTGAGGCGGAGGTTAGCTGACTAGCCAGGTAAGTCTTGAGGATCTCCCAGGAAGCCCAGCCCTACTGCTGGGGAACCTCTCAGGTCAGCCAGGCAAGAGGCATTTACCAAGGGCTCACTCTGTGCCAGGCGCTGTGCCAGGTGCTGGGGGTACAAGTACAAGCAAGCCAAGGAAAGGCTGGTAGAAAGCGTCTATTTTTCACGTCCGGGGGGAGGATCTCCTCTCTGCCCTCTCTTCCCCAGCCAGCCCTCGGGGAGGCCCGAGGGAAGTTGCTGGCAGCCCCCACTGAGGCAGCCTCTGGGCTTGGTACCTACCTTCAGAGAATAATAAAACCTCTTCTGCTTGCCCTCGGGCCCGACGGCTGCCCACATCAGCTCCGGAGAGATGCAGTCCAGCACTTCGTACAAGTGGTAGAGAAAACCATTGGGTTCCTGCAGTAGGAGAGAGCAGCAATTTGGTTTGGGGGAGAGGAGACACCTTCCAGGAGAGGCTCGGACTCTCCCCCAGGGCTGACCATGCCCCTGGCACCAGCCTTCTGCCCACAGGCTCCTGCCATCTGTGAGGACATGATCGGTGGTAGTACAGTGACAAAGAGCTCTTGGATGAGAGCCAGACAACCTGGGTTCAAGCCCTGATTCTGCCCCTTGCTGCTGGTGTTAGCATAAGCATGTTGTTTGACCTCTCTGGGTCTTTACCTCTTCCTCTGTAAAATGAGGAGGCTGGATGAGATCATCTCTATGGCTCCTTCTATTTCTGATATTCTGATCTGATGCTAAGGTTCCCTGTGACTGGTTCTCCTGCCAACCCTTGGATGATGGGTGCAATGAGAAAGAAGGAAGACCCAGGGCTCGAGTCCCTCCCAAGCTCTCCCATCAATTCGAAGGTGCCCCTGGAAGGGGCCACAAAAAGTGGACAGAGATCACCAAGGGGCTTCTAAGTCCAGAAGCTTACAAGGCGGCCGAGGGCGGCCTCCCCGGCTGCTCTGACCAGAGTCTAAAGTCCAGTCATGGCTTAGCCTTGGCTATCTCTGCTTCACCTCTGCCCAGCCCGGCCAGCCCTAAGCTGACCTTGTCCGTGGTGCTCAATCCCTTATGAACGCACTGGGGTCCTTTAGACTGTCTAAGAAAGAACATGGTCCCAGCTGGCTAAAACTTTCCTGGAATCTGTCCCCTCCCCCACAGTGGTGAAGCTCTATATCACTTCTGGCTGTCCAGCCCAGTCCAAGCTTCTAGGAAGCTCTGGTCTAGGCAGCTGCCCAGCAGGTTTAGACAGTGGGGTCACTCCTGGGATAATCTGGTCAGAGCTATTTACCCTGAAAGGAAAAACACCATTTTAGCATGGCAGACTCACAGAATGCGAGTGAGAAGAAAACCTCCTTCTATAGATAAGGAGAAAACTGACCTGCCCAAAGTCCCACGGGAAGTTAATCTCTGAACAGGGCCCCTCCCCGACCTTGGTCTGCACGGGGCAAGGGATGGGAGGAAGGGGAATCACAGGCTGAGATTTCAGCATCAGAGTTTTAGAACTTGACGGCACTTTAAGAGGTCAGCCAACTCCCAAGAGAATCAGTGACTCCGAAGCTGCGTCCCAGGTGTCATGTTTCAGGAGGCAGCAGGTCTCTGAGTTCACCCCTGTGACCCTCATTAGTGTCCTGGGCCAGCAGCTCCCCCCAGTTCTGCCCTGCCTCTCCTCCCTGGGATGGGGGTCATTTATGCAACTCTTACCACCATGGAGGCTCTCTTTTCTCTTGTCTGGGCCCAGCAGTGAACCACGACAGTCTGGGGAGAGAGTTTCAGAACCAGCCTTTAGCCGCATGCAGACAGCCTGGGTCACGGGGCCCCAACACAAAGGAAGCCAGAGCTGTGTTTCCTGATCATGGGAGCTGGGGGGCTTCTGGACGAGGGGAGGCTCAGAGTGCAGGATCCTTGGGATACAAACCACCAGGCTCTAACGGAGGCCAGCCAACTGCCAGGAGGGTCCAAGGGCCATTTCTGTCATATTTGAAGGGCAACATTGGATTTTGTATAGATACATAACGTTCCTTTCTCACCCTTGCCCTCCCCACAGATATAACAAATCCTATAGAAAGCTACAGTAACATCTGCTGGCATCTATCGCCCTGTTAGTGGGGCTACTGAAGCTGGGGTTACAGAAGGAAATGTTGTATCAGTTGATATCAGAGGAATTCGACCCAAGCCTCAAATGTCCTGATGGATACATTTCTTGTTTTGCATAATTCATTCAAGTTATTCCAATAGATTGGTCCATAGGAAGACCAAGTAGCATTATTTGTGATCTTCATGTGGCCCTTTTCCTAAGGGCAGGCCCAGGGACAGCCTGGGAGCCACTCTGTGTTCACAGTGGGCTGCTGCCAGCTGGGGAGAGGATGGAGGGCTTCCTGGAGGAGGAAGAGGACCTTCGAATGCTTATCGTGCCAAATGAGGCCTTTCCAGGACTTTGTCAGAGCTTGGCACGGTCACAACAAGGCTGTCAGTAAGAGAGGGCTGGCTAATCCAGGGGCATTTTTTGGTTTTTGAAATCTATGTATCAGGCAGCCCTCTAAGATGATGAGCCGACGAGCAGCCGCCGAGTCCAAGATCTTCAGGGATTTCCCAGCCCAGCTAATTCAGTCTGGTCTCTCTTCTTTTTCTTCTCCCTTCCCTTTACCTTCCAAAATGTTGGGAAAGAAGCTCCTCATTCAATCCTTAGGCCAGCTCCCCCTGAAGTGGCAATTTACCTAAGGCTGTTGAGGCCATTTTCAAGGTCCTTGTAATTGCCCAAGAGTATCAGGCAGCCTTCTCAGGAATGCTCAAATCCCCTAGGCAGTCCAGTTTTACTTGAGAACATGAGAGGAAACTGAGGTTTGTTTGACAGACAGATATAAGTTCCTAGCTATTGGAGATCATTTTCACTTTTATTTTTCTAGCCCCAGTGACTAATGTAGTACCTAAAACAAAACAGGCATTTAATGAATTCTTGTGGAACAGAGTGGACATGGACTTTGAAGGATGTTCAGGATTTCTGTGAGTGGAGAATGGAAGGGGGAAGCAGGGGAGGCTGGAGCAGTGGCGGCAGGGCATTCCATAGAGGACAGTGTGCAGGGAGATGGGGAGCATGTAAGCCAGGGTAGAAGTTTCTGTGAATTGGAGGTCTGCAGTGGAAGCTGCCTCTAGGAGGAAGAATCTGGCACCTTCTCTGCATCAGATCACAGGTGCACAGGCTGCAAGCAACCATGGAAGCCACTTGGTCCAATCCTTTCATTTGAGAGATGAGGAGACTGAAGCCCAGGCAGGTTGGGTGGGATCTGAAGGAAGGGCCCAGGGCCCCTGAACTGGTGCTTGGTTCCCAGCATCTCACTGGCTGCCAGGAGGATGAGGAAGGATTCCCTGGATTAAAGGCAGGTCAGAGGATTCTGACACCCCGCCCCCATCTTGGGTACAGAGAGCCGAAGGTGGTGCGTGGCAGATGTGGGAATCCAAGCCAGGACTTCTGCCTCCAGTCCAGCTCTCTCTCCTGCATATTCCACTGCACCAACTTGGCTGTACTGAGGGCCTGGCCTTAGGCTATCAGGAGCAGGAAGGAATGGACAGGAAGAAACCCTGGGAAGGCAGGGACACATTTTGGATCTGACCAATGTAGCACTCTGCTTCGCTAGACTATGCATATTTGTTATGAGGATTTTGTTTTTCTTTTTTTCTTTAAAATTGGGAATGAGATGGGAGGGACAGAAAACAAGTGCTTGTTCATTGAAAAATAAAATTAAAAAATTAAAAGAAATATCAGAATTTGGACTAATTGGATGTGAGAAGTGGGGGAGACAAAAGAGTAAGAGCTAATTCAGGGACTGAGGGTTGTCCCAGACTCTGTCCGGGGGGAGGGTTGGGGAGGGGTACACACACCTGCCTGCCTGGAAATCCATCTGCTATCAATAGAAAGAAAAGAGACAAAAAAGTGGGCATCTTCTCCCTCCCCACACCTCTGGCGACACTCAGAGCACGCTTACCACTTTCTTCAAAGGCCTGGCAATCTGGTCATCCCTTAGGACGCTCCTCAAGCTCCCAGGGATGCACTCCGCATCTTTAAAGAGCCTGGGAGCAATGAAGCCAAGCAGCACATCATAGAAGCTTGCATGTGGGACCTGGCAAGGGAAGGGAGGCAGCCTTCAGCCCGGGCACCCAGTCAACATCTGCCATTCATGGCACAGAAATCACAGCTCCATCTTTTCCAGGGGAACCAGGCACAAGGTGCTCAACCAGCCTCTGCCTGAAATCTCATCCTCAACAGGAGCTAAGAGCAAAGGTGGAGTGCAGGCATTAGTCAGACTGGCACCAGGGTACAACATGGGGCTGGGAGCCTCAAAGGCACAGGCCTTCTCTCCCCCTTGGGCCGGCTCCCATGGGAACCTCTATGGGTCAGTGACCTTAGATGACCATGTATGGTGTTCTATCCCAGCCAGATGGGGAAGCAGGAGGAGGGAGATGGGAAGCCTTAATTGGTGAGGGACTGACTAGGAAATGACAGTCCAGGCTCGGCTGTCCTTGGCCCCAGAGCAAACTGGGTCACTGGCGGTCAGTCTTCCAGCCTGAGTCAGGCTGAGATTGGCCTCTCCTGTTTCCAAGGAAGGGCTAATCACAACTTAGAGAAACCGCCTCAGTTGGCTAGTGTGGACTGCCCTCCAGACAATGTCTGGGCTTTTGCAAGGTGCCCTGTGTGGCAGTTCAAACCTTTCTTGGAAGAGAAGGGGTTTTTTGAAGGGGCTGGAGGGGAGAGGAAATGGTGTGATGAACAGCCATTGGGCTCACTCCATCTCTGCCTCCTCAGTCCCAAGCCTCACCTCTTTGTGACGACACAGGGAATGGCACCTGGCTCTTCCTAGGCAACGATCCCCCCCCCACACTTCCACAAGAAGTGTCCCTAATGCTTTAAGTAGGAACCATTTGGTCTTCAAGCCAGTTCAATGCTGAGTCAGTCAGTCATGACTCAGGCTCATTATTAAAGCTGCCTGTGTGGCAGATCAGGATAGGAAAGGAGGAGAGATTAAGCCAGCATGTATCCTACCCTCCCAACCCCCTGCCCCGGGGGGTGATGACCACTGCACACCCTGGTCTCCTCCCTTCATCCCTCCAATCTGGCTCAGGGTTCGTGGGCCCCTCACTCACACCCACTCCCCGTAACTCCTGGGGCAGGATGTCCCAGCTGGATGGCTGCTGGATGAAGGCCATCAGGCTGTCATAGGCTTCATTGAAGTTGCTGGGCTTAAATGAAAAGAAGAAAGATCAGCTCTGCTGGGCAGGGAAGGATCACAGAGCGAATCCCCGGGCCGGGCATCAAAGTCTGTTCTTGGGTTCTAATAAGCGACGGCACAGACACAGAGGGTCTGCAGGGTTTAAGGGCTGTAGGCTTAGCGGGAGTCAGGAATGGGATGCGATGGGAGCCCCAGGCCTGGGCCCCTCCTGCCCCCAGGACCCCTTCAGGAGGGCCCACAGGGCTCTGGGCATTATCTCTGCTGAGCCCCAGGCTTGGAACTCATCTCTGCCTCGAGGCTTCCTTCAAGCTTAGCTAAAATCCCATCTTCTGCAAGAACCTGCCCTACCCTCCTGGGTCTTAGTGCCTTCCCTCAGGGCCTACCCCGACTCTAGCCTAGCCAAATCTTGTTTGTGCATGGCTCCATTAGACCCTGGGCTCATGGGGGTTAGGGAATGCTGTTTGCCTTTCTTTGTATCCCCAGGGCTTAGCACTGTGCCTGGCACACAGTGGTGCTTAATAACCACTAGGTGACTGACAATAGTATTCAATAGTATTCAATACCAGGGTCGCGGGAGGTTCCAGAAATGACCATGTTGTTAAAAAATAAATCAGAAAACCATCTAAACCAGCAAACAACAAAGGGTCCCGTAAAGTTGTCCCCCTGCCCATGTCCCCAAGAAAAGTGCTAGGTGAAAACCACAGGGGTTTCTGAAGAAGATTCCTGCTCCCTTCAGGGTGACATGGATAGCCATCTTTGTCCCCACCTGCTTCTCCCTAGCTCTCTGGGGCTAATTTTCCACTTCTGGTTTGTCTAGGCTGGCTCTCCATAAGGTCAGGGCTTGGACAAAGATAAGACTCAGTCAACAGAGGCACAGCCAGTGACTCTCAGGCCTCTCTGAGGGACCTTGAGGCTATCAACTTTGATCAAGGTGCTCCTCCCAAGTGACAGGCACTGAGTACTGGAGACAAACTCCAAGAGGACCCGCCCTTCAGGAGCTTTTATTCCACTTGGGACCCACTCTAGGCAGCATCTTACCTCTCCACTCAAGGCGCCGATGAGTCGGCAGAGCATGCTTTCACTGATGACACGAGCTGGAGACAGCCCCCTGGGCCTCAGTGGGGAAAGCTGCAGAAGGCAGTATGATCTTTGGGATCCCCACTGCTCCAACACCAAGTAGCACCCCCACCTCCGGCTTGGAGAAGCCGTTCAGTGCACCCCTAGCAGCTGGCACAATTTCAATGCCAGCTTTGCCAAAAGGGAATTCCACTCTTGCTGGGCCCAGCCTCTGCCTGGCTTTGAAGCAGCCTGGCCCCAACTGCAGGTGGTGCCACAGCACAGAATGAGGGGACAGATATTCCTTGGGAGTCATTTGGCTGCTCACAAATTTTCCTCCAGCCTGGCCACATGCTGAACTGCTTAATTTTGGGCAAGGTGCAGGGAAAAGCTCAGAAGACTGGGAACCAGAGGACCCAGGGTGACTCCTTGCTCTGCAGTTTACTGCCTGTGTGACCCTGGGCCAGTCACCTTACCCATGGGGTCTCAAGATATTTCCTCTTCTGTAAAATGAGGTGATTGCAATCATTTCTGGGCTCCTCTCAGTTCTAAAACCTGTAGGCCCATGACCTTCTCCTCCCTTCATTGGTTCCCCTGCAGAATAAAGGTAGGCCTGTGATGTCATTAGCACGGAGAAGTCCCAGGGGAGGAAACACTCTCTGCTGATGCTGGTCATATCTTCTCTGCAGCTTAGTCTTAAGAGAGTTATCCAGAGCAGTGAAAGCCTTGGCCAGGGTAATACAGACAGGAGTGTCCCAGCTAGGACTGGAACTCAGGTCTTTCTGAGCCCAGCTTTCTGTCTGTGACTCTATTCTGACTCTCAGCCCCACAGGATTTATGGGATAGTCTTATTATTTATGTCACACACACACACAGAGGCAGCCTGTGTGTGCATGAGAATGTGTGTGTGTGTGTGTGCACGCACACGTGCGTGAGAGAGAGAGAGAGTTGCAGGCACCCAGGAGGGGAGTAATAAACATTGTTATGAATGACTCTCTTTTCGGCCCAGTTTTGTTCTGGGGTTTCACTAGGACATGGAGCTGTTAGTGAGCAAACTTCCCTCCCCACAATTAGCAACTATCCTGAAATTTGTAATCTTAGGAATCACCTAGGACACTGAGGTGTTGAATGACTTGCTGAGGGGGTCACTTGGCCAACATATTACAAAGGGAGGGCTTAAACTCAGGCCTCCCTGACTCTCTATTTCCTACATCCAGGATATACATATATATATATACATACACACACACATACAACCATACACACATGTATACACACCACATACGTGTATACATACACACACAGGCACACACAAATCTGCATCTACACCTATATCCTCTCACAGTAAGGAACAGGCTGAGACCACCATGTTAAAGGCAGGCTAAGAATCAGATGCCTCCATAATCCATGCCAACAGCTCCTCATGCTGCGTGTCGATGACTCTGATCTCCAAGTCTTTAGCAATCCAGCACAAGCCATGGTGGCTTGACCTGGCTGGAAAGGCTTTATGATCCTGGAAATAGCTGGGTCTGCTTTCTGAGGAGAAGCCATGACGAGTGCCAAGGGGTTCATTACCAGGAGCCCCAGTCTGATAAACTGTCTGGCCATGGCACCCCAGGAAGCACAGAAATGCAAAGCGGCCTCTGTGCCCCCGCCCCGGCTTTTTGCGGTGCTGGTGGGTAATTTGTAGTTTTTAAACCCTTTTATCGATGTTAACTTAGCCAAAGTTATCCTACCTATGAGATCCCAGCTTCAAGAATTTCCATTGGTTGCATGACCCTAGGCAAGTCTTGGATGGGGCATGTTGGGCATGGCGGGAGGGCCCCAGGAGAATCAGAGCAGGACTCAGCAGCTGAGGCCTAGCCTTTCAGGAAGGACCACAGCAGCAGCAATGACTCTACTTGCTGACCTACGTAAGTTCCCTAAAGGCTGGGCCTGCTTTGTGCTGAGCTTGGGGTGCTGGTTACCCAGCCTACAGCTTTCAGGTTTGTGAAGCACTTTCTCGGGAGTGACCCTGGGAGGCAGGTGGCACATATGCTGATGCCTCCATTTTACAGATGAGGAACTTGAGGGTAAAAGGTCTAATGAGTCGTCTAAGGTCACACAGCTCCTAGGCACCAGACCCAGGATTGAACCCAGGCCTCTTAACTCCCAACTCCTCGCTCTTTCCATGGGCGGCCTCACCTCTGTGCCTTCAATGTCAAAGTTTGCAGACTCTCTGAGTGGGTGTTTTGTTCCATACAAAGCCCACATTTCTGCAGAAATGAAGCAGGACTGCCACGTCCTCAGGGGGCTTCTGACTCACCCCAGCTGTGTGGAGCTCCTTGGTGACCTTCGCCCAAAAGGAGGGCTGGTTGAGGGATGCCACCAAAGCATCATAAATCATAGTGAAATGGAAGGGTTTCTGAAAAAGAAAAAAAGAAAATTATTTTTTTCACTAATGGAAACTTTCAGAGCCCTGGGTTGAATCTGTTAGAATGATGTTCAACAGAGATAGGTGTAAAATCTTACAAAGGACTGAAAAATCAGCTTCCCATGTACAAGACCGGGAGTGGGGAGAGGGTGTCATTAGCCAGTGGTGGGTCTGAAAAAGATCCACCAGAGTGAGTGGACCACAAGCTACCAGCTTAATTCTGGGCACCACACTTTAAAAGGACCTTGGTAATCTGGAGATCACCTGGGGAAGAGGGGAAGTTTACTCAAGTTTAGTCACATGAAGAGCTGGGCTTAGAGTGGACCAGATGGCTGTTTGCCAGTCATTCCAGGCCCTCATCTCTTGGTATGGGCTGACCAGGGCTCAGGGCAACAGAGTCATCATTTCTGCCATTGCTGGATACTGTGCCCTCCTCACGTCCCCTAGATCACATCAGGTCTCTTGGCTGCCCAGGCACACTGTGACTCATAGTGAGCAGCCCCTTGGCCACACCTCCTGCTCCCCATCTTTTCAGATGAAATGCTACATAATCACACCCCTCCCCCTTGTCCCTGGGAGCCTGGTATTGTGAATCCAAGTGGAAGACTCTCTAGATTTACTCCTGTTACACCCATCCTTTCCCCTGTAGTCTCTGGGGAGCTCTTTTTGTAAGAAAACTAGGGAAGGGGCTCATTTGCCTTCTGCACAGAAGCTCCTGTATTTTTTTTTTAAAGGATGAGAAATTATGCCCTGAATGTGCCCTCACTCCGTGTGCGGCTAAGGTTTGTTCTCTGCCCTGAGTTACAAAGGACCAGTGCTGCCTTGCCATGGGCCTGGGGATGCCTGAGCCTTGATGTGGTACAGCCTTCAGGAACCCAGGGTCACCTGTCTGCCATGATGAGGCCACAGAGAACTTCAGTGGAGTCTCCTTCCACAAGAGGCCAAGGAATGGCATCAGGCAGCCCTCTGGTCATCCTCCACTCCTCTCCATTACCTGTCTGTCCAGCATAATTAGCTTCCGTAGCAGGTGCTTTCCAGTGTCTATTAGGTAGGACCTAGTGGATTCTCTCATCAAAAGAACCTGCAAAAATTAATAATCACATATGGACTTGCCCTGTTGGTTGGAAGGTAGATGCAGAAGGGGTTGGTTTGAGTTATAAGCCATACTCCTCACCCTGCGACTGCTCACCTCTTTAGCAGAGAATTCAGAGAATTCTCTACTATTAGGCATGCCAGGATTGGCTTTTCCTTCTCTTCCTATCCAATTTTCAAATATTTTTGTTTTGTTTAATTTTTTTTCATTGAAACTCATGCATCATAATAAACGAAGGTATCCAATTCTTTCTCAGTAATATCAATTTTTATAGCACCTTCTTCAATTGATTAACATGTATATTCAACAAGTACCTACTAGGTGCCAGCCCCTGGGTATATATAAAGACAAGAGAGTCCCTACCCTCAAGGAGCTTATATTACACAGAGGAAGATGATATGTGTCTATGTGGCTACATACAAAAACATACACAAATACAAGATAAATCTGACACTAACACAGGGGAACTTCTAGAAAGTGACACTTGAACTGAGCTTTGAAGGAAGGTAGGGATTCTGTTAGGGAGAGGTAAGGAGGGCATGGCTTGGAGGCAGGTTATCAAGTGTTGTATGTGAACCTTTGAGAACTCTAGGCACTTCCATACCAGGATGAGGCAGTGAGGAGGACTGTAGTAGAGAGGAGAGACTGAAATTCGGCCTTTAAGAAGGTTGCCTGCTGCTTGTTTAGCGCTGAGATGTAAAGGGTGGACCTCTACGGGCTCTGGTGCACTGCACAAATCAAGCAGCCTTTCTCATCTTTCCTGATCTCTCTGCAACTTCTGACCCTGTCCCCCAACCCCTCTCCTCCAGACCTCAGACATAGGTCTCTTGGTTCTCCTTCTACCTGTCACTGGATCCTCCTCCTCTCCCGTCCTCTAACTGTGGGCCCGCGTTTAGGACCAAGGCTATGTCCTGGTCCCTCTTCTTTCCTACAATCTCTTCCTGGGTCATATGATCTCATCAGCTCCCACAGGTTAAATCACCCTCTTTGTGCCGATGACTCCCCTATCTACACACCCAGCCTTAATCTTTCTCTTGAGCAGCTGCTACATTACCATCTCCACCTGCATGTCCCCATATGACTTACTCTCAAACCCAACTTACCTAAAACAGAACTCAGACTTTCCCCAACGATCTATCCCCGCCCCCAACTCCATTTCTGTTGAGAGTACCACCATCCTTCCATTTGTCCTGGTTCACGACTTTGGGAGTTGTGAATTAGCTAGCTACCATATTCAATTACACAATCTTACCTCCCCAATACCCCTTGCGCCGTCCCCCCTCCATCTCCTCCAGAGTCGTAGGCTTGACTCACCTCTACTCAAACCTTGATTCAGAAAACTTCAGTACAGAGGGAACAAGCATGCATTAAGGCGTTGGGCTAAATGCCTTACAAATACTACCTCAATGGGATCCCTGTTGCCTCCAGAACAAAGCGCACCCCCAGTTTGGCATTTCAGGTCCTCCACAATCTGCCTCCCACTGACTTCGCTAATTGTATTTCCTGCCACTACACCCTTTACACACGTTCTGTTCCAGTCGAATTGGCCTGCCAGCTGCTAATCACGCGGGATGTGTGTGTTGGCCTCCTGTGTCCCTCTGTTTCTGGAATTAAGCCCCTGCTCACGCAGCCCTGGAGAGAATCGCTAGCTTCTTTCAAATCACAGCTCATGTGCAGCCTCCTGTTTGAGACATTTCCTGATACCCTCCAGGTATCAGCACTCTCTTTTGAAAGTGCTTTGTATCACAATGACTGTGACAATGTAAATTAAAAGGAAATCTCCAAAACTTAATACTGTGCAATTGTAACAACCAATCTTGTCCCTGAAGAATGGGGCAAAGGGGAACAGAATAAGCATTTATACAGCGCCTACTGCACACCAGATGCCGTGCTAAGCATTTGTATATTCTCTTTTGATCCTGCCAACAACCTTGCCAGGTAGATATTATTTTCCATATTTTGCAGTTGAGGAAACTGAGGCAGTGATTTGCCCAAGGTCACACAGCTAATCAAGCATCTGAGGATGGATTTGAACTCAGGTCTTGACTCTAAGCCCAGCACACCACCAGCTGTCTCTAAGAGAAGAAAAGAGGGACCCACCTCCCTCCCTTCTTTGCAGAGACCACGGGTGTGGAACATTGTCTACACAATCCAACTGGGCTGATAAGTTGGTTAATTTTGCTGAACTGCTTTTTTCTCCTCTCAAAAAACCAACTTTCTAATTGATGGGTCTCTAGGTAGGGCAGGGGAAAGATATATTTGGAAACGAAAATAATATAAGGGCAAGAGATGTCAGTAAAAATACAAAATCATTTTATATCAGTTTGTCCATATCTTCAGCATGTCGCAATGGCACCCGGCCCCTAACAGATGCCCAGTAAGTGCTTGCCGATGGATTGATTGCTTATGGAAGAGGAGGGCTTTGTGGGTCATTTGTTTTTGTTTTTTTATCTCCAGTCTAGCACTGTGCCTTGAACACGTTGGCCGAAGAATAAAATGCCCAAAGCAAAAGGTTTATCGAACACTTTTGCCTGTTGCATCCTATGAAATGCCACACAGAAGAGCTGCTGGGGGCTGATTTTAACCTTAAAGCATCATATAATTCTAAGTAATTATCATTAAACTTTTTTTAAAAAATAATCCAGACCAGGACCTGTGATTTCATCAGTGTAGACAACTCTCTCCCAATGAGGATCAGTACCTGGGCTGCCACTTACTCAGCTGAGGTGAATGACTTGTGTAGGGCCCTACAGCCAGGATGCCTCAGGGGCAGGATGAGGGAGCTGGGTCTTCTTTCTATCCACCATGCCATCCTCCTCTAAAGCAGTAGCAACTAGAAGGCCCCTGATGCTCCTTGAGGACTTTGCAGTTTGGTAAACTTTTTTTTTATTGATTTGCTTAGCAGTGACAGAGATATAGGCTCTGCCACTAAATAGCTGTGTGACCTTGGGTAAGGCATTTAGCTTTTGTTTTCTCGAACTGTAAAATGGAGATGATATGATACTTGCCCAGCACATGGTGATGGTAAGGACCAAAAGACAGCATGGGTAAAATTCTTGATAACTGTTAAGGTTCTCCATAGAGGTCAACTCTTATCCATCCTCCTCTCTCAAACCTCCACCCAATAATTCCTCTTCATTCTCATCCTGGATCTCCCACCTACTAGTACACCTCAGGTGGGTGGGTCACTTCCTTGCTCGAGGGCCTCCATTTCCTGAGGTGTATTTTCCAGCTCCTGTATTATGGGAACTTACTTCCAGTGCCTCCCGGATGAAGTGCAGCTTCTCCTGCCAGTCCTCTTGGCTGAAGGACTCTGATGGGGGACCTGTCATAAAACTGCAAATTCAATACAGACACCTTGAGGATGATGAGGCCAGCTTCCCGATCAAAGTGTCCCAATCAATCCTAAGGACTCCCTTGGAGAGGTAAAGGGGTTATCTCACTTGAGCCCACCAAACCCATCTTGGGACTGGGCAGAAGACTCACCACTATCAGACTTTCTTTCATCTTCGGTGGAACCTGTACCATATGCCAATACTGGAAACTAATCACAAGCCCCTCCCAGAGACAGTCAGGTACCACTTAACTGGCTCTGAGAATCACTAGTTGTAAATAAAGGGGGGCTTGGAGGACAGGGCTGTGGGCAAATGGGCCTCCAACTATAAATTGAGCCTATGCTGTCTCAAACATTAAAAATGGAAAACTCCTGATCAAATGGCAGTTATTGATTCAGTAATTGGCTTGGTAACATTGGCCTGGTGTCCAGTTTTGGTCATTTGGGAAATACTCATTTTTCAAGAAAGTGAATGAATGAATTGGAGAGTTATGCATGTTTTCTGGCAGTGAACAAGGCCAGACTTACCCCAGAAAGCATCCAGGAGCCTGGCTATTGGACAGTAGATGAAGGCACACTTATATAGGATTAAGAAAGGAAAGCAACCTTCCTATGAGCCTTAATCCCATTCCTTTGCTTGGCCTCAGAAGGCAGAACTAGGAGCAATGGACTGAAGTTATAGTGGAAGAGTCAGGCTCCGTGTAAGGAGAAAATTCTTAACAATTAAAGCTGTCCAAAAGTGGAAGGGGCCTTCTCTCCCTGGAGGTCATTTATTTATTTTCTCAACCAATTTTTTAAAAACTTTTTTATTCCCTCTAAATTACATGTAAAGATAATTTTTAACATTTGTTTACAAACCTTTGAGCTCCAAATTCTCCCTCCCTCTCTTCCTCCCCTCCCTTCTCATTGAGAAGACAAGCAATTTGACATAGGTTATAAATGTGCAGTCATGCAAAATATATTTCCATATTAGTCATGTTGTGGGAAAAAAAAATTGACCAAACCCCCCCCGCAAAAAAATTTTTTTATAGCATTTCTCATTAAAAAAATTGTCTTGGATCATTGTATTGCAGAGAATAGCTATGTCAGTCATAGTTGATCATCATATAATCTTGCTGTTACTGTGTACAATGTTCTCCTGGTTCTGCTCACTTCACTTTGCATCTGTTTATGTAAGCCCAGGTTGATGAGTATTCTGTGCGTTTCTTTTTTTCCCCCACTTTTATTCAGAATTTTATTTTTCCCCAGTTACATGTAAAAACAATTTTAACATTGGTTTTTAAAAATTTCAATTCTAAATTCCCTCTCCTCCTCCTGCTCACCCTCCCCCCCACTGAGAAGGCAAGCAATTCAATATAGGTTATACATGTATAGTCATGCAAAATATATCCACAACAGTCATGCTGTGATAGAAAAGAGGTAAGAAAAATTCAAGAAAAATAAAGTTTAAAAAAAGTATGCTTCAATCTGTATTCAGACCCCATCAATTCTTTTTCTAGGCATGGATACCGTTTTTCATCATAAGTCCTTCAGAGTTGCCTTAGATTGTTGTATTGCTGAGACAATCAATGCTCATCATTTCTTCTAGCACAATCGTATTCCATTACATTTTCATATACGACTTGTTCAGCCATTTCCCAATTGATGGGCATCCTTAAATTTTCAATTCTTTGCCACCACAAAAAGAGCTGCTGTAAATATTTTTGTACATAGAGGTCCTTTTCCTTTTTGTTTTCTCTCTCCCTCTCTCTTATTTCGGGGGAGGGGGGAAGCAGGGCAATTGGGGCTAAGTGACTTGCCCAAGGTCACACAGTGTGTCCAGTGTCTGAGGCTGGATTTGAACTTAGGTCCTCCTGACTCCAAGGCCGGTGCTCTACTCACTGCGCCACCTAGCTGCCCCTCCTTTTTGTTTTTTTATCTCTTTGGGGTGCAGACCTGGTAGTAGTATCGCTAGGTCAAAGGGTATGCATAGTTTTATAGCCCTGTGGGCATAGTTCCAAATTACTCTCCAGAATGGTTGAATCAGTTCACAACATCACCAACAGTACATTAGTATCTCAACATCCCCACATCCCTCCCAACATTTGTCATTTTCCTTTTCTGTCATATTGGCCAATCGGACGGGTGTGAGGTGACACCTCATTGTTTTAATTTGCATTTCTCTAATCAATAGGGATTTGGAGCATCTTATATGACTACAGATAGCTCCAATTACTTTGAATATTCCCTGTTCATATCCTTAGACCATTTATCGATTACAGAATGGCTATTTTTTTAAAAATTTGACTCATTTCTATATAGATGAGAACTGAGGCCTTTATCAAAGATACTTGCAAAAAAAATCTTTTTTAGTTACAGTTACTATTTCTTCCTGCTCTCTCTCCCCTTTCACCTTGTCCATCTTCGAAAATGTTTTGCTTTTGACTGCTGCCCATAGAGGTCTTTAAGTAAAGCCTTGGATGACCATTTGTCACGGATATGGTAAAAAGGATTCTTATTCAGACATGGGTTGGGCAAGGTAGTTTCAGAGATTGTTTCAGTTCTTGAGATTGTCAGCCCTAGGCCCTAGAAATCTCTATGACTTGCTCCCCAGAAACGCTCCCCAGAGATGTGGCACCATGCATGGCTTGCTAGGAATGAACTCTTAAGGCTAGGAACGACATACCTTTCCATTTCTGTAGTTCTTGATGGTTGGCTAGGAGGGCACACGTACAGCTCCTCAGACACCTGCTTTGAAAGGCCGAAGAAAGAATTAGTAGGCATGAACAGCCTTCTGATTTGGCTAATGGATCCTGCCATTGCAATGACTTTAGCTGAAGTTAGGAAGACTTACTTAGCTACTCTTTACTTGTAGAAGTTGGTCCTGTCCATTGTCCCCTTTCAGCTGCCTGGCCTCTGTTCTCTGCAGCTTCCCAATCCTCCCAGGCAATCCCTAATCTGGACCCCACCCCAGCACAGTAACACTTAGATCCAAAAATCCCCAGGGTGCAAACCACCACCACCATTTTTGAAGTTTGGTGGAAGAAAGTCCCAATTTAAATTAAGTCCTAGTTCTGTGCTTTTTTTAATGCTATCCTGCCTACATAGAGTTTTGACTCCAGAAGGAAAATCCCTCCTCCTCCTTAGATACCAGGCAGGATACATCATGTGATAAGGTCAGAATTACTCCTCAAGCCCAAGCACTCTGGTACCTTCCAGGACCCATGAGATGCAGCTCTGAATTGGCTGCCCTTTTCCTAAGGCCATCTCTTGAGGTTGGGCCTTGTCTTGCCACAAAACCAAACCCTCATCTATGTTTTCCCCTCCATTTAGAATGAGAGCTCCCTGGTACAAAGTAAGAACTTAATCATAAATTCCTTCCTCCCTCCTTCCCTCTCCTTCTTCTTCTCTCCCTTCTTTCCTTCCTCTCTTCTTCACTGTCTCCATCTTTTTGCCCTCATTGCCTATAGGGATTCTAGACCAAGAAGTTTTTAAAGGAAAGATCCCATCTCATCATTTGGGGGCTTGGTGCAGTGACCAGGACCTACAGCGGCTCCCTCTCAGAAGTCTGAGGTCCTTTCTCTAAGTCCTTCCATCTGTAGTTGAATGAGTCTTGGATGCAGGGCTTTCCTTCCACCTTCCTAAAGACATCATGGTTCTTCCTCCCATGGATCACACACCTCAGAAGAATCAACCAAAGATGGGGTCAGCTCTTCAACTGCCCTTGGTGGATGGGGCCGAAGCTCTCCTGTGCCTTGGTGCCAAGGGAATCTGGCCACTCTCAGCTCAGCCAGGAATATGGGCTCCCTGACCATGCTGGGCAGGGGTAACATGATTTGTTACTCTCACTTCTATGGCAGGGGTCAAATGAGAAGAAACATGGCAGGAGATTGATTCTTTCTGTAGTTTCAGCGTCCCAAGTCTCCAGGGACACTATTATGATGCATGGAATCATGGCACCAGAACTGGTCACCTGCATCACCAACCACAGGTTCTGGGGAAAATTAATCCTCTCTAGAGGGTCTCATTCTGAAAGATCCTACTGAAATACTTGGGGTATGTTTTCTTTGACTTCAAATGTACAGATGATATCATGTTGTTTGCCTTCTCAATAGGTGGGGGAAGGGCTGAAGAAAGGGAGAGAATTAGTAACACAAAATTTTTAAAAATGAAGGTTAAAGTATAATTATTAAAAAAAAAGAGAAAACCAGACAGAAAAAAGAAATCCTTTGGAGATTCCTGGTTGACCAAAATGCTATCCAATGATACGGTATGGAAAAGCTCTCTAGATCATCAAACCTTATTGATGCTGGTGGTGAATTTCCTCAAAGTTCATGAACATCAAGCACCAATCTAGCCTACCGTATACCCCTGCTGACCCAACAGGAACACAGACAATAGCATTTTAACCGAGAATGAGGGTTCACTGGGCAGAGGTTTTTGGTTGTTGTTGTCATCGGTTTTTTCCCCCTGTATAGAAGCAAGCAGATTATTGAAGTTCAGTAAATGTTTAAAAGGTTAGGGATAATTAGAGTGTACAGACTGTAAAATTACAGTACTCCATTCTCCATCTTCAGGTTTAACTTTGTTTTTTCTAAACATAAAACAGTGATTACTACTGGAATTTGAAGGCTTTAGGTAAATATGTTTATTGAATCTATTTTAGCTCTCAGCAGACAATACAGAAAAAAAAAATATGACTTAGGTAAGTCACTTCAGTTCCCTGAAACTGTTTCTGCCTTTGGAAAATAAGAGGGTTAGATTAAATAATCTCGGAGGTTCTTTTCAACTCGAGTCCTTATGATTTAGTCAATCTCTCATACCGATTTTTCTTATAAAGTCACTGACATGCAGTAGTTTTAAGAAGGATGAAGGCAGCCTGGTATACTGGAAAGCACACTGGCCCTGGAGTCAGAGGACCTGATTTTAAATTCCTCAGGCAAGGTCTTTATCCAGCCTTAGCTTCTTCATCAACATTCAGTACAAGGGTTAGCCTGGAAGGACTCTTATGATTCTTTCCTCCTTTAAATCTATGGTCCAATCACCTGCAGCCAGACAGGTACAAGAAAGAACTCCTCAACTGGAATTCTTCAGAGGGAAAGACTTTGGAAGGGGAACAGGGAGGGAAATAAAATCCCATAAGAACTGAGTTTTCTTCTTTTTTAGCAAGCAAAGATCAGAAACCTAAAAATGCACACCTTCATGTGGCTGGTAAAGGAGGAAAACTTTTCTATTCATGTGACATTTTCGGTTTCCTCTTAGAAAATTATCATGGCCGTGATCCTTTTCATAGAAATATTTTATTGCTGCAGTCAACAAACCTGTGTGTCACAGCACAAATAACCAATTACAGTTTAAGAAACTAAGAACTCTCCAAGTGGTAATACTGAGAAAAGATTAACATACATAAAAGGTTACAAAACTATACATTTAAATTACTAGAAATTTCCTAAGGAACTAAAAAAATTGCTGACTGTCAAATGTCTTTTATAAACTACATGACCCATGCCAGTGTAAATTCGATTTTATTAACAAGACACAAGTATCTACAAAGGTTGCACCTAAACATCAGATCAGCTGTAAAACGTGAGCAATTATTTCCTAGAGAAAGTTGAGTGCTTTTTGTTGGTGGCTGGGCTCTTCCTTGGTCTCTGTAGATGTAAGTAGCATTTCAAATTAAATTCACAGGGGAGACTCATGCCAAACATTTGTCTATATGGGATAATGCCATTCAACAAAAAAATAAATAAGAACAAAACATACTTGCTCTTGGACCTTCCTGGTCAACAGAATTCGGGACTCCAATGAGGGCTGTTTCCGATTTTCCTGACCCTCTCCATCTACCACTAATCCTGATTCCAAAAATGTCAGAAGACTCCTGAGATGCATAAAAATTAAGTGAGACTCTTCCTGGCTGAGCCACCTTGTGTGGTTAGAATCTGGAAAACAGGGCCTAACTCTGAAACTATACATAGAGATGACAGGATGAGGTGTCTTCTCACCATGGGATGGAATAGTAGTTGGAGGAGGGATTGGCAGCACATTTGAAGAGAAATGCACCTGCACACTCTGGTGACTCTGCTGCCAACAACAAACAATCAACAGTTGCTGTTAGGAGCACCTATAAGAGATAAACCAAGGAAGCTGGGGATGGGGCATGTAGAGATCAGGACCAATAGCAGGGAAGGATTGTGACCCCTGTTTTTATCCAATCACTCTTCACCTTTTCTGAAGCCAAGGGCTTTTGCTAAGTAAGGAAGGGACTTTAATGCATTAAGTGGCTTAACATATGTACATATGACCTGTCAGCAGGTGTAGAAACACACAAAAAGGCTAAACGTACACACTTGAAGACAGTCCTGGATCCTGTAGCAGCCTGGTAAGCAAACTACACCTCTCTCTGGCTGGTTCAATGGAACTTGGTCCTCTGGTGCTCTCCTCAGTCTAGTCAATGTCCCAAATAAAAACTTAAAGGGTTTATTACTGCCTGCGGGTTGATCCCAGTTTTGTGGATCATTTATAGAAATACATTTGGTGTGTCAGTCTCACCACTAAGGTCTGGTGTCTGCTGTGCAGTGGGGAGGGCAAGGAGAGAGTTATATCAATCAATATAACAAAATTAGGAAAACACAATTCTGGCCAGAAACGTTGAGAAAGCATTCATCTTTGCTTCCAAGAGATGGTGTCATGGTGAAGCATCACTTTTGGGGGGATTAAGAACACTGTAAGCAAGTGGAAACTGTAAAAATGACCAGTAATGGGATTAGGGATTGTCAGTACCACAGTAATTTATGATCATCTCAGTGGAAGAATTAAGGAAGCAGGATAAGTAGGAGGCATTTTTTCACAGGCAAAGTCCTTTTTGGGTGCGGGGAGCCTACATCAAAGTCACAGGACAGTTATAGGCCTATGAAAAGATATGGGATATCTTGCCACATTTTGTCCATGCCAATTCTAGCCCTGTCTGACATAAAAGATCAGATGTACAAACAAACCCTTTGTCACAAACATAAGAGAATCTTGGATTAAGGTAGCCTACTGTACTTTCCTTGGTCACTCAGCTCTGTAGAGCAGTGCTTCTCAAACCCCATATGGCTGAAGTACTGAAAGGGCTGCAAGTGGATGAAGTTTAAAATGCCTTGCTGTAGAGAATGTCTGATTTTTGTCCAAAGTTTATACGTATTTGCTCAAGGGATTTAAGAGGAAGAAAGTTCACGTGGCATGACATAAAGAACTTTGTTAAACTCTTTTAGAATGTGCCAACACAAGAGAGTAGGCAGGTCTCACCAATTTTAACCCTTTTTTCTAAGGGTTTATTGTCAGAAATGGTAGAAAGAAGTCACCTGGGCTATGGAAAAGGTGGTTGTTTAAAAGGCTGAAAGTCTGGCAGACCCGTCATTTAGCACACCTGAGCAGACAATCTTTGAATCACTGTGTTCACAGGTCAGGCCTGATGAAGGAGCAGGAGTAAGGGCACTTTTAAACACAGAGTCTATACAAGCATAGATTTTAACTGGCCTGGGATAAGAGAAAGAGGACAGGAGAGGGAAGTTTCACCTGCTTTCACACAAAAGGAATGGGAGGGACCAAGAGAGTCACTGCCAGGCCAGAAAAGAATCTGGTCAGACATAATAGCTGGAGGTTTGTGAAGCTGAAAGCATCCAAACAGTAATGCGACTGAAGCCGGGAAGCTCACAAACACAGTGGATCACACTGGGAATATGAAAGTCCTTTGTCTTCTTCCTTTCTTGGATGGCAAGAAAACCATTTCTTCACCAATCAAAAGTCCAAAGAAAATGGGATCTGGTTTTTCTGCTGTACTTTAAAGACATAAGCTGTACTCTGGGATCTTTCTGTCTAGTCTGCCATTCTGTTCAAGTCGAGTTATATGAGAAATTTTTTTCCCAAAAAGCTGGATTTCAAAATGGAGTTTTCTAAGCAATCAAGTTTATTCCATGCTATGTTTTTTTTCTCTTTAAAAAATACAAGGAGGGTGAGGACCAGGAATGGGCTGGATGCTCTATCGGCTATAATATATTTAATGGTTTTCTTTGATTCAATTTGGTCAAGGTACTGTCTGAGCATGGGTCTTCTGTCCCTTCAATGGAGGCAACAGAAGTTGTCTTCCAAAACTGAGGTCTAGGCAGTTTGCCAGTCAATTTGATTCAAAACAATTGGCTTCCTGGTGTGAGCTCAGTTCATGTGTGCTAGGGTTAGTCATTCAGACATCATGCCACCAGTTTTCCATTTCAGGGTAAGAGCTGTTAGCTAAATAGTCTTTAGGAGGCCACTAAGCCAGACTCCTCCCTTCTCCATCATAATACCTTATCTGCCACACCCACAGAGGTCCCCAACTTCCCTCTTCCATAAACCTAGTAATCAGGTCAACTTTCAGTCATTGCTTTACCTGCTAAAACACGCATATGCACACTCAAGGCATGATAAACATTTACTTCTTAATTCAAATTCATTCTTCACAGTAGCACAAATTGGAGAAATCTGAGTACAAGTTAGCATCAAAAGAAAGTCATCCAACTTCTGATCATTCACTCCCTTGCCCTCCTGTAAGGTCACAACACACAACCTTTTATTTCTGTAGCTAAGACCGGATAGTCTAAAAGTACATGTGTACAGTTGTCATATATAATCTTGATAAAAATAAGATTAAACCCATAGGAATCAAAATTTCAAATAAACATCTTACAGCCATGAATTTCCATGAATTTGTTCATGTGATAGCTCCATGTTAGGATTTGTTCCCATTATGGTCACAAAGATTCTGTGGGGATGTATTGGAAATCACAAACATTTTAGATATCATAAGGCAAAAAGGTCTGTAGGGCCTACAGGAAAGGGCCAAGTGTATTGAAAGGACTATTTTTGAAATGAGACATTCTTTCAAGTTTCAATCCAATTGGACACACATATTATAAAATAAAGATTTTTAAAAGTGCTGTTTGCTTTGTGAGTCACTCATCTTTATATGTAAAGCATGATCGTAACCTGACCACCTGAGAGAGATGTTAATGGCAGATATTAGCAGAGGCTCCAAGTCCAGATTGAAAGTCTTCCAGTGCATTTCTCTCAGGCTCTCCTTGGGTAATGGAGACATTGCATGGCAGTTGGCTTTTTCCCAGTGTTCTTGGGGGTATCTGATGTTAAAGTGAAAGAAAGGACTCTTTGGAAAATCCAATTCAGGCTTCATGGTGTGGCCACTCATAGATATTCTGTATTTTGCTTTCCTTCTATTCATCTTTTAGGTTTCACAACTTGGCTGACCATGAATAAGCCAGCAAAATGGCTCCCTCTCAGTAGCATCAGTCACCTACATTTTCCCATTCCTTCTCATAGAGCACACCCATAAGATACTCAACATAAGAGGTATGCCACCATGATAACATATTAAAAGATATGTCGAACACGATTTAGAAAAACAGAATGTAATAAAAAATTCAACTGCCCAGTCTAAGTTGTTGGCTGATTTTTTTCAAGGTATACAGTTTGTGGTAAACAGTGTTATCTCAGCTCTTCATGAATGTCTGGGAAAAAAATAAACAGTCTCAGACTTGAAGACTTCCCTTGTCAGACTTGAAGGATTTCTGCTCCACGGTCTTCAGGTTCTGTGTAATGGGAAGAGTTTGTGTCAGAATGGCAGGCCCCATGCCGCCCATCTTTACTTTCGAAATTTGGCTCTGTTAGTGGTTTTTCATAGATATTCTTTTTACTTGTTTCTGGACAGTTCTGGACATAGATCACTCTGTTATAAGCCTTAAGTCTCTTCCATAATTGTACGTATACTTTGCACTGTACGTACATAAAGAGAAGTCCACCAGTGAAGCCTATGGCCACGACTACCAGTTTAGTCCAAAAGGGCCATTCTAGAATCCCTGAGGAGAGAAAGAGCTAGGTTAATGAGTTATCAGAGCTAAACAAGACTCTAAACTCAATGATCTTCCTGTCAGCAAATGAAATTTCTTGAACATTTCTGCCTCATGTTTAGTCCTTTTACTACATTCTTCGTTGGTCAAAGACCAGTCTCTTGTCTAGCACATTCCACTTCTTGCTTTTGTCTTCAGTCTCCTCTACTGGTAAAAGTCTACTGATTAATGGAATGATTCAGCCAGATTCTCAACAAGCTTGAAAACTAAGCTTTTTTTCTTTCCTCCCACTTAACTACTCTGTGTATTGTTAACTCCTTTTCATTTTGTGGTCACAACTTACAATGATAAATGGTTAAGGTTTGTGGATGCAGGACATAATGATTTCAAAATTGTGTTTCTGCCACCATCTCTAAACAGACCCCAAAATAAAGGCTAGATAAACTGTCCTTTTCAAACTTAATAAGCAATAATAGCATTAGTAGCAAAAATGCCTATAAAAGCGTCTAAGATTTACTTACAAGTAATGCAGACCATGACATCTACAAGTTACTCACTGAGTCACATAATGCTTTATCAGGCACTTTTCTCTTAATCCCTATTACATCCTGCAAAGGTAAGCCACCATGTGGCTCATTCTAGTAATGGAGGAATTAGAGGTGTGAGATGTTTATTACAAATGACATTACACAGTCACTGCTAATACAACTTTTTGGTTACTAGTTCATACTGAAACACAAGGTACCATTGACCATATACATCAGGCCCCACTCATGTTCTCAAGACACAGTAAGCTAGGCAGAGAATCTTGAAATTTATCACTTAAGATGTGAAAGAGACTTTGTATCTAATTTGGTGAAACAAGCAAAAATGAAAAAGTTTCCCAAGGAATGTGAGGCATTTAAAAAATTCTCAGTGGATTTTCCCTTCCTCTTCTCCTACACCGTGATTTCTCTGACTTGTATTATTCCTTGTGAATGCCTGTTGTGTTTAAAATAATGTAAGGTCAGTGAAAACCATCCCAGTACTTTCTTTCGCAACTAACTAAAATGATTCCCGTCCAAAGGGATGTACACGCTGCATCCACTGCCCATGTGTAAGCAGTGGCTTGGGAGGCCATTGGAATTCTCCCTGACGTCTTCACAGGTTAAGCTGCAATTTGGCTGAACAAATCTAAACAGCAACTCGAACAGCTTCACAACAGAGACTCCTGAGTGTACACTTAAGACATTCTAGTCTGATAATGACAATTGACACAATTTAGGATGATGATCTGGTGCTGTCTAATGCAGATGGATGGCATAGCCTGGTTCCAATGCCTGTGAAGTCACAGGGTTTGAAGGATTCTTAGCGAAGGAGAGTGGAATATGGAAAGTCTACAAAGGAAGTTGGCAGGAGTGAGTCCTGATCTCTCTTCTAAAATGTGTGAGCATGCAGCTTGCAACAAGCTTTGGGCTCAGAATTTTCTTAACACTTTTTTTTTCTTAAAAGGAATTTTCTTCACTACAAATTGGGCTGCTAAGGACACAGAGTAAAGCCAAGTAAGATCTAATACTGGCCAGATTCTAAAATGGCCAAAGTATTTATATTTGTATTTAATAAAATAAATTTGTATAAAATTTAGCAGGTGATTAGGCCTATTAATATAAATTTGGTATCAGATAGTAAAATGTCCTTTAAGACTCTGTCAATATGGTTTGCCCCCCCCACCAAAAAAAAAAGTCAAAGTAACATTGTTATATGCACGCATTTAAATAAATATAATACTAGGGGCGGAGCCAAGATGGCGACTGGAAAGCAGTAACTGGCGTGAGCTCCCCTCCAAGTCCCTCCAAAAACCTATGAAAAAATGGCTCTGAACCAATTCTAGAACTACAGAACCCACAAAGGGGCAGAGGGAAGC
>CM053624.1:30528344-30587679 GCA_028646595.1 Phalanger gymnotis | reverse complement strand
TTATCTTGCCCTACAAGAAAGTGGGGGAGGGGGAGATGGAAGGGGAATGGGGGGACAGAGAGGAGGGCAGACTGGGGAACGGGGCAACCAGAGTGTACGCCATCTTGGAGTGGGGGGGGGGTGGAAATGGGGAGAAAAATCTGTAATTCAAACGCATGTGAAAATTAATGCTGAAAACTAAAGATGTTAATAAAAAAAATTTAAAAAAAATTAAAAAAAAATATAATACTATTCTAGATCTGGGCTCAATCAGACATTCCCAAAACACATAAATTATTATTTTTCACATTGTTGCTGTTCTGTCCAACTCCATGACCCCATGGACCGTGGCATGCCAATGTTGTCCACGAGGTTTTCTTGGCGAAGATAGCAGAGTGGTTTGCCATTTCCTTGTCCAATGGATTAAGCCAAATAGAAGTTGAGTGACTTGTCCAGGGTCACACAAATAGTAAGTATCCGAGGCCTATTTGAACTCAAATCTTTCTGGCTCCAGGCCCAGTGCTCTAACCACTGAGCCACCTAGCTGCCACATTTTAAAAAATATATAAAAACTAATTGCATAGAAGAAAGGTCATTTATTCAACAAACATCTCAAACTTTGAAATGAGTTCCTGACTGGAGGATGGGTTGATGTAGGGGATCTGTGGGGTTCCTTTTAACTCCAAAATTCCAAGACTGTATCACAATCCAACTTCCTATCCATTTATCTTTTTCATCCTCTGAAACTTCTTTTTGCTCTTATCAAGACATTTAAGCTCTTGACCTCTTGCTACTATTTCTGTGTGGCTTCATGTGTCTTCCTACCCAGCATGGACCTCATGGTCATTCATGTTTATAATGTCCTCCCTTCTCACCCTAGAATCTCTTCCCCTTCAAAATTTCCATTATCCCTGCTCCTTGCAAATCCCCAGATCTAGTTAAAACTCTATCTCCATTCATTTTTCTCTGTTCTCCCTCCAGGTGCCAAACACTGCCAGGTAACACCATTAAAACAACCATATTGGCTTACCTATAAATTCATGCTCTTTACACTCAGATGGTCTCTCAGCACTCAACAGTATTCCTTTTGTTCCCTGATTTTTAGCTCCTCGTGATAATAATCAAACCAAACATCCCACACCACTGACAGCACCTTCAAATCCCAGCCTCCCTCCCTGTCTCTGAGCAGTGGACCTTGTCTCTTTCTTCCTTTGCTGAGGTTAAAACTATCCAAAATGATTTCCCTCCACAATCCCTCCTTCATGTTCTTAAAATCCTCAATGACAAACTTCCCTGTACTTCCTTCCTTCTTCCCTTCAAAGGCTAACCCTTGAGCACTTCATTCTGTCTCCTTCCAGCTCTGCTAGGACTTTTGCTGCATCACATCCCTCCTCTCTCATGAACCTTCTCCCTGGCCTGAAAATATGTCCCAATTTTCTCTGCCCTACAAAAACCTTCCTTTGACCCTGCAATTCACCCAAACTACTCTGCACTCTAAAAGACTGACATTGACACCAGTAAGCCCAATAAGGCTCTTCTCAATCCTGTTTCTCTGATTTTACTTCTGCATCTGACAGCATTGACTACTCCTCTTCTTGGCTTCTCACCAGTTCTGCTCCTATTGTTCAATGAGTCGCCTTCACTGAGTTCTTTTTGCTACTTCCGCCACATACATGTCTTCAAACTTCTTATTTTCCTTATACATGATGACTTTTCAAATGTCACCTTTTCCCATGACTTGAAATATCAACTGTGTGGATCATTTTCCAATCTTTACCCACAGCTCCACCCCCACTATTGTGCTCGAGACTACAGAGTGGACATCTCCACCAGGCTGTTTTGCCAATAGTCAAACCCCGAGTGTCCAACACTGACCTCCATCTGCTTCCAAAGCCGGCTCTTCCTCCTCCCTTCGTGACTCCTCTTAGTACCTGGTCGGGCGTGCTTTGTTGCTACCTGACCTCTCGGATACAAGGAGAGTCTTGTATATTTGGCATTACTGGTGTTGGCACTTCAGTCCACAGCACATATTCAAGAGCACCACCATAACACACAACTTAGGTCATTATTTCCTTTAATGCTCACAACCAACCTGGGGAGATCTTAGGGAGGATAAATATTATAATCCCTACTTCACAGATCAAGAAACGGCCTCAGAGAGATGACAGGGCTTTTCTGAGGTCAAAATGTTGAAGTCAAAACTGCAAATTTGGTCTCTGGGCTCTAAATTCAGGACTCTTTACGCCACATTGAGATCCATATTGTAACAAGCTTCAGACTCAGCCTGAAATCACTGTATGTCATCCAAAACATCTGTAATAACTTAAAAGACTTTGGGAAATGGGGGTGGGGGGGCGAGGGGTGGGGGGTGGAGGGTTGGTACTAAATGGTCTACATTTAGACATACCAGTTGTCTGTCCCTGCTTAATCTCTTCAGCAGTTCGGTCTATGAGGACATACAAGGACCATACCACACAGGTGATTGCAATGACATGGAATGTTACAGAGCACATAATCTTCCTCCGTTCACTGGATGTCATCTGCAATTTTTCCCACTGACAAGAAATAACAGAAAACAGCATGAAATTTGAGTCTTACGTTGTGAGAATACTTCCTATAGGAAGCACTGCTTTCTCCCTTCCCCTTTACAAACAACATTCATTCTCCTATCAAGGAATAATCTATCTGCTTGTTAGTGTCCATTTTTGGAACTTATTTTCTGTATGATAAAAATATTAGGATTCATGAGGAAACAATACACTACTACCTGTCCAAGAAAAATTTTCTCACTAACTAAAAATTGTACTTATAGATATCTCTACATGGATCCCTAGATAATACTTCAAATTGGAATACAATTTACAGCTTGGGGTGGGGAGGTATCTTTTGGAGACTGCCACTTTTTCCAATGCTACAGGTAAATGAGAAGGGCGTGTGTGTGCTGAAGTGAAAACACCACAAGTAAACTGAGTCACAACTATGCCACAGAGGTCAGTATCGAAAGAAGCTCACTTTTTTGTTCTCTATTACATTCACAATAAAAAATAAACAAGCTTGCACCTGAAGCTAATAATCCCCAGACATGAATAACCCTGGCTCTTTTTATCATTCTCCTGTCCTGCTTCATCTAAAAGCTCACTGATGTAGCCCAAAGTTATAGACTCTCACTGGGAGTGGGGAATGAGAACAAAGCCTAAATAGCCTGTAGACTTCTGCACATTTACGTTAGAGTTCGCAGAGATATTAGAGATCGCTGGGATTGATACTGCTCATTTCACAGATGAGGAAACCAGAGATGAACAGTACTTTACCCAAGGCTAGGAAGAGCTAAATCTTTAAAACCAGCTCCCCCAATGCCCATTCCTACAGCAACTCTCACTGTCCTTTTCTGTATAGGATTCACTACCATTTAGTGATCACTTTAGCTCCTAACGATTAAAGGTGGTACGTACTGAAATGAAAATGGATCCTCCTTTCTTTTCACTGATTTGAGTTTTGGAAAGATCACATGATTTTGATGACAGTTTAGAATCATGGTCAGTTTTCACCTTCGAGGGACATCTTTTTTAATGCTATAGTTTTAGTTCATAACCACTGAGTTTATTTTTTTATATAATAATGAAACCAGAGCCTCCATCCCAAACTTCCCCTTTCCTCATTCTACATGTCAAATTTCCAACTATTGTCTAGAATCAGCTACTCTATTCTAACCAGGCCAGTTTACTTAGTCTTGTCAATAAAACATGTTCAATGCCTGCCTTTGATCATATTGTTCTCTGACCTCAATATGGCTTTCCTCTCATCTGTTTCTCCAATTTTTCTCCATTTTTCTCAGGACCATTCTAGTTCTATGTTCCCCATGAAGTTTTCCCTAATGATGCCAACCCATTGCGATCGCTTTCCTCTCCGAAGCCCTCTAGTACCTGGTAATGTGTACCATACAATTTGCATTTGATTTTATACTCTCCTGGCAGAGTTTTGTAAAAGTGCTTTAAGTTAGTGCCTTTGCTCCTTCAGGGCAGAGATCAAGCTACAGGCTGCTTTTATGTAGCCACAACACAAAGCACATTTTGGGACACAAAGGAAGTGCTCAATACACATTTGGTTACATAACAAATTTTGAGATAGGAGATGGAAATCGGAGGGGCAGTTTGGTTCCCGACAGAACAAAGAATATAGATAACATTTCAAATGTCTATAGTTTTTAAGGTTTACTAAACATTTTTTTTTCACAACAACCCTGCAAGATGGATAGGTAGTATATGCACAATATTGTTACTTCAGCGCTATTTCTTCTACCCCAGGTTGTTTTTTGTAGTATCAGTGTATTTATTTCTTAATTCACTAATTCATTCTTACATCAACAAATATTTATTAAGTATTACACATTCTGGAGCTACTGTTTAGCTAGGACTTTTCTCTTTCACTTTAGAACAAGTGATAATACATGTTTATATTGCTACTATATGTAAATATAGTATACATACATATATGTATGTGTGTGTGTGTGTGTATAAATACCTTTTTCTCCCTTATTCCTACTCACGCATTTCTCTACAATCTTGACAAATGTCACAGAAACACATATTTAGAACTAGAAGAGAACTGTGAATCTAGCAAAGAATAAAAAAAATTCAGGAATGGGATTGAGGTGGTTTCTGGATAATATCCCCAGATCCTGACCTTTAAGTCGCTTGCCTCTATATGAGGACCAGGCAGATGATGTGCTTATACGATGATAGCAGCGGCTCATGCTAAAAAGAAAAATATCCTCCTCTCCTAGGCATTGCCATCCCTCAGGTAAGGGTACTGGCAACAAGTCTCTGCTCAGCTTATACACTGCTGCCCTACTGGGACAGCTCTATCCCTTCCTTTCACCTTCTCAGACTTGTTCATCTGAACTTTAGGTGGTCTGCACAAAAGTAAAAATATGGAGTTTTTGGGAAAAAAGTATAGGCTGAACTGAGTCTCGCACTCCCCTTAGCTGTGAATGGGATGAACTTATACAACCTCTGTGCTGAAACAGACATATGCACTGATCACTTCCTCTCTAGTGATACACACCTCATACTGCTTTTTCCATGTACAATGAATGGATCTAAGTCCATATATATGAGTAATTCTGGAGGAAAATGATTTACTACCAAGGGAGCTGTAGAAGAGCTCAGCACCTCAGTAATTTCAGCACTATGGATCCCTATGTCTTCAGAGTGTGTCCCTTCCTGTACCTTCTTAGCGTACAGAGAATAAACAGAAAAATCAGTTTGGGAAGGAATGAGATGAACTAAATTACTGAAAAGGGAAGCAGACACTAGCCTTAAGACTGACAGTAATGGCAGGAAACAGGAGACCATGTTTGATATGTTTTGGTTACAGGTAGAATAAGCAAAAAGGCATTCAATAACTATGTAATGGACAAACAAACCAGAAGTTGGTGGGGTTTTCTCACTACGGCTGTTGTTTTAAAGCAACTCAGCAATTGTTCTGTATTTTTTAAGAAATGAAATAATTTATCACTCAGTACAATTCCTTTTAGCAATCACTCAATCTATAAGGCAGAATGATAGTGGAATCGAGCTATTTTCTATTTAGGTAACATGATTCATTTTTCCATCACCAACAATATACTTAATTTGAAACAGCGGTATGACTTAGCAGGCAGAGTAAAAGGTAGGGAGTCAGAGGACCTTGGCTTATATGCCAGCCTAGTGGAACAGTGGCCATAGCACATCTCTAAAGCAAAGTTCTCTCAAACTCTTGTGGGGATTTATTCATTTTAGTAAAATCCCACACATTCCGATGGGGCAAACTTTCTTTTAAAGTACTATGTGCACACATACTTTTCTTAAAGGCTTTAATTTGGTCTCCATTATGAACTCGTATTTGCAGAGTTCACAGCATCGTGTGTCCGAACTTTTGATCCACTGTTGTAGGCAGGCTTGGTGGACAAAATGAAGACTTCCTGTGCAGTGACAGGGTGTAATAAGAGGATTCTCATCATCTCCTTCACAGTGACATATCCTGCACCAGAAACAAAATATATTCATCACAAAACAAGCAGACTTACAGTTAAAGTGAAACTCCAATGGGAAATCTAAGAAGCAGCTTTGTGACCATGAGGCAAGGCCCATGTGCATTCTTACTCAATTCACACTGAAAAACACCTTCATGTAAAGGAACTATAGGCATATAGGCACAGCGAGCACAAACACTGCTAGCTCCAATTCTCTCTACCTCACTGCCATCATGCACAAGGCTTGGAGGGTATTCAGCAATGGTGAGGAAAAGCATGGTCTGAGGAATTATGATGCAGCCTTTCATTTGTTTTTAGAAGACTTAGGTACTATATTGAGAGAGGCATTTAAAGCCATAAAGAAGTATTTCCAGGAACAAAATTCTTCAAATTCACAGATGTGATTTATTTAAATTACAAATAAATTCAGCAATCATTCTACCTTACTCCCAAAACAAAAATGTCACACTGACTAAAAAAGATGATTTATCTTCCAGCTATGAAAGGACACCCATAGCAACCCCTGTTTGCTTCTCCTACCAAAAGGCGGTGTACCTTATAGGATCAAAGACCTGAGGCCATCTAATCCAAACCCCCTATTTTACCACTGAGAAAACTGAGGTCCAGAGAAGTTAAGTGACTTGCCCAAGGTCATACAAGTAGGAAGCAACAAAGGCAGGATATGAACCTCCTCCTACCCTGCCCCCTTTCAGAAAAGTTCTAAGCTGTAAGTTGAAACCCGCCCACAAAAAAAGTGGCTATGACTTAAAACCATTCCTTATGTCTAAGGCCGCATGCAGCACAACAGGATTACTAACCTCAAGTAACATGGCTCATTAATTGGATTTTTGAGAAGTAGAGAAGTGTTTTCTAGCAGTTGGAAAAACAAGCTAGGACGGGAACCTTTTCTGAAAGGGGTCCAACTGTGTGGCCCAGGACATTGCGCATTCTCTCTGATGCTGGCTGCTGATCCAATCATTAGGAAAACAAAGAAACTAGGAAAGAGTGGTGAATAGTGTGAAACCAGAAAAGGGAGGCTGATGATTTCAGGGTGGAAAGGTCTGGCCAATAATAATAAAAGACAAAGGAGAAAATTCCAAAGGAGTTTTGAGGAAGGGAAAGTAGAATTTGGAAAAGGCACTTGAGAAAGTTGGAAGGTAGAGCTATTGCTAAAAGGAATTAGGATTTTGTTGGGAATGGCTAAATCCATTTCATTATAAGGAAAGGAGGAGCTGCTGAAGGCACTCACTCCATAAACAGGATATGCTTAAAAAAAAAAGACATCCTTTAATAGTCATAAAGAGATAAGGTTAGAAATGGTAGCCTTTGCTTGAAAATGAAATGATCTTTAGAAATGAATAAGCTGTTAAAAAAAAAACTTGAGAAATCAAGTTGGTAACATTTATTTTCCTCTCTTCTGATTTCTTTCAGCAAAAATATACTTCCTTTCAGTTTAGAAAGGTCAGCTTGAGCTTTAATATTTGTAGCTTTTTCTTTTGTTTTGGCATCAACAAATAAAGACAACTTAAGATTCATGGGGGTTTGTTGTTGCTGTTGTCATTTTAATTAAGGAATTTGGTCTCAACAAAATGTACTATCTATATTTTAACCCCGAATTGGTGGCCTTGTCCTTCATCTTTAACAAGAAAGAAAGACTGGAGAGGCAAGGAAAGCAGAACAAGTCAGAACTAACTAGAAGGGTGAATGAAGGAGGGTGGTTCTTGGTAAACCAACCTGCATGTGTCTCCTGATGTTGACACAGGGGATAAGGGGGTAAACTTTTCAGAGAAGGGAGAAGGGCAATCCAGGTCACTATCTTTCTCAGTGGAGCAGAGTGGTGCCCGTATCTCCTTGTTTTTCAGCTTGGAGGATACACTGTCCTCAAAGACATCATCATCCCCCATATCATCTGAGCAGAAGCCTGTGCTCCCCACCAACACACTGGAAGATTTAGCTGCCAGCAAGCCAGCAGAGCAGCTTTCCAGCTCATGGAACTTGTGCAAACTGCTGGTGCTTGAACTGTGAGAGAAGGAAAAGAGGTAACAGAGCAATCGTTTGCTTTTCAAGGCTGCCTCATTATCTGCTTTCTCTTCAAGGGATGGGATGGTGAAACTCCCTTGGTTGGCTCCTATTCCAAAGGTGCTTGAATGATTGGCTGAAAATGATGGGACATATGAGTGTTTATAATTGCCAAAAACAAGAGGCTTCAGATTGAGAATCTGTTTTTCCTTATGGTGAAATTTGTTCATCCTGAGGCACTGGTCTTGAGTTGGTGCTAATTTTCCTTCAGAATAAGTTCTTTCTACACAGTCAAAATTCTCCATAGTATTCTGGGCCTTCTCGACCACATCATTGAGGGACTTGGAGAACTTGAGAGTTCTTCTGGCTTTGGTATTCTTAGGATGCTTAAAGGCCTGGATCCATTCTGGACCAGAGGAGTTTTTCTTTGAGGCCTGTAATGTGTCTTTACAGATCACTGTCACAGTGACCCCTTGTGTCAGAGAACTCTGGCAGAGAGCAGATTTCAAGACAACAGCTGACTGCACGGGACTGTGATGACAACATTCAGAAAACACTGCACTGGAACTGCATGCAGAACAGTGGAATAAAAGGACAGAAAGTAAAAACAATTAAAAAAGAGAAAACAGATATATCAAAGTGAAGAAATGAGAATAGTGTGATAACATGGCAAGCAAACAGTGCACAAAATCAGCATTAAAAGTGTGAATCAAATGTATACTGATCAAAAAGTTAGAAAATGATGAAGCAAAGCACAATGGTGCTTTTAAGGACATATTTTTCAAGAAGAATTGTCCTTCAATGTGGATCCTAGCAGGTCTACAAGCAATACTCTACCTGCAGATGTCTTGGTTAGATGGGGTAACAGATGTGCGAGAGAAGCCGTGGGGAGCTGATGGGCATGTTGGACTTCCAGCCTGTAAGATAACATCACCAGTTAGTTTCAGAATCAAAGTAGAGAGAACAGCTCTCCTGACACCTTTTGTGACTGAAGTAGTGAACAATGCTACTGGGAGCTTTTAACTCTGTTCAATAAACGATGCTGAATAAATGAGAGTGTGCACATGAATCTCTTTTCTTACTTCCCAACTTCAAGAGTCTATGGCTTCCTGGGTATGGCTACTCCCTCCCACAGTTACACCTTATAACCACTCTGAGCTGCTGTAGCTGAAAAACAGCCAAGCTTCTGTGAGTCTCTGAACCTAGCTAGGCTAATTTAATTCAGATGACACACCTAGCATCAGTCACCTTCATATCATGATCCTCTGGAGCAGGGCTTTAGTAAAGGTAAACCTCAAGAAAATATGAAAAAACAACCCCAACAATATGATCACCTTTTATAACACAGAAAATCAGCTGAACTCATGGAACACTAATGAGGTATAGAAGATTTTAGCTAATTCTGTATAAGCTATATATATAGGTTTTTTACCCTAGTAAATCTCAAGTTATATAAATCCACCCCTAAGTCAACCTAACCAATCCAGTTTTTATTAAGCATTTATATCTGGCTAGAAAATTCTTTTTAGGTGGCAAAGAATAGGAATCTGAAGGGGCACTCATAAATCATGGAATGGCTGAACAACTTATGGTACATAAGTGAAATGGAATACAACTGTCCTGAAAGTAATGATGAAGGAGATAGTTTTAGAGAAACCTGAGAAGACTTGTATAAACTGTGACAGTGTGAAAGAAAGAGAATAAAGACAACAATCTCAACAATGACAACATGGTTAAAAATGAACAACTTTGTAATGAGCAACCATGATTCCAGAGCACTAACGACCAATCTCATGACAGAGAGGCGAAGGACTCAAAAGTGCAGAATGAGACACATGAGGGGAGGGAGGGGAGGGGGAGGGGAGAGGGAGACATGGTCAATGCAGAAAATTGCTTTTGCTTGACTGTGTTTGTAACAAGGGTTTCATTTTTTTCTGTCATTCCCACTGTGGTGGGAGGGAAAGAAGGCAATTTTTTTATTTGGAAAAATATATACCTATTATAATGCACATAATATCATGTATAAATATATTATTTAAGGGCCTGCTAGCAATTTATGAGCACTTTATCTTAAAGATATTATTCACCTTTTTGCTTTTCAAATTTTTACTCTTTTCTTTTTATCTTTCTAAATATGGTACTCCTTTGTCCCATATCAGAGAGTCATAACTTAGGAACAAAAATAAAAAATAGACAAAAAGCAGTTCAGCAAGCTAATGAACATATCAACCAAGTCTGACAATATTTATAATGTTTTGCATCCACAGATATCCATCTCTTCAAAGAATCATTAATAAGGTAAGTATATTTTCTAATCTTGTAATCAGGGCCACTATTAATTTTTAAAATAAAATTTCATATTTACAAAATTTCTGCCATTTCCCTCAAAACATGCAAGCACATGGAGAGAGGGAGAGGGAAATGGAGAGGGAAAAGAGGAGAGAGAGAGGTGGAGAGAGAGAAAGAGAGAGAGAGAGAGAAGCAGGCTTTCTCCTAGTTTTTCCATTCTCAGGTTTTCTATCTCTGGTCATATACTCTTACATACACTATTTCATTATATTATTAGTAATGAAAATTGATTTCAAGTCTCAGATTAGCTCCTTAACATGTGTATATTTTAAAATGCACAGGCTGAAAGTCAACATATTTAAAAATATACTATAAACTATTACTCAGAAAGCACTGCATTATTGTATAGAAATAACTGCTTACTAGTAACTAAAATAATTTATCATGAAATAATTAACAAAGTCATAACAAAAAAGGGCGCCTGGTTAAAGACTTAAAATTTCAATAATTTTATTTCATACTGCAACTATTGGGATAAGATGTGAATGCTTTATTGTAACTTTTTAAAAAACATTAACATTAAATGTATCTCTGCCGGACATCATTAATACATTAATGACTCTACAATCATCAATATGGATAGTGTTGCCAGTTGTGTAGGTAATCCACATTTCATTCTCTAAGGTTCTTGTCCATGTCCTTGAACAAATAATTACAGAAGATCTACCTAATGCACTCGAAGATGGGCTCTAGATTTTAACACTGCTTGGGCACCAATGGGGGATGATGTAGGGAGAGGGAAGAAGCATTTATTGAACTTTACTATGTGCCTAATATGTGCTAGACACTGTGTTAAGATATTTACAATTATCTTATTTGATGAGTCAGGCAGTTAATAAATATTTATTAAACACTTATCTATGTGCCAGGCACTATGTTAAGCAACGAAGATACAAAGAAAGGCAAGAATACAGCTCCCGTATTCAAGGACTCACAGTCTAATGGGGGAGATAACATGCTAACAAGACATATACAGGATAAATTCGAGATAATAAACAGAGGGAAGGCACTAGCCTTAAGGGAGCCCAGGAAAGGCTTCTTGTAGACAAGATGGGATTTTAGCTAGGACCTGAAGGGAACCATGAGGCAGACAGGAAGACGCAGAGTCCTCCAAGCATGGGGGGGGGGACGACGACGGGGGACTAGTCAAAATATCTGGAGTCTGGAGATGGAGTGTCTTCTGCAAGGAACAGCAAGAAGACTGGTGTCACTAGATCCCAGAAAAAAGGCTGGGGAGTAAGGCGTAAGAAGTTTGAAAGGGGGGGAAAGAGGAGGTGAGAAGGGGGTTTCAAGTTATGAAGGGCTTGGCACCAAACAGAGAGATTTTCTATACGATCTTCGAAGTGAGGAGGCAGTGGAATTGAGTGAGAGTGTGTATGTGAGATGAGAGAGAGAAAGTGAGGGGGAAGGAGGGAGAAAGAGAGAGGGAGAGAAACCTAAGCTTTAAGAGAAGTGAAAAGAAACAGGTCATGATCAGAAAGGGGAATTTCAGAGTTCACGATCACGGAAGAAGTGCATAGGGTATGAGGATCTCTGTGTGTGGTTGTGGTATAGTAGAGGAGCAGCTCGTAGGAAAAGAACAAATTGAAGGTCTGGTAGGTATTTGGGGGAGTATCACTAGCTGAAGCTCCCAAATATGAGTACTGACAGCAGGAATCAGAAACACTGTGAGCCAAGCACTGTACTCACTGAGGAAAGAAGGTGATCATACAGGAAGCTGATAAAGAGCTACCAGAATTTTAACTGGATGGTATATATACAGTTGCATGAACTTCAAAGGTAGAAAGGTTACTGAATAATGGTGGTAGAAGATGAGCTTGGAAACAGCAATGGGGGGCAGAGAGTACTACATTTCTCCTGTGCTATGACCAATAAGTAGTGAGCAATGAGTGAAAGTATAACCAGGGCTGGAAAGGGTAGCCAGAGAAGCTGTGTGATCAGGAGAGTGCAAAATATTTAAGAAGAAAGCAGATGTTACTTCTGAAACAAGTACTACAGAGAATACGATGAAAAGGGTGGGTAGCTTTAGAGAGAACATTGGAGAGCTTGGTTGAGAGAAATGGGAATAAGGGAGTGGACAGTGTGGGACCAAGAAGGGGATCTGAGTAGTGACAGCTAGGCATTCAGTGAATTCACTGGGATGGGGAGGGTATGACTGGATGGAGCAGTTTAGTCACTGACAGACTAGGGGTTTGGCCTCAGGATGGAGTCATTTGAGGGTGCTGAGCTGTTAAGAGGAGGGGCTAGTGAAGGAAGATGGAATGGCAGTGAACTCCTTCCTCTGTAGACAGGTCAGGTCAGGTCAGCTCAGCACACAGGCAGTAGGAGAAAGATGGGATGGCTCTTCTCTGTCTTATGTTGGCAGAAGGGGTCTCCTTCCCGAAGTCAAGTAGGAAGAATTTAGCTTAGGAATCCACAAACATAATGGTAGATTTTCAAGTATTTTTTTTACTCCTTAGTAATATTTTTAAAAAATGTTCTTATTGATGTACTTGTTTCTTATATCACCATAGCTGCCCCAGTAATCCTCCCTTCACCTTCCCAGAAAGTCACCCAATAGTGTTATTAAGAAAAAAGAAAAGAAAAAGAAGGAAGGGAAATGGTATAACTGATTAATACAATGAAAAAAATCTGAAAGTATGTATAACATGGCTTCCCAAGTCTACAAAGGCATGGGATGTGAGTGTCTTTTCATATCTCTTTCACAATTCTGCAACATTCATTTTTGATGTTATCAGTGGTTGTTTTTTTCCATTTACATTCTTGTGGCCACCGTGTGTATTTTTCTTGGCTCTGCTTATTTCATTCTGCATCAGGTCATGTAACTCTCCATGTTTCTATGTATTTCATCACATTCATCATTTCTTACAACACAGTAATATTTTATTACATTCATGTACCACAATTTGTTTAGCCCTTCCCCAATCAATGGCCATCTACTTGTTTGCAATTCTTGGCTATCATAAAAAGCACTGCCATAAATAATTTTGTGTATGTGGGAACTTTCTTTCATCAATGGCCTCCTTGGGGTATAAACTCAGTAATGGAATCTCTGGGTCAAAGGATATAGACATTTTAATTACTCAATACCTTTCCCCAAAACCCTCCCCCCTCTCCTAACATCCCTATTTCCTGTCAAGAGCAATACTACCCTCCCAAGTTCTTCATGCTAGCAACCTAAGATGTCATCTTTAATCCGACATTATCTCTCAAGCCCCATATCCAATTTGTTGCCAGGGTCTGTTGATCTCAGCTCTGCCGCATCTCTTAATATGCCTCTTTGTCTCTTCTAACACTGCTGCCACCCTGATCCAGGCTCTGATCGTCTCCTAGTCACTGCTGCAACAGTCCTCTGGTTAGTCTGCCTGCCCCAAGTTTCTTCCCCATACTGCTTCATCCCCCATTCATCTGCCAAAGTGATTCTCCTAAAGTGTAGGTCTGATCCTGTCACCCTCCCTCTCTGCCACCTCCTACACCCACTGAATAAACTCCATTGGTTTCCTGTTGTCTCCAAGATCAATTACAAATTCTCTGCTTGGCATTCAAAGTCCTTCATAACCTAGCCCCACCTCCCTACCATTACACTCTTCTTATATCTTACTCCTTATCACTTATTCTTCAACCCAGTGACACTGGTCTCCTTACTCTTCCATAAACAAGGCACTCCCTCTCTCAGCTCTGGTATTTTCTCTGACTGTCCTCCATGCCCTAAATGCTCTCCCTCATCATCTCTACCTCTCGGCTTCCCTTAATTTTCAGCTACAAAACTACCTTCTACAGGAAGTCTTTTTTTCAATCCCTCTCAATTTCTAGCACCTTCCCTCCTTTGATTATTACCTATTTATCTTATACACAGCTTGTTTGTAACTGTTTGGTTGCTTGCTGTCTCTCCCATTAGACTGTGAACTCCTTGAGGACAAGGTCTATCTTTTGCTGCTGCTTCTTTTTTTTTTTTTAATCCTCAGCATTTAGCACAGTGCCTGGTGTATAACAGTCACTTAATCAATGTTTACTCTTATTTGCATGATTCCAAATTGTTTTCCAAAATGGCTGCACCAATTCACAGCTCAATGTACTAATATCATCCCACAACTGCAACACTATTACCGTCTTTGGTCATCTTTGCCTATTTGCAAGGTGAAAGGTTAGGATCATTTTGATTTATATTTCTCTTATTTGTAATGGTTTGGAGAATTCTTTTATGTGGTATTAACATATTATAATTATTCTGAGTTTTTTTGTTTCATATCCTCTTACCAATTATTGGAGAACGTCTATTGGTTACACACACGTATATGCACGCACACGTGAATACATACATGTATGTGTAAGTATGTTTATTTATCTTTTTTTTATTAATTCAAATTAGTTAATGCTTTATCTATTTTATTCTCTCTCCCCAAAAAGCTCCTGGTACTATTTATTAGTTCAATGGTGTTTTTTTACTTTCAATTTTAGGAATCTTACCTTTATTTCCCGAGTTTCTATTTTGGTATTTATTAAGGAGTTTTTAATTTCTTAGTTTTCTATTTTTTTCAAGTTGTATGCCCAATTCATTTATCTACTCTTTCTTTCTTTAAATGATGTAAGCATTTAAAGACAAAAAATTTCCCCTAAGTATTGCTTTGGCTGCATCACACAAATTTTGGTATGTTGTCTCACTGTAGTCATTATTTTTAATAAAATCACTGACTGCTTCTATGATTTGTCTTTTTACCCACCCATTATTTAAAATGAAGTTATTCAGTTTTAATTAATTATTAATTTATGCTTCAAAGGCTCTTTTTTAAATATAATTTTTATCACATCATGGTCAGGAAAAGTATGCCTTTAAGATTTCTGCTTTTCTGCTGTTGTTTGTGAGGTCTCTATGCCCTACTATATGATCAATTTTTGTTAAAGTGTCATGCACAGCTGAGAAAGAGGTATATATGTGTAGAGCGCCAGCTCTGAGAAAGTCCCTTCTGGGATAAGATACAGGCCAGGTTTTCCCTGAAGCCTGTTCTTACCCTTGGGCTGATAACTCAGCACATGGGCTCTCCAAACCCTGCCTTGGCACACACATGCTCTCTCCAAAACCGCCACAGCACCGTGTGCTAAACACCACCCGTGGGCTATTAACAAAATATTGTTTACAGCAAAAGGGGAACAAAGCATGAGGAAGTCATGCAATGCAAATGTTTTTGCATGTGAACTTGTTGATCTGCTTGCCTAAAAAAGTATATAAGCCGGTCATTCAGTTTAATAAATGGGGCTGTCCTTTACTCTCCCACCAAGCCCATTATTCTTTTCACTCTCTGAGGCTTTCGGCCATCTCTGGCCAAATTGGCACCACAGCCGCTGGCGGCATATATGCCTTTCTATTTCCATTGGTCCAGAGATCTATCATATCCAACTTTTTAAAAATTCTATTTATCTCTTTAACTTCTTTCTTCTTTATTTTATGGTTAGATTATGGTTAGACCCCCTGAGGGTCTTCCCCTCCCAGTTTGATTTTTTTTTTAATTAAAGTGGCCATCCCTTTTTAGAGGCCTATTCACTAAATGGGCATTACCTCACTCAAAGTGAGGCCTTAGCCTAAATGGGCCAGGATCTCCCATTGCATCTTGGGTCATCTCCAGTCATCCTGATGAATATCTGCCCACTGGAACCCAGATGGCTCTGGAGAGAAAGCAAGGCTGGTGACCTTGCACAGCCCTCCCTCACTCAAATCAGAGTCAACACATGTCATGTCATCATTTCCCTGATGTCATGATCCTCTCTGAAAACAAAGGACAAACACAATAACAATGGTTTGAGAGGAATAAATTGAATTCTCCCACTATTACAGTTTTATTGTCTATTTCCTCCTGTAACTCATTTAACTTTTCCTTTAAGAAGTTAGATACTATGTTGTTTGGTGCACATGTTCATTACTCATTTACTGGATACAGTACCTTTTAACAAAATTTAATTTCCCTTATCACTTTTAATTAGGTCTATTTTTGCTTCTGCTTTCTCTGAGACCCTGCCACTTCTGCCTTTTTTTTCTGCTGAGGTATACTAGCTTCTGCTCCAGCCTTTTATTTTAACTCTCTATGTATCTTTCTGCTTCAAATGTGTTTCTTATAAAACAATATATTGTTGAATTCTGTTGAATTCTAATCCATTCTGCTAACCTCTTTTGTTTTATGGGCAAGGTCATCCCATTCACATTCAGTTATGATTACTGTGTATTTCTCTCCATCCCATTCACTTATATTTATCCTTTCCTTTTTTAACCTTGTACCCTCTTTGTGAGTTTCTTTTGCTTCTGTTCATATATCTTGAATACCAAACTTTTATCAGAGAAACTTACACAGAGATTTTTTTCCCTATTTGATTCCTTCATATCTTGGGTACCTTAATTTTATGCAGAAGCTTTTCAGTTTTATGTAGTCAAAGTTCTCTCTTTTATCTTTTGTAACTGCCTCTACTCTCTGTTTGGTTAACAATATATCTCCTACCCATAGTTCTGAGAAGTATATAATCTGTTTCTCTTCTCATTTTTTAATACTATGATCTTTAATATTAGTGATATATTTAAAATGTATTATAGAATACAGTGTAAGGTATTGGAGTGGGTCTAATTTCTGCCAGAATGCTTTCCGGTTTTCTCAGAAGTTTTTTTTTTAAATCAAATAGGGAGTTCTTTCCTAAGTAATTTATATTTTGTTCTTTATCAAACACAAGGTTACTGGGTTGATTTGTTTCTGTTTCTCCCTTGTCTAATCTGTTCCACAGATCCTCCTCTCTACTTTTAAATAGTACCAGATGGTTTTGATGACTGTTGCTTTTTAAAATACTCCAAAGTCTGGAAGTCCTATCCTCCTTTGTTCCCTCTATAGTAATTTCATATGTAATTTTTCTTTTTATCTCTTGCTGCTGGGTTTTACTGGTATTATACAGAAATGCTTATGATTTGGTTTAATTTATCTTACATCTTGCAAGTTTCCTGAAGTTAATAACTGTTTCAATTAGGATTTTCTGTTGTTGTTGACTTTTTAGGGTTAAGTACACCATCATTTTCATCTGCAAAAGTGATAATGTTGTTTCTTTTTTTAATCTATACTTGTTCCTCTTATTTCTTTTTCCTGTTTTACTGTGATAGCCAGCACTTCTAGTACTATACTATACTGTAAGTGGTGACAGTGGACTGTTCATTTTAACCCTGATTTTATTGGAAAGGATTCTAGTTATTCTCTGTTATATATAATGGCAGCTCTAGGTTTTACATATGTGTGTTTAGCAATTTGCTAACTGATGGGTATCCCCTTAGTTTTCAGGTCTTTATCAACAGAAAGAGCCTCTAATCTTTGTATATGTGGGTCCTTTCCCTCTTTCTTTAATCTTTTTGGGGGTATAGGCCAGCATATTGCTGTGTTAAAAGGTAAATATATTTAGCATCTTTTTGGTCACAGATTCAAATTGCTTTCCTGAATGACTGTAACTAATTCCCAGTGCCACTAAAAGTGCATTAAAGTGCCTAATTTCATTTTTTTTGGAGGAGTCAGCTTTGCTAATCTGATGGCCACCTATTTAATCTTATAGACAAGGATCAGAGGACCAGAGACGTTACTTGCATAAGGTCACAGAGCTGGCAAAAAACTGTGGTAGGATTCAGTGAATTTTTGTGTCTCTTTTAGCATTTGGCCAATTCTGTTTTTTAAGATGTTATTTTTCTTCAGCATTTTTTTTTGTGCCTCCTTTACCAAGCTGTTAAATTCTTTTCATAATTTTCTTGAATCACTCTTTAGTTGTAGTCAATGCATGTGTTCCTATAATTCTGGTGTCCTCGTTCAACATCACATAATATAGGTCTTTCTTTTTTAGCCTTGTAATTATTCATTTCTATGTCACTGCTTTATTATATTACTTTATTAGTGATGGTGGTATTATGTGAGCTTGGAAGGGGCAATGGGGAGCAAGGAATATTCCAACTCCACCAATATTTGATTCTAATATTCAACTGCAGTGAATATGGGGGAATGAGTAAAAAGTGCAACCAATGCTGGAAAAGGGTGGCCAGCAAATGGATTCACAAGTGAATTCTACCAAACATTTAAAGACCAATTAACTCTAATACTGTGTAAATTATTTGGGAAAATAGGCAAAGAAAGAGTCCTACCAAATTTCTTTTATGATACAAACATGGTGCTGATACCTAAATCAGGAAGAAGCAAAACAGAGAAAGAAAACTATAGACCAATTTCCCTAATGAATATTGATGCAAAAATTTTAAGTGAAATATTAGCAAGGAGGTTATAACAATATATTATAGGGTTCATACACTATGACCAAGTGGGATTTATACCAGGAATGAAGGGCTGGTTCAATATTGGGAAAACTGTCAGCACACTTGGCCATATCAATAACAAAACCAACAGAAATCATATGATCATCTCCACAGATACAGACAAAATACAGTACCCATTCCTAGTAAAAAGACTATTGTACTAGAAATGCTAGCTATAGCAATAAGACAATAAAAAGAAATGGAAAGAATTAGAACAGGAAACGAAACTATTACTTTTTGCAGATGATATCCGAGAATCCTGGAGCATCAATTAAAAAAAATTACTTGAAATAATTAACAACTTTAGCAAAGTGGCATGATATAAAATAAACCCACATAAATCATCATCATTTCTATATATTACCAATGTCCAGCAGGAAGAGATAGAAAGAGAAATTCCACTTAAAATAACAGTAGGCAATATAAAATGGTTGGGAGTCTACCTGTCAAGACAAACCCGCAAATACGAAACACTTTTCACACAAATAAAGCCAGATCTAAACAATTTGAAAAATATCAATTGCTCATGGGTGGGCTGAGCTAGTAAAAGAAAAATGACAATTCTACCTAAATTAATTTATTAATCATTGACATACCAATCAAACTGCCAAAAATTATTTTATAGACCTAGAAAAAAATAATAACAAAATTCATCTGGAAGAACAAAAGGTCAAGAATATCAAGGGAATTAATAAAAAAAAATGCAAAGATCTAAAACTATGTTATAAAGGGGCAACCATCAAAACTATCTGGTGCTGGCTAACAAGAGTAGTGGATCAGTGGAATAGATTAGGTACACAAAACATAACAGTAAACGACTGCAGGATTCTAGGTTTTGATAAGCCCAAAGACTCCATCTTCTGAGATAAGAACTCACTATTTCATAAAAACTGTTAGAAAAACTGGAAAACGGTAAGGCAGAAACTAGGTATAGATCAACATTTTATACTGTATGCCAAGATAAAATCAAAATGGGTAAATGATTTAGAAATAATGGGTAAAATCATAAGCAAATTAAGAAAGCAAGGAACAGTTTATCTGTCAGATCTAGGAAGAAGGGAAGAATTTTTGAACAAATAAGAGATAGAGAACATTATGAAATGCAAAATGGGCAATTTTGATTACATTAAATTACACTGCTCACAGTGTCCAGTAAGATACTATGTATGTTGTTGTTTTACACAAACAAAATCAAACTTAGAAGGAAAGCAGAAAGCTGGAAAACAGTTTTTAGAGCAAGTATCTCATTTCTCAAATATACAAAGAACTGAGTGAAATTTATAAGGATACAAGTCATTTTCCAATTGACAAAGCTATCTATAATCATATGAAAGAATGCTCTAATACCACTTCACTCGTATCAGATTAGCTAATATGCAGAAAAATAAAATGATAAATGCTGGAGAGGATGTGGGGGACTGAAGGCAGGGCAATTAGGGTTAAGTAACTTGCCCAAGGTCACAAAGCTAGTAAGTGTGTCAAGTGTCTGAGGCGCATTTGAACTCAGGTCCTCCTGACTCCAGGGCTGGTGCTCTACTCACTGAGCCACCTAGCTGCCCCTTACTAATGCACTCTTGGTGGAATTGTGAACTAATCCAACCATTCTGGAGAGCAATTTGGAACTATGCCCAAAGGGCAATAAAACTGTTCAGACTTTTTGATCCATCAATATCACTACTAGGTCTGTATACCAAAGAGAAAATAAAAAAGGGGAAAGGACCTACACATACAAAAATATTTGTAGCAGCACTGTTTGTGGTGGCAAAGAATTAGAAACTGAAGAGATACCCATCAACTGAGGAATGGCTGAACAAGTTGTGGTATATGAATGTAATAGAATGCTATAGTGCTATAAGATATGATGAGCAGGCTGATTTCAGAAAAATCTGGAAAGATTCACATGAATTGATGCAAAGTGAAACAAGCAGAACCAGAAGATCACTGTACACAGTCACAGCAACACGGTACAAAGATAGATTATGAATGACCTAGCTCTTAGCAATTCAACAGGCCAAGACAATGCCAAAGGACTCATGATGTGAAATGTGATCCACATCCACAGAAAGAACTGGTGGAGCCTGAATGTAGATTGAAGCATACTTTTTTCACTTTCTTTCTTTTTCATGGTTTTTTTTCCCCTTTTCAGTCTGTTTCTTCTTTCACAACATGACTAATATGGAAATATGTTTTACATGGTTGCACATATATAACTTGTATCAAATTGCTTGCTGTTTTAGGAAGTGGGGAGGGAAAGGAAGCAGAGATAAAAACTTGGGACTCAAAATTTTCTAAAAATGAGTATTTAAAATTGTGTTTGCATGTAAGCAGAAAAAAATAAAATATGATTTAAAAAAAAAAAGAGTGGCCAGGGAAGCTAGGTCATCAGAGAAGAGGTCTCAGGGAGAGTGAAAAGATGGAAGCAGTGGGAAAGGAAAAGATTAAAGGAAGCATACAGTTATCTCTTCCCCATCACGACTTTCCTCATTGCAGTTTTGATATACTGCGAGTTGGCATAAGAAATGAAATGGGAATTTTGGAGGAGTTTTGTGGAAGCCACAAATGACATGCAAAGGCCAGCAGACAAAAAAGAAAAAGTTTAGAAACTCAGAAATATATAAAATAGATGAACAGCGCTATATATTATCAACCCAAATTTTACAATAAGGTACGATAAGCACCCTATAAAAGAAAAGAAAAAAATCAGACTTCTTCTCTGGTATGGAGGGCCAAAAAATTTCATGTGGATTTTTCAGATTGCATGGACTGGACTGTCTATTTAATTATATGTCCTAATTTGAACAATTACTCATTCTTCATGAATATGTTTTTTCCTATGTGTATTCTTAGTCCAGCTTCTTTAATCATGAGTCTCCTCTTTTCCCTTCTTTGTTTTATTTGGTGACTGCTCACAGTGTCCAGTAAGATACTATGTATGTTGTTGTCCTTTGTATTCAAAGAGAATGAAAATGACATCACTATACTGAGGTCAATGTATAATGTGTCTGACTGTGACTGATCAGACCAGGTGGGCATAAAGCATCCATATGAACATTTGGAATGGAGATGTCTCTAAATTTGCACATGTCATCTTTCTTTGGAGCTGCAATTCTGCTTTCTCAGAGCACAGTGCCTTCTTTGATGCAGGCACTCCATGCTGGATGGTCCTGTACCAGTGTCTCCCATGTCTTACAATCAATACCAAAGTTCTTCAGAGAGACCTTGAGAGTACCCTTGTATTGCTTCTTGACCTCCATGTAAGAGCACTTGCTTCATGTGAGTTCTCCATAAAATAGTTTTTTATGCAAATGTATGTTTGGCATTCAAAGAACATGGCCAGTCCATTGAAGTTGCACTCTCTGCAATAGAGTCTGAATGCTTGGCAGCTGAGCTCGAGAAAGGATTTCTGTGTCCGGTATTCTATTTTGCAAGGCAATCTTCAGAATCTTCCTAAGTAACTGAATAGAAACAATTCAGTTTCCTGGCATGGTGTTGGTATACTGTCTAGGTTTCAGAAGCAAACAAACAATGAAGTTAGCACAACAAGCTCTGTAGACCTTCAATTTGGTAGGTTATCTAATATATCTTCTCTCCTATACTTTACTTTGGAACCTCTCAAACACTGAGTCACCTCTGGTAATGTGTATGTCAACCTCTTCATCTGTATGTACATCTCTAGAAAGTATACTGCCAAGGTAAGTGAACACATCCACAACATTCTGTATTGCTCCATCTGTTGTAACTGATGGTTCCACATATGGATGGTGGTAAGGTGCTGGTGGCAGAAAATCGATCCATGCTTTGTTGCACCTTAGCCTCAGAGGCTGCACTGAGTGCATAATCATCTGAGAACAAAAAGTCACGCAGCTACACTCCCCCTCCACTTTAGTCTTGGCTCGCAGCCTTTTCAAGTTAAATAATTTACCGTCAATGTGGTACCTAACTGATGTCATTTTCATCGTCGAAGGCATCTGACAACATCACTGCAAACATGATGTCCTCTCTATTACCTTCTTTTGGTAATACTGTCCATAATTTGTCTAATTATCTGGCATCCTCCCTGTTTTCAAATATCCTGAAAACTGACCCCTGTAATGCCTTCAAAATTGGATCATGTCTAGCACTAATTTTTTCTATTTCATTGGTCAGGTCTAACTGCTCTTCTGTTTTTATCTTAAATGACATCCACGCTTCGTTAAAAAGCACACTGGGGACCAGGGGACCAGAAATCCTGGTTCAACAATTCAACAAAGATTTATCAAGCACCAACTATGTGTAAGGTACTGAACCAGGTGCTAGGGATGCAAATGTAAACATGAAATAGTCCTTGTCTTCAAGGAATGTACAGTCCACTGGGGACAGGAAGCACAATATAACATTTATAGAGACTAGTAAATGCAAGACTTTTTCTGGAGGGAGAGAAGGCTAACAAACTAGAGCAAATCAAGAAAGGCTTTGTAGGAGAGACTGTAGTTCATCTAGACATTGAAAGAAGTTCAAAGAGTATACTCCAGTAAAGAGCCTGCACAAAGACATGGGGACAGAAAACCAAATGTCAGGAATAGCTCTTAGGCAAGGTTAGATAGAATATGGTGTTTTCAAAGCTATAAGCTTAGAAAAGTAGGTCAGAAATAGATTGAGAAGAATTTTATTTGCTAGGTTAAGGAATTTACATTTATCCTAGATGACGCTGAAAATTTTGGAGCAGAGGAGAAGCAAAATAAAAAAATGTCCTTGGGGTGATTTGGCTAAATTGGACCCCGTGCCAAGCTTTCTATAGGCTTATTTTCCTATCTTTATATTCTAAATGTATGTTACTAGTGGCAGCCACATTTTTGGCAAATTGAAAAAAAAAATCTGCCACTCAGTGGCCAACTGAACTAGCTTTTAGGTGTTCATTGGGGCCTTACTCAAAACTTAGAACTTGTTTATTATAGGTACAGTTTTCAATAACCCAAATATAAAATAAGACTAAACTTTAACAGAAAAGAAACAGCTAGTTACAGATATGGGAATCATTTCATAATTAGGAGTAGTTAGACCACATACTTAAGGTCAAATATAAAAATGTAAAGAGTCTAAAGAAAACAATACTGCATTCAGTTACAGCAATTCTAACTTCAAATATTCAAATTAATGGTGAAAAATTGGAAATGGATAAAAGAAAAGATATTGGCATGGACGTTTACTGTCTCCTGTAGAACCCTATAAAGCAACTAATGAGATACAAGCTACAAGAGCCCAGGAGTCACCTTAACCACTAAAGAGTTTAATTTGTCAACCAGAGAGACAAGGCTGCCACTAGTAACACACATTTAGAATATAAACATTTTAAATGTTATAGAGAAAGACAGTGTAAGATTATAGGTGGTATCTTCTCACAAAATATTGGACAAAAATGAAAAGGAAAATAAGTCTGTGGAAAGCTTGGCAGGAGGCCCAATTTAGCCAGGACACCCAAGGATATTTATCTGATTTTTGCCACTTCTCTGCTCTATGAAAACAATGGAGTCATATTATGAGAGACTTTCTCTCTATATACTTACCTGAACCAAATCCCCCCAAATACATTATGATTAAATGAGGAAAGTCAACTCTTTGACAGTTTTAATAATGGTAAATATCAGTGAAGGGCAGAAATATGAATGAAACCTTCAAAAAGATACTATTATAACTAAAAAAATTCATTTTAAAATATCACTAAAAATATCTAGATGATGGTAGATAGAAATGGAACACAAATTATTTCTTTAATTTTAAACCACCTTCCACTAAAAATGCTGCCTCTCAGCTGCCTCATAAGTAGCATGAAAAACTAAACTTTTTAGTTAGTTTTAAAATTTGAATAGAAATATAGTGCCTTTGCCTGGTGAGACAAAGACTCTTCACCATGCACTGATAAGCTTGTCTATAATAAACTGCAATGAGTAATCTTGCAACTATGCATGTTTCAATAAATTAAGGCAATGACTGCTATTCCCAAGTAGACAGAATTCTCTCTCCACATGCTTCCAGGCACTTGGAAACTTAGGCTCTTAATGCTACATACCTTAAGAAAACCTAATTTATAAAAAATATGAATTATCAGAACAGATAAAGTAGCATATTTTGCTACTTTTTTTGCTATGACATTTTGCTATGACATATAACAATTCTCTTGTGTTTTAATGCTTCCTTTGGATATGTCCTTTTCTGATATAACTACAGTGATTTGATCTTTTAAAATTCATTTTACTAAAAATTAAGGTACATCTCTACTGTGCAAAGCAGGATATGCTCCATAACTATGTGTTAGTTGATCCAAAAGACAATAACTTTATCCTCTTTAATTAAGCATTACCACATTATCTAAAAACTTACTCTAGAGGTGACTTTTAAAGTTCATGAGAATCCTCTAAAGACAATATATAAAAGAAATAATCTCTACATTGTTACTGAGCCACTTTAAGCTATTAATCCAGCCTGAGTTCATGATTGTCATTCAAACAGGCTTAACTGATGGACCAGAACTTGCAGGCAGCACAAAAGCATTTCCAGAGGGCTCTGGAGTCTGCTGGACTTCTCCAGGAGACTGAGATAGTTCATCAATAGATATTCTATTTTGATATTCTGCTTGATATTTTATTCTTACAAATGAGTCTTCTAAATCATATAAAAAGAATATTTATAAAGAATACTTCTTCACTTTAGCGCTGCCAGATTCACAAATTTACTTAATTTCAGAGCTAAAAGGGATTTTCATTGAAAAGGATTATTTAATGCACTCCCTTCATATATGATCCAAAGAGTGACTATGACAAGGTAATAATTAAAGGCCACATCTCCTGACTCCTAGACCACTATTTTTCCAGAACATATGCTGCCTGCCTCACTTCTGCTACACAATTTTTATGACATTTTGGCGTCAGGAGAACATAGCATAATCTTTGTATAAAACCTGTAAACACATACCTGGAATCTGAGCTGGTTTGACAGTCAATCCTCTGAGATAGTTTCATTATTTCTCAGCCAAATAATATTAAGTAAGTCTTATTGGCCAAGAGTCATTATAGTTCACTAGCCACTTCCATAATGTTATTGTAATACATAATATTGTAATACAGGGAAACTTGGATCATTTGGAATCTGGATTCCAAAAGGGATTCCACTAGACTTTATCACTTGTTAGCTCCTTGGGTTAAAAGGCATGAGACCAAAGTCATCAATCAACCAATTAATTAGCAAGAATTTAAGTGCCTACTGTGTGCCAGGCCTGTTGCCAGGCAGTGGGAATACAAATACAAAGAGTAAAAATATTTTTACTTGCAAGAAGCTAATATTCTACTCTAATGGGAGCTGACAAGAACATGTATAAGTAGTATATGTAGCATAAATACAAAGTAGTTAAATACCAGGTAGTCTAGGAAGAATGACACTAGCAGTTGGGATCATAAAATGTTTTATAAAGAAGATGACACTTAAGTTGTATCTTAAAGGAAGAGAGAGGCAGAGGTAATAAGTAAGGGCATTCCAGGCATATGTGATGACCAGTGTCAAGCCATAGAGATGAGAGTGGCTAGTATGGCTGAATGGCAGACTTGGATGGGGGAGAGGTTCTCCACTGAGGCTAGAAAACAGATTGGAGCCCAATTTTCTAGCATTTTAAAAGCAAAACAGAAGAGTTAAGAGTAGCATCCCCTGGTGGACTAATAGCTTTGTCTCAGAGTCTACAGACTACACCTCTATGTTTGGCAAACCATCTTATAAATGTGTTAAAAAGGATAGGTAAGACATGGTGGATAGGTGATCTGGGCCAGCATCAGCTAAGGCCAGTCTAGTATTTCGGGTCTGGGAATGGAACATAAAATGAACCATAAAGTGCAGTGTCAAACAATCAGTCAACAAGCCGTTCTCCCCAAGATGCTTATGTTCTAATAAAGAAGACAATAAATATGTACATATAAGCATATTGGTTTTGATTTTCTTTGTATCCAATAGCAGCACCTAGCACAATGACTGTCATACAGTCAGTGCTTAATAAATGCTTGTTGACTTGATGATCTGACATACATAGCACATGAAAGGTAATCTTAGAAGAGAAAATAGGCTAACAGAGGAATAACAAGTACACTGCAACATATAGACATACAAATAGCTACACACACACTGCTGTTCAGTCTCTCAAGGAATCTTATACAACAAACATTTGTGAGGGCATTTTGTTGGAGAGGCTTTAAAGCAACATTTTATGCTATTAAATCAAAAGCATTTCAATAACTGACAAACAATAAGCATACTAGAATCTGGACCCTGCAGAACACATCCAGTCCCTTTCCACATAGCTGTCTTCAAATTCATGAATCAAATCTAGGCAGAGATGGTGACTGAATCTAAAAGACTACATCTTTCTAGTCATACAAGTGACTGTAAGGTACAGAGAATTTGAGATCCTTGGTTCAGAACAAGGAACTCGGAGTGATAGCTGGAAGTTGCTAGGGGGCAGATTACGGCTTATGTGTTGGTAAGCAAAATGGCCTCTTAGCACTCAGTTCAACCAAGTGCCCTGGAAGAATTTGGCTTTTGTTTCCTTTGAGTAATTCAGTGTATTTCACTGAGTTTTACTAGGTGCTAAGCCCCAGGCCCAAACCCCTATTAGTGCTAAGCTTAAGTGGGTATGAAGCTCCCAGGGTACTAACGAGAGGTGCTGACTCAAGAGCCAATCATAGGAGCCTAAGTTCTGGTCATTGGGATGATGTTTGATAACGTCTGAAATGCTATAAGAAGGGAAGACAGAGCCATTTGCGCAGGACTCTCATTCTTGGTGGTGCGTGATGATGCAGAGACTCCAGGCACCTGTAGCTAAGAGCTCTCCAGCTTGTAAACCCAGATGTTGGGACTTTGTTAAATTCTGGTAACTATGTACTGGGATTTGAATCAGACAAGGTCTGTCTGTTGATGTTTGCACTTTGTTTGTATTTTGCTCTGAAGTTCAGGGTGCTGGTTTTTTCCCCTGAACTAAGTGAATGATATTTGTATGCTGAATTAAAGTAAACTTGTCAACCCCTTAACATTGCTTTCCTTACTAAAGCAGATCAAAAGAACCTGTGCTTTTGCAGTGTGCTGGTAGCATTCTTGTTGTTGGGCTTGTGTTGGTCTTTCACCCCCACAACAGCTTCTAGCTGTATTGTTCAAACACTTATTATAAAGAAAAACTTCCCAATCTGTCCAAAATGGTAAACATTTCTTCTCGATGTTGCAAATTCCCCTTCTCTAGAAGGCTTCACAGGAAGGGTGGATGATTATTTGTTAGATTCTACTGAGGAATCCTGACCAGGCATAGGTGAATGTGTGGTGTCCTTCTAGCTTGCCTTTAAAATTCATAATCTGATCATGCAGCTGTTTCTTGCCAGTCAGAACAGTAGAATTTATATATGTTTTTTGAAAACAATGGATTTCTTGTAGTCTTAAATTAATATTCTCTTTTCCATAGTGGGGCAGAGTTATGACTTCACATACTTCCCTTTTAGTTAAGACTGTTCCTTCAAATTCTGTGTTCTACCTTATAAGAAGGCAAGTAATATACAGAAATAGCATTTGGGAAATGATGAAAATTTTCCCCAAAAAATTATTCCTAGAAAAACTGAAATGAAGCTAATGATTTCTTTGTAATTGGGGAAACCACGGACAATCCCTTTTTAAATTGCTTCTTTCCTGGCTTTGATCACAGAGATCATAGATTTAGAAATCGTATGGACTTTAAGAGACTAAACTAAATGTCCTCTGAAATTCCTTCCCACTCTAAGATTCTTACATAAGAAAGGATTTATGTAAGAAAGGACTTCATTGTATTAGTGCTGTTAAAAATCAGAATGCTCTGCCTCATTAAGAAATCCTCATCCCTGGAGAAGTCCTTGAGAAGTTGGATTACCATGCGTCAAGACTTGTAGAAGCGATTTGTTTATCAAATCGGACTAGATGTCCTCTAAAATTCCGTCTAAGATTCTGAAATCTCTGTGATCCAGTCTCAATATAAAATTATATGACTCTTACTACTTAAAAAATTATTGCTTCTGTTATTCCAACAAAACTGTTGCATATCTAGTTTGCTGGCTTCAAAAAGTAAACATAAAATGTATGTTAAGGGCCTTATGTTCTTTGGAGGAAAAAATAGTAAAAACACATATTGCAAAAGAAAAAACTATCACAAGACCACAAAAGGAATTACATAGAAATGATTAGACAGTACCTTAGAAATATGACTTGAACAACTCATGGAATGCCTCAAAGTCTTCTCATTCTGCAAGAAAAATAGATAGATATTAGGGGGACCTTACTGTGGTAATATAAAAAATAAGCATACACTTATCAAATATGTTTTAAAAGTGATTTATGCAACCATTTATTACCCCACTCTTTGAGCCTACTTCCAAATGAACAATAAAAAAACCCTTCATGATAAATATATATAATCCTGTAAAAGAAATTCTCACATTAACCATGTCTAAAACTATATATCTTATTCTCAATTTTAAATCCATCATCTCTCTGGAAGGTGGTAGGGAGTATGTTTTACCTTTAGTCTTTTGGACTTCTGATTTATCATTGGACTGACCAGAATTCTAAAGTCTCCCAAAGTTCCTCAAATCATTATGAGAAAAATGTACCGAATGTTTTTGTATTCATTTCATAATTATTCACTAATTACCTACCTGCTAATGGTGAAAGTACAAAGTTAGCATAATTTGGGGGATACAAAGATTTAACTCAAAGGCTAAGAAGCTTCTATTGTGCCCATGGCATTGTCTTAAGAGCTGGGTGGGAGAGAAAAATGGCATGGTCAAGACCAGGGGCCACCCCGGTCAAGACCATCATTAAGCTTACAATTCAGTGAGGAGATACAATGTAAATAAAAATACTCAAAATGCATTTAGATACTTAAGAGGTATTAAAAAAGTATTATGTGTAATCAAGTAAAGTTTATTTCCAATATGTGGACTGAAGGAAAATCAGAAAATGCTTTCTAGGATTCCGATTTGGAAGGATGTTAGAGAGGTCTAGTCTAATCTTTCACCCCTACCATTTTACAGATGAAGAAATTGAAAGTCAGAGAGAATGAGTGAAGATATAAAAGTTTTGAGGCATGGAGCAAGAGAGATGAGAGAACCCACAATGGATAGCTTTAATTTTCCCAGTAAGCAGAAGGGTGTTCAGGGAGGACTAGCACCTCTGGTATGAAGGCTTGCTGAACCCTTTTTAGGGCTACTCATCTACCTTTAGTGGCCACCTTCACCCAACTCACTTGTGGCTCCAAGAAGCTGTAGCATGCACAATGGTCACACCCCAGTAAGCTGTCTTGGCAGATGGGGCTAAACCAAACTGAACATGACTGAAAGGCCTCAAAGCTGTCAATGAGCTAGGGAGGTATCTACTCCAAGCATGGGAAGACTTTCCCCTGGAAGAATGAGCGGATGAGAACAATCTGTTCCAATGGTCATAAAGGTGGCGGAAGCAGGTGCTGTAGAGCGCTCACAGCTTGGTCAGGAGTCAAAGACGCCAAGGTTATCCACTGCATCATGAGCCATGCCAGTTGTCTTGATTTCTGTCCTGCCACTGGACTTTGATGACTCAGGAAGAGAGCGTGAAGCTGACTACTTTGCGCAACTCTGCCTCACTTAAATCCAATTCATGAACACTCCAAAACATCACTCTGTGATGTCACTAGTTGTCTTCAAAAATGGATGAACAATAACAAGTAGGATATCTCCTTCAAAACAGGAGATGGCACTGCAGACTTGGGGAGAAAGGACTTTTCAAACAATCCTTTGAGGACTGAGGAAAGGAAAAGGCTCGCTGGGCACTAGTAAGGCACTGAGACTAAATAAAATAAACTTTTGGAAATGCAGCAACGGCCTTCAGAAGCACAGAAGTAGAGCAGCAGCCACAGCATGGCATCTAGCCCAGAATGGAAGGGGGATGTGAAAGGTAACTGAGAAATGACAAGGTATAAATAGTAACTACAGGGAAATGGAACAAAGGATTCAAAGGTAGGGTACAATATGTAGTTGAACTGATTTAACATTGCATGAGGGAAGAAAAGTGAGGCCAGAGCATGAGTGATAGATTCAGAGAAGAAGGGGCAGATGAATTAGAAGATGGTATAAGAGAAGTAAGAAAGAGGAAGAGATAGAAAGGAGAGGCAGTAGAAAGAGTCATTTTTTTGGGAAGTAGAGAACGTGGGTTCAAATCCTGCATCTGTCACTATGGGGTGACTTTGGGCAAGTCACTTAAATTCTTTGGCTCTGGATAGATGGCATCTGAGGTGCTTTCAAACTCAAAATCTATGAAGCTATAAGACCATGGCCAGAGAGGGGAATTTAAGAATTCAAGAATATGGCTATGGTCAAGTCTTGGTGAGATGTAAGGGATGATCACCTCAATGGCTTGTTGAGGTAGAGCAGAGTGACTTGGCACAGAGCTAATATTTAGTAAATGTTTGCTGATTTGAAAAGGAAGAGTTGGCATTTATGTAGAGCTTTAGAGCTCGCAAAGCACTTTACAAATCCCATTTGACCCTCCCAACAACCCTGGGAGGCAGGTGTCATTAATGACCCCATTTTACAGATAAGGAAACTGAGTAATACAGAAGAGTGCTATGACTGAGGTCACAGTTCATAAGCGTCCAAGAAAGCTTGAACTCAGGTCTTCCTGACTGCCAAGCCCTGTGCTCTGTCCACTGAAGAGGCTGATGAAGAGGAGGAGATGTTGGCAAAAGCTTGAAATGTTGACATTACTAAGAATAATGTCAGGGGTTAGAGTAGAAAAAGAATGAAAGGAGTCAAGAGGGAATGTGACCTAAAAATTGCTGATGACAGCAACAAGTATCTGGAATAGAGAATGCCAAATGCTGGAAGGAGCTTCAAAAGACAAGAATGCTGTGAAGAGATGAAGGCAGAAGGCGGATCCTGAGGCATCAATAAGGAACAAGAACCATGCAACTAACTCCTCTGAGTCTAGTATGTCAGGGTGCAAGGGGGAAGGAGCAACATCACTAAAAGGGCAGCCAGGAATGAAGTGTCTTCTGAACAAGGCTAGAGATTAAAGAAAGAAAAGCCACAGAAATAGAGAAGAAGAGACTAGAGAGGAAAGAAGACTGGGAAAGTACGCTGTAACAGAAGGCAAAGTAGAAAGGAGCACCAAGAGGGGTGAGGGTGGGAGGGTGGAATGTGGTCAGTTAGTATTAAACACCGTAGGCAGGTGAAGGTTAATGAGGAGTGAGAAAAAGAGATTCAGGATCACCAGTGACTTCTGAAGGAACGGCTTCTGTATCATGGGAGAGGTGGAAGCCAGACTTCAAGGGCTTGAAGAGGTTATTGCTTTGATGTACACAGATCACAACTAGGAGGAAGCAGAACCATAGTAGTTTAAACCTTTTTTTATACCTATGTGTAGCATAATGAATATTTGTTTTGTTGTCGTACTGCAGTGCTACTGCATACTAAATACTAAAAGTAAATACTAAACAGTATTTAGTGAGGGCTCTCACAGACAAGGCACCTTGTCTTGCATTTTACAGAGCACGGCATCATGCTTTTGCTAGGACCACTAACAATCTATGTCTTAAGTCTTACATGTGTAAAATAAAGATAATAGCTGGTTGGCAACAAGGACAAGTGACAATATACAGAACTGTTCAGTACTAACACGGCCAAGTGACTTATCTATGTTCTAGGTGCAGAGAGGTCGCCCTCCTTGAAGAGAGTTCCAAGTAGGGAGGGAGAAGGACCGAGGAATGTATCTCCATTCTCCAAATGATCAGAGAGAAATGTAAGGTTCTTTAAAAAAAAAAAAGACCCTTGTAATGAAATCAAGGACAAAAACAAATCTAAAGGAGAAGGGAGGAATCTTGGCCTGTGTGTCAGAAAGCTGGAAGGCAGAAGGATGTGACGAGTGAAAAAGGAGAATAATCCTTATAGTGAAGCGACAGGATGTTCTTCCTGAAAAGGAAGAAGGTAAATCCTTTAAAAATTAGCTTCTTATTCACCGAGGAATGATGCTGCTGATATACAGGTACTGTCAGGTGAGAAGTCACTCAGTAGGGGTAAGCGGAGAGGACAAGTAGTGGTCTTTAGTGATTGTGCTGACAGGTATTAACACTGAGCATAATATCTGTCAACTTAGTAGCAAAAGAAAATCTGTCGTCTTTCCAGGGCACATATCCAGGATGTGACAGGGAAGCTCCTGAGACTTGTCCACCAAACAACTAGTACCCACTTCTGGTGATTTGGATGTGCAAAAATGACATGGCCAGAAGGAATCTGGAAAGCACTACTAATATGAAGTATTGAGCATGGGGCGGGGGGTCCTTTGTTTTTTTAAATCGTTGCTGCCAAACAAAGCAAGGGCTTCATAAGAGAAAGGTAGATTTGAGTACTGCTGCCTAAGAAGATAGTATCTGAGAACAGAATGACAGGGACAAAGTTGGTCTAATAAGGGCTAGTAAGAATGGAGTCTTAGACTAAGAACTAAAAGGAATCTCAGATATCATCTGGTCCAAGCAGATGAGGAAACAAGCCCATAAAGGTTACTGCTCTGATGTACAACATGATCAGTTCGGGACATGAACCCAGAACTAGGCACCTTTTCACAGCACCAGGGGAATCAAAACATTTAAAATGAAAGCTGGGAGGGAGGACAGGGGAGGGAAAACTGCCCATGGATGTTAGGGTAACACATCAACTACTTTCTAGCCACACACTCCCCCATCTGCTACTTGTCAAGTTGATTTTTTGAACCCAAATACAGGACTACATTTATCACTACTAAATGTCATTTTATTCATAAATTCTGCCAACGTTCTAGCCCGCTAAATCATCTTTTTCCCTCCTGTCATATTATTTGTTTGGTATCTCTTGAGGTTTTAAGGCATCCATAGCTTTGATAAGCATGATTTCTATGCCTCCACTCAAGTTATTGATAAAAATGTTACACTGTACAAGGCCAACCACAGATGCCTGGGCCCTGAGTCTCCTCCTGGAAGTTTCCTTAGGAGTGAGGTCTGCCCATTCAACTACTTCTTAGCCTACCTTAGAGGTATAATCCACTTGTCCACATGAAGAGCAGGTGTGATGCTGTCAGGTGATCTGCTGCGTATACAGGATTCTCTAATCCTAACCATCTAACAGCCCTGCCAAAAAGGACGTGTAGTGATTCCAACACGACCTGTTCTGGAGGAGGGCCTGGCTCTTTATGATGCCTACTACCTTTTCTAGAAGTTGGCTAACTATGCTTCATATAATAAATTCCAGAATTTTTTTAGTCAGGAATCAAGATGACCTATCACTGGCCTGTTATTACTAATTAAAAGAATTAGGACTTTTGCCCTTCTATCAGACTGTTGTATCTCTCTTCTCCACAGCTTCTGCCAGACCCTGTGGCATGCTAGAACAACAACAGATACCAAACCACACAAGATCACTGCTAAGGAGTCAGGAGAGGGACACTAGCAGCTAGAGACCCTAGCAACGGCCTCAGGAAGAGGACCACCCTCATGAGGAATAGCAAGAAGGCCAGTTGGCTAGACCAGAGAGTGCATCAAGAGTAGTAATGTACAAAAAAGCTGCAGTGACAGGTCAGGACCAAGGTATGAAAAGCTTTAAATACAACCACTTCAGTACCAACTTAGTCATTTTGACCGTCACGGTTCCATGATATCTGGTATAGGCCTCCCTTTTTCTCCTTCGGGTAATAAGGAAGAGCTCTGAATTCCAAAGTACTCCACTATTAACATCATGTTATTATTTCTCAGACCCTTGGTAGAGAAGGCCTTATTACAATCCAATGTAGGAGGCTTTTCCCCGGGACATCAACAAAGATAGAGAAGGCAAGTCAAACTGGTAACCACAGTCCTCACAGCTGCGATAATCCAGTCACAAAGGAGTCTCAGCTCTTACTGTCCCTCCTTTCATCATACACAAGGGACAAGAAAAACAGTAAAATGATACAGCACAAAGAAAACAACATGAAATGTATGTTTACCAAGTGGCACAGAAGCTATGTTCTTTTAAGGGATGCTAGGCAAGTTGCAAAAAAAGATACTAAATAGTAACATAATAATAGTAGGAGATTTCAATATTCCTTTTCGACACTTGAACACAAATTAAAAGGAGGCAAGGACTGAGGAAACAAGCATTTATTAAGAACCTACTATGTGCCAGGCCCTCTGCTGTGCTTAATATTATCTCATTTGATCCTTACAACAATGCTCTGAGGTAGATGCTATTGTCCATTTTACAGCTGAGGAAACTGAAGCAGATAAAGGTTAAGTTACTTGCTCAGAGCCATACACCTACTAAGTGTCTGAGACTGGATTTGAATTCAGTTCTTCTTGACTCTAGGCCCCATGCTCTATCCACTATACCACCTAGCGGGCTCCTTATCCTCTTCAGCATCAAATATAAAATCCTCCAGTGTTCAAAGGCCTTTATAACTTACTCTCACCCCTACCTCTACCTTTCCATTCTTCTTACACCATGTACTCTTTGGTCCAGTAACAGCAGCTTCCATGCTCTCCTCAAACAAGGCATTCCAACTCCTGACGGGCCATTTTCATTCTGTCCCCCATGCCCAGTACATTCCCTCTTCTTCTTTCCTTCTGGCCTCAGCTAAAATGCCACCTTCTACAGGAAGCCTTTCCTGATCCCTCTTAATCCTAGTGCCGCTTGTGTTTTGATTACTTCCTATTTATTCTGTATACAGCTTGCTTGTACATATCTGTCTGCCTGTTGTCTCCTGAAGGGCAGGGACTGTCTTGCCTTTCTTTGCATCCCTAATACTAAGCTCCGGGCCTAACACGTACAGGCATTTAACAAATACTGACTGCCTGATTTGGTGTTTCTATACCAAGGAGCATCAGAAGATCATCTTCTGGCTATGCCAGAATCAGAGAGTATAAAAGCTAGAAAGGCCCTTCGAAACCATCTAGATCAACATTTTCACTTTAAGACGTGTAGTTAAGTAACTTTTCGAAGGTCATGCATTTGTAAAAGCCAAGAGAAGGGACCAGGCCTTCTGATGACAAATTCATGCATATTCTACCACACCTCCCCTTAGGTGGGTATGAGGAGCTGTGAACAAATTGCTGGATAAACCAGTCTGGATGGAGTATAGACTTCTAAAAGAGATTACTAAATAATACCAATTTCTAGCAATTCTATAATACCATCACAAATCTGACCAAATGTTAAATCACAAAGAAACCATAAAAGATTACAAAGGCATACATAATAACAACAATAATTACCAGCTCTTACATAGGGTGCCAGGCACCCTATATAAGCACTTAGTAACTTGCCCAAGGTCCCAGAGCTAGTAAGTGGCTGAGGCTGGATTTCAGCTCGAGTCTTCTTGACTTCAAGACTAACACTCTATTGCTGTCTAGCTGCCTACTAAACAAGTGATCTATAGAGTGTAAAAATAAAATTAGTAATGAATAAGGAAAATAAGAACAAAAGATATAAATGGAAACTAAGTAGTGGCATCAATCCTGAATAATGAATAGATCAAAGACTAAAACACAAAAACCACAAATAATGATGTTAACGACATTGATAACACTGAAATAATATAACAAAATTTTCTGGATACAACTAAAGTGGTCTTCAATTGAAAAATCTATATCTCTGAAAAATAAAAAAAAAAACAGAAAAAAAGAATTAATGAACTGAGAACCTAATTTAGAGGACTAGAAAATTAACAAATTAGATACTCTAAAAAAAGTACAAAGGTTTAGTTTGTAAATTAAAGAAATAGAGAAACTGAACAACAAAAAGATTATAGAACTGATAAAACTAAGTGCCTTTATAAAACACTGACAAAAATTAAGAAAAAGAGGAAAATCAAGTTATCAAAATGAAAAATGAACAAGGTACATCTGCAACAGAAGAAATAAAAAGAATTATCAGAATTGTTTACTAAAGAAAATTATGTGCCATCAAAACATAATTCAAAGGAAATTGAAGAATATCTACGGAAAAACTTGCTATATTTGGCAATCACAAGCGAAAACTACTCAGATCTATTAAAACCGGAAGGCAAACTGAAAAATAAAAAGAATCTACTACTTACTTCCTGAAAGAAACCCCAAAATGAAAACTCCCAGGACTGGCAGAGCCAAAATTCTCAGTTCTTATGTCAAAAACAAAGAAACAAACAAACACCCGCAAGCATAGAAAGAAGTTAAGTACCGAGAAACTACAGTCAGCATCACACAAGACCTGGAAGTTCCTAATATAAACAAGGAGACTGGAATATAGTATCCCATAAAGCAAAAGATATAAATCTACAACCAAGAATAACCTACCACGCAAAGCCAAGTATAATCCCAAAGGGGCAAAAATGGATCTAATGGAAGAGGATGTCCAAGAATTCCAGATGAAAAGAACTGGGAAATGAAAAACAGAGAACAAAAGGGGAAGGAAAAGGAAAAGAAGCATTTTTTAAGTGACAAGAACTATACTAAGTGTACCATGCATTTTATTTCATCTGATTTTCACAACAATCCTGGGAGATATTCCCACTTTACAGTAGAGGAAACTGAGACAGACAGGTGAAATGAATGCTTAGCATCACAGAGATATTATCTGAGCTTGGATTTGAGCTTCAGGGTCAGCTCTGCACGAATACAGTGCAACATCCCCAGCACACAGCAACTTGTCTGGCACATAGCAGGCATTTAATAAATGCTTGCTGACAGACTGATCCAGCTGCTTAGCAAAAGAAAGAAAGAAACCTAGAAAATTAAATTTAAATGTGCAGCTGAAAGGGGCTGTAAGAGGATAAAGAGCTAACTTTCTAATGGAGGGAGAATAAATGAGTGTGCCTTCAGAATCATACCATCTTTAAAAAGTACTGACAATGAAAAAAATGCTCTAATTTACTATCAATGAGAAATATAAATTAAGGCAACTCAGAGGTTCCACTTCACACCCATTAGATTGACAAAAGAGGAAAATGCCATGCTGGAGAAGGTATCGGAAAATAGGCACATTGATGCACTGTCAGTGGAATTGTGAATTGGTCCAGCCCTTCTGGAAAGCAATTTGGAAAGTCACTAGACTCTGAGATAGCAATAGTACTACAGGGTCAATACACTAAAAGACATGAAAGAAGAAAAGGGCATATATGTACAAAAATACTTACAGCAGCTCTTTCTGGGGTGACAAAAAACAGGAAACTAAGGTGTCTACCAATTGGGGAATGGCTGAACAAATGACGGCATAAAAATTGAATGGAACTGTGTCATAAGAAATGATGAAGGAAATACTTTCGGAGAAGCTCTGAATGACAGTGAGCAGAACCAAGAGAATAATGTATACTATAAAAACATAAAAATGAACACCTTCGAAAGACTTCAGAACTCTGATTAATGCAATCAAACAAGATGCCAAAGGACAGATGAAGAAGACCACTACCTATCTCCTGACAAAATGGTGATGAACAAAATATACAGGATGGCAAACACATTTCTGGACACAGGCAAAGCAGGAATTGTTTTGCTTAACCGAAGGGCATATTTCACAATGTTTGTTTTTTTTTAATTGGGGGAGGAGGGAGGAAGAGGGCACTAAAGGAAGGGGACCTGGAAGGTGAACTGGTTCTTTTCTGAGGGTTTTAAAAGAAGAATGAGAAAGGAGTATAAAAAAAGAAGCTGTTATTATAGAAAGGAGGAAGAAAGGGGGTGGAAATTGCTATTTTGCATAATTGAGATGCATGAGAATATACAAAAACACGGAGAAGGGCTGGGGCAAGTTGGAAGTACATGAACCTCACTCATCTGAAACAGACAAAAGAAAGGTTGAACACACACGATTTTGTGTAAAACTACATCAAACTCAACAGGAAAATTAGCAGAGATAGAGAAGAATGATGGAGGCTAAACTGGGGAAGAGAAAGTAACAATCAAAACAAACTTCCTGACCTGAAGGAGGTATTAAAAAATGTGAGAAAAGAAAACTAGGGAGTGCTGCCGATCAATGGGTGGAATGGTTGAAAAATTGTGGTAAATGGATGTAATAAGAAATGATGAAAGAGATGTTTTCTAAGAATCCTGGGTAATATAAACTGACAAAGTCAAGTGAGCAGACAGGAGAACAATTTATATAAGGAAAACAAGTTTATAAAGAAAAATATATCTGTAACACTTAACAACTCTGATCATGCAATGATCTGTTTCTAGAGGACTTACGAAATACGTCACCCACTTCCTGAGAGTGACAGATTCGAAAGGCAGAAAGAGAAACATTTGAAGACATATAAAACCTGTGGATTAATTTTGACTATGCCTATCTGCTACCTGTTTTTTTTTTTGCTTTTTTTTTTTTTGAAGATGATATAAGGTATCTCATAGCCAAAAGAATCTGAAAAAGAGACTGAAGAGAAAAACTACCTGAATGCTATAATCAAAGAGAAAAGCCTGGACATTCTATTTCAAAAATGATAAAAGAAAACTGTGCAAATCTCTTAGAACCAGAAAGCAAAATGAAAATAGAAAGAATCCTCTGGTTATCTCCTAAAAGAAAACCCAAATGAAAACTCCAGAAACATCATAGCCAAAATCCTGCATTTCCAGGTCAAAGAAAAAATATTACAAGCTGTCATAAAGAAAGAATTCAAATGCCAAGGAACTACTGTCAGGAATCATACAAGATTTAGTAGCTACCGCCCTGAAGGAATACACCAGAAGGCAAAAAGACAGGCAATCGAGAATAATTACCTAGTAAAATTGAGTATAATACTATGTAAGGGAGGGGGAGAGAGGGACAGGAAAAAGGAGGGAAGAACCTGAAAATGAAGAATGATGCCACCAAGTCCAAAGAGATGATGCCAGTTTAAGATCTGAAGGATAGCCCAGAAGTCACACACCCTGGAAGAGTCCTATATTCCCAGAACCCTGTCCAGGAATAATTTGCCTGAGTCATGTCTGATTACTCATAATCATTATCCAGCTCCTCCTTGATTCTGATTGTGACAATGTGTTCTGATTCATGACCCCACTCGCTCTTACTCAGTTTTATTCATTTAGTGTTGACTTCTGGCTCAAGTATATTCTGAACTACAACGCTCATCTAGCCCTCTGGTACCCTCTGTATTCCGCAGAAAGCCTTTTCTGAACCACACTGCTAAAGCCTTCCCTCTGATACTACCTCCGATTTACCCTGCGAAAGTATCTTGTACATACAGATTGTCTTCTCCATTAGAAAAGGAGCTCCTGGAGGCTCTTTTTGCCTTTGTTTGTACAGCCAGAGCTTAGCACAGTAACTCAAAGATAGTAAGCACTTAACAAATATCACTGACTGATCCTTAAGTTTTTTTGGTATGTAAATGGTATTTTCAGTATCTGGTCTTCTTGTACCTTAGCTTATCTTAGAGCTCTAAGGAAGTCCATCAGCAAGGTGCTGAGCTCAAGTGCTTCTGTCCTCTGATGGCCTAAGGTTTTGAAACTTTGGAAAACCTAGAAGTCACATTTAGGTTAACCTGATATACAAAAGTATCAAAATTCTGCTTGGGTTCATGGCAATTGCATCACACCATGAAGCCGCCACTACAAATACTAACTATTGTATTGCAATGTGTCATCACAAAAAGACTAGAAAATGACATCATGTTTTCTTTAAGAAGCCATGAAAATGTGTAATGCATTTTATATTTCCACTGAGAGGATTACAAGAAAAAATTCTGACTGCTAGGCAGAAAAATTTCAGCTATCTAGAAAACTCCCGTCTATGGAAGATTTCCTTTCTTGAAAAATGCTGCATAAATAAATTCTTCACCTTCTTCACTTCACTAGTATGAAAAAGCACTAATTGGCAGGGACTAACATTTATTTGAAAAACAACCGCAAACTTAAGTAAAACCTTCATTAATAAAGAAGTTATACTTCAATGATGAAACAGAATAAAAGAGAAGGAATACTTTACTCAACATCAGAAAATTGAATTCAAAAGAGCAAATCTTTAAATAACAATGGCTAACATTACACAGCATGTTAAGGTTTGCACACAGTTTCACACACATGATCTTACTTTTACTGGGAGGAAGACACTACAGGTATTAGTTATTCCTATTATACAAATAAGCAAACAGGTTAGACATTCAATTTTCAATTCATTCAATAAACATTTATTAAGCACCTCCTATGTGCCAGGCACTGTGCTAAGCACTGAGGGAAACAAATTAGAAAAAGAAAGATAGCCCTGCTCTCAAGGAGCTTATTTCGCGGGATAAGGCAACATACAAAAGGAAGCTGAAAAGCAAGTGGGATGGGGGAAACCAGTAAAGGAAGAATGGAAACCAAGCAGAGATGCTGATGGAAAGTGAAGAGTGTCCTGGAAAGGGCGGATCTGAACCCTCTGTAAAGGAAGGCTTTTGGGAAAGAGGTTCAGCGACATGATCCCAGGCACTTAACAATATTAAGTTCATCTCTCTTTCTATTACAATGCTGCCTCTTGACTTGAATGTTTCATAAAAACAAAATCTGCATCCTAAAATATCGGGACAGAGGACCTATCTGAACTTAGTCAAGGAGCTAAAGAAGAAAATATGAAATATCTCATTTGAAAAACAACCTGGAAAACAGATTGAGGAGAGATAATTTAAAAATTATTGGACTACCTGAAAACCATGAACAAAAAAGGGGACTAGATAATCATATTTTAAGAAATTAAAAAGGAAAACTGCCCCAGTATCTTCGATCCAGAGGGTCAAGTAGAAACTGAAAGATTCCATGGCTAAGATTAGAAGGAAAGTAGGACACAGAAAAAAGTTTCTCTGAAAAAGGCCTCATTTCTCAAATATATAGAGAAGTGAGTCAAATTTATAATAGTACAAATCATTCCCCAATTAATAAGTGGTCAAAGGATGTGAACAGGCAGTTTTCAGAAGAAGAAATCAAAGCCTTTTACAGTCATATGAAAAATTATCTAAATCTCCATTGTTTAGAGAAATACCAATTAAAAGAACTCTGTAGTACTACCTCACACCTATGAGACTACAAAAAACTGGAAATTGAAGGGATGGCCATCAATTGGGAATGGCTGAACAAGTTGTGGTATGTGATTGTGATGAAATACTATTGTGCTTATAAGAAATGATGAGCAGGATGTTTTCAGAAAAACCTGGAAAGACTTACATGAACTGATGCAAAGTGAACAGAAGGAGAACATGGTACACAGTAACAGCAATACTGTACAATCGTCGAATGTAAATGACTGATCCAAGACCTGAAGGACCTATAATGGGAAATGCAATCCACATCCAGAGAAAGAACTGATAGAAAGAACTGGAAGCAGAACAAGGCATACTTTTTAAAACTTTATTTTTTTTTTATTTTAGGGGAAAGGGGTGTGTGTATCTGTGTTCTCTTTTGCAACATGGCTAATAAGGATATATGTTTTACCTGACTGCACATGTATAATCTATACCAAAGTGTTTGCCTTCTCAAGGAGGGGGAGAGCAAAGAGAGAGGGAAAGAATTTGGAATTCAAAAACGATTTTTAAAATTGTTTTTACATGTAATTGAGAAAATATAAAATGAAAACATTAAAAAAGAGATAACTACACAAAACAGCTCTAATTAATATAACAAATGTTACTGTCATTCAGTTGTGGAGTTGTTCCTGCTAAAAGCATCCTTATTAGTGTTGCCAGCATGAGTCAACTGTTCTTTCTGAATAAATAAGCAATCTTATTAATTCAGAAGCAGAGGGACAGTGTAAAGAGAGAGAGGGAGAAAGATAAACAGAAAACAATAGGACAGAGGGAAATTCAGAGTTAGTAATCCAAACTGTAAATACAAATGAAATGATCTTACCTACAAAACAGAAGTGGATAGCAGAATGGATTGGAAAACAGAATCCAACAATATGCTGTTACAAGATACGCATTTGAAAAGGAAAGACACACCCAGAATAAGGGACTTTTACTTCAGTTGAAGTAAAAAAGGCAGGGGTAACAATCATGATTTCAAGGCAATCAAAATAGATCTAATTAAAAAAGAGAAGCAGTGAAAAACGACATTTTGAGAAAAGGTACCACAGACAATGAAGTAATAGCAAAAATTTTTATAACAAGTTTCTCTGACAAAGGATTCATTTCGCAACTATATATGGAACTGAGTCAAATTTATAAAATAAGAGCCATTTCCCAATTGATAAATGGTCAAAGGATATGAACAGGCAGTTTTCAGAAAAAGAAATAAAGCTATCTGTAGTTATATGAAAAATACTCTAAATCATTAATTAGAGAAATGCCAATGAAAAGAACTCTGAGACACCACTTCACACTTATGAGGAGTGACAAACGTTAGCGGGGATATGGGACAATAAGTACACTAATGAACCGTTGGTGAAGTTGTGAACTGGTCCAACAATTTTGGAGACAATTTGGAACTATGACCAAAGGACTACCCTTTGACCCCAAAATATCACTAGTAGGTCTGTATAAAAGATCAAAGGAAAAGGTAAAGGAAAAGGATTTACAAGAACAAAAATATTTATAGCAGCTATTTTTGGGGGTGGCAAAGAATTGGAAATTGAGGGGATGCCCATCAATTGGCAAATAGCTGAACAAGCTGATATATTATTGTTGTTTTTCATTTTCAAAGTGGACCAGTGACATCAGGGGAGATGTCTTGACTTCAATGTGAATGGAATTTAAGTGAGCCTAAGGTGCACAAAGTTGAACAGCCTCATTCTCTCTTGGGTGGCAGGATAAAATCATGATGACTGGCGATAGCCCAGGATGCAGTGGAAGACCCTGGCATCTTTGATGTCAGACCAAGCTTTAAGCATTCCATAGTACCTGCTTCAGATATGATTGTAATGGAATACTACTGTGCTGTAAATGAAGAGGGTGATGGTTTTCAGAAAAACCTGGGAAGACCTTTATGAACTAATGCAAAGTAAAGTGAGCAGAACCAAGAGATCACAGGACACAGTAACAGCAATATTGTAATGATGAACATTTCAGATATACTTCCTTCCTAGTTCTACTTATTCTTCTACGCTAGATTAGAAGGCAAGATTAAGAAAGACTGTTGACACTGGTGATCTTGTTGAATTTTTTAAATTTCATTTACCAAGACATTTGGTGAAGTGTTTTTATTCTCCAAACTAATAACATAAAGGTTGGAATAATCTGTTCTGGACACCAGTATGAACTAACTGGCAGAAACCACACAATTGACTGGGAATCAAGAAATAGAAGCGTAAGATGTTAAAATTGTAAAGAAGGATTTGTGGCTAACGTGGAAATAGATTTTGTAATACTTTGTATATATAATTGGAAGAAAAGAATTTAGAAATGAAAATCAAAATAAAATATAAAAATAAAGAAGATGAATCCACAAAAGTGGCCTTTACAAATACTTTCTCATTTGATCCTAATTGAATATAAATGTTAAATACCATTTAATCCTCTCATAAGCTCCTTTGAAACAGAGTACAAATTGTTTTAATTAATTATATTAGCACTTATTTGCAAATCACTCAAGCCTTTAACTTGGAAAGGTTTTTCCCCCGCCCCTTACAAAAAAAAATTCAGCAGATTATCAATAGAAAAGGAAATCAACTTATATAATATAAAAGTTCTGTAAAATTAAGACCTAATCCCCAGCCCCCATTTACTTTTTAAAAAAAATTAAGAAAAAAGGTCTACTAGTTTTGAAGGAATGGATTAAAAGAATTCTCTCCAAAGTATAACAAAAATTTTTTGTACTAAAATGTCAAAAATTGGTTTTAAATGTGATACAACATTTAGACAATATCTTATCATTCCAGTTTAGCATGGAATAAAGTTTACTGTCAAAAAACAAAACAAAACACAAAAAACTCAAAAACTAAGTCAGTAATTTTTTAAAATAGCCTTTTCAGTATGTGGACCAATATCATTTCTGCAGACTAACATAAAACAGATCCACTAAACTCTGTACACTATTACTTTAGACTGCAAACATCCCCATGTGCCACTGTCTGAACCAATTCTGCTTATCGTGAACTTTGGTAATACATCATGCTTCAGGATTATCATTTCACATGTTAGAACCAACTCACATTTTCATGGAACCAATTAACAATGTCAGATACAACACACTTAAATTTTCTTACTATGTTTGATGTATTTATCTACTTAATATTTAACCTCAATGTAAGACAAACCAATTTATTGGCAGAGAAAGGAAAGTGAGGGAACAAAGCACTCCTCATCAAAACTAACTGTAATGACAATTCACACTCAGCATTCTTAAATTTAAGCCAGAAACCATGAGTGGATTCCAGTTCCTAACCTCAAGCTATTCATATAAAATGTTTTTAAATTTTTTTAATTGAATGGTTGGCCTGTAACCATGACATTCTTAGTAACATACTTATGAATGCTATCTTTTTTCAAATGCATTCTCATTTGAATACTAGTCTTTACTTTGTGACTATGAAATAAGTTTTTAACAAATTAATGATGCTTTATGTTCATTGTCGATTTAAAAAATGAACTTTAACTTAAAATCTAAAGTAACTATTTAATAAAGTAAACAGAAGATATTAATTTCAACTGTTCTTATGTTCCTAGGTAATGAATGGCTGATCACAAGCCTGCAAGTCATACAAAACAAAAATATGATAGTACATATTGAGATAGATTTAAATTACAAAGTACCATAGCTTAAGAAATTATAGTACTGTACACAGATTAAAATTATATTTTTACAATCAAATAGTCTGAAGAAAGAATATAAAAATTCATATATATATATGGCAGAACAGAGCATATGATCATTTATCAATTTTGTGATACAGATAACTATGAATTTTATATAAGTAGTATTTAGTAAATGCTAGACTTTTCAAAATTATAAATAATTTAATGATTTTTTAAAAGTCCATCCCATTTGGTCCATAGTCTGCATATTCTCATCTTTATTCCTGGGTTCCAATAGGTCCAGGGTAGCACAAAGAGGGTTCAATCAGCCAGACAAAGCCAATAGCAAAGCAACTGTTAGAACATCCTTAACAAATGAAATTACCTATCAGTGCTCAGCAAAAATAAAAAAAAAAAGCACACCTCACAGTGCTGCAAATAACATAACAGAACAAAGATTCTTTGGTTCTATCTTTGATAAATCTCCCATTCTTCTGAGGCTAAAACATCTCCACAAAACTAATATGCATACTATGGTCACAAGTAGATTTAACTAGGTTCCAAAACCATGAAAAAAGGAATATCCTCTAAACCACAGTAATCAAGTCTACAGCTGTGTTCACATCTATAAATTGACTATTTTTCTCTTAGCAAAAATCCTGTCTTTCAAAATGCTGATCTTACAAACAACGCTCTTTAGAACAGAAGGCAAGTCTATTACAGAAAAAAAGCAGAGTCATTTATATTTTACATGGTTATTGACCTAAGTATTTTTAACATAACTTTAAAAAATACCTTTGTTAGCTATTTTTAAAAATAGAAACAAAGTTCATATTGGGAATGAAGTGAAACTATCATGCTTCTTCCTCTGTGAATCTTAATGTGGACTCTTGAGGCAGTGGGCCAGATTATACCTATTTATTTGACAAGGCTTAAGGGCATCCCTAAGTAAATGATAAACCAACATACTCTGTACTAGGCACTCTCCTACCTGAAGCCTCATCTTCCAGCACAAACGAGTCTGTGTATTTTTAATGCTGCATATCCTTGCAGCATGTCTCTTATAATCCAGACTAAAGGGGTGGTAGCCGTGCATACAACAGCTGCTGAATGCCCTACGTTTGCCTGTAGATGGAGAGAGAGTTGGTACGATACTTGCTGAGGCTTGTTCGTGCCCTACACCATCAGTGTGATCAAACTGGACTAACTACTTCCTCCAGTTGACTTCAATGAAAGAGGAAGCGAACGAATAATTCATACAAATCCATTCCCGGCAACAAATTTTTTCTCTTCCACAAAATCCCCCCCTCCCAAAGCAATCTGTAATGTAAAGATCCTAAACCCTGCTTTACTAAAATGAGAAGAGAGGAATTGTCACAATGCTCTAGGATAACAGGGAATACAGACTTTGTAACAGGCCTTTTTCTTCCTGACATGGTTGGTTTATCCCCTAGATTTATATGTAATAATTGAGGAGTTTTTTTTTTTAACATAGGAAAGTAAATGTTTAACCACAGACATATTGCTAGAACACAGTACTTTTATCAAGCCACTTAGCAGGTTATTAATGAAGCAAAAATTAAGTGGAATGCCAGCTGACTGGGACCATTTATTTTGCAAACCACTGAAAATTATCTAGGAGAGTGGGAAAAAAAACACATTAGATAGCCTGGCTTAGTAACCGACTACCTGCCAAACCTCAGGTATGTCACCTCATCTCTCCCAGTCTTGCTTTCCTCGTGAAAAAGGGAGTGGAGGAGTTGTTTAACGATACAACCTCTAAAATCCCAACAAGCTCTACACCTAGGATGACTACGATCAATGGGAGGAAAGTGTAGGTTTAAAAAGGGACTGCTTGTGATTTCCCCAGTTACAAAGAAGTGCTTGGCTTGATTTCTGGTTTTCTAGGAAGATCCTTTTTTGGGCAAGACTTTCATCACATCCTAAATGGATCTCTGTAAGTCAGTTGCTCCTTTATAAGGAAATATTAATTATAAATCATTCTCACCTATTAAATAAAAATTTGGTCAATCAATTGATCAATAAACATTTATTAGGTTCCCATTATATGCCAGGCACTGTGCTAAGACATGGGGATACAAACAAGTTAACATCCTATTGGGAAAGACAGCATTTACAAAATGTACAAAAATAGAGAAGGGAAGGGAAGAATGAAATAAGCATTTGTACGGCACCTACCAGGTGCCAGACACTGTGTTAAATGCTTTACAAATATCATCTCATTTGATCTTCACAGAAGGAAATGGAGGCAGACGGAGGTTAAGTGACTTGCCCAGGGTCACATGCCCAGTAAGTGTGTGAGGTCATTTTTGAACTCAGGTCCTACAGACTCCAGAGACTGTGCTCTGTGCCACTAGCTGTCTCTAAAAATAATACAAAGTAGCTCTGAGGGAGGTTCTTGAAGACAAGATCAAGTCCTCATGTAGGAGGTACTATCTGAACCGAGCAGAGAAAACTCGAGATTCTGAGATGGAGGAGACATGAAGACTCATTCAGGTACAGGGGTCTGCTTGGGCAAAGGGATGGGGGGAGGAGAGAAGAATGTTGGGCAATGAACGGCAATCGAGCCAATTTTGCTGGACTGTAGGGAATCTGAAAGGATCCATGAGTAATAATATAATAAGCCTAAAAGGTAGAAGGCTTGTGAAAAGCCTTCAAGGTCAAAGAGAGCAGTCTCCTAGAGGTTACTGGGCGCCAAAGGCAGCTTGTTATTCAGTTGTATCTGCTTCCTCATGCCCCCATTTGGGGTTTTCTTGGCAAAGAGATGTTTGCCATTTCCTTGTCCAGCTCATTTTACAGATGAGGAAACTTTGGCAAACAGGGTTAAGTGACTTGCCCAGGGTCACAGAGCCAGTAAATTCTGAGTTCACATTTGAGCTCTAGTCCTCCTTACTCTAGCCAGGCCCACAGCATTATCCACTGTGCCACCTAGTTGCCTAGTGCATAGGGGGCTGGGCCAGCATTTAAATGTGACCTCAGAAACTTGCTAGTTGTGTGATCCTAGGAAAATCTCTTAATCTGTTTGCCTTGATTTCCTCACCTGTAAAACGGGGATAATAACGGCACCTACCTCCTAGAGTTCTTATGAGGATTAAATGAGATAATATTTGTAAAGTATTAGCACAGTCCCTGGTACATAACAGGTGCTTAATAAATGCTTGTTTCTTCCTTCCACGTGTTAATTATTATTAAGGGAATGACATATTTATTATTATTAAGGGAATGACACGATCAAATCTATGCCTCAGAAAAAAACAGCTGTGTGGAGAATGAATGGAGAAGGGGGAGATCTGAGGCAGGTGCTGAATCCTGAAACTACTGCAATAGTCCAGGCTAGAGCTGATAAAGGCCTGAGCTAAGGGGGGCGGGGCACCACACAAGTGGAGGGGAGATGGATGTGAGAGAGGAGACAAAAAAAAGGTTCACTGACTGAACTCTGGAGGTCAGTGAGTGACCTTGGACCTGGGCAACTAAGAGGATGGTGGGCCATCAATAAGTTTGAGTTTAACAAAACTGATTAAAGTTAAAAAAAAAAGTAATTTTTGGAGTTTATTAGATATATTGTTAAAAATATGATCAGAGTTTGACTTTTCTAGTAACTATAATTCCTCCTAGAAATGGGCCATTTTAAGCTACATATGAAGAAACTGATTACGGATAGACAAGCATCATCACTGCTACCACTATCCTAGAAGCAAAGAAAGTTAAGAGCTGAAAGGGTCCTGAGTTGATCTCGTCTATTTCTCATTTATTTGATAAGGAAATTGAAGCTTGAAAAGGGGAACTGATTTGTCCAAGGTCAAACAAGAAGTTAAGGGCAAAGCTAATGCCTGAACTCAGATGTCATGACTACCAGGTTGTCTCCCTCTGCTTCAGCTATCTACTGTCCCTATTCACATTATTTAAAAGGTAAAAGAAGGTAATATGAAACCATTTAAGGTGGAAAAAATACACAAAAAAACACTGTCACCCTCCTTGTAACTTTATTTTCCTTCCCTTAGCAAACCAGATAATTATGAATCAAACTACACTGTCTATAAACATTTTATATTCTAAGTAAAATGCATTTAATCAATAAAGCCTTCCTTTTCAGAAAAGCAATACAAAGGAAGCAAATACTACATGATTTTTCTCTAGAACTAGGAAAAGATGAGTTTCAGAATTTATGGTTAATATAAGAAACAAAAAAACCACTTTACAAGGAAAAATTTAGAAATATATGCTTAAATTCTCATTCTTCTCTACACTTTCAAAAAATTATTTACCTCCCCATATGATCTTTATGTACTCCAGCCAAATATCTGAAAATACTCTTCTTCAACATACATAATTATAGCTAAAATTGATACAATGAGCAGAGATTTTAAACTTTCTACTCAATAATAATCACATCAATATAAAGTGTCAATTGGGGAATATTACCAATTCCAAATGACACTTTATTCCATTAATTTTATGCATAAATGCATAACTTAATCACAGATCCATGCTTTACTTAAACTTATCACATAACTTTTTGCAATTTTTAAAAATTTCCTAAAATTTTCTCCTCCTCTCCCTTTGCTATTTATTTATTTTTGTGTCTTACCCTAACATTCTTATTTCTTCAATTTCTTCTTTGGGACTTGGTATTTCTGGCTTCTGAATACCATTTTCATTCTTACTGTAAAACTACTTATTTTAGGATCACAAAATAGATATGGAATCATCTAGTCTTGCTGACTCAACTTACAGAAGAAACTCTGGACCCTTGATCTTTGGCACTTTTTTTTCATGCATTCTTCTTCTACTTGTTTCAAAGACACATATTGGCCCAGCTCTTCAAATCTTCCCTAATTCCGCGAACTTGACATGCTCTCTACTCAGATGTTCAATTGGTTCTCCATCTGATCCCTGCCTGGTTTACTTTCCAGATACTTCCTGAGATACCCAGCTCCATGTCACTCACACTCGGGTATGAAAATATTTCCTTCAGCTAGAGCCTTGCCACAATTTTCACATCATGTTTGAAAAGTCCCCATGAGGTAGGAGCAGAATCTACTGCTAACAAGGCAATAGTAGCACATCTAGAAACTCAGCACACATGACCTAAGCAGGCTGGAAGGTCCCTGCCATACGAGCTATAATAGCAACGAAACAATCCTCAAAACCTAATTGGTCCAGGAGACTAAGGCTTGAACCACTGAGTAGTTTCCTAGTTGTCTAAGGCATAAAAGCCATGAATAGGCATGCCTACTCTGGAAGTTTGACAGCTTTCCCCCTGGGCCAACTCAATCTTCTGACAGAGCGTGCCACTATGGCAAATGCACCAGACCGAACCAAGGCTACATTTGCTGACTACCCTTCCCTTGATATTACTACATAAGCTTCCTTTTGTTAAAGGTTACATGGTCTATGAGTGCCTCATTTTGTTTTAATCTGGTTTCCTAAGTCACGCTTGGCCAAAAACATTTGATGCAGCCAGAATTGGTTAGGAATAATCTTGTGGTTGACCTTCATGTCTGCACAGCCTGACAGTGGAACTGGGAAACCTGTGGACATTGTGCTCTTGGCTTTATAAAGCCAACTTTCTTACTGGATAAAAGAGGGGATCCCCACTGACCAGGAGGCTTAGCCCACCAGGTGGTTATAGAGAATAAAGGTACTGCCAAGGCCAACATTCCCTGGTAATGGCCCTGAAAAAGCTGGATCAACAGCGTAAGGAAAATCAAAGTAAGCTGCATCCAGCAAATGGAAAAGGATGTGAAAGTGTCCTTGATCTTTAAGGTCTGTGTGTGCCCTGATGGCAGAAGGACAACTCACTGACTCAATACGTGTAAAAATAATCTTTACTACATAAACAAAAGGGGATGATAGTGACGGGGACAAAGACTAACCACCCACAGGTGACAAGTATGACGTCCAACCTAGGAGTCTCACTGGAAAATGTACTGAACCCTGCTTAACTGAGGGCTATAGAAGAGTGGGAACAAAAATGAGAATAAGAATGAGAATCCACCGGAAAAAGAGAATTTCAGGCCTATTCTGTTGCCACCCTCTGGGGGGACAGGGTAATTTCATCCATGAGGGAGGCTGAGGGTGAATTGGTTTTCACCTTCAAGGAACTTGGGAGGTTGCAGGACACGTTTAAACAACCTGATGAGTCACTAGAAAGCTGGCTGCTGACCAATGGAGTCCACAGAAAGTTCCTCCGGGCTTAGTTACTAAGACTTTGCAAAGTCAGGGCAGTCTGTCACAGGTCATACACAGGCACGACTCTTTGTCTTTTTAGGGTGCTAAGAAAATGAGTTTCACATATCTTTACCAATAAAGAGCAACTGGTTCCCTTATGCGTCAGCAAAACAGGGGATGAAATTCTAAAATAAATGGATTTATTGATTGGTTCTAATCTCCTCTACCAGGGCACCCACACTCTATGATGAGCTGCCATCAGGAGCCTTATCTGAAAACCATCAGGTTTTAGCTACAGGCCTCCCCCTCCGGACTGGCACACAAATATACAGGTAGGCCAAGTGCTGAAATTTGGGTGGGAGGTCACCCATCAGCACAGTGACTAGAGCTGCCACCACAAGTGGTGAGAACAGGGACTCTAGCTTTAGCTACATGTGTTCTCTTTTTGTGTTAATGTGTTTTTGTATTTTTATACGTTCTGGAGACTTCCAGTGACTTCATGTTTTTGTATGTATGATGATAAGGATAATGGCTTATGTTTAATCATCATTAGGTGTACAACAAGCCATTTTCCTTATTATCATGCACATATACAACAATATGAAGTCGCTGGAAATCTCCAGAACATGCAAAAATACAAAAATACATTAACACAAAAGAGAAAAACATATAGTCCTAGATTAAGAAACAGTGTGCTACAGTGGAAAGAGCACTAGCTCTGAAGTCAGAGGGCCTGGGTTCAAATACTGCCTCTGAAACTGTTGGACACCGTCACTGAACATTCTTAGAGCAGTCTGAGCCTCTTCCTGCCAAACATGAGAGCATAGCACTGGGTGTTCTCTAAGGTCCTTTCAAGCTCTAGGTGGAACCTCTGAGTTAAAACATCTATGGTTCAAAGCCGTCTGATACAGACTAGCCTCCTACTCTCATCCCTCGGAGACAAATCACTTTAGCACCCAGTATCAGGCCTTAAGCACAGCCGCTAGTTACAAATAAAACCATCTGTACAAAAAACAAGCCCATTATGTGTGTAGTAACCTGCTCTATTATAAGGAAACATTCAGAGATCCGTGTGCTGGCAGTAATCAAATTAAATAATGTACTGAATGTATCTTGTAAACTTTACAGTGCTATATACAAGTCAGTTGTCCTCCTCCTCCACTTCTTTTCTAGTGTGACAATTTTAAAAAGCATGATGACATTGTAATTATTTTTCTAAGGCATAAAAAGAGGGGGGCAAAGTGGACAGACTGCTGAACTTAAAATCAGTAAGACTTGGGTTCAAATCCGGGCTCTGACTCTTATCAGCTATGGGCCCATATGGCCATAGGCAACTCCCTTAATTTCTCAGGGACTGAAGTAACCTCTTTCAGATTTTAATTTCTAGACAGGCTGCCATCTGTGGCAATGGAGGAGCTATGACAAAAACAAAATAACTTTCAATTTCACTCCCCACTATACTATTTTTTAAAACAAAATTTTATTGATATCTTTTGTTTTTATATCTTTTACATTCCTTTTGTACCCCTCCTCCCAGCACCTCCAAGACAACCAGATTATCAAATAAGGCTGACATTTGGAGGTGTCTTCTCATATCTCTTTTTAGGGCCAAGCGTGGTCATCAAAATTTTGGAGCATTGGCTTCTATTGTTTTTTGGTTCTTCCATTTACATTGATGCATCATTGTGTAGATTGTTTTTTGGGGTCTGCTTACTTCACTTTACAACAGTTCATTTAAGTTACAAGTTCTTAACCACTTGTGTGGCACGGATAAGTCCCTGGGTTCAATTAGTATCTTTTTGATCCAACAGCACTTTCTGGCTTCTAAGGATATTACTGTCAATATTCAATCAACTGTTCAAATGGATGTGGCCCAGAGAATAGCTCTAAGTAGAAATACTGATCCCTGGTCAACAACTATTAAGTGTCTGCATGCTCCAATTTGAGGTATAATCTGAAGATTGTTTTCTCTCAACCCCACAGAGAAGCTAAGGCTTTATTTGGGACTTTTTTTTTTTAAAAAAACAAGAAAAGCTCAATTTTATTTTTATAGACTCACAGATATGGAAATGACCCTAGGAATCATTTAATCCAACATTCTACCAACTACCACAATAATCCTTCCCACAATATCCCTGGAAGACAGTCATCTATCTTCTGAACAATTTTCAGTGAGAGTAAGTAAAGGGGGCATACTATTCAAGTGTTAGCCAGCTAATTTTTTCAAATTATTCTTATAAAGAACCAAAATCCTACTCTGAATTCCTGATAATCAGTACTAGTTCTGTGCTCTCTCTTACATGGGGTGATATGAGAATAGCAATTTCGCTTTCAAGATTAGATTTCTCCATCACTGTTTAACAAGATAAACCTTCAAATATTGAAAAATAACTTCAAGACTCAACTCAGCCTTCTTCAAGCTAAACAGCCTCACGTCCTTTCAATTATGCTTTAAGAGACACAGGTTCTAGACCTGATTCCTGTCAGTTTCCTGTTATTTAGTAAACGAAAAGAGGCCTCTTCATTGGAGTAATGACTTCTGCAGATTCCAGGAGAAGAATGAAGACAGAGCAACAGCCTGCTGTATTTATTTTCCTTTGCAGCTACAAATTACTTTTGTATATTTCTTGATTTTATCAATATGACATAACAACAACAAGGATATTACAGTTTTCCCTATTCTAAATCTATGTAAGATGCATTACAGGTAACTACATCTTTAATATCAAGGCAGAACCCATGAAAATAACAGGCGATACATTAATTGTAGTGCGCTGGCTTCAGTGGTGTATCAGTAACCAGGCTAACAAGTATAATGGAAAGAGGGTTGGTACTGGAGTCGATGTACAGACGTGAGCTGTAATTTGGTTTCTGTTGCTTCATCTTTGTGGCCAAGTTATTTATACTTTTTAAGTCAGTTGTTAGATCTGTAAACTGAAGAAATTGAATTCAATAAGCTCTCTTTCAAGCTTTAAATCTGTGATCTTATTATGCCATGACTTTTAAAACAATTTTTTAAGTCTACATTGCTAAGAATGGATCAGACACGGTTGACGTGTTTTACTGAACTGATTTTTTTCCTTCCTTCTTTCTTTAAATCTTTCTAACAAAGGATAGCCCTTGGAGGGGGACATATTTGGAACTGAACGTGATATAAAATTAAAAGACATCAACAAAATATGAGAAAATTTCCATTAAAGTCTACATGGCAAAGAAGGCCCAAATTCATGATCAGATCTCAAGGTGCTACAATCTCATCCTTCTAGCAGCTGCATAATTAATACTCTACACTTGGACTTAAACACAATGGTCATTTTAAGCATTTGAAGCAATGGCCTAAAAACTTGGATTCTCCTGGCAGGAAGTTCATGAAAAGTAAAAAATATATATTCTAATGTCAGGAAGAGTAAGTAACTATAGCCTGTGATGATAGCACTGTTACATCAATGAGGAGAAATTATCTGCCAAAATAATCTGCTGTTTATGTCTAAATAAAGTAGCTATGGTACACAGATTGGAAAGGGAGTAACCAGGACTTTAAGTTTAAACAAAAATGCCCTCCAAAATGCCCCACACAGCACTCGGTGTTTTAGAAACAAATAAAGGATCACACTGTCCACATGAAAACTAGGCTACTACATGTGCTTCAAAAGAAAAAAAAAACACTGGTAGGGAAATAATTTCTAGACCCTTTCTGGCTCCTCCCAGGTAACTTTTGCCTTGAACCAAAAGAAAGTATTTAAACTACCAGATAAAGGTTACTTGCTCCAGTGACTCAGAAACATCAGTCAACATTAACTCCTTTGACTAAAGCCAAGTTAATCCAGACTTCTTAGGCTTTCAATCTTAAACCAGAGAAACACTGAAAACGAGGTCATTTGGAAGAGAGATTTGTGGAAAGAACAACAATAAAACCCAACAAGTTCTCTAAGTCCCAGATACCTCATTTACTCTCCAATCCTCTAATACCTTTCCGATCTCAGCAACATTAGCATTCTCCCCAATAATACAAATCAAAGCTCCATACAAATATTTTCCACATGCTCCCTAAAGTTTGCCATAAAAGATCCACCCTCAATTTCTCCTGACATTCTGAGGATACCCTCAGAGATCAGCAGCTATCCATATGGAATCCCTCACTCTTGTTACAAGACTGGCTCATGTTCTTTACAACCTATTTTTATATAGACATTTTGATGAGAGTACGACATGGTGAGCAAAGAGCTGGGCTCAAAGCCAAGAAAACCTGAGTTTCACCCACTTCTGACAAATACTGGCTGTGCAGTCCTGGGCAGGTGACATAAACTCTCAGTGTTCTGGGCAACTCTCCGACTAAGCCGTAGAGAAGGTGCCAACCTACAGAATGAAGGAATGAAGGAATTCTCTATACCAATGAAATCACAGATCCAGTTCTGATACCTAATGAATGTTTATACCACTTCTTTGTAATCCCTTGCTTGTGCTGCAGCCCCCATGCCTCTCCATGGCCCTTTGGATGATCCTCAACTTCACTTCTCAATAGACAACAGTCTTCTGTAACTTGCAACCACACAAAGTCAACAGAAGAACATTAGTGTTTGACAGGTTTCAGGGAGAAGCTTGGAGATAAAAAAAAAAAACTTTGCAAATTCAATGAACTAAAGAATTTTAGAATGGAAAGGAACATCAGTAGACATCTAATTCAACTCATCTGAAAAACAATACTCTCTGCAATAAACATTTGAGATATTAATAGGGGAAATCCATCTTGCCACATAATACAGGAGTCCCCTCTATAATAGCTCTGATACAATAGCCTATTGGTCAAGTAATAAAGCCTCTTCTTGAACACTACCAATGAAAGAGAAACATGGTGGGTTTCTCTCTCAACTGAAAATATTAAGAAATAAACATTTTTAATTGAGAATCCTTTCCAGACTTTTTCCTTTAGAAGAATGCATAAAAGGTCAAGAACAAAAGCTAGGGTCCCTGGAATGGTAACCAAACTTAGAATAAGAGAAACATAAAAGAGCAAAAATGAGCAAGCAATCACAAAGGTCTAAATAAGGATTAAGTGTTTATATTCTCTTAGGGGTAGATGATACAAGTGTACTGCTGTATTAATGTCATTCCAGGGTCACAGAGGGAGTTAAATAAGACAGGGAGCCTAGGCATGTCCTTGTTATATTTTAATGATCGTAAAGAAGGAAGGAGGTGGGGGGAGGAGGAGACTGGGAAGAGAGAGAAAGGGCATAAAGAGTAATTATATAAATAAGGAGAAGGGAGAGAAAGAGAAAGGGAATAAGTATTTATGGAGGTCCTACTATGTGCCAGTCACTTTGCTAAGTGCTTTACAAACATTACCTCAATTGATCCTTACAACAATGCTGGCAGGTAGGTGCTGCTATTATCCTTATTTTAGAAATGAGGAAACTGAGGCAGAGAGAGGTTAAGGGACTTCTCCATGGTCACACAGTTAGTAAGTATCTGAGACCAGATTTAAACTCAGATCTTCCTGACGCCAGGCTTCATGCTCTATGCGCTGGTGACAGCTAAACCTCAATAAGCCTGTTTCTCCAATACCTTTTCTTCTTTGATTCTTGTCCATTTAGAAATAAATTTCTTAATGGTGCTTCTCTTGTTATTTTGTTTTAGCTGTTGCCCCCGGCTATCACATTTATTTACTTTTCTTGTATTTCTGTTGTTTCAGCTCTGGTGTTTTTTTTTTCTAAGAATGTACCAAACGCTTATGTGTTATTGAATATCTACCTTTTTACACTTACAGTTAGGTTTAGATTTGCAGGGTTTATTACGATGTGTTGCATCTTAAGCTTTTTTTTTTTTTTGCTCTTTGGAACACATTATTCCATTCCGTCCTGAAGTTTCTGGTAGGTACAGAAGTCTTGTGTTATTCGAATTTCTTTTCCTTTATATTTTCTGGGTAGCTTGCAGAATTAAATGTTTGCCAGTAGAATTCTTAAATTTAACTATTATATGTAGAGTTTTTAGGGTTTTTTTTCTGGAGGCAATTTACAGATTCTTTCAATTAGCACTTTGTCTTCTGTGTTCAGAAGTTCTAGACATTTTTCTTATGTTTTTTATTGTATGATGGGGTTCAGGTTTTTTGATTCATCATATCCTTCTGGGGACCCTATAATCTGTAATTCCTTAAGTTGCCTCTATATATATAGCGATATATTTTGCTTGGATGAAAATCATGCTTTCTTTTAATATTATTACACTGTGCTTCTCTTCTTCTGGATTGTCTTTCACTTCCATGAAATTGCATTCTTAATCACCTCTTTTTTGTTTCTTTGGTGAGACCTAACATTATGGATTTGGGTTATTCTATTTTGCCAATTACTTCTGCTTTTCAGGCCATAAATACTTTCACAATTCTTATTTCTCTTTCGACCAATTAGGGACATCCTCCTATAGTCTCATGTCCTCTTAAGAATCAACAGGGTTGGAAACTTCTGGGGGCAGAGCCCAGATTACAGATTATAGGATTATAGAAAACAGCTTAGCTAGTCCAACAATCCCCTCAAAACAACTTTAAAATAATGCCTCAACTCAAATTCTGGAGTGACAGAGTCAATAAAAGGTGAGACATTTTTTCCAGCCCAAGACAACTCAAGAGCTCAGAAATCAAAAAGGAAAACTGCCCTAATATCCTAGAGAGGGCTTAAATAAAATGGGAAAAGGACTTACTTGTACAAAGATAAGAATGGCAGCTCTTTTTGTGGTGGCAAAGAATTGCAAATTGAGGAGATGCCCATCAATTCAGGAATGGCTGATATGATTGTAATGGAATACTACTGTGCTATAGGCTATAGGAATTGACAAAGGGGCTAATTTCGGAAAACCTAGAAAGACTTAGACAAACTGATGCAAAGTGAAGTGAGCAGAACAAGGGAAACACTGTACACAAGTAACAACAATATTGTACAATGACCAACGGTGAATGACTTAGCTATTCTCAGCAACACAGTGATCCAAGACAATTCCAAAAGACTTAGAATGAAAAATGTTATGCACATCCAGTGAAAAAACTGATGGAATCTGAATACAGATTGAAGCATAAGATTTTTCCCTTTATTTTTTTTCATGGGTTTTTTTTTCACTTTTGGTCTGTTTCTTCTTTCACAACATTACTAGTATGGTGATGTTTTTACGTTAATTGGACACATATAACCTACATCAAACTGCTTAACATCTTAGGGAGGGGAGGAAGGAGGTGAGAGAAGGAGGGAGAAAACTTGGAACTTAGCATTATTTTTAAAAAATGAATGTTAACTGTCTTTACACATAATTGGGAAAAATAAAATACTATCCAAACACAGAAAAAAAGAGGGTAAAATAGAAATTGAAAGAATCCACTAATCACCAACTGAAAGAGATCCTAAAATTAAAATTCCTAGTAATATTATAGCCATATTCTAGAGCTCCCAGGTCAAAGAGAAAATACTTCAAGCAGACCGAAAGAAACCATTCAAATACTGTGCAGCCACAGTCAGGATCACACAAGATTTAGCAGCTTCCACATTAAAGCAACAGAGGGCTCAGAATATGGTATTACAGAAAGCAAAGAAGATAGGATTACAGCTATGAATAAGCTAAAACTGAGTATAATCCTTCAAGGAAAAAAAATGGATTTTTTTTATTGGTTAGAATTTTTTTATTTAAATTTATTTTTAATATGTTTAGTTTTCAGCATTGACTTTCACAGGCGTTTGAATTACAAATTTTCTCCCCATTTCCACCCCACTCCCCCACTGCAAGATGGCGTACACTCTGGTTGCCCTGTTCCCCAGTCTGCCCTCCCC
>CM053624.1:30414203-30527844 GCA_028646595.1 Phalanger gymnotis | reverse complement strand
CACTTTGTGGGTTCTGCAGTTCTAGAATTGGTTCAGAGCCATTTTTTAATAGGTTTTTGGAGGGACTTGGTGGGGAGCTCACGCCAGTTACTGCTTTCCAGTCTCCATCTTGGCTCCGCCCCCCCCAAAAATTTTTAATAAGCCATAAAATAAGCTCCCAAATAAAACACAACAAAAAGACAACAAAAAACAAATCCAGAATCAGATCAAGTAAATTCTATCAAACATTCAAAAAACAATTACGATATTATATAAACTCTTTGAAAAATAAAACAGAAAGGGATCCTACCAAATAAGGTCTTGATACCTAAACCAGGGTGAAATCAAAAAAGAGAGGGAACTATTAGCAAAGAAGCTACAGCAGAATCACAACGACTAAACTACAACCAAGTTGAACTTATGCCAGAAATGCAGTATTGGTTCAATATTAAGAAAACTATTAACATAATAGACTCTGTTAATAACAAGAAAAATATATAATTATATCAACAGATGCAGAAAAACATTACTTTTTAAACACATAGAAAACATAGGAATAAGTGGGTCTTTCTTTAATATGAAAAATAGTATCTACTTAAAATCAAGTTATCAACATAAATATTGTAGATAAATTAGTAGCCTTTCCAGTAAAAGTAAAGATAAAGAAGATATGCTCATTACCACCAGTACTACTTGAAATAGTGCCAGGAATGCTAGCTATAAAAACAGGACAAGAGAAAGAAATTGAGGGAATAAAAACAAAGAGGAAATGAAACTCTGCAAATGATCTAACGAGGAAATGAAATTCTACAAATGATATAATGCTATACTTAGAGGACCTTGGAGAATCAAATAAAAAATTAATTCAAACTAATAATTAACAATGTCAGCAAAATTGCAGGATGTAAATAGATGTTAAGTCATCAGTATTTTTATATATTACCAAGAAAACCCAGAAGGAGGAGACAGAAAAATAAGCTGTTTAAAATAACTATTGAATGTATAAGTCACTTAGAAGTCTACCTATCAAGATTCACACAGGAACTATATGAACATAACTACAAAATATCTGCAAATAAAGACAAATAACTAGAGAAATGTTAATTGCTCATAGGTAGGCTAAGTCAATGTGACAGAAGTGACAATATCACCTAAATTAATTTACTTATTCAGTGCCATACCCATAAGATTATTAAAAAGTAGAAATAATAACAAAATTCATCTGAAGGAATAAAAGGTCAAGAATTTCAAAGGAAATAAGGTGGGAAGATGGGAGTGGTAGAGGACTGGGAAGAAAGTGAACCTAACAGTATCAGGTCTCAAACCGTAGTACAAAGTAGTAATTATTAGAATCCTTAGTCCATTAGAATTATTAGTCCTCATTAAAAAACAGAGAAGTTGATCAGTGAGAGAGATTAAGTATACACATATAGTAGCAGATGAACACTGCAGCCTAGTGTTAAATAAACCCAAAGACCTTAACTACTGGGGTAAGAATGGACTATTCAATAAAAACTGTTGAGAAACTTGTAAAGCAATTTGGCAGATACCAAGCAGATCAACACTTCACACCATATAACAAGATAAGCTCTAAAAGGATATACTAAATGGATATAAAAGGTAACAAAATAAACAAACTGGAGGAGAAAGGAAGAAGTTACCTTTCAGATAAGAGAACATTCATGATCAAACATGGGATAGAGGGGACCAAGAAGATATAATGGATCATTTTGATTATATAAAATGAAAAGGTTTTGCAAAAAAACAAACAAAACCAACCAGACAAAAAATAATGGTAACTAGGTAACTAGTTACCTAGGTAACTAGGAAATAGGTAACTAGGAAAAAATGTTTGCAACAAGTTTCTCTGATTAGCATCTTATTTCCAAGATACATAAAGAATTGATTCAAACATGTAAGAAAAAGTCATTCCTCAAGTGATAAATGGTCCAAAGATATAACAAGAATTTTTCAAAGGAAGAAATCTAAACTATCATTGATCCTATGAAAAATGCTTCAGATCACTATAATTAGAGAAATATAAACTAAAAACAATTAAGAAGCTCTACCTCAAACCCATCAGATTGGTAAGAACAAGAAGTGTTGGAGGGGCTGTAAACCAGTGAATTACTGTACAAAGCAATGTGGAACTATTCGCCTAAAGTCATCCAAATGGACTTGCTACCTTCTGACCCAGTGATACCACTACAAGATCAGTCACCCCCCCTGCCCTGCCCCAACATCAAAGAGACAAAGGACCCACATAAACAAAAATATTTTTAAGTAGCTCTTTTTGTGGTGGTAAAAAAAAAATAAAACTTTGAAACTAAGGAAATTAATTGGAGAATGGCTGAACAAATTACAGTATATGAAAGTGCTGCAATGGAATACTCCTGTGTTATAAGAAATGAAGAGGATGGCTTCAGAGACCTCAGTATGAACTGATTTAGAATGAAATGGCCAGAACCAGGAAAATATAATAACAATAATATAAAGACAACTTTAAAAGAACTTAAGAACTCTGATCAATTCAATGACCAATCATGATTCTAGAGGACCAATGAAGAAGCATGCTACCAACCTCCCTGAAAAGTGATGGAATCATTATATAATTCATATTATTATATGAATATGAATAATTCATATTATTATATGAAGCCTAATACTGATCAGAATTATATATGTGTATACACACACATACATACACATATTATTTATTGTAAGTTTAATCATCAATTATTATATTATATGATGATAAAGATGAGACAACCACTATCTTGTGCCATTCAGAAACAGGTAGGTATAGGTGGCGGTCAAAGACACCACCAGTGTAGTGTATAAGATTTTAAACCACGTTGGCAGGAGAGAGAAAAATGACCCTTCAGTAAGCTTGGTCAGCATGAGATCCAACAAAACCAGACTGTCCCAAAAGAATTTTTTGGATGAAAATGGAATGTCAACAAATATATGCAAAATGAAGAAGATATGCTGGTGGTTTGTAACACTATAGTCACATCAATGGTGACAGTAGAAGCACTACCTTAAAGTGACCTAAGGAAGCATTCTGTAGGCATTATCTAATTTGATCCTTACAACAATCCAACAAGTCAGGTAACACTAATATTATTCTTTTACTTTAGCAGAAGAAGAAGCTGAAGCTTAAACAAGTTAAATGAAAGTGAGCATGGTACAATACCCTAAGCACTCGATGCAGAGTGAGAAGCCCGAGGTCCATACTAGGAGCCCTGGCCAATCCCTATACTTCTCTGGGCCTGTATTCTCATCTCTAAAATGTAGGGCTTCGACCAGATGACCTCAGAGATTCCTTCTAACTCTAAATCTAGATCCTAGGACTTCAGTAAGGCCATGTGCATTCAAATGTCAGAACTCATGTCTTCTCAGTCAAAATACGGTGTTCTTTTCATGCTGCCTTCTCAACTAAGGAATAAATTAGCTTAAAGAACAATTTTTTTTTTGCATCATGTAAGTGAGATAATTATACAGCATTTGTATTTAAAAATGAAAACATATTAAAGTACAATTTTCCCTAAAGCTATTATCCCACAATCTTCAAGTCTGTATGGCTTTGCATATTTGATCTGAGAAAACATTAATTATAAAAGCCTCGTATTATGTCTAATGAAATTTAGAAATAATTTAACATACCTGCTCTTCTCTATCTTTTTCTTTGGTCTTACTCCTGGAGACCCTGACAGAGGTAGCATCTCGAGCTGGAATGACAGAGATCTGATTCAGTGGCATGTTCATCACAACCTCTGTTTTGGTCTTCTTGTTTAAGGATGAGAATCTTCACTGTGAGGGTCATTTTGTGTCATGGACCTGAAGCTTTAAAAGAAAGCAAGAAATAAGACAATTTAAAACTCCGTATGACACTTCTACCACCCTGATGCAGGCCCCCTTCACTTCACAAATGGACTATTGCAGGTTGGTCTTCTGGACCTCAAATACATACCCACTGCAATCCATCTTCCACTCAGTTGTCAAACTGATCCTCCTAGAGGACAGGTCTGACCTTATGACCCTGCCTCTCATTCAATAAACTCCAGTGGATCCCTATTATCAACAGGATCAAATATAAAATCCTGTCTGGCTTTGAAAGCCCTTCAAAACCTGCTCTCCTGCCCCTTTTCCAGTCTTCTTGCACTTTATACCCCTCCACATCCTCTGTAATCCAGTGACACTGACCACCATGTTATTCTCAAACAAGACACTCCATTTCCTGATTCTTGGCATTTTCACAGGCCCTCCCTTATGCTGGATCTCTCTCCCCCCTCATCTCTGCCTCCTGGCTTCCTTCAAGTTTGAGCTGAAGTACCAACTTTTAGAAGCAACCATTCCCAGGCTTCTTTAATCTTAGTGCCTTTCTTTTGGGACTACACCCAATTTATCTTTAATATATCTTGTTTGTACAAGTTGTTTATGTGTTGTTGCTCCTAGAGAGCAGGGATTGTTTTCTGTTTTCATATATATTCCCAGAGCTTAGCATAGTGTCTGGGAAATAGCAGAAGGTGCTTAATAAATGCTAGTTGATTGACTGACTAGTTATATTTTATAATTTATAAACAGACTAATATTTGAAGGATGATTAAAAAATCAGTCTTCAAAAATTTGTAGATAAAAATGAATGGAGCAACAAAAGTCTGTATTATTTTCCTCATGTAAGAGTCTTCCCTTAAAATCCTATTCTGGTGCCTCTATGGCACAAAAATGACCACATCCCATTTTACATTTCTACTCTCCTCCACACACTCTACGATACAGTTGCACTCACGGACTGGCTTATCCTCGGAGATGACGCTCTATCTCCTGTCTCCGTGACCTTTCACACTCTGTCTCACACGGCTGAAATGTTATTTTGCCACCGACTCTTAAATTCAGTCATTGATATTTTTTTACTACAGGACTATATTCAAGTTTTAGTTGGCTTTCTTGAACAAATCTTTGTTACAATGAAATACAAGTATCAACCTGTAATGGCAAACAAAGTAGAGCCTTTTGCTGTTTTTTTCTTTTGGTGTGCTTCTCAGCACTAAGGCAATCAAGTGCCTTTGACTGAGTCTTACCTTTCTTTGAACCAAGAGTCTTTGATGACCTGCTTGAGTCACATGGTTGTAATGCCCTCTGACTCTGAAGAAGCATGTGTGTGTATGTGTGTGTGTAGACTCAGAGGTTAGCATTTTGCTTTGGGGCTCACTCACTGGAAGAATGTTCATGGGATTTGGCCAGAAGAGACTCTGGGTAGCCATTAAGGAGCCCCCTGACTTTGAAAACCAAGATGTTGGTGCTTTTCTCTTTGGTAACTATGTATGTACTGCTGTGGAGAGACAGAAGCATTGTCTGCTGATTTGCGTTATTTGCTCTGTTTATATAACTTCTGCTTGTAATTTCTGTTTGTGTTTCCTCTGAAGTTCAGGGTGCTGATTTTTTCTTTTGAACTAAGTGAATGATATACGTATGTTTAATTAAAGTGGGACTGTAAACCCCTTAAAGTTGCTTTCCTTAGAAAAACTGATCAAAGATCTGTGCTAGCAAAGAACTCTCCTGTGTGCTGGTGTTATTGGCCTTATACCTCCACAGCAGCTGCAAGCGTCATTGTTGCTACACAACCTTTAATACCAATTCTGATCACAGGTATCTTGCTAAGATTGTAGTATCTTTGTGTTCTTGATATAACGAACATATATGAAGTTAACTAATTTGCCATTTACATGCAATTAATAAGGACAGCCTTCTTGTCCTACTCTATTTCTAGCCTCCTCCCCCCGCCCCCAGCTAATTTGATTGCTGGCACTACAATGCTTCCTTCTGACCACCCTCACTTGGCTCTAATGTTCACCTTCTCTGCTAGCAAAACTTCCCCTCGGTAAAGGCTCTTACTGCTACAAGTGTTCTGTACTTTTAATGGGAGAGAAACCTTAAATGAGGGTTTACTTGGAGTCCATGAACTTGGTTTTGTTTTTATTAATTTATTTTGATAACTATTTCAATATATATCCTATACTGTTTTGTATAATCCTGTATGTTTTATTTTATGCATTTAAAAATATGAAAAGGGTACACATGTTTTACCAGACTGCCAAAGAGGGCTGTGCCACAAAAAGATTAAGAACCACTGTCTTAAACCAAAAGAAGGAGTCTCTTATACTGATTTCAGGCATCATTCGTCAAATGGAAGGGTTGAGGGAAGGAGAAAGAGGAAATGTCACGATATCAGATACTGTCCATCTACTCTCCTTAGTGCCTCCAGGATCAAATACAAAAAGGCTCTGTTTGACATTCAAAGCCCTTCATAGCCTGGCCCCTTCCAGTCTTTCCAGTCTTCTTACACCTTATTCCCCACTATATACTCTTTGATCCAGTGACATTAGCCTCCTGGCAGTTCCATGAACTGGGCATTGTCTTAGGCACTTCCCCAAATCTGGAATGCTCTCCCTCCTCAACTACCTAATGACTTCCCTGGCTTCCTTTAGGTCCCAACTAATCCCTTCCGCAGGAAGTCTTTCTCAATCTTTCTTAATTCTAGTGCCTAACCTCTATCAGTTATTTCCTATTTATCCTGCACATAACACTTCGTAAATATTTTTATGCTGTTTTGCCCATTAGACTGTGGGCTCCTGGAGGACAGGGTCTGTCTTTTGCCTTCTTTTTATATTCCCATAACTTAGCACAGTGCCTAGTAAACAGCAGGTGCTTAATACATGTTTATTGATTGCTTGAATATCCCTGTGAGAAAGGCACACATTTGTAAGACAGCAGGATAAGGTTAGGATACCATCAGCAAAATTGAAACTGGCTTTCTCAATAAATACAGGAGTGCATTGGTAAGTCAGGTGGGGCCAATGAGGGGAGGTCTGATTATATCCTGGCTCCCAAGTAGGCCCAAAACCCCTAGCTACTAGGTGCTAAGCCTATGTGGGCGTGAAGCCCCCAGGGTCCTAAGGGGAGTTACTAAGACCAGAGCCAATGGTAAGAGCTTAAGTTCTGGTCACTCAAATGACATTTAATGACGGTTAAAGAGTGCATAAAAAGGGAAGACAGAGCTATTTGCCTAGGGCTCTCACTCTTGGCAGTGTGCTGATGTGTAGACTCTGGGCAGCTGTAGTTAAGAGCCCTCCAGCTTGTAAACTCAGATGTTGGGACTTTGGTAACTCTGGTAACTATGCATTGAGATTTGAATCAGACAAGGTCTGTCTGCTGATGTTTGTAATTTGTTTGTATTTGCTCTGAAGTTCAGGGTCCTGGTCTTTTCCCTTGAACTAGGTGAATGATACTTGTATGTTGGATTAAAGTAAGATTGTTAACCCCTTGATGTTGTTTTCCTTAGTAAAGTAGATCAAAACAACTTGGACTTGCAGCGTTCTGTGTGCTGGTTGTTGTTGGTTTTACACCCCCACAGCAGCTGCTAGCCAGGTTGTTGTAACAAGGAGTAAAACAAGGATGCCCATTCCTCCCACTATCATCTGATGTAGTTCTGGAAAATGCTAGTAATAACAATAAGACAAGAGAAATAAATTAAAGGCATAAAGAGAAACAAAAAGGAAACAAAACTAACTCTAATTGCTGATTACACTCTGGCATACTTGGAAAATCCTAGCAGCAAAGCCACTGAGACAATTAACAGCTTTAGCAAAGTTGCAGGCTACAAAATAAACCCTCAAAAATCAACAGCAATTCTACATTTTAGAAACAAAATTCAAGAGACAATAACAGAAAAGGGAAATCTCATTCCAAATATCTACAGAAATGCATGAAGTATCTGGAGATCAGGCTACCAAAGCACACAAAAGACCTGAACAGATTTCAATTACAAAGTACTCCTAAAAGAAATAAAGCTATTACTCATCACTGAACATTTTGAAACTTTAAAAACTGAGAACAAACCAGATTACTGTCATAGTTCCTTGTTTTTAAATAACATTTTACTGCATTTTTTGTTCTTTACAATTTGGATCTTTTCTTGTGTCTCCATGTTTTATTTGTTTAAATACCTTTTGTTTTGGGGAACAATATGTAATTTTGTATATTTAAACTTTTGTGGACAAAATTCAAAAACTGTATAATCAGTCTTTTTATGTTTTTTATTAAGTATTTTGGATTTTTCAATATGTAATTACCACATATTGCTTGATGAGTTTTATTGGAATGTAGGCATAGTTTTACTACTGGAATTAATTGTGACCCTGTTCACCAATATCTATGAACCTGAATGTGAATTAAATTTTTCCTCTTTTAATACCAATGATTAAAAAAAGAAATAAAGAACAACTTAAACAGCTAGAGGAATATTCACACCTCCTGAATGGCTGTGCCAATATAATAAAAATGATTTTAAAAATACCAAAGATAATTTACAGCTTTAATACTATATCAATCAAAACCATCAAAGAGAACTTAATAGAACTCAATAAGATAAGAAAATTCATTTGGAAAAATAAAAGATCTAGAATATCACAAGAAATGGTGAAAAGAGGTAGGGACAAAGGAATAACATTTCTAGACCTCAAACTATTATAAAGCATCAGTCCTCAAAACTATCTGGTATTGGTTAAAAATAGAAAGATTAATGGAACAGACTAGACCAGGGAGAATCAGAAACGATGGAGCTCAAAAACCCTGTGTTCCACAAACCGGAAAATAAAAATTACGTAAGAAAAAACTTTTATTGGGGGGGAAAAAAAACAACAAACCTCTAGGAAAGCTGAACATCAGTCTGGCAGAAATTGGGCTCAGTTAAACACTTTAAATCATATTCCCCAATCCATTCTGGATGAATGACCTCAATACTAAAGCTCATTTCATAAAAAAATTAGAAGAGAAGCAGATCATATACTTCTCACAGTTATGGATAGTATATGTATTCTTAACCCAACAAAGGAAAAGGAAATTACGTTAGATAGAACAAGTAATGCTGATTACATGAAACTGTAAAGTTTCTGGACAAACAAAATTAATTCATCTAGAATAAAAAAGGAAATGGTAGAATAGGAAAATAATCTTTATATCTCATTTCTCTGATAAAAGTTTAGTATCTAATATACAGCAACAATTAGCACATGTATTGCATATATGTGCATATACATACATAAATATAACATGTAATACATACACATATATTTATAACCAAAAGCCATTCCCTCAAGAGACAACTGGTCAAAGGAACAGTTCTCCAAAGGAGAACTGCAAACTATTAACAACCATATTAAAGAATGTTCCAAATAAGAGAAATGTAAAACAAAACAACAATGAAGTTTCACCTCACACCCTTAAAACTGGCAAAGATGGCCATTGAATAGAGTATTTTCCATATTCTGATTAGTTTTGCTGAATTTTTTTTCCCTTTTTCATGAGGGATGTCTCTAAGATAAGGCAGAGGGAGGGATATAGCAGAATGTACAGGATACGTAAAAACATAAGCCATCAATACAAATTTGCTTAAAAAAATAATCTCTAAAACTGATCTCATTAGCATGACTCCCTATAAATGTTGTGGAGAGAAGAGACGGAGAAAACCAGCACACATAAAAAAACACAAGCTAAAAAAAGGCTAAAGCTAAAAAAGACAGTCATACCTTGGTGACACCTCATTGTCTCTAGGATCAAACGTGAACTTTTCCATTTGGCTTTTAAATATATGAACAATCTGACCCCAACCAACCTTTTCTGACTCATGCATTACTCACTCCCCACAGTCCAGCCCAATGGCCTTGTTGCTATTCCTCACACAATTCTTTTCCCATCTCTCTGCTGCTGCATTTGCCATTCCTCATACCAGGATTGCACACTCCCTCCTCACCTCCACATTAGAGAATCCCTCCTTCTACATGACACCTTTTCTGATGTCCCCCAACTGCTAGTGCCCCCCTCTCTAAACTATCTTCTATTTATCATGTAAATATTTAAATATATACATGTTGTCTCCTCTCTATCCCACTAGAACTTGAGCTCTTTGAGGAAAGACTGTTCATTTTTGTCTTTGTACTCCCCATATCTAGCAGTGCCTCCTGGTATACAGGAGGCAATTAATAAAACTTGATGACTGATGATCAAAAATTCTGTCAGCAACTAATATCCTTCATTTGTCCAAACAACCAAAAAAAAATATTACACCAAATTGGATTATGGGGTAAGACAAGCAACCAAAAACCAGGAAGCCAAATGTCCATCTCTATTCTGCATATCATCTATTCAACTCCAGACCTGTGGTGAGTTGGCCATCCCTGCATATGGTGATTCTACTTCAAGTACTCTGAGGATCTCAGGGCTTTAACAGAAAGATCAGGGTCCAGCCTTATCATTTGCTGATGAAGAAAGTGACACTTAAACAGGTGAAATATCTTGTCTAGAGTAACCCAGGTACTAAGTAGCACCCAATGGCTTTAAATCTAGCCTTCTTTCTGCTATAAACATGCTGTCCATTCATTACTCTGTGGAAGATGAAAAGTCATTACTTACAGTGCTGTGCTATTACACCCTGGAAGGTCTGAGGAGCTGGTGGTGGGCAGTTTCTCCACCACTAACATGCCATGGGTGATAATATCTTGGCATGTTTAAAGAGTCAAACTAGCCATACCTATATGCCAAGGACAGCAGTCATCCCAATAGTTATATTTACTGCTTCGAATACAATAATCATTGTTACATCACTGACACACATCCTTGAAAATTCTAGGAAAGAGACATGTTTGCCAGAAAGTAGAATGGTACATGATAGTACCTAAAATGCCCACCTCTGGCATACCAAGTGACAACTATGACTACAATACCATTCACAATCACCACCGCTAGTCTCGTAACATTTCCATCATTCTAGTATCCTGACCACTCTTCTGCTCCTATTAGGCAGTAGGCAGGACTACCATGACCATGGAGCAGTCAGCTCATCACTTCTGGGTGTCTGTATTTATAGTCCAGTCTAAGGAATTCGACTGGGCTCCAGAAGCATTCAAATCCAACAGTTTATTTTATAATCTTGAGACACTGGGATTTTTTCACCTATGCCTCTTCTCTACCACAGGATACACACATCAATTGTTGCTGCCCACTTATTGTCTAGGAGGCATGGATGAAATTATGTTACCAAAGTATATTTAGGTGACAGACACGACGATTAAAAAAACAGACTACACAGTTACAAAAGCAATAAAGATTTTCTTCTTTAAAAGACCCAAATTTGAAACATTAGTCCAGAATTCAACATGATCATGAAAGCATTAAACAATAACTTTACATTCAAACTCCTAGGCCTAGCATTGAAGGCCCTCTTCAATTTGACTCCACTCACTCCCTCTAAGCTCAGGTGGCCAGAGCAGATTTGGCCCTCAGGCTGCATGCAGTCTGTCCACTCGTAGTCCAGAACAAGGTTAACAACGGTATTTATATGAGGGAAGTAGATGAAAGGTACCGCAAACCAAGGCTGTACCATTACCTGTTCTTTTAGGAACCTTTTTTCCCCCTTACTAATGAAAATTATGTTTGCTTTCCAGACAGTCAAGATAAAGAAATGAAAAGAAGCACCAAAGTAGAGAAAAGAACCTTAACTCCCATCCTCGACACAGGTTTTCATGAATTAGAGGGACTGGGACCCAAAAAAACAGACAAGGAACAATGAGCAGAAGTTCAAAAGTGGAAGACAAATGTGGAATGGGCAGCCTCAGGAAATTGCTAGTTCTCCCTCACTAGAGATCTTGAAACAAAGACAGGATGATCCCTTGTCAGGGCAATTACAGATAAGATTCTTTGAAAACTATGGTTTGCATTGTCTGCCACTCTGGCCAAATCTCTTATCTCTCAGTCTTAGACTCTCTGGCTCAAGTAGATGGTCAATTGATTTCTAGTCATACAGTGTTTTCCATGTTGACTGATCTCTTTACTCATGCAGATAATCTGTTGTAGCTAGTGGTGCAGGGAAAAGAGCCCTGGATCTGGAGTCAGGAAGATCTGAGTTCAAATTTGGCCTCAGCTATCTGTCTTCCTCAATTTCCTCAACCATAAAATGGATCTACCTCACAGGACTGCTGTGAGGATCAAATGAAATATTTGTAAAACTCACTTAGCTCAGCGCTTGGCACATAGTAGGCACTATATAAATGCTTATTCCTTCCCTTTCCCTGAAGCGATACTCAGAGCCTGGTTCTCAAATGGCCTGTAGTTCCAAAAACACACTTCAAGATTTCTATAGGCTACATTAAAGGCTCCAAAGACCCTGGGCAAGCAAGGTACACTTCTCATTGCTGCCCTCTGCTGGCCACTCCCCTCTCCTCTGCCTTCCTTTATTATTCCTTCAATCTCATCATCATCTGAACTTCTGACTTTCTGGGAAAAGGCTGGTCTAGTGGAGACAAAGAAAACTAAACAAAACCTTCACTTCTACTGAAGTGACTAATTTCTACATTTTTAATTTAAAAATGTAAAATAATTTATTTTGACTGCACCATGACGGAACACATGACTAATTAAGCAAAACTTCTACGGTGACGGTGACTTTTGCCTCACCAAGTCTGGATAAGTCTGAATATTTACAAATGCCTCATTTATTTCAGTGTTGACTATTTACTACAAAACCAAGATGAAAAAGGGTTCAGAGGGAAACCAAAATATATATTTCAAGATTTACACTCTAAAGCAAGGATTCTTCTTTTGAAATTTAATTTTTTCCAATTAACAAAAATATTTTCTCTCCCTCCTACCTCTCATCTCCATTAAAAAGGAAAAAAAAACCCTTGTAACAAATACGCCTTTAGTCAAGCAAAACAAATTCCCACATTAGTAATGTCCAAAAAACATCTCGATCTATAGTACTTTTTATCTGTATTACAGCAGTTGCTTGCTGGTTGGTATGCCTGCCCACTCCAGTCCAACCTCCACTCACTGTCAAAGTGATCTTCCTAAAGCCCAGGTTTAAACAAGTCACTCCACCTCCACTCATTAAACTTCAGTCAAATCAGTCAATGAACATTTATTAAAAATTATATGGCCAGCACTGAGTTAGGTGCAAGGGATATAAAAAGAAGCAAAAGACAGTCCTTGCCCTCAAGGAGCTCACGATCTATTCCAGAAGACAAACAAACAAGTAAGTACAAACAAGCTATTTACAGGAGAAATAGGAAATAATTAAAAGAGAAAAGGCAAGGCTTCAAATAGAAAATGAGATTTTAGCTGGGACTTTAAAAATGCCTGGGCCAAGAGACCAAATGTCTAGTGGAAGAGCCAGGAGGCCAGTGTCATTGGATCAAAGAGTAAACGTTGGTGAGTAAGGATGTAAGCAGGCTAGAAAGATGTGGGGCTAAGTCATGAAGGACTTGCAAAGGGAAAATGATTCTGCATTTGATCCTGGAAGTTATGGAGAGACACTGTAATTTATTGAATAGGGAGCACAGTCAGATCTGTGCTTTAAGAAAATCACTTCGCTGACTGGAGGATACATTGGAGTGGGGAGACTTGAGGAAAGCTGGCCCACCAATAGGCTACTGCAACAGTCCAACTGTGGTGTGATGAAAACAAGCACCAAAGTAGCGGCAGTGTCAAAAGGAGAGAAGGGGGCATATTTGGAAGATGCTGCAAAGATGAAATTAATGGGCCTTGGCAACAGCTTGGCTGTTGGGGGGAAAGGAAGGGGTAAATAAATAGAGAGTAATCCAGGATGACCTAGGTTGCAAGCCTGAGGGACTGGGAGGATGGTGTTGCTCTCAACAGTAATAGGAAAGGGTGGGGAGGGGTCTAGCATAGGTTCCCAAAGTGGTCAATACCGGCCCCTGGGGGAGCTGAAAGGATGGTGGGGGGCAGTAGTAGTCTGAAATGACACGATTTAAAAAAACAAAACATTAAAGGTTTTTTTAAAAAGTAGCTTTCCAGGGGGTGCTGAATAATTTTTTTTAAAGGGGACAGTAGGGCAAATAAGTTGGGAACTTCTGGTAGGGAGAAAGACAATGAGTTCAGTTTTAGACATGTTGAATTTAAGATGTCTACTGGACATCCAGTTGGAGATATCTGAAAGGCAGCTGGAAATGCAAGATCAGAGGTCAGTGGAGAGTTTTGGGCAAGACAGGTAGATTTGACAAATCACCAGTATAGAGATGGTCACTAAATCCATTGGAGCCGATGACATCACCAAGTTAAGTAGTAGAGAGGGAGAAAAAAATGAAACCCAGGACAGAACTCCAAAGGGACTATGATTAGAGAATTACAAAAAAGTCAAGAATACCAAAGTAAATTTTTTTCTAATGTAAAGGAAGAAGGTTTTGGCAGTACCACATCTTAAACTATATTATAAAGCAATAACTGTCAAAACTATTTGGTACTGGCTAACAAACAGAAAGGTAGGTCAATGGAATAGAGTGGATATACTATTTATGGCAGCAAACAAACATAATAACCTTGTATTTGACAAGTGTAAAGACTTAATATTTTGGGATAAGAATTCACTATTTGGTAAAAATTATAGGGAAAACTAGAAAGCAGTATGACAGAAATCAGGCATAGATCAATATCTTACACCATTTACCAAGACAAGGTCAAAATGGATATATGACCTAGATATAAAGAGAGATTTTACAAGAAAATTAAAAGAATACAGTATAGGACATATTACTCATCAGACTTATGAATGGGTGAATAACTTATGAATAAGAGAAAGCAAAGTTATGGGTAAAATATGTAATTTTGATTACATTAAATTTAAAAGTTTTTGTACAAATAAAACAAATGTATCCAAGATCAGAAGGAAAGTGGGAAATTGGTTAAAAAAATTTATAGACAGTTTGTCAGATAAAGATCTCATATCTAAAATAAAGAACTTTATCAAACCTATAAAAATACAAGTTATTCCTCAATTGATAAATCAATTGATATGAACAGGAAGCTTTCCAAAGAAGAAATCAAAACTATTTATAGTCATATGAAAAAATGCTCTAAATTCGTGGTCAGAGAAATGAAGATTAAAACAACCTTGAGAAATCATTTTACAACTGGCTAAAATGATAGAAGGGGAACGTGACAAATGTTGGAGGGGATATGGAAAAATTGGGACACTAATTTTTGGTGGAACTGTGAACTGATCCAACCATTTTGGAGGGCCCTCTGGAATTATGCCCAAAGAGTTATTAAGCTACCTATACGCTTTGACCCAGCAATACCACTACTTGGTCTGTTTCCAAAGATGATTAGGGAAAGAGGAAAAGAACTTATACGCTCTAAAATGTTTATAGGAGCTCTCTTTGTGGTGGCAAAGAAATGAAAATTGCAGGAATGCCGATCACTTAGGCAATGGCTGAACAATTTATGGCATATGACTGGGATGAAATACAACTGTGCTATAAGAAATGAAAAGCTCAATGATTTTAGAAAAACATGGAAAGACTAGCATGAAATAATGAAGAGCAAAATAACCATAAGCAAGAGAACACTGTATATAGTAACAGAAATATTATTTTAAGAACAACTCTGAGCGGATAAGTTAGTTTGACTATAAATAATCAAATTAACTATATGTCTATGAAGAAAGACGCTATCTGCATCCAGAGAAAGAAGTGCACATATATACCCTTATTTGTATCTAATGGTAGCCATTTCTAGGGTAGGGGATGGAAGAAAAAAATTTACATAATTTTGTTGTATATTTGAAAGGAATAGCAAGTTAAGCATAGTAGATTTGCAATTTCATGTGTAATCATCTTTTTTATTGTGCTATGCTATAGAAATGCTTATTTTACCCCATAAATTAAAAACAAAATTAAAATAAACAAAAGGAGTGTTTCCTCCCTCCCCCACCAAAATAGAGTTACAATGGTTTCCTATCATCTCTAGGATCAAATATAAAATCCTCTGTTTAGTATTCAAAGCCCTTTATAACCCAATCCCCATTACCTTTTAAATTTTTTAATACTTTATGCTCCATCCTATATAGTCTTCTGGCTCACCATCCACATATGCTGTAGGCACTGCAGACCTTATCCAAGATAAAAATTAACAAGCTAATGTAATGTGTCCAAATGTATGTTGCAATCTGGGAAATAAAAGTTATTCATTCACTTTGGTTTTTGAATGTGCACAGCCAGACTGAGCTACTAAAAATGACTATGAATACAATGTCACTGTGGAAAGAAATATTTAGAGATCTTCACCATCAGCAAGGAACTGTTCTACTGTTTAGATTATGTGCCAGACCCAGAGAAATTTTTCTTTTTACACGGTCAATGTAGGAATTTGTTTTTGCTTGACTATACATGTTTCTAACGGGGATTTTGTTTATCTTGATTTCTTAATTGAGAGGGGGAGGGAGAAGGAAGATAAGATGGAACTTCATGAAAATCAAATCCAATTTTTAAAAAAGTAATTATAAATAAGAATTAAAAACCCTATTTCGATCACCTCGTGAAAAAAAAAAACACTCCTAAATGAAAACTCCTGGGAATATTATAGCCAAAATCCAAAATATCCAGGTCAAAGAAACAATACTGCAAGCAGCCAAAAAGAATTTAAGTACCAAGGAGTCACAGTAAGTATGAAACAAGATTTAATAGCCACCACTCAAAAGAAGTGTAGCGCTTGGAATATGATATTCCAGAAGACAACCAATTTAGACTTACAAATAAAAAAAACTTACCCAGAAAAACTGAGTATGATCCCACAAGGGAAAAAAAAATAGACCTTTAATGAACTAGGGAACTTTCAAGCATTCCTACAAATACAGGTATTGAGGGAAATATGAACAAGCAATTATAATGGATTAAACTAGGATAAGCTATTTACATTCTAATATGGGGGAAACAATGTGTCTCCTCAGAACTCTAATTTTATCAGAGATCACTGAAGGAGTCTAACAAGACAGAGGATATGGGAATACTTTTGTTATGTCTTATGAGGAAAAGTAATAACTGGGTAGGAGAAATGAAGAGGAAAATGGGAAAAATTACAACATATAATTTGAGTATACAAGAAGATGACAAGGAAGAAGGGTTGGAGGGTGCAAGAAACAATTAACCTCATTCTCATCTGAACTAGTGAAAAGAGGAAATATACACATACATTTCAGTGCAGAAATGCATTTTACTCAACAGGAAAACACACAGGAAAGAAGAGAAGAGAGAATAAACTAAGGGAGTGATGAATCTTCAGCAAAACCAACTTTAACCACAGAGGGCGAATCATGAAGAACAATTTAAAAGGAAAGAAAAAAGAGTAAGAACCTGTGTTTGGATTCTAGGCAAGAGAACTTCTAAAAGGTAAGGGAAACAGAAGCATATTGCATCATACCTACAGTACTCACTTGTACAGAAGACATTTCTTCTTTCTTACCATGCTCATCTTTATAAACTGATCAATGCAATGATTAATCATGATTTCAAAAATTTCTGATGAATCATTTCTACCTACCCTCCTGACAGAGAGGTAGGTAATAGACACATGTAATGTATACATGGTGTATAATGAAACAGTATCTTTCTTTTTCAATGAAGTATGGGAGGCAGAAAAAGTAGCTTTTCATTGATTAAAAAATAAGATTAAGGTTTTTTTTTTTAAAGAGGGTGTAGGTTGGATGCAACTAAGATTAGTAGGGAAACAGATAAGCAGAAAGACAACCTTTGCAGCAAGTTTCTTTAACAAAGAAAGGTCTCAACTTCAAGATATACAAGAAACTGATTCAAATGTACAAGTATAAAAGCCATTTCCAAATCGATAAATGTTCAATGGGTGATGAAGCAGTTCTCAAATGAAGAAATCTAAGTTATCAATAGTCATATAAAAAAATGTTCCAAATCACTGATTAGAGAAATACAAATTAAAGTCACTCTGAGGATCCAATTTAGACATTTGAAAGGCAAAGCTGACAACAAAAAGGAAGACCACAGATGCTGGCACCCTAATGCACTGTCAGGAGAGCTACGAACAGGTCTAACCATTCTGAGAAGAAATCTGGCACTATGTGCCAAAAGTTACTAAACTGTGTGTATCCCTTGAGACAGTAATACTGCTACTAAGCCTCTATCTCAAAGAGGAAAAGGATTCATATGTACAAAAATATTTATAGTGGCTCTTTTTGTGGTGGCAAAGAATTGGAAACTGAGGAGATGCCCATCAAGTGGAGAATGGACAAACAAGTTATATTATAGGCATGTGATAGAACCCTACTGTACTGTAAGAAATGATGAAGGGGATGTTTTCAGAAAATAACTGCCAAGTCTTATATGAACTAATGCAAAGTGAAGAGGGAAGGACCAGGAAAACAATCTCCCCAGTAATAGCAATATTGAAAAGATACTCAACTTTGAAAGATTTAGTGATTCTGATCGACACAATGACTCGTCACAATTTCAAAGCCCTCAACATCTAGAAAGGGTTAATGAACTGACTGCAATTAGAAAAAAACCAACAAATAAGTCCTAAAGTTGAGAATTTTGAAAAATATGTGGAAAAATACATAAATTGTGCACCAACTGATAAACAAAATAGTAGTTCTTTGAAAAATATCAAAACAATGTACTCTTAATTATTACTGATTAAAGGGGAATAGAATCAAATTATTTCAAAAAATTGAGCAATGTAAAATCCTAAGAGGAAAATTACTATTAGGCCTATATATGCAATTACATACCAACAAAATGCAAAATGTCTAAATTTAAAAGAAGGTGAAATAGAAATGTTAAGCAATTCAATATCAGAAAAAAGAGCAGCTAGGTGGCACAGTGGACATAGCACTAGGCTTGAAACCAGGAAAACTCATCTTCCTGAGTTTAAATCCAGCCTCAGACACTTACTAGCAGTGTGACCCTCCGCAAGTCACTTAACCCTGTTTGCCTCAGCTCCTCATCTGTAAAATGAGCTGGAGAAAGAAATGGCAAATCATTCCATTATCTTTGCCAAGAAAATCCCAAATAGGATCGCAAAGAGCTGGACAGAACAACAACAATCAGAAAAAAGAAACATGATGAGCCACAAAGGCTAAGGAAGAAATCCTGGTCTGGATGGATTAACAGGAAACTTCTATAAAACACTTAAAGAAAAATGAATATGTTATAAAAACGGTTCTCAAAAAATTAGGAAGTCTGCTACACTCCTTATATGAGACAGACATAATCTTAATAACTATAAGATGGAAGGACAAAGCAAAGAAAGAGAACTACAAATCAATATTACTAAAAAATATCGATTCAAAATTTTAAGACAAAAATCCTAGCAAAAGGACAACTACAACACAGAAAAAAATTATTCACTATGGTCAAGCCAGACTTATAGCAGGTATGCTAGTATGATGATTTAATATTAGAATAACAAATTGGATGTGATAATATCAACAGATGCAGAAAAACCACTTGACAGTATACAATATTCATCTATGATAAAAATCCTACATGGCACTAACATAAGCTCATTAAAATAATAAAAACATGATAAAAATTATATATCCAAAATAAAAAACTAGTATTATTTGCAATGAGAAAAAACCAGAAGCTTTCCCAATCAATACAGGAGTACAATAAGAATCTCCTTTCCCCCATTGTGATCTGACATGGTTCTAGAAATGCAAGTGATAACAATACAACAAGGGCAATAAACTGTTAACTACAACTAAATGAAGGATCACATTCAAAATTACTTCCTGTTAGTCTGAAAATCAACATCTTTAGTTACAGAAGGACAGGCATTTTTCTTGTCAACAGTATTAAGCATTTTTCATTTTGTCTATTTTTTAATCTTCAGCATATCCTGACATGTTCTCTGAAGCTACATGGATGATAATGGAACTCATATATACCACTTGTCCATTCACAAATGAAAATTTCACCTCATACTTCAGTAAAAACAAAACAAAAAAACCTATTTGAGAGCTTAATCTTCTCTCCTCTTCTCACATTTCTCATATCACTTCATGCTTCACCTCCCTCACAGCCACTATCTCCTCCTTACATGAAAGGTAGCTGTCTCTTTGCCAAGGCAAAACCTAAGTTAAGTGCCCTAGTATCCATCTTCTCCAGCAGACTGTCCCCACTATCATCCTCATCTCCTCTCTAATTATTAATCTCTCCCAATCCAATGGCTCCTTCCCAGCTGCTGGTAAACACATTCAGATGGACTGTCCCACCCCTCTCATTCTTTATTTAAAACAAACAAACAAAACCACCACCCTAACTGGACCAACCATAGCTCTCCTACCTATCATGGCTAAATTCTTGGAGAATGCTGTCTACACTTGGTGTCTCTACAATTTCTCTCACTCTCTTCTAAACCCTCTACAATCTGGTTATTCTACTGAAATAGATTTCTCCACAATTACCAATGACCTCCTAATTGCCAAATCTAATGGCCCTCATCCTTTCTGAACTCTAAAGAAACCTATGGTACTATTGATTACCATCTACTTTTGGATCCTCTTTCTTCTCTGGCTTTTCATGACATTTCCCTCTTTTGGCTCTCCTGACCACTCCTTAATCTCCTCTGCCAAATCTTCAGACAGGTTACACCAACTAGAGGTGTTCCCCAAGGCTCAAACCAGGGCTTCTTCTCCCCCTACACTATTTCGCTTGATGATCTTATCAGTTCCCATAAGTTCCATGACCATCTCTATGTAGATGATTCCTAGATCTACATTCCCATCTATACACACACACACACACACACACTCTTTCTCTCTCTCTTTCTCTCCCCTCCCCCCCCCGCACTCCAAACCTGTTATTACCAACTGTCTTTTAATTATAGCTCCCATGGATCTCCCATAGGCACCTCAAACTCCAAATCTTCCCGTCTTTCCAAATTCACTATTACTCTTAAGGACAAAACTATCCTACCCTCATAGTCATCCAAGTCATCCAGGCTTCTTAATATCACTGTCATCCTTGATTTCTCACTTTCATTCACTCTACATATCCAATCTGTCATCAAATTTTGTTAACTATATTGTTAAGTATATTTCTCATGTATTTCCCCTTCTCTCCATTCACATTCTCTCCACACTAGTACAGGTCCTTATCACCTCCCACTGAACTATGACAACTGCTTTCTAACTGGTCTCTCTGCCTCAACTTTCTCCTCACTCTAATTCATCCACTACAAAGTAATCAGAGTGATTTTCCTAAAGATCAGAGCTGATCATATTACCTCCTACTCAATACATTTCAACAGCTTCCTACTGCCTCCAGGATGAAACCTAAAATCCTCTGTGTGCATACAAAGCCTTTCACAAAGAAAAAGAAATAAAAGACGGTCATTGAAACGTGTTTTTGAAGAAGGAGGAAAAGACCAGAAGGCCAAAAAGGAAGAACAATCAGGCAAGGAAGCTTTGAAAGTAACTTATTGAATTTATTGTATAATTAAAAAGAAAGGCAAGCTGTACAACACAGAGACTCAAGAGTTTCATGGAAAACTCTTTCTATTGCACTCTGTACATAGAAGAGTTAATTTTAGTTGATGTTGGTTAAGTTCAGAAGGGGAAAAAAAAGCTTTTTTTAAGAAAAAGAAAAAAAAATAAAGCCTTCCACAACCTGGCTCCTTCCCACTTTAATGTTCTGTCTACACTGGCTACCTCTACTTCCTCTTCTCTCAGTCACTCCTCAACCCTTTGAAACCTGACTTTTGCTATTATCACTCAACTAAAACTATTCTCTCCAAAGTTACCAATGATCTCTTAATCACCAAATTTCATGGTCTTTTCTCACCTTTCTCACTTCTAATACTATTCCCTCCTTCCAAGAAGATAAGAGATTCAAATCACCCAACGGTGACACAACATGACTGATATAAAATCTACATGATCTCAACTCCTACTGACCCTAAACTACCTTGACTTTATTTTGTATTTATTCTGTACTTAGGTAGATGTTGTTTCTCTTGACAAAATACAAACTCTGTAAAAGCATCTGTTTCATTTTTTCATTTCGTATCTTCCAATGCCTAGCACATATAGTACATGTTTATTTAATAAACACATCTTAGTAGGAAACAAGAAAGTCATTCAGGAATCTTTCCCATAACTAACAAGACATACACAGAACAGGGACAGCCAACAGCCTACTCTGGAGCAAGTCTTACTTTTGCCCTAGCCCCTCACAATAATTCTTTGAGGTGAAGGATTGGGGACAAAGTAGGTACAAACAGGTATAGCAAACATAATTCCATTTCTACCTTCTAGAGCTTAAAGAAAAAAAAGTCAAGGAGCTGCCACCACCACTTTCAAATGAGATGGCTGGAGTAGACTTTCAGGCAGTTACTGTGCTCCCTCTCCCACTGGACCATCTCCTAGATTCAGAATTGTGGAAGAAGAGAGAAGCCTCGTTCTAGGGTAGCCAGGTAAGTGATAGCGATCTGATGACCATAGAAAATGAGTTCTATCTGCTGCTCAGCAATTAAATTCAACATTTATTATTCACTTACATTTATTAAAGCACTTTTTAGTTCTAGGGAAGACACAATGTTTAGATAAGACACCACCAACAACAGAGCTTATGATCTTGTGCAGGTAAAACTCATACACAGATAAACTAAAATACAAAATAATAACATAATGAATGTGAACTATATCCCAACAAAAACCCTAATGAAAAACACAGTATTAAATAAACACAAAACCTATCACTCAAAGAGAGCTATAAAAATACTTTCTCACCAAAAAGAAGGAAGAATATTGATAAATATTCTTAGGGCATATGATCTAATAAACAGGTCAAAACCTGACGAAAATAGTCTTGGAACAAGCAGACCACTTCAACAAGCAAGAGTAAAGGCTGAATCAGATTTCTCCAATTTAGCAGCAAGTAGTTTACCTCCAGATGGAGCCTATGGAATGAATAATAACCCCAGACGTCCTCCCTCCACAGGGGACATCTGAAGAAGCACCAAACAACAGAAGAAGTCATTAAAAGTTGCTTGGAGAATGACAAGGAGAAAGTGAAGAGAAAATAAGACAACTAAAGAAAGAGGGCTTATAGAACACCTGCCTAAGGTGGCTGGGAAGAAGAAAAAGTGCAAGGAAAAGAGGGAGAGTGGTTGAGAAATAGGATAAGAACCAGGAAAATGTATCTCTCTGAAGCCAAAGAGAAAGCATTACCTTCCCTCCCCGCTTATCTCCCCTCCCTCCTCCCCCAAAAGGGTGATCTACAATATCGGATGCTTCAGAGAGGAATACTGTCTTCTCAGTCCTGAGGGCAAGGACTTTCACTTTTGTGTTTGTATGCCCAATACTTAGTGCACATAGTAAGTGATCCCTGCTGACTAAGATCGGCCCTCAATCTGTTTCATCTATCATTATATTATCTGAACAAAAATCCCTTCTGCAGTACAACCTACAAGTGGTCATCTAGCCTTTGCTTGACGACCTCTAGTGATGGGGAATCCACTGCCTCCCAAAAGAATTCATTTCATTTTTGGATAATAACCCTATTAAAAAGAAAAATTTTCCAAACTGCAAGCCTAAATTTGCCTCTTGACAACTTTTTTCACTGAAAAATTGGAGGCCATTTGTAGAGTACTCCCTCTCAGTCTCACATTACTCAGATGCCTTCTGGCACTATTAACCCTTGTTTCACAAGAAGAGGAGACCATGCTTCTGGACAAGGCTAACAAGTAATCGGAGACCACCCCATCTTCCCCAACAGATTACCCCCCCCCACCCATTATCCCCACACTCTCACTTACCTTCAACCTCTCCCTGTCTACAGACTGCTTTCCTACTGCCTACAATCATGCCCATGTCTTCCCCCATCACCAAAAACTGCTCACTTGAACCAACCATTCCCACTATCATCCCATCTCCCCCTCCACTCCTTTTGTCACTTAACTCCTTGAGAAGACTGTCAACAATCAGTGCCTCCACTGCCTTTCCTTTCACTCCCTTCTTTATTCTTTAGTCTGGCTCCCACATCATCACTCAATTCAAACTGTTTTCTTCAAACCTACTGGCTTTTTCTCAAACCTCATCCTCTTAATACTGTTGATCATCTTCTCCTCCTCGATATTCTCTTCTCTCTAGGTTTTCACGATAATGTTCTCTCCTGGTTCTCCTCCGACCTTTCTGACCACTCCTAATCTCTGTGGCCAGATCTTCACTCAGATTGTGTCTGTTAACTACAGGTGTGTCTCAAGGCTCTTTCCTGGTCCCTCTTCTCTTCTCCTTCTATGCTATTTCACTTGATAATCTCACCAGCTCCCATGGATTCTATCATCATCTCTATGCAGATGACTCTCAGATCTACTAATCCAGCCTAACCTCTCTCCTAATCTCCAGTCTCACATCTCCAACTGCCTATTAGAGATCTCTAACTCAATGTCCCATGGACATCTTAAACTCAACATAGCTAAAACTGAACTCCTTCTCTTTCAAACACTCCCTTCTTCCTAACTTCCCTATAAATGCCAAGGGTGCCACCACTGTCCCAGTCACTGAGGCTCACAACTTGGGTATCATCCTCACTCCTCACTCTCGCCTTGCCCCATTTACCCACTATTACTATTTGATAAACAGAAATTAAATCAGCAGAACAAACCAAATAAGCAAAAACCTGAAATAAGTAAATATAGCATTATAGCATTTGATAAAGCTAGAACACAAATTATTGGGGGAAGAATTATATTCAGTTAGGACAGCTGAGAAAACCAGAAAGCAGACTGGCAGCAATTAAGATTTAAACCAGTATATTATACCACATACCATAGTAAGTTCCAAATGTACACATATCATAAATATAAAAGGTAAAATCATGAAAAAAAGAAATAGAAGATAATGGGAAGATGAAGATTATGGGAAAACTTTTTTTTAACCAATCAATCAAGGGATAGTGATGATCAAGAGAGATAAAATAGGTATTTATAATTACATAAAATTTAAAAGGTTTTACCTGAACAAAATCAATTCAGCTAGAATATAAAAAGAAACTGTTGTGGTGTGAAGGAATTTTTGCATTAAATTTCTCAGAAAAAAGTCAGTTATCATTTACTGTTTGTGTGACCCTAGTAAATCCTTTAATCTCTCTCGACCTCAGTTTCCTCATCTGTAAAATCAGGGGTTGAACTTGATGACCCCTAACATCTCTTCCAATGCTAAAGTTATGGTCCTATGATTCCCAGTTACCTAAAAACAATTTCACTTCTCTCCTTCCCTTTCCCCCACTTTAGATCACATTCTGATCTACATTCCTTCCCTTCAAGTTTCACATTTCCCAACTCCATTGTCCCCTGAAATCTTCACTCAATTCTGGGATCATGATCTCTAAAATTCAGTTTTACATTATGACAACTCCTGCCTCAAAGTAGCTAAGAGTATATTTAAATACCAATATATTTGGGGGGAAGGAGAAGTTTTGCCACAGCCAGTCTTCCTCAGTTTCTAAAGGGACTCATTTAATTTGGTCCAGGCCTAAGGTAGCAGAGAACCTTCCCAGGGCACCAGCTTCTTCCTCCATTCTACTGTACTCCCTGACCATTTCTGAGAAGCAGAGATGTACCCTCCAACACTGAGAAACTTATCAAATCATGAAAAAAAACCCATCTTAATCTCATGATTCAAGTTTCTTTTCTCCTACCACAGAAGACCTTTATCAAGAAAATAGGCTGCAAAAACTTAGAAAAGAATTTCTATCTCAAGGATTTCTAGCTGGTAAAATTGTAACACAACTTTTTATGGTACTTCATAATCTACAGTAACAAATTCCATTTAAATATACTTAATTTACACTGTGCTGTCACATATAAATATGAAGAAATATAGTCCCTCCATTTGGAAGGTTTGAAAATTCATATGAAATGTTCCAATTCTCTAACTCCTTTTCCACACTCAAAACTAACAGAGGACTTAAAACTTGTGTGAAGCTAATTTTTTTAAACAAAGAATCTTTACAACTTCCCATTTTAATATTGATTTCTCTTGCAAAAAAAATTCAAGCACAACACTGCTATAACAAAACAGGAAAAAAATGAAACAATGACGGTTAGCTTCCTCTGTTCAAAGGTGAGTATTAACAAGGTATATGTCATCATTATCACCACCTCCAGAATAAAATCAGACTCTCTTATAAGGACTTTAACATCAAAAAAGATAATATAGTATTTGCCTTTTTGTCTATAAACAAAAAGGAAAAAGGTTTGGGATTTTTCTTTTGGGGATCAAAAGCTATAGAAGTTCAGATACAAAAAGCCTCTATCTGGATTACTCAGAAATTAAAAGTTAGTAAGCTTACATCCTTCGAAAAAGGTTGATAGGAAAATCTCAAAAAGTTATACCAAAATAAATTATTTTTTAGTGTTTTATGAAATGGCAGAACATAAAGTCTACTCTCAGTACTCACATGGCTTTATTAAAAGGGAGCATGTAATGTAATGAATATAAATAAAAAAACCAACATTAAATGCACAAACATCACTGATTAACTTTTATTAACTTCATCTCTCTCTAATATCAATAAACTTAACCATCAGCTTTCATTGAAATACAGGCATTCTCACTAGTATGTTCAAAGCTATTCACTGATATTTTCAAGAAAAAGGAAAATTTTAAAACAAGTAACTTCACAGTCCTTATTGTGCTTCCTTTTTGGCTGGAATCCTTGAAGCACAATAATCCTAAGCATGAATAAGGCTTGCTGCAGTCTTTACCTGAGTATTTGAAAACTGCCAAATTTATTGGTGCAATTCAATCATCCCAAAGGTTTCCAAGTTAGGGATGGTCTGGTTAGCTTTAATTTTAATCATTAGAAATAACACTCTTTCTACCTGTAATGTTGATGTTTCATTGTATCTACAAATACTGAACAATTTAATTAATTCTTATACAATGCACAGCATCAAGAACCAGTCGTACATGACATAATCTTGTAGCTAATTCAAGCTTTTAAAAACCAATGTATACTTTAAAAAATGACAGAGACAAACAGCATCTGCCCTACTTTCCTCTATGGCATTTCCCTGGGATGTTTACCCAATAGTGTATCTCACCAAATTGTTTTTTTAAATAAATTATTACAAATTCAAATATATCACAGAAAGGCAGGCAAACGTAATACAAAAAGTGAACTGGAGAGCAGGAGACTCAGGTTTGAATTCCAGCTCTGCCAGTTTGGGCAAGTCACTTCAGCTCTCTCCTGACCCTTAAAAACGAGGGGAGATTGAACTGCTAGACCCTAAGGTCCCTTTCCAAGCTCTAGCTTCTAAATGTTTCTATGGGTTAAGTCCAAATACAACAACCATTCTCTTAATCAGCATATATTAAGCACCTACTATTTGCCTACCGACACACTAATAAAACAATCCCTATTGTTGGTAAGGAGCTCACATTCTAAAGAAGAGAAGGACATGCAGGGGTATACACAGAATAAATTTAAAGAATACAAATATAAAGTAGTTAAATACAAGGTAGCTTGGGAGGAAGACCACTAACGGCTGGGTGAATGATCAAAAAAGGTATAGAAGGTAGTACCTGAGCTTCTTAACCAGTGTTAACAAAAGGAATATGAAGCCGAAAGAACAATGTAATTTTGCAGACAAGAGGCTTGAAACACCTTCTCTTTCAAAAAAAAAAAATCAAGATGAAAGCCCTAAGTGAACATAACTCCTTATACCTAAGGCTAGTCTCACACAACCACCTACCACTTCAGTAAATACCTATTAACACAGAAATCCACTTGATGACCCTAAGGAAAACAGAACTGTTCAAATGAAAAGCTAAAGAGGAAGAGCTTGAGTAGTGAGGCTAGCAGTATGTGGTAGTGCATACCTGTTTACTGCTGTTTGTGGGGTGCTGCTGGTACCACAACCTGCTACCTTCTGCTCACAAGTTGTGAGCGAAAGAACCATTAAAAAAAAACATTCTTAATCATCAGATGCCACCTAAAATTGTCACACATCTATGTGCTACAAAACCAGCTACCACCCAGCACTAACCACACCTAACAGTGCTCCTCCCGCAGCAGTCCCTGCTGACCCTGCCTTCCACTCAGCAGACTGCTGACTCCCATGCCTAATTAACAATAAAGCATCCATCAGCTAAACAGTAGGCAAAGGGGGAAGATGGGGGCGGGAGTTGGGAGCCCAGTTGGACAGCAAGAAGGGACTGCAGGAGGAGAAAATGGTGTCAATTGGTAGCAAATAGTCAGGAAAGAAGACATTAACCACAGAGGGGGAAACACTGCTGGAACGTCATTTCATTTGGTACAGTCGTAACACAGAGAGATGGGGCAGTTTAATAAACATGCAAAGGAAAAAACCACACAGGAGGTGCTAAGTTTAGGAGACAATGAGGGAATCACTGACTTGACATTCAAGCTCCAACTGTAACTCCTGGGAAGGAACCTAATAAGGTATAGCAACACCTCTCTACAGGCTTTATTCCTCCAGTTTTATAACTTTGTAAACATAGGCACACAGGGTCTGTGTGAGGAAGATAGTATTATCACTACTATGCAGCCTGGCAAACAGCTCCACAAAACTTGGCAGCTTACCTACCAATGAGACTGCCTGTCTCCAAACAAAACCCAAGAATCCCTCCAGCTTCCGGGGTCCACCTGGGTCAAATGGAATACATGAGGTGAACTCCTGCCCTGATTGCTGCAAGCCACAGAAAGGACTCAGTTTTACTTCTCTCAGATGACCTAGCAGAAACCTGATTCTGCCTCAGTTATAACTCAGTTCTGACAAAGCTAAGTTGGTTTCCACTAAAATTAAAAAACGAGCTGTATAGTAGAATGGGGGTCCTGCATTCTATTCCCAGATTCACTGCCTACTACATGGGGAACAACTGGTAAATAATATCTCAGAGCCTCAGAATACCTGTTCTGCATTACCCCACTTCAGGGGTTGTAGTGAGGATCAAATGATATTATATAAAGTACTATGAAAACTAGAAAGTACTATGCCAAAAATGCCTGTAAAAGAAAAAAAAACAACTTGATATTGTAACCCATGATATAGTTTCATCTTTGAATATAACTGCAGACAATAATATGTTCAGTTTCCAAACGTCAGTTCCCCAAATCATTTAAATAAAGGAATATTCCAGATTTCATGACTCTAGAATTCAAATAAAGAGTCAAGAACAAACTGAAAACAAATGACTATTTAGGTAAAAATGCTTATTTTCACTAATTTAAAAACAAAATGTACTGGTATGTCCCATCATTAAAAAACAATGTTACTGTTTAAGGTGATTTTTTTCTAATTGATTTTAAAATATTTTAGTTGTTTCATTTATAAAAATAATTTAAAACACATGGAAAAGCATGTAAATTTCACTATATCTCCATTTGGAAGACAAATACTATATAAATACATTTTGTTTTATAAAATGCACATATTTGGGGCACTATGAGTATGAACTTCCATTTATATCATTTCTCATTTTGTCCTACTATAGAAAACTACAGGCAAAAGAGGTTTAAAGCCAAACTCATTTGTAAAACTCTACAGAAGAGAACAGCTGAAGACCATGAGCAGTATTGTCTCATGCAGCTGTAAGGCAGTAGAGAGAGGAATAGGTTATGAAAAGCTTGCCTAGAGATGTAATTAAGCCAGATAATCCCAAGAGTATTTAAAGAGCAAACTGAAAGGAGGAAAACAGACCCCAAAATGGGAAAGATCGTTCTCAAGTACTATAAAAAACTATTTTCTCCATTGATGACAGTGAAATCAGGCTAGGCTAGTATCCTACCCCCCTGAAGCTCTGCCTGAGGAAAAGGCAATAACCAAATAAGTATATGTGTATATACACATGCACATACATACAGGCATACATTCACACACACAAATGAGGTCCCTGCTGGAAGCAAGATCATTCTGAGGGTGTTCAGGGGCCCATTTTCAAGACGTACAAAATATACTAAGTGTCTGAGAAACAAATCAAAGGCATTATTAATATTAAAAAAGGTAACAGAAAAGATCTTGGTAACTACTAAACCACTGGCCTATTTTCCCATTTCTACGAAATTTCTGTGAAATAATTCACATACACATCTTTAGCAAATGATATTCTATAACAGATTACACCTTTACAATCAGATCTCTACAAATGACTGAGTTGTAGTTTATTGTCTCTAAAAAGTAGCTGATTCAGTAGAATTACCTCAAAGGCGATTCCTTGAAAGACACAACACACATACTGTCCAATCGTTTTTTAGTCATGCCTGACTCTCCATGACCCCATTTGTTGTTTTCTTAGCAAAGAGCCTGGAGTGGTTTGCCATTTCCTTATCCAGCTCATTTTACAGATAAGGAAACTGAGGCAAATAGGGTTAAATGACTTGCCAGGGCCACACAGCTAGTAAGTGTCTGAAACCATATTTGAACTCAGGAAGATGAGTATTCTTGACTCCAGGCCCCAAGCTCTATGCATTATGGCACCACCTAGTTGCCCCAACAACAGAGATGCTGTGGTTCAAACCCCTCTGACATAAAACAAGACATAGGCTCACAAGAGGTGTTTGCCGCTGTCATTTATGGTATCCAGCACAAATTCTAAATGGAAAAGAATTACTACAAATTATTTCAGATACTCTTATTTGCAAATTATAACGTACTGAATGCTGAAGTCTCCTAACTTGATTCAAAAATCCCTCAAAGAATTAGGTCTAACTATCTACACAGGAAAAAACCAGTGGATTAAGAATGCCTCTTGTCCAGACAATATGCAGCTCACAGAGCTGTCCATCAGTCCAAACATCTTGTACAGCAGGCAGACAAAGAACTAGGCCCAGAATTGAAGAGGAGGAAAAGAGTAGGTTGGAATGCATTAGGAAACTATGTGGTGCTTTTAATGAGACCAAGCTACTCCCTAAAATAAAAATAAAAATAAAAGCCCATTTTTTTTCCTAACAGTAATATTCCTCTAATGAAGCTACAGAAGTACAAATCCTGGAATGCCAATGTCTCTTAAGAATAAACATTTCATGTCAATGAAATGCATAATGACAAGGTAACGAGCCTGGAGCATACCAACAACAAATGAGTGCACATAAGAAGTGGCATAAAGGATATCCAAGAGACAGATGCCTGACTAGAAAGGAAGTGGGCAGATCACATAACATGAGAGAAGATTAAGAGGTGGACAGAGCGTGTGCTATCCTGCTACTCGAGTAATGTCAACAGACAAGGAGAAAGTCCATCAGCATGCTAGGTAGAGAGCCCTTGGTGGAGAATTTATAGGAGGGCATAAACATACCAAAGCATGGATGGGTTACTACCCACAGGAGGGAGTACACACAGAAGAAATTCCTTTTGAGAAAAAATAAAAGTTTTTCTCAACAGCTGTTCATTTCTGGATGCTTCGCCAAATGAGAAAACAAGTTTAACAAACAACATCATATATATTGTATAGATTAAGAAGCCATCAGGAAACTATGCCTAACCTAAAACAGGCTATTACATCATATGGATTTTGATTTATAGAGAAGTACTATTTAGAAGCCACTGATTTTCAAAGAATTAGAATACAATAAGATATGCTTGGTGCCAAAACAAAAATGGACATAAATGAATTTTTCTTTTATGACTTAGAAGGCACTTCAGGATCTTGAAGATATGCATCTTGGATTCAATATGACAAATACCAATTATTATCATTCTAAAAACGTATAAAAGGCTGTTTAAGAGACTGCTGGATAAGAGATTTAATTATAGGTTAATATTTTAACTATAGCTCTTCGCAAATGCCTATATTAAAAAAGAAAAACATCATAGATCCCAAAGAGTCTGTCATCACAGGCAATGCTCTACAGGCCTAACTTTCAAAAGGTCATCTTTTTCTATTAGCTCCTTTTGAAGTTAAAAAGCCGGAAATCCCAACCAAAAATAAATGATTACTTGAGAATATTTTAGGGTTTCAACTGAGGTTGTTGAAAACCAAAAATTACAAAAAGAATAAAGATTTTTGTTATATACTGGCAAGGAATTTGAAAGAACCTTTGGTCTACTGCAATGATCATTATGAAAATTTTCCTTTATCTTTTAAAATAAAGTCCGATATGAAGAAAGTCACAGATTTTTAGAGTTGAAAAAAATCTGAGAAGTCATCTTCTACAACTTCCTCTCTTTGTAGAAGGGGTTACTGTCAATGGAGAGCTGAACTGACTTGGCCCTGGCCCCACAGTGACCTGCTATTTGCAATATTAAGAAGACTTGTCCCTTTAATATTTCAGTGTCTGAAGACTGAAAAACATTAAGTATATGAAATATTTAAAAAGAAATAATGATTAACAGTTTTCCATTTTTATAAAAAACCAAGAGAACAGGCTTAAACTGAAATGAGAATTATTACAAGGGAAAGTCTAAGGAGATTGTAGAATACCTTTACTTGTGGACCTTTAAGAATAGGTCATCAACTTTCTCAAAGAGAAAAGCTATGCTTTCTCACTGAAATTAGGACTGTTGTGTACTGTGGTGAGTAGTTCTGTTCATTAAATCTTATAATACTCTTCTTCCTGTAATAGATCTAAGTTTAGCACTAAAGAAAGTTTTGCACATGGAACTAATTTAATTATTATCAATCAGTTGATATGGAAAATTTTATACAAGTAGTGGATTATTAAGGCTAATTATTTAAGTTGTAGTATAGGTTGATAAGAAATTTTGGATAACATGCTGAATACATGATGATTAATGAAACAAAGAAATTAGAATGTTTGCCCTGGTTTATGTATTTATTCCTGGAGACAAAGAACTGCACTGAACTAGAAAAATCTCCTGAGGTCATCCTCAGAATCACAGAATTTAAGAGACCCTAAAGCAGCCTGTATAGAAAAAAAAAAAAGCAGGGGAGACAGGGGGGAAGAAATATGATTAGGTTTAGATTAATTTTTTAAACTATGGCAAAAATCTTTACTTTCATACATATACATAATTTCATTCAATATTATAAATCTAAATAGCTCAGGTAATCATTATAGCACTGACACTAAGATATGTGGATTAAAGTCTGAAAACAACAAAAACAATTTTCAACTCCACTATCTCTGAGCTAGACACAAAGAGGAGTCTGGACTTTTTAGCACAACTGGTTTAAAGCACTGGCCAAAGTAGTGAGTTTAGGAGCTAGACCAGAGAAATCATCCCACAGACCATACCCCTATTATTACCCAGCTGTTTTGAAAATGTGCAGTTAGGGTAACTATGAATGGCTCGGTTCAGAACTTATCATGACTATGGAAAAAACAACTAAAATCACCTGTCCTACAGACAAAGGATAAGTAGTATCTTGGCATATATGAGAAACAGAAAATGAAGCGACAAATGCTTTGTTATTTTCAATTCAAAACGTATGAACTGTCATACTGAATCATAGCTGTGATCTATTCAGTTTTGGGGGTCTGTTTTGACAATGGCAACAAAGAAATACGAAAGAGGATGGTTCTTTCCAAGATCAGGTCCATATTCTAAAACATTCCAGTTTGTTTTAATAATCATCATGCATTCAGCATGTTATCCAAAATTTCATATCAGCCTACACTACCACTTAAATAATTAGCCTTAATCATTCACTATTTGTATAAAATTTTCATATCAACTGGCTGATAATGATTAAATTAGTTCCAAATGCAAAACTTTCTTTTGTCCTAAACTTAGATCTATTACAGGAAGAATATTACAAGATTTAATGAACAAAACTATTCACCACACTACACACTAGCCGAAATTTCACTGAGAAAACATATCCTTCTCTCAGCCTTCTTTGTTAGAACCAGAATCCTAAACATTTTAAATTAGCCAGTTTAGAACAGCCCTCCCATCACCTTGTTCACTTTAGTCACCTTTCCCTGGACATCTTTTTTTTTAGATATAGAAACCAGAACTACATAAATAGAATATTTTGATTAGGCTTCTAATTTCCGGCATCAGAATTTCAGGGTATATATTCTAAGAAGGATCCCACATTAAAACATTAGAGAGGAAAAACATTGAGTAAATACACATTGAAAGCAGTCATGTTATAACCTAAATATTTTTAGTTACTGCCTATTCACTTCATTTAGAGTTGAAATCTATCTTAGAATTCATTCTCGTTCAACTGCATTTTGCAGATGAGAAAATGAAAGCCCATTTCAATTCAGCAACCATTAATTACCTATTATTAAGTTAGCACAATGATCTGGTGGAATGAGGCTGGGTCAGGAAGACCTAGGATCAAGCGCTACCTCTGACATGTTATGGTTCTATAATCTGGGACAAGTCACTCAACCCCCAAGTAAGATTATAAATTGTGTTAAGCTGCTACTCTGCATTGGTAGAAGAAGTCTGTTCCCTACTCCAATAAAATCACACATCTGGCAAAAAAAAGAAAAAAAGAAAAAGAAAAGAGGAAGATATTTCCCAAATCACAAACTTGTCTTATTACATTATTATATTACAAACCTCAGGATACATTTCACATGAAGAACCAGACAAAAAATACTGCTCCACATACTGCCTTATAGTTTCTAAGGCTTTTGCCTAAAAGGTCACTCTTGAATCTATTGTACACACATCCTATCTTTCACATCCATCCCCTTCTTTTTACTCCATGACTGTCCCCATCCTAGGTCAGCCCCTCATTACCTCTTCCCTGAAGCCTTGTGGTAGGTCTCCCTACCTGTAGTCTCTTCCCTTCTCCAATCCATCCTTCAAACTAGAGCCAAAGTAAATCTTCTGGAGGAACAGGTCTGATCACATTTATTCCCCTGCTCAAAATGCATCTGTGGCTCCTGAATGCCTACAAGATTAAAACAAACAAATAAAAGCCTCTTTAGCCTAACATACAAGACTCCACTACCGTCTATCCCCGACCTTCCTCCCTCCCCAAAACCGTTCCCTAGCACCCTATCAACGTTTGCACTACTTACCCTTCTCCAAATGTGTCCTGCCTTTCCCACCTCTGCATTTGCACTGGCTGTTTCCCCACCTCCAAGTCAGCAAGACTCTCCTCCACATTTCCATCAGATCAATTCCACAATTATTATTAAGTACCTTCTCTAAAAAGCACTTAATTTGTTAGAAACTAAGAAAAATAGAAAGTTTACATAAGCCATGATGATTCTTTCCATCAAGGCCCAGCTGACTTGTTGCCTACCCCATTCCACAAAGCCTTCCCCAAAAAGCCTATGCAAAATTTATCTGGAGGTTTTAATGTTTCTATGGGACAAATCTCTCATCTTGGTCTGTTTGACTTTTATTACCAGAAATTGTATGGCACCGTGCAGAACAGGATGGATTATGAAGAAAGGAGTCCAGAATTCAAAGTCTATCTCTCTGACAATGGGCAAGTCACTGATCTTAGGACCTTAGTTTACCCAACTGTAAAATGGGGATACAACTACTTGATTAAAATTTAACCCACAGGGGTGTTTTGAGGAAAGCACCTATTAAACCTAAACTCACTACGTAAGTGTGTTATTATTAACTGTATTCTAAATTGTATTCTAGCCATTTGGGTAGGTCATTTCACTAACTTGTAAACTCTATGTTCATGTACAAGCACTTCTTCCCACCTCTGTATTCTCTGAAGCCTAGCTCAGCATCTTGCAAGAGGCAAGACATTTAAATATTTACCCAACTGAAAGACTTTGGAATAACAATGGCAGACTTAGAATCACAGTAGCTGATTTAAAATTCTGCTCATGAAATAATTTGATTCAACAAACACTTATTAATTAAGGGAGCTCCACAACCCACTAGTATTTCATAAATCAATAAGCATTCTGTGCTAATGTATTTGTATCTGGCCCATTTCATGCGAACATTTCCTGTCTCACACACTGTTAATGTCAGGGCCTAATCTGCCTCCTGGAACCTTTATTCCTTCAAAACAAATCATGTAGCAGTTCGCCTTATCCAATTCAACATCACTGGGGATAAAACACGAAGTTTAAAAGTTAAATGCAAAACTGATACAGGTGAGCAGGATTTCAAACAAGTTCACACAGAACAGGGATTCTTCACCTTTCTTGTGTGCTGGACCCCTGTGGCCCAATCTGGTGAAGTTCATGGAGCTCTTCTCCATGTTTTTAATCATGTTTTTAAATGAATAAAATGAAATACTTAAGATTACAAAGGAAATTAATTATACTAAAAGACAGTTATCAAAATATAAAAAAACCACAAGTTCACAGACCACCAGGGTCTCTGAACAAAATGACAGAGAGGAAGAGAGAAAACTATTAATTTTTTAAAATGAATCAGATTTCCTAAAAATCATCACAAGATCATAGATTCAGGGCAGGAAGGACCCTTACAGTCATCTAATCCAATCCCCTCATCTTACAGCTAAGAAACCTGAAGCCCAGAGATGTTAACTGACTGGCTCAAAGTCATACAGGTGGTAAATAAAAGAGCCAGGATGCAAATCTTGGTCCTCTGGTTCCAAATAGTAGGTGCTCTTTCCAGTGAGCAACAGTTTCTTTGAAGACCAGATTATAATATTTTAAAATTAGACAGAACCTTGGAAACAGGTCAAAGAATCTCAGAGCTGACAGATCATGAAGAAAACTAAACCTCTATAAAATTTCATACAAATAGGAATACAGTCTTTGCAAGAGATCCTCTAGGGAAAGGGCGCTCACTTTCCTTGAGGCAGCTCATGCCACTTGAGGATAGTTCTAGCTATTAGCAAGGTTTTTCCATATAGAAAATCTCTCTCTCTCCCTCTGCATCACCCACGGCTCCTAGTATGCTTGCTGGGACCAAATGGACCATATCTACTCTCTTTTACACACGACACAATCCCTTATGATAACTGAACACTGCTATCCTGTGCTTCACTCACCCAAAGACTTTTTTTCTCCAGGCTAAACATCCACAGTTCCTTCCAGCAATCCTCCACTGAGATACCCTCCAGTTCCCTCACCGTCCTAAACAACCTCTTTTGGCCTTTAGGTTCTCAAAGATGAGACACTGTTTTACGGTGGACAGCACAGTGAACTTGGATCCAGAAAAACTGACATTCCATACATATTAGAGGGCTGCCTTCAAACCCTACATTTCCTCTGAAGTAGGGATTGAAATGTTTGTCTCCCAGCTCTAGCAACCAGGATCACTGGAGCTGTAAGAGATCTCAGAGGTCACCTGGTCCAATCTCTTCATTTCACAGATGTGGAGTCTGAGAATCAGGGGAGTTGTGACATTAATCATTTGACCCTGAATAAGGCATTTAAACTCTCGGAGAGCATTTAACAAAACTGCAAAATGGGGACATTCATTAATAGGTCTGCTGTGACAAAAAGCTTGAATTGTTAGGAAAACCAAGTCTAAAGCATTTAGATCCTTTCTAAGCATTCATCCAAACTCCAGGGAAAGGTTGCTCACCCCTTCCTGAAGCACTGCTTCCAACCTCACTTTGGGAGTAGGTAGAGATGAGTTTAGAGCCTGAAGTTCTGGATTATGATTATTGCTAATAATAGCTAACATTTATATAACCCCTTACATATTATCTCATTTGATCCTTACAATAGCCTTGGGAAGCAGATGCCATTAGTGTCTCCATTTTACTGATGGGGAAACCGAGGCACACAGCAGTTCAGTAATTTGTCCGGGGTCACACGGCAGCTAGGATCTGCAGCAACATTAAAACTCAGCCCTTCCTGGGGTGCAACATTCTCTCCACTTCACCACTTTGGCTGTTTCTATGCCCAGGCATCCTTCCATTGCAAGGCGGCCTGAACATTTATTAACCTTATCGATCCCGGGCCTAGTCCAATGGGCATTCTGGATTTTAAACCAATCTAGAACCCGAGTTAACATCCTAGCTCTGGCACTTCCTGTGTCACTCCTTTCTGAGGGCTCTGCTCCTTTAGCTGCAAAAGAGAGTCAGTCGGTAAGCATTTATTAAGTGCCAACTGTATGCTAAGTAAGCACGGTGAATCTAAGGGAAAGCACATGCCAGTGCCTGCCCTGGAGGTGCTGCCAGTCTAATGGGGGAGGGGTGACAGGGAGCCGGGCGCTCCGGACAAGCTGGAGTGGGGGGCTCAGGGTAAGCTGCTAGTGGGAGGTGGGGTCTTAGCTCGGACTTGAGGAGGGAGGGCCTCTCCGGCACTGGAGGCAGCCTGGGAAGGTGGAGAAGCAGCGAGGAGGCCGGTGACCCTGAGTGGCAGAGGGGACGGAGGAGGAAACGGAGGACGGCCCCTAGCTACTCCCAGATTCCGGCGTCAAGAGAGCCGGGTTCAGATGCAGGCTGTCACTCGCAAGCTGGGTGACCTTGGCCCAGTCCTCCCTCTCTGGGCCTCAGTTTCCCCGTTTGTAAAGAGCCGTTGTCCGGCCTGTCGGTGGTCTCCGGCCCGGTAGAGGACGGCCACGGTCCCCGGGGTTCGGGACTCGAACCTTCCGGGTAGGGGGTGGGAAGAACCGGGCAGGGTCTGGGGCGGGGCCGGCCCGGCTCCTCCGCCCCCCCTCGCCCCCCCCCCCGCTCAGGCCCGGCCTGGGGGGCGGGGCCGGGGGCTCCCCTGGCCGGTCCCCGGGGGAGGGGCAGGGGGGAGCCGGGCAGAGGGCGGCGGCGTTACCTCCGGGTCCCGAGCGAGCGCGCTCCCCGCCGGTTCCGGCTTCGGCTCCAGCTCCGGGAACTCCGGTCCCTCATGACGGACCCGGGGATGGGCGCCACTGCGCCTGCGCTGCCTTTCACCTCGGGGGGGGGGGGAAGGACCAGCGGGGGGGGGGGGGGGGGGGGGGCCCGGGGGGGGGGGGGGGGGGGGCAGGGCCACCTAGGAGTCACGTGGTGGACATCACGTGGCCGCAGACCGGAAGCGGGGACAGCACCGACTCCAAGGCAACAGCTTGCCCCCCGCAGCCTAAAGGGGCGTGTCTCGAGCATGCGCAGAGTTCTCCTGGAGGGGCGCGGCCGGCTTAGAGGTGATCGATGTTTCACTTCCCCACCCACGCCTCCATCCAATCGCTGTGCGCCTGCTGCGGGTCACCTGGCGTGGCCGCCCGGCGTGGGTGAGGCAAGTCTCTGCTCTCCGCTGCCAGGTGTCACGCGGTCTGAAAAAATTCCCAAAGCGCTTGGCCCGCCTTCCGGTCCGCGCCGCGAGGAGGCGCCCCAGAGCAGTGAGCCTCCCAGAAGGGGGCTCCCGCTAGAACCGCGAGTAAAGCACCTGCAGACCCTCCAGCCCTCGTGGGCCGCATGGTCGGCTCCAGTGGACGCTTCTCCCTGTGCACAGGCAAGGGACCGCCCTCGGCAGCGCCCCCTGTAGGCCAGCGACTCTGCAGAGATCCTGCCTTTGGAGCCTACGTTAACCCCACTTTACTTCGCACGGGCGAAGTGACTTAACCCGGGGTCCCCGCACCAGGTTTGCGGCAGAATCCGAACTCAGGTCTTCCTGACTCCAGGCTCAGGGCTGCCAGCTTTCTCCACGAGCTCTTAGACCTTACCACCACCAGTGGTGTCAACCTTATCAGAACGTAGGGCCCCCGGTGGGGCCAACCTAACTTGGTTTTAAAACGGAACATTATCTCTACCTTATTATGTTTATATTTACTATGTTTGATCTGGTTCCTGGCACTTAGCAGGGGAGAGGGGGTCTCCCACCGCTGCCGTCCTCCATCCTCCCCTTGAGTCCGGTGACTCTGGCCTCCAGATTGCTGCTCAAGAAGACCATCCCTCTCTTGTCTTGGGACATTTTCCCTGGCTGTCCCCCATTCCGAGGGGGCTCTCTGCCTCCTGGCTTCCTTCCAGCCCCTCCCCTTGTATAGGAAGCCTTCCCCAACCCCTCTTCATTCCAGTGCCTTCCCTCCTAATCATTTCCTGTTTACTCTGTGGCTGGTTTGTACCTATTTACATGTTGTCTGCCCCATTAGATGGTGAGCTTCTTGAGAGTAGGGATTGTCTTAGCAGCGTGGTATTTAATAAATGTTCATTCACTAACTGACCAAGATTAAACAGACAGGCATTTATTAAGCACTTGCTGATAGCTGGGATCATCATGAAGGTGGCCATCTGCATCTGGCATACCAGCAACTTCACCGATCTGGTCTCTCAAACCTCTGTAGACTGTTTTCCCTCAATAGAATGTAAGGCCCTTGAGGACAGGGCTGCTTCGGTCTTTGCATCCCCTGTACCTAGGCTAGCACAGTGCCTTCATCCAGATTTACAGTTCAGAACTTTAACTTGTTCTCTATCAAATAACATACTGATGGACTTTGTCCCACAACTGGATCTCTTTGGCTTTGACTCTGTCATCCAACTTGGTGGTTATTCCTTTCAGCGCCATGGCATGTCACTAAACTCCAGCTCTTTCACTATCAGTCAATCGAGCAATATTTATCAAGTCTCTACTATGTGCCAAGCAGTGTGCCAACCACTGGGTATACAGAAAGAGGCAAAAGACAGTCCCTGCCCTCAAGGCCATTACATTGTAATGAAGGGAGGTGACAAGCAAACAAATATATAAAAGAAACATTCTCTCTCTCTGTCTTCTCTCTGTCTCTCTCCATATATATTATATATGTGATAAACAGGAAATAATTAGCAGAAGGAAGGCAGTAGAATTAAGAGAAGTTGGGAAAAGCTTTCTGTAGTAGGTGGCATTTTAGCTGGGACTTGAAGGAAGCCAGGGAGTTCAGTAGTGGGAGTGGAGGAGGGAGAGTGTTCAGGCAGAGAGAACACCAGGCGCTTTACATACGAAATTTGGATAATATGACACTGATGCCCTGATGGAGCTCAGAGTCTAGTAAGGGGGATGCAACACATATGAAAACAACTATAATGCAGAATATTACAGAATAAAAAACCTTGGGTACAATATATTTGAGGTTTGGGGAGGAAACTGTTGATAGCAACTTTGTAGTGTGGGTTAGGAAACTCAATAAGGCTTTAATGAACATCTAGGAATTCAAGAGGTAAAAAGGGAAAGGAAGGAGATATGCAATCAGAGATACAGACAAAAGGACAGATGAACGGATGAATGACTATATGGATAAATCCTAAGCAACAGGGCAGCTAGATGTTGCAGCGGATAGTGTTGGGCCTGAAGTCAGGGAGACTCGTCTTCCTGAGTTCAAATATGGTCTCAGACACCAGCTGTGTGACCCTGGGCAAGTCACTTCACCCTGTTTGCCTCAATTTCCTCATCTGTAAAATGAGCTGGAGAAGGAAATGGCAAACTTCCCCAATGTCTTTTCCAAGAAAACTCCGAATGGGGTCACAGAGGGTTGGACAGGACTGAACTACAACCAAACTGTTGTTTGGAAGGGGGGAAAGAACAGAAGTGGGAAGATCTGTCCAGAGACTACTACAGTCAAATAGGCAGAGTGTAATGAGGGATTACTAGGGAAGGAGCAGTAAGAAACAGTGAGGAGGCAACAGATGGCAGAGATAGTGTGGAGGTAAAATTGACAATCCTTGATTGATCTCCCTGACTTCCAAGCATAGCTGAAGGCATGATGATTTCACCCACTAAAAATGCGTAAGGCATAAGTTACTTTGGCCCTAAATGTTGCTCAACAATTCTCCTATTCTACTCTTATCTCATTTCTCAACTCAATTCTTCTAAAACTTGTCTTCTTTCCTTAAGTCACCAACTACACCCTCATCCTACACACTTATTGGAGATGAGTCAATCCCTTACTTCATGGACAAACTGAGATCATCTTCTTCAGCTCCCTCGGCTCTCTTCTTCCAGTCCTCAAAGACAGGAGCTGGTCAGTTACGATGCTCTGCTGGAGGACCAAAGCTGCCTGTGGACTGTTGGTGTATGACCAGTGAGCTAAGAATGGTTTTTACATTTTAGAATGCAAATCTCTAGTAGTAAGAACACAGACATAGAGCTGGAAGGGTCTTTAGAGGTCATCCAATTCAGTGGTGTCAAACTCAAAACAGAAATGGGTCTCTGTGGGCCCCATAATTGACTTAGAATAACACAGATGGTCATTCTCTATGCTGTTGTATTTTTATTTATTTTTTAAATATTTTCCAATTACATTTTAATCTGCTTCAGATAGGAGTGGACATTAAGCTAAATTTGTATCTTTGCAGCTTCTATCCCTTGCTCCTAATTTTGCCTTCTGGGGCCAAGCAGTACAAATCTAATTACTCTTCCTCAATAAATGATCGAAGAGGGTTATTAGGCCCCCACTAAGTCTTTTCTTCTCCAGGCTATTATATGCAAATACATTGGAAACCCAAAGTGGACAACTAAAGAAAAATACAAAATGCCAAAATTGATACAGCAAAAAGGAACAGATTAAATGAGCCAACAACAAAGGTGAAAAAAGAAAAGTTATTAAAGCCCTTCTCCTCTTCCTCTTCATGTACAGAATTTTCCTAACAATAACTCCTTCTTGATTAAATTGTTTCTAAACAAAGAAAAAGGTGATGTGACCCAAGTTAATTTATGAGGCAAATATAGTCTTGATTTTAAAACCTAACACAGATAATGCTTAAAAAAAGTATAGGCCAATTTCATTCATGAATTGAAAAAGTGACCATCTAACCATGTATGTCCTTCTTTTCTTAGGTTGCCCTTGCCTCCACCAGGATCTCCTACCTCCTCTGGGAAGAGGATGGCCTAATAAACATTTTTGCACCTAGTCATACCCTTCACATCCCAGTGATTTTGGTTATCTCCCAAACCCAATACCCTACCCCCACCCCTATCACAAAGCCCTTTCACTGGAATGCTTGCTCCATATGTATCAAAGCTCTCTTTGTCTTTGATCTTTTCTTATTCTGCTCCTTCCATCTTCTAGCTATGACTGAAACCTGGCCCCCCTATGATGACATAGCCTCCATGACCACCTTTTCCAGTATTGGCTCCACCTTCGCTGGTTATAGTATCAATTAAGTTGGGTGTCTTTGATTGAGTCTTACTAGGTGCTAATCCCAGGCCCAAACCCCTATCTACTAGGGGCTAAGCCTATGTGCGTGTGAAGCCCTCGGGGTCCTAAGGGGAGTCCCTAAGACCAGAGCCAATAGTAGAAGCCTGAGTCTGGTCGCTCAGATGACATTTGATGATGGCTAAAGAGTGTATAAAAAGAGACAACAGAGCTATTTGCTTGGGGCTCTCCCTCTTGGAGGTGTGTTGATGTGGAGACTCTGGGCAACTGTAGTCGAGAGCCCTCCAGCTTGTAAACCCGGATGTTGGGACTTTGTTAAACCCTGGTAACTATGCATTGAGGTTTGAATCAGACAAGGTCTGGCTGTTGATGTTTGTAATGTCTTTGTATTTGGTCTGAAGTTCATGGTGCTGGCTCTTTCCCCTGAACTAAGTGAATGATATTTGTATGCTGGATTAAAGTAAGATTGTTAACCCCTTAACTTTGCTTTCCTTAGTAAAGCAGATCAGAACTTGTGCTGGCACCATTCTTGCTGTTGGGCTTCTGTTGGTCTTCCACTCCCACAGCTTTTGTTGTGTTGCAACACTGGTTGAGGAGGGGGAGTTGGAATACTTCTTGCTCTTCTTTGTCACTTTTAGCTTTTCTGCCTACCGAGTTCTGGAGGTGAAAGGGTATGGAGTGGGCACAGACATCAGAGGTGATCTAGTCCAACTCTATCGTTTTACAAGTGAGAGAAACTGAGCATCAGAGACATTGAGTGACTTGCCTAAAGTTACTCAGGAAGGCGGTTAGCAGACCTACAGTGCGCCTTCAGATCTGGTGTTCTTGCTACTGTGTGCTGCCTATGTGGCTGGGATGTGCCTCCTGTTATTTGGGGTGAACACCAAGCTCCATGGCTCAAAGGCAACGTCAACCAGAAACTGCTAATGTCTGGCCTTGTTACAGAAACATGCTCAGCTGGTGTTTGGGAAACCTGTTGTTGGTGCATGATGTACCTTCTTGGGCAAACCTAAAATGCCTCATCCCCAAAAGCAACTACTGTAGTGGTAGCTGCCAGGTAGGAATATGATTGTGGCAACTAAGTGGTGCAGTGGATGGAGACCTAGGCTTGGAGTCAGGACGATCTGAGTTCAAATTTGACTCCAGATGCTCACTAGCTGTGGAACAAGTGATGAGAGCGAAGGCCAGTTAAATAATGGAGTTGGTTCGGTGTGAGAACCTGTCAGATTCTATCTCATGAACATGGACTCCATCCTGTGATGCCATGTGTATCATCTGCCATCTTGTGTTTCTGCAAATCATCCATGGTAAACAGATGGTATAATAAGACATCTATTGTTTCATAAATGCAGGTACATACAATTAATCAGCATCTCTCAGTTCTGGGAAAAGACCCTGAAACCTACTCACCCTGTTTCTTAACTACTGAAATGCACTCTTCCCTCCTCCCAACTCGGAAAACCCCTAATTTTCAATTAGAAGTTATATCATCTAATTTTCTATCTTGGTTTGTATCCTATTTTCTTTTAATTAATTGGTTTTACTAGTTTTTAATACATAAGAATCTGTCTCTCTCTTTTCAAGGACTTTGGACTTGATTGGAGCATCCTTAGGCCCATTTATTATGCCTGTTTTGTTAATAAGTCAAATAGCTCAGATTGTGTTTCCTTGGTTACTATAAATTATCCACTCTACCCTGGGCAAGTCATTTAACTTCTGCTTCAGTTTCATCTGTAAAATAGGTGTAATAGTATCTCCCTCCCAGGGCTGTAGTAAGGCACTTTGGAAGCCTAATAGTGCTACATAAATGCTATTATTGGGGATGATGACTTATCCAGAGTACCTTGTCAGATCAGCTCATGGTACATCTTGCTTGTTGTTCAGCTAGTTTAAAGAAGTGATTTGTGTAACTAGCCGGAGTACCATCCTCCCAAGAGTATTCATGAGTCTTTGTGGTGCTGGCACCCAGTAGGAATATAGTGGCCATATGCTTCTGTCTTTGGTAATTTGTTGGGGCATTTCACCCTGTACCTTGGCTGTTGTGGTAGGAACAATGTCCAAAGGCTCTATTCCATGCAGTATAGGCTAGCCTAAAAGCTACTGAAAACTGACTTGGCCAAGGTTTGAACCACTTATGTGGATAGCTTCTTGGTGGCTAAGCACAAAAGCCAGGCTAGGAGGAGGGGGAAGCTTCTGTCTAGCAGAGCAGGCCTGGTCAGGGAAGCAGTACTCCACTGAATCCATGTTGGATCCTCATTGAATAGCCTTTCCCTTCTTTTGTTTTTTTGTTAACTATTAGATGCCCTATAAGTATCTCAATTTCAACATAAACCTGAAGAACCAGATAGGCCTGAATGAAGTCCCTCCTACAACAGCTATCTTGTTTGGAGTCCCAACTGTTCAGTTCACCTTGGAACAGCTTTCAGGTCTCATAGTTTTTTAGCCTCTATCATATAGCTTTAGAATCTTGATATGTTGACCAATGTTTGAATAGTCAACAAAAAAGCAGGGGTGGGAGTGGAGGGGCAAGCCACAAAGGGAGGTGCTAATCCTTAAAACATCATGGGGTCTACTGAATCAAGGGAGGCAGATCTGGCACTCAGGAGTTATTTAGTGAAAAGATTTATCTTGGCTGAACAAGTTAGCCAGGGGGAAAAACAAAACAAAAACATCCTATTAGAGTACCGTTTGGGTTTAATCGGCTATCAAGTATCTTTATACACATACACACACACACACAAGTAAAATCTCATACTAATTAACTTCTGAATTATCAAGCATTAGCCATAATAGTGTTTATCAACCAAGAATAAGTCAGATTTTTTTCTGTAAAGACTAAAGCAATATGGTAAAAGGTACAGGAAAACCCTACTAATTTAAACTAATAGGGGCTGAAGGGAAAAGTCCATCAGATTTAGGAAAAAGTGAATTCAGTCAGTCGATCAACAAACATTAAGCCCTACTATGTGCTAGGTGCAGAGAACACAATTCCTGCTCTCAAAAACCTGACATCCCACCCAGAGATACACTATTCTATGCCTAAGAGGATTCAAAATGAAAAGGTAGTTTTGTGGGAAAGGTACAAGCAGCCGGGCATGGGGTATGAGCAGAAAAGACCTCATGTAGGAGGTGACATTCAGCAGAGCTTTGAAGCAAATTAAGGTGTTTAAGAGGTGCCCCTCAGGCACAGAGGACTGCCTGTCCAAGGCATGGATTGGGGAGAGCCGTCACGTGTAAGGAAGAGCAGGGCCAGTTTAGGAAAGCCAAGGGTTCTCAACCTTTTTCAATTCACATACCCCCTGGCTTTCAGTAAACCTTCCCATAACCCTAATTCAACATGAAGGAAAAGAAATTCTAAAGTTTACATATGCATTATGTGCATAAAAGATTGATTTTTCACAAGGAAATTATTTGTAACATAACATGTAGCCGCAGTTGTTGTCTTGTTAGAACACTAAGTAGGGACAGATCCTGTCTCTTGTCAACAGATAGTTTTATTTTCAATAGTTTTTGAAAGAGATACCTTTGTAGTGTGTTTCACTTCCAGGCTGAGAATCATGATTCACAACAATAAGCAGTTATAAAGCAAATTAAACCTCGTGAGCATATTTAAGTAAGACTGGGATATGCTTTGCCATCAGAAAGGTTGTAACTTCATTGATTGGACACCAATTCAGTTACAGGTTATTACGGAGCTCAGTTAGCTAAGCTTTTCCTGGATTGTTGCTGAGTTTCTCTAGTAACACATGAAGGGTTTTGTGTCCAATCTTTGCTTATTTAGTTTGGGCAAGCAGGAATTATTCCAAGTGACTCAGAATTTTCATATATTCTTTCTTCCATTTCCACCCTTATCCCTTTCTTTTCACTGTACTCTCTTCAATCCACGTTTTCACTAACACCACTATCCCAGGAGTATTATTTCAATAGTTTAATATCAGAAGTTACCAAACTTTTTTGGCCTACTGCCCCCCTTTTAATAAAAAATTACTCAGCACCTCCCGGAAATTAACTTTCTTTAACCCTCTAATGGTTTTTAAAATTTGTGTCATTTCAAAAGATATATTTTTAAAATGATGCATTTTAAATTTAATAATTTATTATAAACTTGTGTTTTTTTCATGCATTGCAATTTTAATGATGCAATATTGCATCATGTCTGTATAATATATGGTAAACAAATCATTACATGCACATATTCCTGCCGATGTATGCTGGACCTCGTGACAATGGGCAGCATGCCCACCTGTCAACGCTTGCTTGTTAAGACTTGTTGGTGGACTTGACCACTGATCAGTTATAACTTGCATTTTGTGTGTTTATTTGGAAAATAATGTAATCATTATGACTTTAACTGTTACAGAACGGATGAAACATGTACAAACTGTTTTTCAAAATTTTCTTTTCCTTTCTTTGTTTCCACCACCCCTTTATTTTTATTCAGCACCTCCCAACTGCACCTGAAGCTACTACTGGCCCCCTCCCATTGTTCCAGTGCTCCCCAGAGAGGGGTATCGCCCACTTTGGGAACTTATGTTTAATATATCTACTAAATATTCCATGTATCCCCTTGACAAGCTCCTAATAGCCCCTGGGGTATGTGTGTCCCAGGCTGGACTCTCCTGAGCTAGACTCTAGATTATGTGATGATGGCAATGTACCATAAGACTGCAAAGATAAGTTGGAACCAGGTTGTAAACGTTCACTTGGTAGACTTCCTAAATTCTTACACTCAATGGGAGGGCCTCTCCTGACACCCCAACCCTCCTCCAATGTCCCAGTAGCTAGTGGCCTATCCACAAAAATTAATTGGACCATTTTATCTATGTATAGGTGCTTAGGAAATGCTCATTTAATCTTGTTTTTCTAGTCTATATCCAGTACTACTTATCATTATTGCATAAATTTTGCAATCTGGTAGGGGCACTTCTTCCTTTTTTTATTTTTTTGGCTAGCTCTTTTTGAGATTTTTGCTCATTTCCTCTTCCCCAATAATTTTATCGTTTTATTTAATTCCATGAAGAGGCTTGTTGACATGTTGCTTCGTACTGCATCAATCTATGACTGTTAATATATTTACAAAGTTGGGAGCAAAAACCTGAGGCCCAGCTGGTATACAACCATCAAGAATCCCTTCTATGATATAAATTATCAATAAGGAGCCATTCAATACTTGTCACAAAGGACTTAATATACTTTACCTCAAGGCTGGTCATTTTGGGGTCCCTATAATTGTTGGGAAATTTTTTCTTACATTAAGCCAGAATTTCTTGTCATTGAATAGCATATTTAGTTTTGCTGGAAAGCTGACTATGATAGATTTGCAGTCCTGGGGTTTTTTGGTTTTATATATAATGTATCAAATCTCCCTTGCCATTCCTGGAAAAACAATGTAATATTTATTGACTGGTGTCCTTTGCCATGTCACATCTGTCTTCTTGTAGCATGCATGATCCTTCTCCCCCATCATCATTATGCTTAAGTTTAATAACATAGTTGGGAGACAAATTGTAAGCTGTATCTTATTTGACATTATATATAATCTATAAATTATTTTAATAACTGCAGTTTTCCTTAACTGATACTTTTGGAATATGGTGTTTGTGTTGTTTTTTTTTTGCCTCTATGACAGTAGTTCTGAGAATGTATTTATCTGTCACTTGGTCTTCAACTTTAGGGCCTGTGCTCTTTATTCCATCCATAGATCCAATAGTTTTCCTTGGAGGATGAGGTGAGAGATTATTTTTGAAGATGTCCTTAAATTCTTTGGAAAATTTATTTACCACTTGGGGATTTCTCAGGATATTTTATTGTTTCTTTTTCCATCTATATTTCTTCCAGTGTTCTTGTTTCATAAGTTGGTCACTTAAAAACTGTGTAGGTTCTTCTTGAGTTTTCTCATTTTCAGTTGGTTCAACTGAATTTTGGGGAGTGACTTTCAGTTTCTTAAATGGCTTTTTTAGCAGTTTAGCTTTTCTTAGTTCTTACTGATGAGGGGAATGTAAAGGGTCCCATTTCCCTTAGAAGCTCACTCCACCAATTTCAAAGAAGACTTTATATTACTTACTCCTGTTGTCCTTATATATGACTATATATGCATACACATGTATATACACATTTCAAAAAAGAAAACTCTAAGCTTCTTAAAATAATTTTTCTCCTGTTATTAAAAATGCTTATGACCACATATGTAATGTATATAACACTAACACTTTATTATACATGAAGCATGAACTAGTTTCCTTTTCTGTACAGAATTGAAAAAGTAAAATCAAGAAATTATTTTTTCAAATTGAATCCCCCATAACCAAGTATTTGGACCTTCTTTTCTTTTTTTTTTCTTTCGGAAGGAAAAAAATATTATAGTTCCTCTCATAGCTTATTGTTCAGGTTAGAGTCTCACATAAGGTCACAATTAAAGCTACATTTAAAATAATATGGTCATTCTTGCATCTTGTTTATAGTTATCAGTTTGGGGGTTCTAGCTTCCTACATTTACACATTAAAATCTTTACTAGCAATGCCTTTTCCTATTTTTTTTAAAAAGCAGAATTTACAAATGGAGTTGTAAAAAGTAATGAAATATTTTATCCAATATTTTCATTACAAGAAAAAGGTATTTTCTCTTAAAAGTGAAAAAAGAAACACCTAAGAAATGACTCCTTTCCATGAAGGGTAGGTCAGTGAGGAAAAATAATTCTAAATTTATCCTCTTTAGGGCCACCAAGGGAAGTTTCTTCCAAAAGATGAAACCAGGCCTTTTGCATTTTTATACCAAACCTTGTGGCATCTCAAGAATAGACATAACCCTTTTTCATGGTTTGTACTAGAGGACGAGTCCAGCCTTTGACACCTCATTAAATAGAACAAATCCAGTTTCTATTATTTCTTTATAAAAAGCACTTTTGCCCCACAGATAAGAATCTATCAACTTTATTCTCAGGAACATGCTAGTCATGAAAAGAAACTCTAATGGGACACAGATGAAGCCAATCAAGAGAAGAAACCGACTGAGCTTTGTAATGTTTGATATATTGAATTGGTCTAGGATTGTGAAACCTAAACCTGCCATTGAAAACAGGAAGCTGTATCTAAGTCCTTCCATCATTTATTGTCCATTCTATATACTTTTCATATCTATATGGTCTCTAGTGTCAGGCCCATCTGTCCTAGATCTAACACTGGGAGACTCTACAATGATCTAAAGTGTAAGACAGCACCACCAGGGCATGCATTAGCATGGATGAAAGCATGTGAGTGTGAAGCTTCTCTAGCTTCATGTTAGGAGTCACATCTTTATGCAGGCAGCTTTGGATGGCTGCCTATGTAAAGCCACACCATTGCTGCCCCCTCACCCCACCTGGATTTTTATTTTCTTCAGTGTTCCCCTTCTTCTACTTTCTTCCTAGCTTTTTTCCCTTTCCCACTTTATGGATCTTTTCCCTAATGTCTTGGGGTGTGGAGAAGGAAGAAGTTCTGGGGACATGGTTAGTCAAGAAAACACTAGTTAACATGAGAAAAGCTAAACTAATTGGCATTTAGTGGTAAATCAGCAGGATGCATTTGCAGCAGACAAGATGCTTCTTAGCTGCTAGGCAAAGTTGCCCTTCCCTTTGTATTTATACATCATCTCATTTGATATGGTAATAGCCCAGTGAAGTTCTAAACTCAGTTGGACCTTGGTATTTTAAGTAGTCCAGATGCATAGAAATATATTTCTAGTTGCCCCTTGGGCTTAATTGACCTGTTTCCAAGAATGAATTTAATGATAAAGGTTGATTATTTTCTAAGTGTGTTAATTTCTGCATTCACTTCAGATTGGCTTTTATAAAAATTGAAATTACTGAGTTACTTATAAAAAATGCATCAGACCCATAATAAAATTGAATATTTATTTGAATTTCTCTTGGTAACAGTATTCAACATCTTAGCAAAACAAACCAAGTTGTGAAGTCTTAAAAAAAAATCTATCCATTACAAAAAAGTTAAAATAAGCTGTTTTCTGTATTTCATGGCAAAAAGTAGGACACTGTCTATTTTAAAAAAAACTGCCATACACAGAGTTTTAAAAAATATATATTGTGATTCACATGATATGTTTTGTAGAATGTATACACAATATCTGAATGCCAATCTGAATGGAAGAGAAAAATGTGTAATAAAACACCACACAACAAATTGAATGCTCTTAAAATATGGTTTGAAGGGGGAGCTTCCTAGTGTATTAACTTACGAGATCACCCATGGGATTAAAAACAAAATAAAATAAAACAGTAACAGGTAGGATTGAATATAGAAGACATTCCATGACCTGAAGACCTTTTATGACACTCTCATTTAGCACCCCCTCAAATCTAGTTGGTTCTACAGTAAAATTAACTTAGTAAAGTGCATCTTTTAAAGACTTGTCTAGTGAAACAGCATTTTCAAATATAAAACACTTAACACAAGACGTGCAATAACAAAAATTAAATCATTATAGTGTAAATTTTTAAAAACTACTTTTAAAACTTTTGATTCACTAAAGAATAAAGATGTTAATGACAGTAGTGTTCACATTACTCTCCAACTGTATAAATTGTGTACTTTTTGTTACTTGGCAAATCATTTTTTTTTTGGAGTCGAACAAAATTAATTCAGTCTAAGCAATACTTCTTCTGTCATTAGTAATCCATTTCCTCTGGCAGTGCCACAATAGTTAGATTTTTGGAAGTTTTGGTGCACTAACAACAGGATTTGCCTCCTGTAAATATCTCCTTCCTGCACTCTTGTAATCATAAGTGCAGCCGTGTGTTTCTGCGTATCGATGAGTTGCACAGAAATTGTTTCCACATCTGAAGCACAAAGAAAGTGTGTATGAATAGTCACATTTCTATGATAGGCACATGAAAGCAGGGCAAGAACTCCTAGCAGGCCAAATGGAACCTCTGGTTTTCTAGAGCTGTGTTGGAGCTGCCATTTTCTTGCCACTTAGGAAAACTATAACCACAAAATAATCCTCAATCTCCCCCTACTATGCTAGCTCAGGAATATGACCTTTTATACTAAAACATTTTTCAGGTGATAGAATGGGGGTCTAATCTTCTAAAAGAGCATTAAAACCACACCATACTAAAAACAATGTTCAAAATCTCTTGTAGTCTGTAAGGGTAGTATCTTGGGAATTTGGTTGCGGGTGAAAATCAAATAATTTAAAATCTACCCAACACTGACATTTGAAATGTAAAATACACATATGAGATCTTTTAAAACATGGCTCAGTATAAATGAAACGATTGCTAAAAGTAATGGCAAAAGTAACGCTGAACCCAGAAAACAGATCTTGAAAAATACCTCCCCACGTTGGCAGGGGGAAAAGGGAACCTCTGAACTCAGTACTTGTATACCCTGTCAGGGGCAGCCACTGTATGGATTTTGCTTAATTGGTTCTTTGTTATAAGGGAAGGTTCAATCTGAAGAAAGGGTGGGAGGGAAGAAGGCATCTTCAACACAACTTTTTAAAAAAGAGATATGTGTGTGTCTGTGTGTGTGTGTGTGTGTGTGTGTGTGTGTGTGTGTGTGTGTGTGTGTATATATGTATATATGTATATGCAATCCTGTTAAGCAGTCTCAGTTACATAGCCTGAATGAGTCCAAGGGAGACAGTTCTCATTGGACTAATTAGTGCTTATTTGGATTAAAAAATAATAATCATGAAAAGAAAAATCAGAATTCAATACAAATGCACAATTAAAATGCACTTATTTTTCCACCCTACCTACAGCCTTCATCTCTGATCTCTTCAATAGGAAAGTTCATTTTTCAAAAAAGAAAATATATTGTCATACTAAGTTTTGAAGACATAGAAATTTACATTGGGAAAACAGAATTGGAAAATAAAAAAATTTATGAATATACTTCCACAGTTCACAAATGCAATTTTTCTTATTTTCACAAATTGATTATAAACTCTACAAGTTTCTTCTCTAATACAGCATATCTTCCTATGCTGAGGTTTGGGCTAAAAACTAATGCCCTACATTCTTGTGTTAATGCATCTAAGAGTTTCCAGGGCCCCAGTTGCTTTTCAAGGACTTACACATTCTCTCTGGCTATTATTTCAGGCCAGTGATGAAGGCAGAACATTGTTTGATTAAGGTCACTTAATTTAACATCACCTAACAATGGAAATATAAATAATTAAACTTGAGCTTTTGGGGAGTGGAGTTTGAGGGGTGGGAATGGGGCAGCAGAATCTCAGGCTGGATCACTCTACACAAAATATTTCAATTTTTCCAACTAGGCAACCTGCCTGCATTCATAGCTGGTGGCTAGTCCCGTTTTCTTGCCACAAAGAAAGCAATGCTTCGATGTTTTCTTTTTGGTCTGAACAGGGGCTTTCACAGGGGGAAGATGATGAGTATTTTCACCTGTTTTGAGACAAGATATGTAGATTAGCTTAGGATAAAACAAAATTATCTTAAGATCCCATTCAGCACAACATACTTTCTGAAAAATCACCTAGCAGTTTCAAAGTTATGGTAATCCTTTTACAATGTGAAAAATCATCAATTTATATTATTTAATTTAGCCTAAAATGATCTGAATAAACTTACACATGATTTTAGTACAGAACTCACTCTACACTTTCAGAAAGATTCCATAAACTAAGAACTGCATTTCTTTGATATTATCCATTTCCAATGCTTTTCAGTTGATGGGAAACATCTGGAACAATGCTGCCTGAGAAACAACAACTCAATTCTATTCCATTCACATTTATTACACATCTGTGTGAGAAGCACTGTGTTATACCTGGAAATACAAGGATAAAAAATACCAGCCTTTAAGGAGCAGGCGGCTGACTGGGGAGATAGGCAGGTACATAATACAGCAGAAGACACTAGATAGGGTGTGATGGGGCAGCCCCAAGTGTTGACAGCCTACAATAGAAAAACGTGAAGAGAAGGAAACCTTTTCAGGAGCATGTGTCTGTTTTGTGTGACTATGTCTAGGAATTGGATCAGAGAGAGCTTGACTGAGGAGATGGCTCTCGAAGTAAACCTTAAAGGGTAAGGCTAGTCAAGATTTGGGACCTAACACTCTAGGTAGGGCATGAAAATAAACCTGAACTACGGGCTAGGGAGGGCCTTAAAAAGGGTTGATGCCATCTTAGAAGGTAACTTCTGAAGAAGATAGCCACTGAAGGATTTTGAGCAGGTATACCACCTGGTCAGACCATGCCTTAGGGAGATTTAAAGTAAGACCAGGTAAGAAGCTGTTATAAAAGTCTAGGCAAGGAAGGGGGAATGCATGAAAGAAGGGAAAGCAGTTATCAAGGGCTTCCTAGGGGACAGGTAGTATGTGGACTGGAACAGAAGTATAAGAGAATCACATGCTTTCCACATGAGAGCAGATAACACAGAGGGAGTGGTGAGTCTGAATGAGGGTGGAGGCCATATGAATGGAGAGGGAGGAATGTATGGAAGAGATGTGATTGGACTTAGCAGCTGATGAGTTATGGGGGTACAGGAGAAGAAAAAGCTGATAACGGAATCTCATTGACAGGGGATGGAGGAAGAATTTAACACATCTAGAAGTGTTAAGTTTGAGAGGCTGACAGGTCTTAGAGATGACCAGTAGGCATTTGGAAAAAAGTCAGGCTGGGGCAGATTTGGGTTGGATGTATGGATAAGACAGTTACTGATGAAGAAATTGAGTCCTGGGGAGTGTATGAGAATCCTAAAGGTGAAGGTATAGAAAAACAAAGAGGGGCTAAAACAGTCTTAGGGGGCCAATGACAATTTAGGTGGCTACAGGAGTTTGATGAAACAGTGAATGAGACAGAGAAGGAGTGGTTAAAAGCTATGTGAGGAAAGCCATGAGAGCAGCATCACAGGAGCCAAGGAAGGAGAGAGCATCCAGGAAGAGGAAATGGTCAATAACGGCAAACAAAGGAGGGTGAAGCTTGAAGACCAGTGGATAGAAATAATTTTATATTTATATATTTGTTTACATTTAAATGTAGACTGAAGGATAGCTGCATATACAAAGCAAAAACTATGCCTTAAAAGAAGCTGATACTGACTACTGGTCATTTTCATGCTTTCTCTCACTAATGTTTTATAAACATCCGTCTCTGGGTGCCCTTGGATTTGATGGTAAAGCCTAACAAAGGAGCTCTGCCCTGGACAACCAAAGGCCTCTTTACAGAATTGTCTTCCTATCTTCACTGAACAACTTAATCTGGGCAAAGCTGGCAAGTCTAGTCTCAATCTTCTTGACTTCAGGTGCACATCTGAATGATGGAGATATGGATTTTACTCTTCTCATAGGATGATGACTGTGAACACTAAGAGTATATAGGAAAGAAGGCCATGAAATGATGATGAATCATCATACAAGTATAAAGGAGTCGCTGTCATTCTCGCTCAGCATTTTACAGACCGTGTATGCTCAGAACACCAAAGAACACCTTTCCAGAAAGGTTTAGTCATCAGAGGCAGCTGAAAAGGATTCATTTCAGCACTATGCATTCTTTTCCCAGTCTTTGGAGTGCATCTCATTTAATGTTTCCCAAAACTTTTTATTCCACAAATTAGGAAGCGATTTCGCCAACATGCAAGAGTAAGGATGAGATGGTAGTGCTTCCCCACCTAGTTAACCATCCATCTGTCCATCATTCATCATCTGGTTAAATATTTACCGAGTGCCTATTCTGTGGCTAACACTTCTCTAGCATGTGTACTTCCATTTCTACCCTTCCACATTCCTGGTCAAGGTGAAGTTAATAAATGCAGGCTATTGTAACACACCCTGAACCTCTTTGGGCTTGTGACTCTGTCCTAAAATACCAGAGCATTCCAATGCATTAGGGCTGGGAAAATGCAGCTGAACAAGCACCCCTTGAACACCTACTATGAGCTCAGACATTTGCTGGGCACCCTCAGTGATAAAGTACCAGTACTAGTACATGAGGCTCTTGCAATCCAGGTGAGGGGATAAGGGACACATTTTAGGGGGAAAAAGACCCCAAACAGAAGTAGATAAAAAAGGAGTATGTATTTTAAGAGGTTTTTTTAAAGCATGTTAATTATATGTGAATGAATCTTTAAAACCACTCATTAACGCTGATTTAACAAAACCTATACTTGACAAAACTAGGTCAGTGACTATCTGGAGTTTTAATATGCATTTAACAGCTTCATTTCTTTTCAAATATTCTTTAGCTTAGTCTTCTTCCAAAATTAGTCCAAATTCATGTGGCTTTACCATTCTATCTGCTTTTACAATTCTAGACTTGTGGCTTATCATGACACATTAGGCAAAGTCCTAAATGACTAAAAATTTATAGCATTTAAATCTCCTAATTACAATCGCCGATTACAGTCAAAGTCAGTGACAAATTGATTAACATTTACCTTTCTTCAATTTTGAATAAATTGCTGCCTCTCCAATATTATTTACTTGGGTTGCTGAAGTTGGCAGGACCTATGCCAAAAGCTTAGGAATGGCCTGGTTTTTTTTCAAAGGCAGAGAGCACCTGTCACTGAAATTTAACTTACTTGCATTCTCTTATGAGGCCACAAGATGGAGTTTATTTCCAATTAACATGGAAATATTAACGTGGCCAGGTTTTGTTGAATTAGGTGGAGCTTCAGGTTGGAAGGGTCTTCAGGAAGGTCATTACATCTAGCGCCTTACTTCAGAGTCTCAAGAGTTGGAAAGGACACGAGAGATTATTCAATCTCATCCCCACCTGAGGCACAAATCCCTTTTACAACATCCCTTTCAGGATGGAGCAAATGTCTCATGAATCTCCTTTTTAAATAATATTCTGTAGTCTAAATAACATCCTGGTCCAGAAATGGGATCAAGCGAAGTAACTTTAAGTAACTTTAACTTTAAAGTAACTTTAAGTATAGGAAGGTAGTAAAAATGTTAGAATTTTGCTTCCTTGAGGCAAAATAGAGAAAATAGCTTTGTTGGATGGTTCTGAATTCATTGAAGGTAGAAAAAGATGAAAGACCCAGATAGAGAAACTTTCATTTGTTCAGTTATGCACTCATCCGTTAGCAGTAGGTGACCTATGTGATACCTGTGAATATACGAGAGGTTTCTTTTATGGGAACCTGCACACACATACCACAAATCAACACATCCTCAGAAAGAATGGGCAGGAGATGTTGAGTTCCCCCTCATAAGAGGTCTTTAATCAAAGGTTAAATGAATGTCCAGGTATGATATAGAAGGAATTCTTTTTTAGGTATAGAAACTAATTTGGACCAGATAGCTTCTGAGATCCGTTCCAATCCTCAGATTCTATGCTTCTTATAATTCAAGTTAGAGACTTGGCTTACACCTGCTAAAGGTAGAAGCTGTAAAGTTGCTTAAGTACATCAGTTTCACCAGTATTGGAAAGCTATTTAGGAGGTAGATAGAGTTTAGCAGTAAGTTCTTGAAAAAATAATTTTTATTAGCAACTATCTAGACTCCAGTTGTATCTAAATTTGAAATGCTAAGACCACCCTGAAAATACACATGAACTAGGAAGTTGCATTTGCTTATGAGGAACCTTTTGTCATTCCAATCAGCACGGGGGTGGCAACCAGAGGCATCTCTGGATCTTTCTGCAAAGGTACACTTCCTGAGAATCCAATCCGAGCTGTTCTAATTTAGGCAGCGTATTGACGTATCACTGCTCCACGTCGCTTAAGTGATTGTGAATTTGCCAAGGACTTCAACAACGGCTGCCCCTTGTCAGCCAAGATCCCACACATCACTATTTTCTTGAGCCCTCCTTTTTTCCCCCAGTTTAAGCCTAATGCTTCTGTAAAGGTTAGCATCATCTTCCTTTTACTCTTTGCCTTTTCCCACAGGATTGCTCTAGCTAGCTCGGCTGTGCTGGGGATAAACATTGCTGCTCTGCTCTCCTGGCTCAGCTTGTCACTAGAGAAATGTCTCACTCTTTCAAAAGCCCAGGATTCAAAAGTACAGAGGCTCAGTTGTTTCCATGACACAGAAGAAGGTTCCTGGGCCTCCAAGAGATAAAATACTAGGGTTTGCATGCCTGCCTTTTCTCCCTCCAAATCAGAGAATTGCTCTCATCTTATTCCTAGCTCTCTTCTCTGCTTTAAAGGTATCTTGCTATTTAACCATCATCTTTCACTTCTGACCAGCACCGAAGGGCTAAGGATAGGGCACTGCAGCTGGAGATCTGTGTTCAACTAGCTGCATGTGTCACTGAGGCAAGTCCTAGAAAGTCTCTAGATGTGTTTCCTCAGAAGCTAGACTAAATGATCTTCAATGTTCCTTTCAGGTGTGAAACAATGATCCTACAAACCAGATGCATTACTACTACTAAGGATATCCCACCCACTGCCACCCTTATTTTGTGATTTCCCTAACACAAAGATATGAACATGTCATTCCCATGCTTAAACTCCAGTAGCTCTCTATTGCCTCTAGACTCAGTGAAAAGCTGCTCTGTTTAGTCTGAAAAACCCTTTCCAACCTTAGTATCCATTACTCCTCTTTCTCACTGACGACCTTCCATCTTTCACCTCTGGGCCTTTGCACTTGCTGTGCCCCCTGTCTGATATTACACTCACTCCTTCACCTTTGACCCTACAGAATCCCTTGGTGTCTTCAAAACTCTGCTCATGCTGAAGCTTCTACACCAGGCCTTGGCCAGTCTCAAGAGAGGTACAACACAGTGTACCTTGTATTGACGTTGCATAGACTTCTTGCAGTACATACAGGTTGTCTTTCCTAGCATAGAGATCATTTCATTGTTATCTTTCTACGCTCCATGACTACCAGGTCCTGATATATAGTAGGTGCTTATTAACTGCCCATTGATTGGTTTTCTGAGCTTTTTATCCTTTATCTTTTCGATCTCTTGTCACTTCTCAGCTCTCCTGTGAAAAGCCTGGCCTTCAAGAGCTACTGACGGATCAGAGTATGTTGGACAGAAGCTTTAGGCTGTTTGATCTTCTCAGCTGGATTCACAGGGTTGGCTCCAGACTGCTTCTTTGTTGCCGAAGAGGTTTGGGGGTGTTTTCCCTTCAGCTGCTTTCAGGTTCTGAGCCCTTCTAGAAGTCTGAGGGTTCAGGGAGGCTACTATCCAGAGTCAAGGCTTGATTATAACGTAGCAAACCAAAATGGAAAGGGAAAACTGGGGCAAATTCTTTGTAAAAAATGAGTATTTAATTCATTATCTTGCTTTTTAAATCTGTATTTTTAGATCTACTTATGGGTTTCCCTGATATCAATAAGACAACTAATAGAACAATATTCTCTGAAATTATCAAGTAATTTTATCAAAAAATCTGATTTAATCTACAGAAATCAAGTTTACACATCACATTTCAGAGCACCTTCTATACCTTTGTGTATATATACACACACAATTATGTAAAGTATTTTTGGCTAGATATATCATTTCACTAGTTTAGAGAAATCCCAGTGTAGAAACTCAAAGATCAGCACCTTCTCTGCAAATGATAGTGTAAGAGAGCTGCCTGGAGGCACTGAGAGGTGGAGTGTCTTACTCTAGGCTTCTGAACCCAAATAGGTCAGAGGCAGGACCTGAATTGAATCTAGGTCTTCTTGACCTGAGGACCACCCCCCTCGATGGCTACCTTTCTTGATACATATACACATACGACATGTGATGTAGAAAATGGGGACCCCCCCCAACGGCTGCTTTTCCTGATACATATACACATGACATGTGATGCAGAAATTGGGGTGCACTTATGTAAGGAAAGGAAAAGGCAAGTATCTATAACAACTTACATATGAATCCTTGAAAGCTACGGATTTTTAGGATTTAGAATCGATTGGTATTTTTCCAGATGGATATTTCCATTTTGGGGATAAATGCATGATCACTGTTTTTCTTTTGACTCCTTGCTCTCTTAGCACAGCACCTGGCACAGAGAGGGAAGGAGAGAAGGAAGAAGGGAAGTAGAGAAGGAGGGGGGAAGGACAGAGGCGAGGAGGGAGAGAGGGAAGGAAGAAGGAAAGGAAGCATTTATTAGGTGTCTACTATGTGCCAGGCACTGTGCTAAGCACTTTACAAAAACCATCACAAAATCATGTTGTGATCCTCACAACAATGCTAGGAGGCAGGGGCTATTCTTTATTCCACAGTTGTGAACATTGAGGCAGAGAGTGACTTGCCCAGGATCACACAGCTGTAAGTATCAGAGGCTAGTTTTGAACACAGGTATTCCTGACTCCAGATTAAGAGAGTGGTGGCAAGCTCAAATAGAAACAGGGGCGGGTAGAGAGGAGAACAAAGTGGACATGAGGATCCCTATGGGCCACGCACACTGACTTACAAAGCCTTGTGCTAATATTATTGATGTTCTAGTATATTTTTTTTACGTCGTTAAATGTTTCCCTATTACATGTTTATCTGGGTCCAGGTACACACAGCCCCACCTGTGTTTGACATGTCAAGTTTAGGAGGTTCTCTCTTCACCAGAAGAAAGGTGATAAGAACGGAAAGAATTCTAACTAAGCTCCATCTCTGGCTCTGTCATTAGCTAGCTCCATAATCTGGGGCTAGACACTTTTTATTCTCCAGCCCTATTTCCTTATTTGCAAAATGACAGGGTGAGACTAGATGCTATCTAAGGTTTCGGCTCTAATATTCTAGAATTTTAGGAGCTATAGACTAAGTTATAAGACACAGTCTAAGGAGAAGCAAGAACATTTCTCAATTCAAGTTAACTAATAAAAAGAGTAAATTAAAACTCAACTTTAAGAAACATAGAACTGCTCTGTTCCAAAAGTCTTAGTGTAATTTTAAGCTATAATAACTTCAGAAGTACAAATATTACAAACTTACGAAAACTATTTAAAAGGTTTAAAAATATTGATGTCTTACTAAAATTCAGTATCACTATCTTGTGTTTTATAGACTGCATTACTCAATTTTCAAATTTTATAAAAACTTTCAGCAGCTGCTCCTCCTCAGTGACTGAAAAGTTTACATTTGCAATCTCAGCTTTAAAAAGATCATCCAAAGAGAATGAGGTTTTGATGGGTATGTGACAGTTTGGATGTGACCCCCCCCACCCCCACAAGAACAAGTGTAACGGAAATAGATTGGGGGCCAAGCACAAGGACCTCCAACTGATCTACCAGTCTGAGAAAGTGTCAACCAGAAACCATACTGTGCAAATGCATAATGGCAGGCTGCCCTATCCCTCTTGTTAAAAAAAAAAATTCACAAAGCTTAAATAAGTGTAGAACAAATGTAAATAATTGAGCTTTCAAATGACTTTTGGGTATGTGTGTAGCATTTAAACTTCTGAAGTTATTAAAGTTTAAAACTATACTAAGACTTTTAGCATATCCAGTATTTGGTAACAATGCGCACATGCCACAAAATGCTTCGGAATCATGGGCTTGTCAGATCTGGAAGTGACGTTACACGGGGTCCAGCTTCCTTATTTTACAAATATGGAAAAGAAGGTGAAGTCGCTCGTCTTAGATGACAGAGCTGGTAAATGACAACGCCAGGATTTCCAGTTAGGTTTCAACACCCCGATATGGTGCTCTTTTCACTAGACCAAAACCAAAGAAATCTACACTTCAAAGAATAGGTTTCAAGAGGAGAAGTATCATTAATACAGGGTGTGAACTTTAAGGTTAAAATGAGGGATGAAAAAAAGAAAGAGTGTAGGAAGGGACTGGTTTCAAACTGAGACACAAGAAAGAAGAAGAGGTGGGCAAAGGGAGGACTAGATGAATGTGGAAGCACAGCTGTATCTTTGCTAGAAGCAAAGCTCAAGATTTGATAAAATTATAAGACTAGAACTATGATTTGTTAGGTTATAGGGAAAGCCAAACGTGGGAGCTCCCTCTTCAAATGAGATGAGCACCTGCCCTACAAATCATAGTCTTAGATTGGTTGGGAAGCATGGAGAGAAAGGTCAAATGACTTAGCCTGGGGCACACACCCTGGGTTTCAGAGACAGGACCAGGTTTTCTCAACTCTGAGGGCCTGCCCATTATCTCCCATGCTGCCTCTCAACAGAAATGTAAATAGGTATATAAAAATGGAAAACAAATAAACATAGATTGGCTTCTGGTGGATAAATTTAGGATTTTCTGGCTATTAAGCAGATCAACAAAAATTACCATTTGACCTTATTAGCAAAAGACAAAGAAATATCCAGAAATGATGACAGAAATATCATTAGCCATGGGAAAAATATAGCTCATAAAAGACTTGAGAAATATAGCAGACTCTAATGTTAAATCTGAATGGCCTAAAACTCCTCTAAAAAGTTATAAATTGAATTAAAAACCCAACAATATGCTGCTTACAAGAAAAGGTAAAACCCCACATGGAGACCAAAATGAAAAGGGTGGAGTCAAGATATCTCAGGTAAATGCAAGTACACGAAAGGCCCAGATTTCAATGAGTGTCTGATGAAGTAAAATTTAAACCAAAAAAGCATTAAGGGTAAAAAAGGGAAAAGATATCCAAGTACCAACTCTTCCTTCCTTCCCTCTAACCTCTACCACCACTGGAACCAGATGGGTTTTCCAGAGCATTCTTTCCAAACAACAATAGTCTTTATGTTACATACATGACTTTTAATACAGAAAAATATGGTACATGGTATAATTCATTTCATGAGGCAATAGTGTTCAATTCTAAAACTCGATAAACAACACCAAAAACATTATAAACCAATTTCACTCGTGAACGGAAATGGAAAAATGTTAAATGTAATTTTTCCATACAAAATATAGGAAATACATTAAAGGTATTACTCATCACAACCAAGGATACTTTTTTCCCCAGGAATACCAGATGGCATTGTGTAAGAGAATATGATTAATATAATGTAGGAAAAAAGGAAAGAAAAAAATCATTTGCTCTTATAAGCTGCAGACAAAGTATTTAATAAAGGTAAAAATCCATCAATGATTAAAAATCCCTAAAAGTAGTAAGGTCATCTTCTAACATGACACAAAGTATTTACTTGAAACCCAGAATGAACATTATCCCCAGTGGGGGACCCTTATCCCTTAAAAACAGAATGAAGCAAGAATAGCCTGCTGACATTTCTGTTTCACACTGTATTGGAACTATCATCATTTGCAATAATGTATGAAAAAGAAACAAGAGATTTCATAATTAGGTACTTAGGAAGTCAACAAAAATTTTATTAAAAGTAATAAATGAATTTAGCAAATTCAATTCACTTCAAGCCAATTTGGTTGCAAGGTTTTAAGATAAAAAGGCACACAAAATCCAATCACATCCTTGTATATTATCAATAATCGGGGAAAAATAAAATGAAAAATAAATCCCTTTTATAACAATAACCAATAAAACATGTTTCAGAGCAGTAGAAGATTTCTCTGATATTCAATACAAAGTCAACTTAATAAAACATGCTATGAAGGAGGACACAGTCTACTAAAGAATTCTGAAGCAAAGGAAAATTTAACGTCCTTCAAGAAAAATGCACTGTCTATTCTATTTAAGGCACTACGACAAATGCTGGGCATAAGAAAACAAAAAAAATGACAAGCATTCTAGGTCTCCCAGCAAGGGAGCAATTTGTAACTATGGCCCTCAAATGATGAAACTGGGCCCCAAAACACCAGTACTAGGCCTATACCCCAAAGAAATCAAAGAAAGAAGAAAAGGACCTACATATACAAAAATATTTATAATAGTTCTTTTCATAATAGCTAATTGGAAACCAAGGGAAACCAAGACCTCCTATGGGAAGTTGGCTAAACAAATTATAGTATCTAAGCATAATGAGATAAATCAAGAGACAGACAAGCTTTCTGAAGAAACTGGGAAAACATCTATGAGGTGATATGTAGTGAGCAGAACTAGGAAAAAATTACATTATAGAGAAAAACAACTTCAAAAGACTTTAGAACTTTGAGCAATACAATGATAAATCATGAATCCATTAGACTGAAAATGAAACATGACACTCACCTACTGCCAGAGGGGTGATAAAATTAGAATGCGACAGATACATTTTCATGCATGACCAATGTGGGAATTAATGAAGGTTTATGATGAATGTTTTATTTGAGTATGCTTGTACATGTGTGTTTTCTCAACTAGAGGGGCAATGCAATGAAAAGTACACAATATAAACACATTTAAAAATAAATGAATAAATTTATTTTCTAAAAAGAAATCTCTGTTCAATCAATACACTTCTAACATCAATATTGTATACTTGGCACACGGGCATTGTGCTAAGTGCTCTGGGTACAAATAAAAAGCAAACAGGCATTGCCCTCAAGGAAATCAGAATATATAAGATTAATACAGAGAGAACATAACTTTGGAGGAGATGGCATTAGTAGCTTGAGGGACCAGGGGTTGGAGCTTAAGCTGAGTCCTAAAGGAAGCCAGGGAATCTGAGTCAGAAATTAGGAGGGGGAGCATTCCAGGCAGAGGAAACAGCCAGCGCCAAGGCATAGGGATGGGAGGTAGAGTGTTGTGAGGCATGGAAAGTAGGCTAGTGGGGGTAGATAGAATGTAGGAGGGTTGGAAAATTAGGAAGAAGCCAGAATGTAGAGCTTTAAATGTAAACAGAGGACTTCACAGCTGAACCTGGAGGTAATAGGGAGCCACTGGACTTTACTGAGTTTACTGACCATTTTCTTACACTTTAGGAAGAGTACTTTGGCAGCTGAGTAGAGGATGGATTGGAGTGGGGATGGGGAAGGATGAGGCTTGGAGACCAACCAGAAGACTCTTGCAATAAAGTAGGCTACAGGAGGTAAGGGAGCCAAGTAGGATGGTGGCTGTGTGAATGGAGAAGAGGAGGCACATACAAGAGATGTTACAGAGAAAAAAATGACAAGATCCGGTAACTGACTTGTAATGTGTAGTGAGTGAGAGGGAGTAGTAGAGAAGGACACCTGGGTGCCTGGAAAGATGGTGGAACCCTCAAAAGTAACAGAAAAAGAGACCAGTCAAGATGGTGGAGGAAGCAGTATAGTCCTGATCTCCCTCACATCTAGTCCACAAAGACCTAGAAACCACATAAGACCAAGTATCAACTGGGAAATCCTAAGGAAAAACCACAGTGAGTCATTTTTAAAGCTCAGGTTGGCATACAGAGACAAAGCTCTGTGTACACTGGGGATGGGGTCTATCTAGGAAGGAATCACACAGAGCCCTCCCTTAGGATTGAACTGGGACATGCCACTGTGTACTAGGGAAAGAAGAAGCCCCAGATCTACCATGGGTGGGGGTGGGGGTGCACACTGTGCAGGGAGCAGGAACAAGAGCAGTCAGCAGCTTGGTCACAGATCCACCAGATCAAGGTCACAGATACAGTGGAGGTTGAAGTGGGTCCGTGCCCCCAGGGGTGGAGGACCAGTGCAGAGATAGTCCAGGGCAAGGAATGGTGAGTGCCTGAGGGTAGGTACTAGACAACGAGTAGGAATAGAATGGAGCAACATCTGTGGGGTTCTGAACCTGAGAATGAAGCAGGGTTTCAACTTCAACCCCTAGCCCAGGCTGAAGCCTGTAATCAAATGACCAGACAAATGAGTATCATGTAGAACTTGCTTACAGTGGTTGGGTCCAGCAGCAGTCTACTGCAGCTCCAGCCAGGAGCAAGCACTCAGTTGTGTTACTCAAACTCAACCCTGGTCAGGAGCTTGCAAAGCTCCGACCAGGAAGGCAGTGGGAAGACTTTGTCCTTTGTCCTTTATCAGATAGCTGTGGGTGCAATGAAAGCTTGCTTGAGATTCCTCAAGAACACTGACCTCTATATTCAGAGAAAGCATCAATAAGACCCAAAAGAATACAAAACAGGACCAAGTACAACCCAACCACTGTCTCCAGGAGGGCTGGAGCATGGCCTTAACACAAAGCCAAAGGCCAGGGAGAAGGCATGAACAAATAAAGAATTCCTCAATAAAGAGCTATGATGATGACAGGAATGTCTCTAAAACATCAACAAGCAAAGCTTCAAAGTAAACACAGATTAGGTAAAAGTTGTATTAAAATTCGTGGAATAATTAAATCAAGAGTTTAAAAATGATTTTATAAATGAAACAGAGGAAAGAATTGGAAAAGAAATGAGAGCTAAGGAGGAAAGATAAGAGAAATAAAGTTAATAACTTCATGATACAACAAGAAATGTTAGTCAGAAGACTGAAAAATACAAGAAAATGCAAAGTATTATTTCAAAAGCAAGTGACTTGGAAAACATCAAGGAGAAAGAATTTAAGAATCATTGGACTAGCATGAGCAGAACAAGAGCCCTACAGATGGCTTCAGCCTTCTTGGTAATTTAAATAAACATTCATTTCTCAATCAGTCAATAAGCATTTATCAAGGGCCTACTTACTCTGTGCCGGGCATACAAAGCTGAAGACAGCCCCTCCTCTCAAAGATTTCACAGTCTAATGGGGGAAACGACACGCAAACAACTAAGTACTAATAAGACATAGGATAAGCTGGAGGGAATCAACAGGGAAGCCAAGAGGTAGACATGGGGAAGGAGAGAATTTGGGGCATGGAGAACAGTCAGTGAAAATTCATGCAATCAGGAGATGGAAGAGCAGCAAGGAAGCATGAGTCACTGGGTCAGAGTGCGATGAGCAGATGGTGTAAAAAGATGAGAAAGACAGGAATGGGCCAGGTTAGGAAAGGCTCTGAACACCAGACAGGATTTTATATTTTGATCTTGGAAGTGACAGGGAGACATTGGAATTTATTGAATAGGGAAGTAGCATGTTCAGGCCTGTACTTCAGTGAAGGATGCACTAGAGGTGCCAATCAGCAGGCCATTGCAATAGGACAGGCATGAGGTGATGAGGGTTGTACCAGATTTGTGGCAGTGTCAGAGGAAAGAAGCCAGCAAAAAAACCCAACAAGACTTGGCAACAAACTGAATATGGAAGGGGGGGGGCGGTGACAGTGATGAGTCAAAGATGAAAGTCTAGATGACTAGGAGGATGAGAACAAGGGAACAATGAAAAGAGAGTTTGAATAATACAGCCAGAGCAGGGCTTCTGAATTTCTGGAGTGGGGAGGGTACGACCAGGTGGAAGTTTGTCGATCTTTGACATAGGAGTTCAGATGGGTTATCAGCATCCTTAGGGGTCTGGCCTCAGCATGGAGTCCTCTTAGGATGTTAGGCAGGTTAAGCAAAAGGAACAGTGGGGGAAGCCAGTGGAGTGGGGATTCTCTCCTTTCCCTGCAGGCAGATCAGGCCAAGCTAGGCCAGGAGACCAGTAAAGGCAGCATGGAAGAATGATGTTTCGCTCTGTCCATACATGCAGGAACCAGGAGATAGGCAGAGGGAGCAGGATGGAATGGTGTCCTTCTCTATTCTCGAGGTGCAAGGTACCCAGGACAACAACACCACTACCACCACAACCACAAGCCCTCAAAGAACTTACACTATACTGTAGTAAGAGGCATGGAAATAAGCTGAGATGAAAGTGCTAAGGGTGAAGTTGGGGCCTGAGAAGTGAGGGAAAGTCTGAAATAATCATTTTTGGAAATATGAAAGGGAGATCATACAATTATAAATTTAGAGCAGAAAGGACCTTGGAGGCCACCTAGTCTAATCTCATTTTACAAATGAAGAAACAGAGGCTTAGGAAAGTTAAAGAACTTGCCAAGGTCCCAGAATAGATGCCAGAGGTTGGATTTGAACCAAGTGCTTTAATTTCAGGGGAGGGTTGATAGAGGTCAGGAGAAGATAAAGCTGGTAATAAATTATAAAGACGTATAATTCCATTTATAATAAAATAATCCCTAACTTTAAATGTTTCTAAAATAAACAATAAAACATATTACTTTAAATAGCAAATTACTTTGATGGAAACAAGGATTTATCAAATATCTTATAAAATGAAACACAGCAGCTTCATTTAATCCATCTTATTATCAAAACACTTAAGCATAACTTGAATTAGGTGCTAATAAGATTTTTATAAAGACAACAATATTGAACATATTATTTTGATATTAGTGGGAGATACATAAAATATCCAAACATAAAATATCAAAATGTTAAAAATCTTATTGACAAATATTAAATGAATAAACTAAGGCCTAGTTAATTATCTTCAATCATGAGTGAAAAGACTTTGTATAGAACTGTTCATGTTCACTCCTTTGCTCAAAAACCTTCAGTGGCTCTTTGTTGCTTAAAATGCTGAGCATTGCTGAGCAATTGGCACCTGCCACCCACCACCCACCACCCACCTTTTTAGTCTTATTTCATATGCTCCCCTCATCTATGTGATCTAAACATCAGCCAAAGGAGACTCTTCTTTGTTTTCCAAACACACCCTGGGCTTTTTCTGCCTCTATTCTTTAGGCTTAAAATGTCTTCCTTCCCTCTAGTCCCATGTTAGATTCCTACTTATTTTTAAAAGTAACTCAATACCTTCTTCCTGAAGTATTGCCTGAAAACCTGCTAACAACTCTCCCTCTTGACTTCATGTTGTACTCTGTTTCAAACCCAAGACGCTTCTAACATTTTTGTGTATTGTAAGTTATATGCGTTCATGTCTTATTTCTCCACCAGACTGTAAGCTCTGAAGGAAAAGACTGATTTAAATAACCCCTGTAAGTGCCCCAGCTATGGGCAGTGTTCTATATAAAGAAGCCCTTAGGAAACATTTCTTGAATTATTCCTCATTGGAGTATCGGGCAATTGTCCTAAAGTTCTTGGATCTATTTGACTGGTTAAGTGATCAATCTTAAAACAGTAGACATTTCAGCAGTTAACAAAGGCACAGTTTAGGCCTGAGTCTTTATAGCTAGCTTAGAGTCTACAGTTCTGTGGATCTCACTTTTTTCTCCCTGAGACAGTAAGGCTAGGTATTTATCAATAGTTCTTTAGAAGTAGCAACACTGACAGGTAACAAAAATGATGATCACAATAACAAAATTAGCTTAAAGTCTGTTATATCACAGGTCATTTGCTTCCCACTGTGATCACACAGCCTGTGTTCCCTAGAGTTCCCAAGTAGACAGAAGTGATGACTGGTCAAAGATTCTTCTGAACATTACTGTTGCCGCAGTCACTGCCACTACCACCACCACTGCTGTGGTTTGCTGTTACTACATTGTCCTTAAAACCCAAACAGCTTCCCTACTTCTGTGTTGGACTAGGGAGAACAGGTGGGTTGGAGTGCGGAACAGGCAGTGTATGCACTTTTTGAGGATGGGGGAGATCCCCTGTATTCTAAGGCATCCTTAATTTGCCTCTTGGCTTGAGTTTAGGAACCAACACTGCCAATGTTTCTTTGTATTATCTTTTTAAATAGATTAAAAGCATCTTGAAGACAGGGCCTTATTTATTTTGTGTTGTACCCACACTCCCCCCTGCTCCTTCTTGAGACTGTGGGTAGGTGATGAATACAAACAAATGTATAATTTTAGCCTTCCATGCTATGGGATGTTTTCTTTCTACTTGGCTCATTCAATTATATGACAGAATTATATCCTTATAATTTCCTCTAAATTCTCTTTAAGTTGCTTACCTACTCTTTTCCCTGCTGATGTATTATTTCCATTCATTCCAAGCCCATGGGTAGACTACAATTAAAGAACAAAACAACATCTACAAAAGTGAATCAATGGTAAGAGGAAAGAACATTAAGTACCAATATTTTATGTAAATATTTAATATTTACAATACTGTCAGGTTTTAAAAAATAAAACAATACCCATGAAAGTTAAATGTAGCCAAATTATCCATAAGGTTCTAAATGTATTTCATTTAAATTAACCCAGAACAAATCTATGAATGCACTTTTATTTTTTAAAACACTTAATAACTAGATAATATACTGAAATATGATGACCTAAAAGGAGGTTCCTGAAGTGGAATAAAAATAAATGAATTCTTTTACACTGAATTATATAATGATAAATTTGATAAACGGAATGAAATATAACTTCATAAAGAAACACTGTTTAATATTATTTAATTGGAATTTAACCAGAAGCCTCCTTATTCAATTATAATATTAATATATTTTCCAACTCTTTATGCAAATTAAGGGAGGGAAAACACTTGGAAGGTCAATACTTACTAGAAAAAACTCAGCAGGTTCAATCTGGGGAGAGCTTTTCCTAAGACTTTCTTCCTGAAAATGCTGGAGATTTGTAGACAGTGTAATGGCAGAAGTCCGAAGCCTGCCAGCCCCACATGAGCTCTGTAAACTGTCTCTGCTTGCACTTCGTGCCAGCGAAGCAAGAAAACCTATATTGTTTACAGAACCCACAGGCTCTTTGGATGCCTTGTTAGCCATTTCTGTGATGTCCCTAGCCTCGCCTTTGGAAATAATATCGGATCTTTTACCAGGTGAGTCAACTTTAACACCACGAAATCTAGTAGTCCTAGGAAAGGAAGGATCAGCTGTATTTCGGACATCCAATGATCGAAACACATTTTGTGAAGCAGAAGACCTCAGGCTACCAGTCTCAAAGCATTTGGACTGTCTCTGTGGTTTCACTAGAGAACTGTGATGTGTTAGTGGTGCAGAATATCGAAGAGGTGACAAGAGCCTGTTCTTTTGTGGGCTTAATTCACGAGGGTTCAGAATTGAAGTTTCCAGGATCTCTGAATTCAACATTCTTGCAATAGGCTTATGATGCTGCTCTGGAGTTTTAATATCTGTATCCCCATTAACAAGTACAAGGTCTTGGTTTACCTTCTCTGTGCCATCCAGATCACCGTATTGTTCCATCACATTTCCTTCTGCTAACAAAGCAAATGCATCCATTTCAGGTAAAAGAGAGTCTTCAGTGGCACACAACTCCACATTTGGAAATATGATCGTGTCTTCCTCTGTTTTAGATATTAAATTTTCTGAAAACATTTCTGTCTGTGTGGACAGAGATGACGCAAGAGGGAGGACAGCATCTGGGATGGACTGTTTGGTGCTTTCTAATTCAACCTGAGATACTTTAGCTGGTAATTTAATGCTACTGATTGAATGGGAAAGTATGGTGCTCTCCCAGTTATCGCTTTCCTTAGCAATAGATGGTATAGGTCGACCAGCGGTGGCCAAAGTAGCCAAGGCTGAAAGTGCGTTCTGGGAAGGCTCAGCAGGATATGAATTTCCAGGTGGAGGCAAGCAAGACTGTCCAATGTGGGGGAGTACTCTCAACAATCTGTGACGAGCAGCTGCCATTGAACCACTGGAAGGTCGAGGAGCCATAGGTGGACGAGGTTTTACCTTGACAGTTTTCTTAGGCTAAAAGAAATAATTCAAAACATAATATCTTACAGATATGCATAGTTATTATCTCTGTCCAGTTAGCAAGAACAATTCAATAAGAAAGAAGTGACTTACCAACTTTTATTAGCTGATACTTCAAATTAATGTTTAAAGATATTAATACCCCAATCTATTAATAGCAGTTTGGATTGCATCACAAAGACAATGGAATCACCTGTATTAAAAATTTGTGGAGAAAACTGCATTTTTCTTTTAAACCATTTTGATGCTGTTTTGATTGACAGGAAATAGACAGACTGGGTCAGATAGTTATCTTACCTATTTCAAGTACCTAAAAATCAGATTTGACTCAGATTGACTAATGGATGAGTTAGGTGACCTCTAAGAGGCCAATTCGCCATGTGAGTCACATAGAGAGGCTTAAAGGTCTTGACTCTTGTTTCTCCTAAAAATGTGGTCACTTTGGATATGGAAGAAGATCTATGATAGCCATTTTAAGTAACTTACTATTCTCTTTGGAGAAAAAGCCACTTCCTCATGTTGCTGAGATTTTCTACCTGACTTAGGGTACTATGATAGCTTCAAAGATTCCAACATGGGAGTTGAGGGCAAGCAGCTTTGTCTAGTTCCAAGTTGGCACCCTTAAAATTTAGGGACCTTCAGAGAGGGAAGCACAAAGAATATGAGTCTTTCTGTCCTCACCTTATTCCCTTAAACAGCATCATAAAGACCAGCCTGGTCAAAGCAGGAAGGAAAGAAGATAGGGCAAAAGTTGCCCTAGGCAGATGAAAGAAAGCATCCCATTCGAAATGTAGGATTTAGGATCCGTAACAAATGTGTTTTAGGATAGCATTTAAGAAAAAAATAATTTCAGTTCTGGGCTAGATCTAGAGATATAATTCTATAACCCACACAAACACATGCAAACCATTAAGTAACTTAAATGACAAATGAAGCATATAGTCACATTAAAATAGCACTGTCAACAAACATATTACTTTTAATATCTCAATAAATGACAGAAGCCAATAATCTAAAACAATAATATCGAAACATAAATATATGTATATAATATAAACATATATAAACATATATATTTATTTAGGTAATATAAACACAAATAAAAATATACAAAAGAATACAAACAATAGGACGGTGTCTTTTAAATTTTGCTATGGTAAACAATGGAAAAGCCTGGTCACATGGTGACTGCTTCACCTTTTTGCTGAGGTTCATGGTCTCCATTTTTGCTTTCAGTAGCTTCATTTTGTTCATAGTAATCGAATTTTCAATTATCTGTTGCCCAGAGGGAGAAGGCTCAATTTCTTCATCATCATCTGTATATAAATTATAAACAGAACCACCACTGCAAAAACAAAAACACAAACAACCTGTTATCCAATGCACAGATAAAATGATAAATTCAGCTGCTAGTACTGTGTAAACAAAAGGAGTATTTTTAAAAGCAAGTTTTGGGAGGAGAAAAAAAAATTAAATGAGTATTGAGACCATGAAGTGGAAATGTTAAAAATATAGGGTTAATTGAGCTTCTGGGAATCTTTTACAATGTGATTTCTTTTCCTTTGCACTCACTATAGTATTCCCACAGAGGCAAAATCCAGTTCCACAAAGTTCTCCTGCCAGCATGGCCAAAGCTGTTAAGTGTGTAACTCAGACCACAGGCTGTTCAGCTTTTCATTAACCAGACAGTGGCATGGAAGTCCAAATTTCTATCCATCCCGAGGGGGTGGGCACCATATAGGAACTAACACTCTTGTGTGGATATGACATTCTATTTCTACTCTTAAGAATAAAACAAAACAAAACAAAAAAAAGATGTACAACTTAAGGATTTCCTAAGTGTTACTTGGATATGTAACCAACCATCCCAAATACTCAGGATTCTGAAGCATGAAAAATTTCAACCTTAGCAATTCATGACTTGAATCATGTGAAACATTTTTTTCTTAATGCTTTGATGGAGAGAGAGTATGCAATAGTGGAAAGAGCACTGGATTCAAAGAGTCTGAAGACCTGGATTTGAGTCCTGACCCAAATACTTACAAGCTGTGTGACCATGGCCAAGTCACTTGACCTCTCTGATCACCATTCTCCTCATCTGTAAAATAAGGACAATATATGGACCTTCCTCACAGGACTGCTGAGGAAAAGTGCTTGTAAACCATAAGAGACTAAGAGTAATCTGAAATATTATCATATACTGACTCTAGGAACACATTAAATGACACGATCTCTGAAAACAGAGTTTGGAATAAAGTGTTACTCCAATGTCTTACTATGCTATGCTATGAGACCGTAAACTCTAACCCATTCTGCCAAGACGGAAAGGCTTGGAGTATGGACATAGCAAGAGAATACGTCTAAATCATTTAAGGACTAGCTAAATTCAGAAAGGCTCATCCACTGAAAGCTGACCACCAAGTGAATTTATCTTTGGTAGGGGGTGGGGAATGCATAGCAGCTCATAAAGACCACCATCTTGTTTACTAAGGTATGAAGACTGTACTGTCTGCAACAACAGTATGAGTGCCCATGATGACAAAGTCATGGTTTTGCACAAACTTTTAAAGAAAAATCATCATAATCCTCATTCATAACCTTCTAAAAACTTCACTTTGGTTAAAACTCACTGTGCAGGAATCTGCTTCCAAGCCCAATTTAATTTTAAGCTGGGGGAGACTCCATTTAGATTTTTCAGTACTGAAGACAGAGAGAAGAAAAGAGGAAAACCATAAAGTTTGGTTTAACAAGGAAATATGCAAAGAGATATGAGAATTCAAATTGATAAGGAATGGCTAAATTTTAAATATACCAGAATGGAACTGAGTAAGTATCAAGTTTGGTTGCTTTTCTTCTTTAGAAGGACTACTTAAGAGTATACATTTGTGCAAGAAAAGTTTGCAAATGCAAATTTCATTATCATCTATTGCTGAATATGCTAGGATAGTGGCCATTGGCCACTAAAGGCACATTAGATAATACTTCTGAAGCATTCACTTTTACCCAAGGGAGGAAATCAGGCAGCCCACTTCCCTTATTTCCATTTAGTGAAAGTGATAATGCCATGTCTAAAGAGGATGTGTTCATCAATTTCCCAGAGAAGATGAGAGGAAAGAGGACTGCCCTACCAGTTCATATGTAAAAGTGGTAGGAAAATATGAGAAAGGGGCATGAAATGGTTGAATAACCCACTTCCCGGTAGTGGAGGTGATACGGTTTTCAATTTCGAAAGAAGTGATCTCAGCAGCTATTCTGACATACAACGGCTTTCTGAATCATAGTTGTTACTGCTTATTTGGTAGCATAGCCTTGCAACTATTTCAAGGCTGCTGCAGGCTAAGTGGCCTTGACCAAAGATGAACTAGACAATGGTCTTTAAGGCCCCACTTTGTCACTTTTGTGTATTTCATTCAAGGCATGGGGCTTGTAGCATGTACAGCTACTTCATTTCAGTTTCTGGAACTTCTGTATCTGAGAACGGGGTTGGGTAAAGATTTTCTCCTGTGTAGTTCAGATTCATTCTGTGGAGTTCGAAAAGAGATGTTTTTAATCACCATTTAGAATCTGGTGCTTAAGTTCAAAATCTGTTAAAAGTTTCATCTTCGATGATGAAATTCAGGCTGTTTTTCTGTTCCTAGAAAAGGAGATATGGGTATATACCATACAGATGCACATGAAGAAGGAAACTGCATCCCTCCAACATGAAATCTACAGTATGCCAGAATATTAGTAACATTCCCACAAATTTGATTCTTTTGGAAACAGCATGATTTCTGAGATTCTTAGCAGTTGTGAAGAGTACAAAATTCTTTTACGTAGAGGAATGTTGCTACTTTATTTTGACACACTGATAAACAATCAAGAGCTAAGAAAATTTTTTCTGCCTACCAAATATAATTTTTAAAAAAACCCTGTATTTGAAAATACAACAAAAAGAACTGAGATAAAGGACATACAGTCTCATTGAATTGGAAAGATCTAATTATTAAATTTACATGACCCAGAAAGTTTTGCGAAGCTTCTATTTCATACAGGACCATCTTTTCACAATGTTAGATGGCCTTTCAACATGGCTCTTATGGCCAAAAAACTTAAGATTTTTTTTCTCCACTTAAATAATGAAATCATTAACACTTTGAAGCAGCAAATTAAGTACCTTCTCAAAAAAAATAAAAGTGACTGATTTCGGACAAATTTTAGACAGAATTAATCAGGCAGAACAGAATCACAGAAGTTTCTTATTTAGAAGAGATGAAGAGCATTTAGCCCAATCCTTTAATTAAATTAAGAAGAAATTGAGATCTTGAGAAGTTAAGTGATGTAAAGTTATGTTAAGTGGCAAAATAAAGATCGCTAATCTCTTAAGATCAAAAATCATAGATTTAAGGCCAGAAGGAACCTTAGAGTTTAAGTTCAATGCATTAAAGATGAGAAGTAGAACTAGCGAATTGCCTAGAGCACAGAGCCAGTAGAATATCTGAGGTGGGATTCAGAGGTCCAGAGTACAATGCCATACTGCCTTTTAATAAGCATCTGGTTCTCCCAGATTTTTCTAAGAAATGCAAAATCACCAACACCCATTTGACTGGAATATGAGTGTTTTCTAGGTTGTGACCAGATAAAAATTTCAAGTACTTTTTAAGACATCCCTACCAGCTCAGAGAGTTACAGACTTTATAGGTTAAAGAATCCTTTGTGAATTAGATAATCGAAATACTTCATTTTACAGATGAGGAAATTGAGACCCCAACAGATTAAGTTATTTGGTCAATGTCACACAAGTAATGACTAGCAGGAAAAGGGATTTGAATCAAGGCTCTCCGAATCCCTTTACTTCTATGTCTTTCCCCTTTTTTGTTATGTACTCCTGATCCTGTGGATCTGGGTCAATTCTTACAAATGAAAGAAAAGGGAGAAGAGGAAAAAAAAGGACAAGTAGTATTAATATTCAAGGAAGAACAATACAATCTTAGCATAAAACCTGGTACGAACTACGTATTTATAAAGGCAAACTATAGGAATATCATTTGTAAATGCCTATTTGATTTTATTTCATATCCAATGGTAGTAAATAGGAAAACCATTAGATCTTCAGTGCAGAAAAGCCTGTTTAGAAGCAGATGGATAGTTCTGCTAACCCAGGAACACAGATTCTTTCATTCATCAACATTTATTAAACTCCTACCATGAGCAAAGCACCGTTCCGGTTACTAGGGGAAGACACACGAATTAAGTAATAGGTGGTCCCTGTGCTTAAGAGCTCAGTTTGACAGGAAGACATGACACATTCATAAATAACTGTAATACAAAATAACACACATTGAGTGCCTGAACAAGTTTAAAGATATCAACAAATGTTTCTCTCCTGTCTTATCTTTAATACTCTTTTCTAGAAAGATAATACAACTAGGAAAAACCACTTGGGGTGAATCGTTAACTTCTCTAAAATGATCAGATAAAGACTAAAAGTAAGTTCAATTATGAGAATAGAAAACAGTGGCATCTCTGTTCAAGTGCAACTGTTCCATTAGAGTCTAGCAACACCAACCAATTTTGGTAGTGAACCACTTTTTCTGGGCAAGTCTATGCCAGTCATATGTCATGATCATGGCTGGTATTCTCACTAACAAAAGGGCCCTGGCCCTCTGCAAGATAGATGACCAGATGCTGTAGCCTCATTATGTTGTCTTCACAGAAAGTTGTGTGAAGAGGAGAGGATATTATTACTACTGGTACTTGTTGTGAGAAAATATGGCCAAATTACGCCTGTGGACATCTATGTCCAGAGGTGCCCTGGCAAATATTACCATCAATAAAATAAATTGACAATCCTTTCAGATTATTTGAATCCCAATAAGATCCAAAACGTGATTTAATCATCCAAACTGCTTTGCTCTACTCTAAAAATGCCCTTTCCTGTGTCAGCAACTTCAAAGACCAGATAAGACTGACAAGGGGTATCTTTCCTGTTGGCGATCTGAAGTCTGCAATCAGAACTGTGGGATTTCTCTTATCTTGATATTCTAGGGATATTTGCACCTTGGGATCGTAATCTCTAACTGACACTACCTTGTCAACTGTCTGGTCTAACTGTATTTACGACTCATTCGACTAAGAAACTTCCTTTCTTATATGGAGACCATAAACTGGAGTTGGGATTGTTACCTAAACCTTGTCAATCTTCTTTCAGTCAATCAGAAGTTCGCTTCTGATTCCATGATCACGTATCTGCTAGCTTTAAGGAAATAAACAATATGAATTTATATATCGCCTGGCCTGTTTGCCTCCTTTGACCAAACTTTCAGGTTGACAAAATCAAGCTGTGACTTGTAGCATTTGTTGATTTCTGAGGTATAAATGCTCCCAATGAAAATTTAACAAGTAGCTCTTGCTGAGCTGGCTCTGACACAAACATCCATGTCTTCGACTGACCACCTACAACTGAAATTCTGCTCTACCAGGATCCTACAGCTTCAGAAGATCAAAGCAGAGAAAAGCCTCAGAAACTGGAGGTAGCAGCTTCTGTTTGTGTAAAACAGTTATGCCCCCTGGCCAGGAGTGCATCTATTTATTTGTAATAAGATGCAATCCGCATGAATATCAATACAATGTCCTAGATAACAGATGCTGCTGTCTCCACTTGGTAATGCCTGAGATACCAAAGGCAGCACAGAGCATTCTTCAGGCCAGGTCTCACATCCTCTGGGCTCTGCCCCTCGGGGAAGTCTCTTAATTCTGGGACTCATTCTGTCTTCTCATCTACAGAATTAAGACACTGGATTAAATGCCTCCTAAGGCCCCTTGCAGCTCTTTAATCTGGGCAGGTCTGTGCTAATTTCAGACAGGCTACGGGATGCATATTAAAGAGATTAGGGCCACAAGATGCATGTGGCTGCAGCATTTCTGGGATGTCATCTTGTAAACACAAAGAGGTCAATGGGCACTGGGTGAGAACGATACATCTCCTCTACTCCAAATAAGAAGTTGTGCTGTGACCAGGTGGCCATGATGACATTCACATTCACATCGGAAGCCCACTATCCTAAACACAGGCAACAATGTGTCCTCGTGAAAAGACTGGACTGAGAGTCTACTGATTACAGGTGGACTTAATTTATATGATGTGTGTAAATCAGGCGTTAGCTACCCACAGCCCATAAATATGGCCACTGCCTGTTTTTGTACCTGCCTCGAGTTAAAAACGTTCCTTACATTTTAAAATAAAGTTTTATTGTATCTAAAAATGTAAAAAAAAAAAACCCACAACATTCTTAGCTCAAGGCCATACAAAAATAAGTGGCAGTCTCAATTTGGCCCTCTGGCTGAAGGCCTCCTGGTGTAAACTAAAATTTTGTCAATCAAATAATTCTAATGTGTACCAGGAGAGCTCATAGTTTCAAGGAATCATGGTGAATCCTTTCTTAAAATGAATTTGACATAGCAGCAACTTGATAAATGCTTACTGGTTATTAAAAAACACATACAAAAATTTTAAAATACTAAATTCAATTATTTCCACAAGAGAAGAAACCGACTATTCAAAGTAGATGAATCTTTATCCAAAACAGAATTCGCCATTAAATTTCATTATGAAGTCACAGTGAAATTTCCTTTGAAGTGATAAACAGCTATAATATAATATATAATAATATAATATAATTATTATCCATCTTAGACTGAATATAGTACTTTACATTAATGTTTTAGAGCAAATGGCAATTTTAAGAAATGTCAATATTTGAAAATCTCTGGGACTTTCCCAATGGAGTTGCTATTTCTAAGCTTTCCTGCCTTAATGAGTGGCTATGGACAAAACATATTATTCCCCCGCAGAGCACAAACAGGAGATGGGCTCCCACACGGAGCCGCAGATCAGAGCTTGTCACTACGCGGTCACGGCTTGTACAGACTCGCTTGAAGATCATTTCCGTGCTTTCATGGAAACTTGGTGAAATTCAGCACGGGGAGGGGGGGCTGACATGTAAACAGGTGGAATTTATTAAACACGAAGTGGTTTAGTAAATCTGGTCACAATCATTTTCAAAAGCCTCTGGGTAACAAGCTTTCTAGTTCACCGCTAGCCTTGCGACATCCCCAGGCTAAGTACATCAACAGAATACAGTCTTACTTCCAACAACACCCATCAGCACGTGGCCAAAGCAGTGCCAGCGCCCCAGTCATGATGTCCACGCGAGCTGACACAGATCCAAACTGCCACAGTCACTGTCGCACTGCATAGAGAGGCGAGGGTGCTCCCTGCTTCTCATGGGACGCTGGTTTCCTGCAGATACAGGCCCTGCCAAGTGTCTCACGAGAATGATCAGGCTCTGCGAGGGGTTTGCAGCCTGTCCCCAGAGCCTTGCTGCTTATTCGACCCTTGTCCAGTCAATGCAGTAATTCAGTCCTATGCACTCAATCCACCCGGGGATTTTAATAGGGAAGAGGAAGGAAGGAGAGGAAAGCTTTGAGAAATGAAATGATACCGAGAAGAAAACTCCAGTATTAGTCTAAGGAAGGAAATGACAAGAAAATAAGCTCATATCCAGGTCTTACTTACTACTTCTCACCTTGCACTAATGCAAAAGCCCCTGTCAAGAGTATTTTGTCTCTCCAAGCCATCTTATACACCACCATCAGAATAGATCTGGCTAACACCCAAGTCTGATCATACCATTTCATTCCTTTGAAACCCTTCAATCATTCCCCACAAGGCACCACACGAACAAAATTCAAGACTCACTAGCTTGGCATCAGAGCTCCTGCACAACTCACACTTCCAGCCTTTATGCACACACTCATGTCCTTTTGTCCAAAATAGCCACCTTATTACTCTCTCAACACATATATTTTGTCTTTGAACTTTTGCCTATACTTTTCTTACACCCAGATTTCCTCCCTCCTGATGTAATCTTATTCATCCTTGGAGGTTGAGCTCAACTGTCATCCTCTCCATGAAACCTTTCCCGGCCACCCTAACTAGAAGCAATCCCTGCCTCCTAGGAACTCTCAGAGCACCTTCTTCGTGTCCTTCTCTGCATTTACAGTCTATTTCATTTTTTAGCGATCTATGAAAATATATTTTTTCCACTGTCTAACACAGAGCCTTCCACATTGTAATATATACTTCTTGCACATCCTGTGGCCAGAACACATTCACCTCAACTTCTTTCACACTTACACACATAATGAAGATAACTAATGTTCATATGTATAACCCAGAAATACAAGGTCCTCAAAGCATCAAAGAAAAATTCAATTATGCTCCACATACTGGAATTACTGGAGAGATAAGATATACTAATTTTGGAAAGACTTCAACAATTAGGTTTGAAACTACAAGGTTTTCTAGTTTATCCTTGAAATTCTGGTTCTGTCAAATAGTAGATGGAGAACTTTGGGCAAAACATGTCACCCTCTGAGCCTTGTCAAGGGAAGCATCTATAAAAGCTTGGAGCAGATGATCTCGAAGGTCCACTCTAACTCTCAACCCTACGAACCAGAGAGTTTATTTCACCCTAACACCTAACCAAGAAGTAACATCTCACAATTCTGTTTTCCAAAGAGCTTTCCTTACAACAGTCCTTTAAAGGAGGCAATGTATTTTTGATTCTTCTTAATGGTTAAGGAAACAGAGGCATAATTAATTTGCTTTTGATAGGGGCTGGGATTTGAACCCAAGGCCTCCAACTCCAAAATTAGCCCTCTTTCCATAATACCATCTTTTACAAATGTCTTACCTCTTCTGAGGTTTTTTTTTTTCCCAAGGTGCTTTTAATAGAAATCCACTGGTCACACAGTACTTACTGAGCACCTGATGCATGTTGATCACAACAGAGCCCCTTTATAAGACCAGTGAAAAAGAAATTCCCTCTTTGTGAAGTGTGCTGAATTTAGCTTTTACTGAATAACATGCTCTGATCCAAAATGTATCTGAATTATGTAAAAATGCAACCTTTTTATAGTTTTTCTAAGGGGATGGGAGAAGGGGAATCACACTTAATGAGGCAATTTCCAGGTTAGGTTTTCAAGCACCTTTCAAAGAGCCCACTATAAACCTTCAGGTTAAAGAGGCCAGCATCAACATTAACATAATCTAAATTAACAAATCGACAGTATGCCTGGAATTTCTTAAGCAATTTTATCCCTTGGGCAAAAGTGAACAAAAATATCTATCCATATAATGAATTATCTGGACAAACCTCAGTAAATTTAAAAGATTTATCATATATTAAACATTCTACTAACTTCCCCCTTTCTGAAGCAGGCGGAGGGATCCGAGCCCATTTTACCTTAAGGATTCAGATAATGGTGTTAAAGTGCCATCTCCCCTATCTACTACTCGGAAGAAATTCAACTGATCTCCTTCTCGGTATACCAAAAAGGTGACTTGTTTGTTGCATGAGGCCTTCTCCCAGACCTCATCACGACTGGAGTCCATGTATTCAGCCATTTCCCTAAGAGGGTCTTCCATTGGAACTACAAGAGGAAAAAAGAACGATAAACAGGCTCTCAATTTCTCTTTGGTTTAAAGCATTTCAATACACTCATAGGACCTGATAAGAAGCTCTATCGAAATAATGTCTTTTTGTACTTAGTATACATGTAATACTCTTCTCTAAGCAAGTTTATGGCATTTGGGACCTTAATACAATGTCCTCTACATTCCACAATGAGAAAGGTAAAGTTATAATTTCCAGTTCTCAGGTTCTATTGGTAGCACCTTCAGGCACAACAAGTTTCATTATGTCAGTGCAATGTCTAAGACAGAGTGCCTAATAGGTCAGAACAGATGATAATTTTAATAATCATCTCTCCCCTCCTCTGTCACTGGAAGTAAATCCCAGTCAGCAAAAAGCAACATGTAACATACCATGTACATTATGCTAGGATATAGATATATGGAATCAAAAGAAGCAACAGCTACACAACTTTGGCTTACTTTCTTGGAGAGCCCGGCAGAAAGTTATACAAATGAAAAAATGCATTAATCATATCAGGGTCCTGTTTAATGCAAATGAAGATGAAATGTAGTAATTAGTCAATATCCTAGTCAATCTTGTTCTGCCTCATGGCTGGGGAGGGGCCACAGGAAAGGGATGGAGGCTACCACAAGCTGTACACAGGGAAATTTATCAGGGTTTGCTTTTGGTGTAGGGCAGTCTTAGAGATTCTTTCAACATCAGAGCAACCAAAGTGAACCTGTTCCCAAGGTCTTCAGCCATGGGAGGTTTCAAACCAGTTAAGAGAATTCATAGGCTGCACTGTCCTCCCCAAGTCTTATAACAGATTATTTCTATGAATTCTATAACCTAAAAACTAGGTTTGCAGTAGAACTGTGGAGAACTTTTGTTTAGAGACAGAAGGCCTTCCAGCTTAAAATCCCAGGGTTTGGGATTTTAAGTGAGGATCTTGGAAAGATGTTCCCCCAAAGCACATCATTACCATGGATATTTTGTGTCATGCTGCAAAAGGACCACTGTTGTAACTGACTCTCATGTTGTGGCAGAAGGTGTTCAATGACTACATTTCACCTATGTGGCATTGATTTCATTTCGAAAGAATTAACATGATTTCCAAAGATGCTGCTATGCTCTATTCTTTTTCCTGAGGATTACTCTAATTCTAAGGTCAGAAATCTAATCTCATACTTAAGGTGGGGATTAACATATTGCCATTTGGCACTACTGGCCTTCTTGGACGCTGCTTACCTAGCCTTAATAAAGAGAGAAGACAAATGGATTCATATATTGTAATACAGCAATAGCACAAAACGCCCCAAAAGCACATAGCTTCCTAACAAGGCACAGGATAAGTGAGGATTCACGTAAGAGAGAATAAATTTTCGTTTTTCAATGAGAGGCACTGTTGACTTCCTGCACATGCAATCCCCTTGAGAACTCATTTGGAGTGTCAGGACCAAGATGTTATCACCTTTTTAGCCATTATCATCCTCTTGGAAGATTCTTCTATCTGGAAGCTGTGCTAGTAAGATTTGTAATGCTGACAAAATCTTTACAGAAGGCTACACAGGGCTGTGACTGAGACTGGTCACACAGGCAACATTAAAGGAGATATGGGGACATTATATTGAATTCCCAGCACCTAGACAGCAACCCTCACAGGCTTGACTGACTAAGACCATGGATAACAGTTATAGTCATAAGCCTAATTTACATGTAGCTCTACCTGGTAGTCCACATGTGTATAAAATCAAATTTTTGCATGAAGATTTTATAATCTGAAACATCTAATAACAAAAATCCCTTAAATTCTTTAAATATAAGCAAACACAGGCAGGTAGGGGGTGCAGTAGATAGAGCACCAGACCTGAAGTCAGAAGAACCTGAGTTCAATCCCAATCTCAGACACTTGCTAGCTGTGTAACCCTGGGCAAGTCACTTAACCCTAATTGTTTCCAAAAAACCCAAACCAAACAAGAAAACAACAACATATCAGCAAATACATTTTGAGACTCCTTGTCCAACTCTCTGAAGGGCTCACGGGCCTTATAGGCACATGGGGGGAAAAACCTCCATCAAACACAATATACACAACAAATAAACCTTAATAAATAAAAGAATTGTTTTAAGAAATTCAAGTGTCTAGATTCAACATCACTTATGGATAACATTGCCAATAACCAAAAGGATAGACTTATGGTTGCAATCTTTCAAATGAACAGTAATTAAAGAGATAATTATCTTTTAAAGATACTACATGTATTTCTGAGTTGCTATGTATCCCACAAATCCATTTATTATTTTAATGCAAAAACATTTTTATTTGTTACAAGGGTGGTTTTTATTGGCATGGAATAGACACAGCAGAAAACAATCATAATGTGAAAAGCATAAAGCATGAATAAAACTTTCTGAAAAACAAATCATCTTATTTAGCATATGTACCTCTTACTTCAATCTTTCAAGAGTATAATTTAATCATTTAATTGTGACAAAAGCAAACCAACCAACCAACCAACCAACCGAACACCACAATTCTCCCACTAGCCCTGCCCCTTTAGGCACATCTGGCAGAAGCCTCTCCACACTTAGGCAACAATCAATTCTATTACAACAATCTATTCCAGAGGTTGTAGTCCACTAGCCTACCATCCTAGAACCTGGGGTTACGTCTACTCTGTCATGAGCCACTGAAGGAAGGACTTTAGAGAAGGTTAGCAATACTTAAGAGCTCTCTAATTTTATTGATGGATACTGGCTCCACCAAAGCAAATCATCACTGGTCTTGCAGAGTTGCTATGACTGAAAAATTCCTCACCTTGTAGTCAACCTGTTGCTGAGCATCTTCAAATGTAGCCAGGCTGGTGCTTGGATAACAGAGACAGCTTTTCCAGCTTGGTAGGACCTGCCCAAGTAGGAAGTCTAATGGTTCAGACTTCCAGAACCCAGGGTCACCTCCAGGCACAAGGAAACACTTTAGTGGAAGTAGGAATGTGTACAAGAAATGAAATCTTAGTGCATTCTCAAGGAGAAATCAAAATTTTGGGAAAAAAAATTTCCCTAACTGGCCTAAGTTTAAAATGAAAATTGTTTAAGAAAACTCTTTAAGGTAACGAGTGAAACATTAGACAACCATTTTAACCATAAACAGAATTCAAAGAAGATAAATACATGTGTATCCAAACCAAAGAGGATTTCAAGACTAAAAATGGTATTTAACTGTAATCTTTTACTGGTACAAAGATTCGGTGCTCATCAAGGAGAATTCCTGTATCTACGTAAACTTTTACACTCAGCCAGGTTTATATTCAAGTATGGTTGGTCTAAGCTCTGATTTAATTTATGTGGGAAATTCAAGTTTTTACTCCGAATCACAGAAAACATTCCATGTAAATAATCTCTAAGTGCTTGCTGAAACACTTATCCTTAATTAAGTCACAGGAAGCTGTAGGGAATATGCATAACAGTTTGATGTTTCAAAAAGTACTTTCTGGTCTTGCATTAATACAGGAGAGTAATTTTGAACATGTTCACAGGATAAGAGATTTAGAACTAGAAGGAACTTTAGAAGTCAGCCAGTAGAATCCCTCATTTTAAAGATAAAGAAATTGAAGGCAAGAGACGATAAATCAACATAAGTCAAGTCGACAGGCATTTATTAAGTGCTTACTATGAGTCAGGCATCATGCTAAGTGCTGTGAATACAAAAAAGACAAAAAACAGTCAAAGGCGAAAAGCTGATCTCAAGAAGCTTATGGACTCATGAGGGGAGACAAAATTCAAACAACTACATATAAACAAGATATAAAGGAAGCCAAAATTTATTAAGTACCTACACTGTGCCAATCACTTTACAATTATGATGTCATTTGATCCTGACAACGACCTATTATTATCTCCATTTTCCAGTTGGGGAAACTGAGAAAAACAAGTTAAGTGACTGACCCAGGGTCACACAAGTAAATGTCCAAAGATAAAACTCAGGTCTTCCCAATGCCAAGCCCAGCACTCAATCCTAACTGCTATTTGTATGTATATATGACATAAGTATGCATATATACATACATATGTGTGTGTGTGTGTGTGTATATATATTATATTTGTATAAACACTGGAAAATTGCAGATAACTTCTTTCCTGACTTTTGTCTTACACCTCTTATTAGGTATCTTGAACTACATACTCCATGTATAACTTTGTAATATCAATTAAATTGGGACTTTTTTACTGTTTTAGAATGATAAATTAATTAAGTGTCTTTGAGCCTTACTGGGTGCAAAGCCCCAGGCCCAAACCCCTATCTACTAGGTGCTAAGCCTATGTGCGCGTGAAGCCCTCAGGGTCCTAAGGGGAGCTGCTAAGACCAGACCCAATAGTAGGAGCCTAAGTTTCGGTCGATCGGATGACACTTGATGACAGCTAAAGAGTGTATAAAAAGAGAAAACAGAACTATTTGCTTGAGGCTCTCACTCCTGGAGATGCAGGACTCTGGGTAGCCCCTCTTAAGTGCCTTTCAGCCCACCCAGATGTTGATGGTTTCTTGGTAACTATGAATTACATTTGGTCTGTTTATAATGTATCTTTGTAATTTGTTTGTATTTGCTCTGAAGTTCAGGGTGCTGGCTTTTTCCCCTGAAGTAAGTGAATGATATTTGTATGTTGGACTGAAATAAGCTTGTCAACCCCTTAACGTTGCTTTCTTTAGTAAAGCAGATCAAAAGAACCTGTGCTGGCAGCGTTCTTGTTGGGCTTGTGTTGGTCTTTCTCCCCCACAGCAGCTGCTAGCTGAATTGTTGCTACAAACTTAAATTCAGCTCATACGAAACACAACTAATTCTCTCTCCTTCCTGCAACCTTCGATTTTTCTAACTTCCCTGTCACAGTCAAGGGTCTGTCATAAGAAAGGAGAATGAAACTTGTTTTGCTTGACCCCAGAGGTCAGAACTAGGACTGATGGGTGGAAGGTACAAAGAGGCAGACTCAAGCATCACATCTCAAATGGGGTGGGATGGAGGGACATCCCTCTTACTAGGACTCTACACAAGGGCTGGATGGTCACTGGCAGAACATGTCCCAGGGGAGTCTTGTTCATGTGCAAGTTAGATTAGAAAGACTCTGAGATCATGTCCCAAGTTGAAATTCTGTGAAAACTAAACATTTTTTAAAATTCATATTCAAATTGTTTTACTTTATGTGCCTACCTCTTCTAGTATTTATTGGTCCACCACGCATAGCCAATACCAGTTTCAAGGTACAACCTTCTGAAATGCTGTGGATAAAAAACAGAAGAACATATCACCAAAATGTATTTAATGTTCAAAATATACATAATATCATGCTGGTTGGAAAGACACAGTACCTGTCTGCAAGAAATTTGAACTAATATGTTTCAAGGTAGAAAAATAAAAGTATATGTGTTCAACTGCTTGAACATCAAAACTCAAATATGATTTGTATAAGTCTTTAGTATTTATTTGCACTGGACCTGGGATTTCATAGGAACGCCTGGTGAGGAAGCTCCCTGTATCAATGCAAGTCAGTCAGTACCAGCTCTGCAGCTTAAGGGTCTCTTAGAGGATAGACTGGGTGACTGAAAGGTTGGGGGAGGTAGCCAGGGTCACGGCCAGCATGTGTAAGAGACAGGACCTGAACCACAATCTTCCTGACACCAAGAGCCGTTACCTTATGCAGACTTTTAAGTATGTATGTTATGTTAGTGCTTCAGCTGGGAGAAAGGCAATTGGAGTCTTTTCTTTGAAAGAGCATTAAGTACTGAAGACTGAAAGGTTTTATGGAATTATCCTTTGACTACAATAAAAGGGAAATAACTTGGCTAGCTGTGAGCAGGAAGTCATTACAAACAAATTTCTAGAAAATAAAAGGATCACAGACTTTGGGGTGGAAGAGACCTTACACAAGACCCACTCTAATCCCCTCATTCTACAGATAAGGAAACTTAGAGGGAACACATGGTTATAAAGGTAGGATGAGCTGGCAAAAAGAGTGGCCAAATAGTTTTACAAAAGTAAAATGCAAATGACTGAACATATAAAACCTGCATCGAATTGCTTACCGATCTTTTGGGTGGGTAGGTAGAACTTGGAACTTAAGAAATTTTTTAAAAATGTTAAAATTGTCTTTACACGTAATTGGAAAAAATACTATTAAAAAAAAAGCAAAATGCATTCTGAACATAGGAGTAAAAGAAGATGTATCTCAAGTAAAAGACTTGAACCTTATGGTGACAAATCTGGATCCGATGCCTAGAGGAATTGTGAACCTCTGTAAAAATGCAGGAGGAGCTAGGGAACATAATTAAAGCAGTAGAAAGAAAAACAAACTGGCATCAGTGTGATTACTCTTCAATACCATCAGAATTTTAAAAAAATGTGCACTCACTTGTAATCATTCAAGCAATAATCATCTTCAAGCTCCATGCTATTCCAAATCAAATGTTGCTGACAGATAGGAATGCCTTAAAAGGAGAAAAATCACAATGGTTAAAAGTAATTCGATACAATTTCCAAAACAAGAGGATAAAAAAAGCAATTTTATTCATAGAATTACTATGGGCAACATTTTTAACAACCTTCATATTTTCTTTATTTTCACACTGCCTATCTCTTTCACACGTAGGTATTATGGCGACACTCCCGTGGCCCTTTTGAAAAACTAGACTGCCAACCTTAAAACCATGTGTAAAGAAAGACAAAAGGTTCTCTGATCTTACTCACAACAACAAATGCATCTGTATCTTGCTTCATAGTGTACAAAGCATTTCCCTCAAGACAATACTGGGCGATAAGTAGTACATGAAGTCTTCTCTGTACTTCACAGATGAGGAAGGTGTCTCAAAAAGATTCGTGCCTGTTGCTCATGGGCACATGGGTTACTAATAGTTGAGGGGACTCAAGACCAGATTTCTTGACTCCAAGTTCAGAACTTTCCTACTCCTATGATTTACCCTGGATTTAGCTACTTCAGCTACTCAGAGACCTTTTTGGTTTACTTAAAGATTTTTAGATTATGTTCCAGATGTTTGAGAATTATGGGAACTCTAGTCTCTGGATAAGAAGGGATTACATATATATATGTATATTTGCATATACATATATATATATATATATATATATATGTATGTATGTATATTTAGCCTACCTCAAAATTTAGTTTGGTTCAAAGGTGCACAAAGTTAACTAGTTAGAATTAATGTTAACTAGTATTTTGTGAATTACTTACCAGGAAAAAAAAACTGATTCAAATATTCTCAAACTTTAACTTGAATCAGCCTAATACTTCATTTGGCTTAAGTCTCAGTAGTCAGGGTCTATGGGATTACCTTATACAGGACTATACTGTTTTGAGTTCTACTTAACAGCTACAGGATTATTGAATAGGTAAGTTATAAGAAAAAACAAGATGAAATCCACTGTTTGCTGAATTAAATTCTGTAGCAGTAAAGTTCCATTGTGTTTCAAACCCTAACCCCAACAATTATGAAGAATTAAAATCAGTTTATTAGCAAAGAAATACTCATTTCTCATTAGTTACACATTTATTATCTGGGGAAAGAGAGACAGTGGTTAAAAGGCATTATTAATTATTATTAGCCACCCAGTACTTGATCTGTTGAACTGGGACAAATGTATTTTTAATACTTTGTGTTGTTCAGACCTATGATTACACTGGTGTAGAGAAGTCACAAAGCAGATCACCAATGGTTCTGCAACATCTAGGCCAGTTTTAACCCAGCTGCCATGCTCATTGAGGCACTTGCTCAGTTACAGAGCCAGCATACATCAGAAGCAGAACCTGACATGGGCTATGAAATAGGCTGCCCCTGAACATGGGAGTTTCCCTCTCCTTTGAGGTCTTCAGGCATGGCCTGAAGTGACCAGATTGATTAAGTTATTGTGGGAATTACTTTTCACAATGAGTTAAAACTCAATGGCAGATGAAGATCCTTCCTACTCAAAAATGTCTGATTCTTCCAGGGTAGTACAAGTATCATCCTCATTTTTTAAAAATGAGAAAATAAGTTTAGCAACTGAAAATCTGTAAAACCATGTGAAGAGGTACAAGTATAATAAGGAAAATGGAATCATCTATTTATTCTCCCTTCACATGTAATTAGTTGCCAAGTCCATAATACTTCCCACGTGTCATCTTCTCCCCACACTCACTGCCACCACCCTAGGCCAGGCCCTTCAACACCTGTGGCCCAAACTATTTCAGTGGCTTCCTAATTCATTTTCTCTGCATCTAGTCCCTCCCTTCTTCAATCCATCCTCTACACAACTACTCCATTGAGACCCCTAAAGGACAGGTCTGATCATATCACTCCCTGTTTGAAGCAAAGTCCTCAGCTTGGCTTTTAAAGCCCTTCACATTCTGGTTCCAGACTCTCCCTTCAGATTTTGGGCACATCAGTCTCTTCCATCCCCCCTAGCCCCCCACGGTCATCTTTACTATCCCTCACAGTCTAGCTCTGGTCATAATCCCATCTGGAATTCACATGGTCCTGGCCTTGGCTTTGCTGTGGCCCTTCGATTTGCGACAGCTCCCATGTTGCCTGCTTCCCATAAGAAGCCTGCACTGATCAACCTTCCTCCACCATAAAGATTTTGCACTTAACTCTCCTTGCCTCGGTTGTTTCTTTCCAATAACTCTAAGGTGGCTGGGGATAAGGACTGCTTTGTTTTTCCACAGCTCGGTACGGTGCCTGGCACACATTACACGTTTAATGCTTATTTAGCTGAATTATACCCAGTTCTTGCCGACTCTGAGGCAGGCCCTCATTCTACCATGCCAGTGGTCTCCAAACTTTTTTGATCATAATCCCCTAACAGTGAAATTGTTTGAGCACCCTCAATATATGTAGATATTCATTAATTATACAATATAATATATTTACAATACATTATCATGTTCATTACAAAACACAAAAATTTTAAAAGGCTGAGATGAAGATTAAGTTTCAAAAAGCGTTTTGTTTATTAATGGTATATGTAAGAAATGGGGGAGGAGTTTTGTTTCCACAGAGTTGAAAGTATCCCTCTTCCTCCCCCCCTCCCCGCTTTAGCAGAAACCAGGCCTCTGGCTGGTCAGGTGAAAGGTTAGACGCATGCTTAAACGAGCCATTTGGGGAGGGCATGACGTAGGCAGTCAGGGGTTTGCATCTGACCAATGAAGAGCCTGGCAGGAGATTTGATGTTGGGGTCAATAGAAGGACTGGCATCTATGTGAGTCCTTTGTGCTTTTTCCTGTACTCTGTTCAGGGGATGTACCCATTTATTCAGGAGGAATAAATGTAAAACTATAATTAAAACATTCCTGGCTTCCCAATGAGTGTTGTTTATTCCTGGAAAATGTAGGTATGTTTCACACAGTATAAAACATCTTTTTGCTCTCCGAATTATTCAACTGTTGCTAAATGATATTTTACTAAGGGCAATGAGATTTGATCAGTTTAATTATTTTTTAAAATATTGGCTGAGCACTTTGTGAAACAGCAATTTAAAGGTGGGGCAGGGTCTTAGTTCAGCCTATGTCAATTCTTGATTTTAATGGTCACCATATTGGAAAAAGATACCCTGCCAAAAGATACAGATTCAAATGGGAGAACTGCATTTGCTGGCTAAATTTAAGTTACTAAATCTTAACACTCATTTCTCAATACCGTCCACAGATTATGCAAAGGTTTTTACTGAAATACGACTAGTAAATTTCCATTTTCCTTTCTGACAGCCTCTTATTCTTGAAAACTAACTGCAAGGCATCACATGTTTATATCTTTTAACAAATGGGTTCAAAACTCCTTGAAAGTTGGAAAATGTTTACAATGGTGGTCAAAGCATTCTGTTTCAAAGTTGTGAGCGTGCAAACGTGATATTCTTACATCACTGTTGGCAACAAAAGCTTGGCTTTTGGATGCCTTGATAAACGTGATACCAGGGTGAGATTTATCACTGGACATATTAGATGTAAATCTATATTTTAAGCAATGTTCTAGATAGTTTTGACTTATGAGCTCCGATTAGATCATGTTTTTTTTAACTTCATAATTGCATTAGGAATAGACTATCAGAGCTCTGGCTTTGTTTGCCTGGCTGCTTACATTTGCATGATTAATATTATTAGTCGGTCAGTTGATAAACATTTATTAAGCACCTATTATGTACCAGGTACTGTGCTAAGTGCTGGGAATACAAAGAAAGGTCCCCAAGGAGCTCACAATTTAACAGGGCGGGGCACTGGAAGGGACTACGACAACATGCTAACAACTCTGTACAAACAAGCCATTGACAGGATAAAATTGGAAACAGTCAACAGAGGGAAGGGACTAGTATTAAGAGGGATCAGAAAAGCTGCCCATAGAAGGTGAGATTGCAGCTGGGTCTTGAAGGAAGCCAATGAACCCAGAAGACAGAGATGGGGGATGGGGGAGGGAACAGGCCAGTAAGAGAAAATGCCTGGATGGCATTTCTTAGCCCTTAGATGGAGAGTCTAGTTTGAGGAAGCAAGGGGGCTGTAAGCCACCCTGTCCATCTTAATAGGTTTAGTTTAGTTGAAACTAGGTGACAGAATCTATTTAATTAGGAACATGTAAAACGACAACGCGTTACAAAGAATTAAAAGTGAATGGAGGAGGACACCCTGCCCTCCTCCTATCCTTCTGTCAGGTAACCTCTCATATTCTATGTGACCAATGACTATTACCACATATGAACTGATGGCACAGTACTAAGAGCCAGTAACAGAACATACACTCAATGTTAGGAGGGCTTGATTTTGTTATTTTTAAATAAAAAATAGACATTCAAGTTCCAATATTTTCTGCCTGTCCCCCACTCTGGAGCCCACTGCCCTACAACACATTAGTGGCGTTTCCCATCACAGGCCATTTAAAATCTGCTCACCATGAAGGCAACAGAATACTCTCATTAGCTTTCCCCAAAATCCTAAGTAGAAATGAATTCCCCACTTACAGCTGCATAGAATTAGCCCAGAGAAGTTTAAGTATACACACTAAATCAATTGCACATGAAATCAAAACAAGGCCTCAGCACTTCATCCAGATAAGTTATAAAAATTACCAAGCCATTTGATACTTTGAAAATAAGAATTTTAGCCAGGGATTCATAATAGCTTCCATAGCTATGAAACTGGTTTTAAGAAAATAAAGAAGATATAATGTGTTACGCTAATTATAAAGGGGTTCAGTAGCAATATAGTTCATGGGATGATAGAGCAGGAAGGGGCCTTCAAGGTCATCTATTCCAAACCCATCATGGCCAGATAAAAAAACGCCACAGGAGATCAGGGTCCAGGGTTCAGTCTGAACTCTTTTCAGTCTTGGAAGCAGGACAGGAATTCAATATCCCATGCAGACATTAGTTCAGGGACAGAAGGCAAAATAGGAATACCAAAAATTGTTGACTAGTAGATTAGCTGGAAAAGACCACATTGAGGGCAGTGAAATCAGGGATGGAGTAAGAGTCAAAACCAGGTATTAGAAGATCCAAGAGGAGGCGTGAGGAGAAGCATGGCCAAAGTTTTAGGGTCCAAGAGTTTAGGAGACAGGGGAGGGGTTGGGCTAGACAAGAAATAAGAATGCAACCTGCCACACAGAGGTTCAGGTGAATACTATTCTTCTACTCCCAACTGACACCCAAAGCCTTCCTCAGCCAGAAAGCTGTTCATGCCATAGCTGTCCTCATCAACAGCCCCCGAAATTGTGAGGCAAGAGAAGTCCTTCGCCAACTCAGAGGCATGGATGATGTGAAGCACACACTAACCCTTCTCCTTTTGTGTGCATCACTGCATCTTCCCCATCATACCAACACTAGAGATGGCCCCAACATAATCCCCACTGTAGTGGGTCGACAAATGGAAAGAGTGAGCATATATCTAGTAGACACAAGGCCACTGAACAATGGAGCAGAGAATAGGGTAGACTGTGGACAAAGTGAGTTGGAGATGGAGGCCATTAGATAGATTGCTTGAACAATGTAGAAGAGTCCAATTAGTGAATTTGACCGTTGCTTTGAAGTTTGTTGTGTGGAGTTTCTATGTATTCTGCTAAACCCGGTGTGACATTTGCAGAGTCCCCTGGAGTTACACGGAAAACTGATTACTGTAGGCCACACTTTGTTCACATGTAACTTCTCTTGTAAAATGGCCTATGTTTCCACTTCTATGAGGGACAGGTATAGTTAGTAAGTCCCCAAGGATTTACTAAGTATTCACAGAGTACAAAGCAGTGACCTTAGTACTGGCAACACAAAGAAAGGCAAACAGCCACTGTCCTCGAGGGGCTCACATTCTGTTAGGGGGAACATACGAGATACACAGAGAGAAGCTAGAAGGCAACCTCAAGAGTGGAAGGCAATGGCAGCTGGAGTACTGGAAAAGAAGGAAAGAAACAAATGTTTATTAAGCAAAGAGCTTCATAAATATTACCTCATTTAATAACAATAACTAACATTCATAGAGTGCTTACCATGTGCCAGACACCGTGCTAAGTGCTTTATGAATATTATTTTGCATGGTCTTCATGATCCTCCTGGGGGGAGGTAGGTGCTATTTCTTATTTCCATTTTGTAGTTAAGAAAACTGAGGCAAATGGAGATTAAGTGACCGGCCCAGAGTCACACAGCTCATAAATATCTGAGGTAAGATTTGAACTCAGGTCATCTTGACTCCAGTGCTCCACCCACTATGCTGCCTAACTGTCCCTGAAGAAAGGAGGATCAGAAGTGAGTCCCGAAGAGGCAGAAGTGAGAAGGGAGATCATTCCAAGCAAAGGAGGGCAGCAGTGCGAAGGCAGAGAAGGGGAACGATGTACTGGGGGGGAACTGGATTCAGGCCTAGACTGCAGAGTTCATGGAGAGGAGTAAGACAGAAGGAGACTGGAAAGGTCAGAAGCGGCCAGGTTCCTAAGAGATTTAAGTGCTAGATGGATGGCTTTATGGGTGATCCTAGAGACAAGAGGGAACCAGAGTTTACTGTGGCCTGGTTAGACCTATGCTTTAGAAAAATCATTATAGCATGTGATGGAGGACAGATGGATGGATAAATAGAAGGAAGGAAGGAATGACAGAAAGGACAGAAGAAAGGAAACATTCATTTATTAATGGACTGGATTAGGAAGAGCCATGAGGCAGGGAAAAGAATTAGAAGCCTAGAGCAATCTGGTGGTTGTGGTTCCTCCATGACATCGGGAAGGTGATGCTATGATTTGCAAGTGAATTGGATTCAAGTGAGGAGGCTGTGAAAAGTCACCAGCCTCACTTTCTCTTCTGGAGTGACCTGGTCCAGTGGCCAGATACAAATCAGAACACCTGGAGATGGCCCCATAGCAACAGTCTAGGCAAGAGGTGAAGAGGGCCCGAACTATTTGTGTAAATGAAAAGGAGACACGTGAGAGAGCTAGTGTAAAGGGAGACACAACAAGATTTGGCTCTTAACCTCTATTGGCTTCAGTTTCTTCATCTGTAAAATGGGGATAATAATAGTACTGACCTCCCAGGGTAACTGTGAGGAGAGGATGAGATGTTTATAAAGTACAATATAAATGCCAGCTATTATTATATGTGGGAGTGAGTCAGAGTGCAGAGCTGAGGATGACTCTGACACTGTAAACCTGGGTGACTGAGAGGATGGAAGTGTCCTCGACAATAACAGAGTTCAGGGAAGGGTGGATTTGGGGGGAAACACGAGTTCTCTCCACTCTGAACGTGCTGAGCTCGAGATGTCGAAGGGGCAGCAAGCGATGCAGTGAGAGCACACAGGAGAGAGTCTAGGGGCTGGCTCAATATCACAGATAAGTGGAAGCTTGGGAGCTGATGAGATCACCAGATGAGACAGCAGAGAGTAAAGAAGAGTCTGGCACGTTGGGGCACACCCATGTGAGTGAGTGTCACACGAATGGAGATCTAGAAAAGGCTACTGAGAAGGAGTGGTCCGACAGGCAGAATGAGGAGAGAATACTGTCATGAAGACCAGAGAGGAGAGGAGATCCAGGTTAGCTGATCAACAGCATCAGATGCTTTGGTGGACAAGGCAATTCAGAGATCAAGGGTAAATCTGAAAGCAGTCTCATACAGAGGGTTAAGAAGAGCACGAGAGAAGAGTAAGTGGAGACGACCGGTACAAATGGCTTTCCTACAGCCAACAACCATTAAGGGCTTGCTTCGTGCCAGACACTCTGGCAATCATTAAGAATACAAAGAAAGGCAAACACATGGTCCCTGCCCTCAAGGGGCTCACTAGCAAACGGGGGAGGAAATAGGAAAGCCAACATGCATATAACCATGGACAAACATACCAGATATGTATACAGGATAAAGTGGAGGTAAGAGAAAAGGAAAAGTGAGATGTAAGTGGAATCTTTTTGAAGGCACTCAGGATTAAGTGACTTGCCCAGCGTCACACACTTTAAGTGTCTGAGGCCAGATGTGAACTCAGGTCCTCCTGACTCTAGGGCTGGTGCTCCCACTTTGACACCTAGCTGCCCCAATGCAAGCTGAATCTTGAAGGAGATCCCTTCCAATTCTGAATCCTCCAAACCTAGCTGTGAGTTTACAAGTGCTTATTCAACAAAAATGTCTAAAAAATACTCGCTCCTGAGACTACGTGTAGATTATTAAGCTCATCACAGGAACCTAAAAGCAAAATGGGATTATTATAGAATTATGCCATTAGATCTTAATAGTTAAACAAAGAAAGAGTTTCTCATGTTGCAACCAGCAAGTCCCAGACTGTATTATCTAGAAGAAGCCCAGATTTTCTCCACCTCTCTCTGCTCAGGTGTCAAAGTTCTCTTAGGAAAATATGACTAAAGTCCCTCCCCTGTGAGCCCCGGACCTCTGACAGAGCTGGAGGGAGACTCTATTACTCCTCCACTCTAGAACCAGAGCTGGCTGCACACACACTGAAGGAAGAAGCAAGGAGGCCACCGATGAAGCTGATTCTACTTAATCTGATGAGAAAAACATGAATTCTTATGTCCTTTTCAGTAGCATGCAGAGTCAAGAGAAATGTTTCAGGAACTTAAAAGACATATACAAAAGCTAGAAATTGGGGGCGGGGTGGGGGGGGTGTCAGGGCCTAATGACTATCGCAAGCACAAATGTAAAAATCAGCAGTTGTAAATGGGAAAAGAGTTTTGACAAAATGTTTCAGAAAGCCACAACTTTTTCTTAGCACAATTCTAAGACTATTTGCATTAAAAATGAGCCAACAACTGAACTGGGCGTTAAAGCAGTGCATTTTAAAAGAATCAAAAACAAGATATTTATTATGGGGTAATAAGATGAGGAAATAAGTTATTTATTATGGGCTCATTGCAGAGATGACAGGCAGAGTGAAAAAGCAGATACAATGGCCTTGGAGCAAGGAACATCTGCATTCAAGCTGTGTCTCTGAGACCCTGGGCAAGGCATGTAACCTTTCAGGGCCCTAGGCAACTCTGCTACTCTAAGTTACAGAAAATCTGCTGAAACTTCATTGGTGGAAGGATCATCCCCTCTGGAATGTTCCTCTACCCCATCCACCTATATCACTCCACTTCAAAAGTATTAACCTACACTGATAGCGTGAAATGAATTTTCATCACTCTTAGTAATAAGAATTAAGAATACAACTACCTTCTAATCTTTGAATTTTAGCTTTCACAGAGATGACAGTTTCAAAAGGTGAAACCCTCAACTCAAAGCATGTCCCCGTCAGTGTCTCAATGAAGAGCTCCATAGTCTCGTAGAAAGGCAGCTTGTAGTAAAATGGTCCCACGTTATCTTCATTAAAGAACGGAGGTTCTTTCTTGTTAGCCATTAGATTGGCTTTTCCAATTCCTTGTGGATATGCTGTCGACAATTGTATTCCAGTTCTAGCCAAATTAGCTCTGAACATTGGCTATGTATCTTGTTGGTCATGTTTTGAGTTCTGCACCTAAAACATAAGAATAATGGCATCAGTCCCATCTCCAGCCAAGCCCCTCCTTCTAGCACTCCGGAGCTTACTCATGCTCACTTTTCAGACATCCCCAAACCCACCTTCCTGCACAAGTGATGAGCAGGCTGGTTTCCGGAACCAGACAAGAATAGGAGGCAAGACTCCTCTGGATACTGTGGACAGGAGGCAGAGAAAGAACTGGAGAGAGCCCTGGGAAGCCAGAGAGTGAGCTAAGGCTGTGGGAAGGGGAGTGACTGCCCCAGCTGCAGCAGGAGAGGGAGAGGCGCTGGGGGCACAAGTGATTTATGTGATTAAGTCATTTCTAAACCATGTTCATAAATCGGGCAGCTTCTTTATTCAAAGCTGGGGTGGGGGGAAGGACAAGGGGGACCTGGAGTTTAAGGTTCTCAAGATCCAGGCCAGTCATGATCAGGATCTGGGGGGCACAGAGGGACACTGGAATTAGCATGATGCCAGGGAGAGAACACTGCGTTTTAAGGTCAAAAGACAGGAATCGAGACACTGGCTCTGTGACCTTTGCAAGTCTCTTCACAGCAGCAGCTTCCTCATCTGTAAAATGAAAGAGCAGGACTAGGCTGGACCCGAGGTCTCTTCTAGCTCTAAGTCTTTTGATCCCAATTCAATGATTCCTGGAGAATCTTTGAGGGTTGAGAAGCTTCCATTTTTGTCTTTGTAATGTCAGCACCATACAAAAAGCAGGTACTTACTAAATGCTTTTTCAACTGAATTCTATAAAATTCAAGCAATATTGAGGGGGGAAAAGGATCTAGTGGGAAGAGTGCCGGATGTGGAGTCAGAACATGTGTGTCTGAATCCTGGTTCTGCTATGAGGATCAGGACCAGGGAACCTTTGGCAGGTCACTGACTTTGCTGAGCCTGTTAACTAAATCTGTAAAATGACAGGACTGGTCATGTTCCAGTTCTAAAACCCTCATGCCCCTTTCCTCAAGAACTGGGAAGGGGAAGACCTAGTGTTACCATACTGCTTTGAGCTTGACTTTTTGGCAGGATGTTCAGTTCTAGATACAATGACCACAGTCAGTAATGTGCCACAGAAAAGGAAGGACACCAAAGAAATTGGTAATCTCCAAGTCGTAGAAAAAAATCAAGGAATGGATGAACTCACCAAGGAAATGGGTCCAGAGGGAGAAGAGGAGTGGTCTGAGTAGAGAACCTTGGCTGTACTGGAACAGCCATGATAAGGGAGACATAACCAATTAAATAATAAAGGAGTAAGGACTTATGTAGGCCAAGAACCAAGAGGTCTAAGTGACAGATGCAGAAAAGCAGTGATTGAGAGCAGAGCAACGAGCAGAGGCAGCAGCATCAAGAGGAGGTCTTTGTACATGGCCACAAGCTACAGCAACATTTTCCCTCAAAATGTGTCCCTCCTCTGGCTTTTTGAATCCTGTGAATGCCAATACCACTCTCTCCAGTCAGCCTCAGTCACTCTGTATTCTGTTCCACACTGCAAATCTTGGGAAAGATGAGAGAGAGGAGCAGAGTATATAAAATAGGATCCATTAAAGAAATGGGGCATGTTTAATTTGGATAAGAAAAGGCTTGATGGAGAACATGGTAGCTGTCTCTAAATATTTGCAGGGCTAATGTGTAGGAGGGATAGATTTATTCTGTCTGGCCTCAGAGCGCAGAACTAGGAGCACTGAGAGAAGGTCCAAAGAAGAAAACAAGGCTGGATGTGAGGAAATGCTCCAAAGGAGGGGTCCAAAGTACAATGGGCTACCTTGAGAGGCAACATCGGGCTCCAAAGTAGGATGGATTGCCTCAAGAGGCAACAACCCCTTGACTGAAGCCTTCAAACAAATGCCAGGTGACACTTTCTTGGATATGCTAAAGAAAGGTTTCTCATTATATGGTGGATCAGATGGCCAACTTGCATATTTTGTGATTCTTTGACTGCCAACACTCATCAATGGGAGCTAAGTCATTGGCTACACATCTGAAAACTCCTTTCTTTTCCTGCCTACTGCCAAAATTCTAGTTCACTCTCAATTCAATTCAATTCGAAGCAGTTTATTGAAAGCATCTTATATTCAAAGCACTGTTGGAAGACACTGGGGAAACAAAGATTTAAAACAAAAGTGTCTATCCTCAAGGAGCCTAAAATCTAATACATGTAAACACTGAAGGAAGGGCTGGAAGGAAACAAGTATTTGCTAACTGCCTAGTACTACAGTGTACTAAGCACTCTACAAGTATTATCTCCTTTAATCCCCAAAACCACCTTGGGAGGTAAGTGCTATGATGTCATCCTCTTCTTACAGCTAAGGAAACTAAGGCATCCTGCAGCTAAATAACTTGCCCAGGGTCAAAGAGCTAAGAAATCTTTGAGGCTGCATTTGAACTCAGGTCTTCCTGACTTCAGACTGAGCACTCTATTTACTCTATTACTTAAAATGAGAAAGTCCCTGCCCTCAAGAAGCTTACAGTCTAATGAGAGATACAATGTATTTCTGGGTAGTAGTGAACAGGAGATAAAGTTATGGTCTGAGACGTCACCAAGATGGTGAGTGGAAGAAAGTAACCTATCAATGCACTCTTTCAAGTGAAAATGGTAGTGGTGATTTGATCATAGTTTTCAGAGAAAAGGGGGAGGACTGCCTGTGCAGGTTGTGAACGGCTGCAGTGGAGATGAGGATGTATGGCCCCAGGGAGCCCAGGTATGGCCTCTAGTGGTCTGCTTTGGAGGCTGGAGGCACATGGGCCACAGGAGCAGCACTACGGAAGATGGACAGGGTTGAATAAGGTCTCAGTTAAGACAAAAGAAATATTGGAGGAGAGGCGAGAGGGTGATGCTTACACCAGGGAAGCTGAGCACCATGAGGAAATGAAGGATTTCAATAGGCAAACACAGCAAGAAGGAGTTCTAGGCCTGGGGGACATTCTGTGAGGAAGAAGATAAAATAAAGAGGAAGCAGTCCAGTTTGGATGAGATGTACAATAAGTAAATGAGACTAAAGAAAAGCTGAAACAGTAGATTAGAGCCAGACAGAGGGCAAACTTAAATTAGAGTCAGGCTAAGTTCTTAATTTACCCTATGGGCAAATAGGGGCTCAGACACTTCCTAGCTGTGCAACCCTGGGCAAGTCACTTAACCTTGTTTGCCTCAGTTTCCTCATCTGTAAAATGAGTTGGAGAAGAAAATGTCAAACTACTCCAGTATCTTTGCCAAGAAACCCCCAAACAGGGTCATAAAGAGTGGGATATGACTGCAAAAATGACTTAACAGCGACAAAAAGGACAACTGGGAGCTATTGAAGGTTTATGACCAGGGGAAATGTGCCCAGCTCGAAGCTATTCCAAGAGTCTGTTAGTGCTCATCTGGATCATTGTAATAACCTCTTCACTGGTCTCTGTCTTCAGTTCTTCCCAGTTTAGTCCTCTCTACAGTACTGCCATATCAATCTTCTGAACAAGCAGTTCTGTTAATGACATTCCTTAGGCTCCAAACAGCCCACATACACTCCTGCAGGCCCTCCAACGTGGCCCCGCTCTGCTCCAGCATCTTCCCTTCCACTCCTTACTTTATGCTCTATAGTCTAGACAAACTGAATTACTCTCATTGAGATTTGTCTCATTTAGTTTAATTCTATGCCAGCATCCTTCATCACAAGGATTCTTAACCTTTTTTGGATCATGGATCCTACCTCTTTGGCAGTCTGGTGAAGCCCACGGACCCCTTCCAAGAACATCACTGTATTTTAAAAAGCATATAATAAAATATATAGGATTACTTTAAAAATTTATATTGAACTACAGTTATCAAAATGTTAGAAAAAAAGTTCTTGGGCCCAGCCTATGGGCATCATTAGGGCTATTTCTACCATGGACATGTGCTTCTTTGATGTTTTAATAATCTTGTGATTTTTATTTTATGTTTATGTTTTGATGTTTTAATAATCTTGTGAACTTGGGATCGTTTAACTCTGGCAAAGGTGTGCTCTTGGGACGACTGTACCCAATGACTCAAATTTTCACATGTCATTTTGAAAACAGAAGTATAATATTTGTTTCTTTTCAGAATATGCTAGTAAGCTCAGAAGTATTATTAAGGACCATACCTTAGCAAGGAAAACAGGGACACTTTGTGGACAGTGTCCTGCTAGATTCTGGTCTGGGAATCACAGTATGAGCCTGTATAGTTTTGCTGGGTCTAATTTCTTTTAATTTTATTTTGATTTTGGGCAGAGCTTGGTCTTTTTTTGTGCTACCAAAGGACATACAATGTCCTGTCACCATTACCATGAAACATGCTTCTTGCTAATCCTTCTCCCTACTCCTAAACATTTACCTGAGTCTGATTCAATAGAAAGTTGTATGACTCAGGGCCATTAGCACACTTTTTCTGTCTTTCTTAAGCAAGTATTCCAGTAAGAAGCATACCAACATTACTTGCTGACTCTTTATTAACATCCTACATACTCTTGTTTCCATGTTTTTGCTTCTATTCCTCTTTCTCTAATTCCCTCCCCCTCATCTCTGCCTGTTTTCAAGGTGAAACACCAAAGACTTTCACAAAGCCTTCCCAGGTCCCCAGGCCAGAAGTGATCTCTCTCTCTTCTCAGCCCTCATAGCACGAAGTATCTTTCTTATACATTTAGTGTGCTCTAGGAAGTATTCCAGGTATTTATGCATGTATTCCGTCTGCTCTCGATGGCTTGAAGCTCTTTGTGGGCAGGGCTTGTTTCTCACACTTCTCTGTAACCCCCTCAATACTTAGCTTAATGTCGTGCACATGGTGAGCACCTAAGTCAAAGTTGGTTACACTGATTTTGGGTGGTGAAAACACATTGTGCCTAGGCATGTGGCCCATGTGCAGCCCCTGAGATGAAGGTTCATGAGAAGATGCACAAAGTGGTGAGTAAAAGGGGGTACCGTCACAAAGGACAACGGACAGGAGCAGTGATGTAGAAGGCGAGCTGAGAAAAACAAGCCTCCCCAAGGGGTGTCTCCATTTGCAGGCCATGTTGCACCAAGTGGAGGCCATGCTGAAGCAACTTCTAGGTTCCAGATAATGACCTGAAATAATAAATCAACCCTGGTTTGTTGTTTATCCTTTGTGTCTTCTGATGGAAGTACTTGTAGGGAAGGTTTGGGTGTTGGTGGATAGAACGCTCAGTGAAAAGGAGTTGGTTAGATTTATGCAGGAAGTCTGTATACATCCAGGTAATAACGCATGACTCAGTGATTAAAAACTGAATAAAGAAAGTGAAAAACTTCCTTTTCTTTACCTTAAACTTAAAAAAAAAACTGCTTAAAGAAAGATGAGGATGAAGCTGCCAGCTTCTCCCTTAACGATCATCTGGTGACTTGATCCCTGGGGTGAATTGGCATCCAAGTACTCTGAGCTATCCATGATGCACGGCAACAGCTCTGCTCCAATTCCCTCCATTCAGCGTGGGCTTTGAGAGGGTTATGGAAAGAATGTTTGACAGGAAATTCTACTGGAGGTCAGGACTGATAGGTGTTACAGGCAGACCTCCCCTAGCCCTGGGTAGTGTGGAGCAGCAATAAACCAATGATTACCTCAATTGTCTCAGCCTCCAGATTATTTTTCCTAGCAAATCTAGAGGGACTGATCATACCCACTTGAGGCAGAGATGACTGTAGCAGCTAAACAAAACATAAAATAAGGAAAGGGGAGGGAGAAGCCATGGACCTACATAATCCCAAAGCTTACTGGAACCCCAAATCATCAAAGTATTGATAAATGAAGCTTGAATACATGAGAACTCTATATCCTCCAACCTCAAAAGTTTAAATTTGAGCATTTCATTATGGTAAAATCCAGCAAAATGATCCAAAAGGGCAGAATTCCTGTGAGACTGAAGCAGCTGATGGCCCTGACAGAGCCTATGATGACCCCAGCCCCAGAGGGGAAAGAACACGTCCCAAACTGAAAACACACTTTGCCATGGAAGCAAGGTCATAAATAGTGGCTGGAGTCTATAGTACTACTGGGTAAAACGGGTTCTTTCAGACTGGCCTAGGAGCTTGGATACCATTTCTAACACTCTATGGAAAAAATACATTCAATGTTCCAAACCACAAACTGGAACTGAACCCAATCCTAAGTCATTCACTAAGGCCCTTCAGCCTCTTCATTAGTTGTATGAATCCGACCTATCCAAAAAGTCTCACTAGTCTTCAAAACCTTCCCTGATCATGTTAGCCAAGAATGTACTCTCTTACCACTAAATTCTTTCAGAACAGTTTGCATTACTTGTTTGCCCTTTCTGTGAACTTGTATTGTAGAATACCCTTTCAAGTTTAGAGGCTTTACCTATATTTAAATAATTTGTGAGCACTGTGGTTATTGTTCAGTTGTTTTAGACTCTTCATGACTCCATCTGGAGTTTTCTTGGCAAATATACTGGAGGGGTTTGCTCTTTTCTTCTCCAACCCATTTTACATATGAGGAAACTGAGGCAAACAGGATCAAGTGACTTGCCCAGGGTCACACTGCTAGTGTGTGAGGCCAGATTTGACTTCTGGCCTAGAGAACTACCCAATGTGCCATCTAGCCCCTATGAGCACTCAGTGGTCATAAACTTGGAATGAGGAGCCTGGCTCTAAAACCCACAAGCTTGAGGCAGTGCAACTGTGGGGCTTCAGATGCCTCATTTGTAAAACAGAGGTAATAATAAATAATAACAACAAGGAATCACAACCGGCAACACGTAACATTTTAAAATCTGCAAAGTCCAGAAGCTCCCAACAATGTTGTGAGGTAGCTCTTACAGCTGTTCACAACTGCATCTTACAGATGGGGGAAAATGAGACTCAGCAGCCAGATGACTTGTTTATGGTCACATATAAACAAAGTGGAGTCTTTCTTAATGCAGGTCTAGAACTCTACCAACCATGCCACAGGAACAGAGTTGCCCTAACCTACCTCACAAAATTATGGTAAGGTATACATTTTAAAAACTTCAATGCTTTCTTTCAATGCGTGAGTTATCATTATTGCATGTTCTATACCCAACACAGAAATATCTGAATAACCATTAATCCCTAGTATTCATAGCTTCTTACTTGGAAGTATCTTCCTTCTCTCAAGGGCTATATAAAAGAAAAACCTGGATGAGACAAAAGAACTACAGGAGAATCTGAGTGAATGTGGATTTCAAGCACACTCATATCACACAATTCTGCGTATGCTTTTGTCTCCATCTCCAACTAAGAAACAGCAGAATCTTATCTATAAAGGTTCCCAAAGAGTATTTCCTCACCGTTCCCCATTCTAATATCAAATGAATAATCTGAACCAGCAAAATAAGACAGCCAGGTACAGTGGAAAGAACTTGGGTGTGGAGCTGGTTCAAATCCCACTTCTGGTAGGTCTTGAATGGGCCTCAGTTTCCAGTTCTATAAAGTGAGGATTTTGGATTATATGGTCTCTGGGTGCCCTTCTAGCTCTATGAACCTAAGATTCTAACTCTTAAGTCAACGTTTTATCAGGATGGAAAGTAGCCAACCATTATTCTCCATATCAAGTTTTTTTGTTAATGATTGTCATCTGAATTCTGGAAGAACTGCTGTTCCTCACTGCTTTTGGTTTATTAATAAGCCTAGCTTTTCTGGACTACCTTTAAAGATCTAGGGAGAACCGGAATGGACATTAAAGTTAGTTTAAGATATCAGTGCACCTTCCCTGTTTGACTGGAGAATCCTCCAGGGACTTATTCACGATTACTTTCTCTTATTTTTTTATTCTATAAAGTGGCCAACGAAGTCCTTTGTAAAGCCCAGAACAAACTCATTAATTCATTAGAATTGCTAGAGAACAGGGATGCCCAACTGCACATTTCAGGGTTAAGAAAGGTTTTGGGGTAGGCACTGGGGATAAGAGAACAAGCCTGCCTTAGGAGAAAGAGGATTCCATTCAGAATCGGATCTGGTTTGAATCTCAGCTCCATGTGCACTAGCTGTGGGACCTGGGTGGGATTTTCTTATTTGTAAAATGGGGGATAACAACTGCACCATGTACCCCACAAGGTTGGAACCCTAAATGCACGCCCTAAAAATGCAGTATATTGCTCTACCCCACTCAGATGCGGTATGTACCCCGAGGAGGCAGGGAGTTCTACAGAGGCAGATAAAAGAGCATTGGCCAGTGGATGTCCCCAGGCACCCAGGTCATTCTCTTGGACCTTTCCGACAGAGGGGGCCCGGTGCAGCCAGCCCTGGGAACCAGGCAAATCACCTCCTCTCTAGAGGCTTCAGTTGCCTCCTAGGTAAAAAGACTTACTGGGTCCTTCCTAGCTCTCTACAAACCTTTATTAAATGCCTACTACGTGCAAGGCTCGAGAACCACCAGAATGCACCAGCTAGGGCTCGCCCCAGGCGCCTGGCTCCCTCCTCTCATCTCCACATGGGGTGTGCCCGAACAGCTGCATGCACCGGCGGGCTCACCGTGCAAAGCCGTACCTGCGCTAGACACAGGTGATGTGCCCGGCGGGAGCCTCGGCCCCTGAGACCTGAACTCCCGAAGGGCTGGGGGAAGCAGATGCACAGTACGGGGCTGAGGAGGGCTCCAGGAAAATCTCAAGTCCCTAAGGTTCCCAAGAAGCGAGCGAGGAACGCCAGAGTGGAAGTGCTCCCCTGGGCCCTCCAGGAAATGGGGCGGCTAGTCCCCGGGTGGCGGCGCAGCGGAGGAATCGGCCCAAGGGGGCCGCCTGCCCTCGAGAGGCTCAGTCACCGCGGGGAAGAGACCTGGGGGAGGCTGGACCCCGCGGGCCAGTGCTGGTGCTCCTGCCCTCGAGGGGGCTGCACGTGTACATTAAGACTGCACTGCACCGAGAACGCGGCCCGGGAAGGGGCCTGGGAGGATGGTCCTCCGCCGGCCAGTGCAGGCGCTTCTGCCCTCGAGGGGGCTCACAGTCACGGCGGGAAGGGACACGTGCACACTAAGACAGCTCCGAGAACGCTGCAGGGAAAGCGGACTTGGGGGTAGGGGGTGTGCTTGGTTTGGGGAACGCACCCCGAGGGGAGGAGGGGTCATCCCAGGCCCTGAAGACCTGGGCTTCCTCTTCGAGCCTGCAGGGCCTGAGCCTGGCCAGGGACGCGATCCGACGGACTTGAGGGGGTGCTGGAAAGCAACTGAGCCTCCGTTTCCCCACCAGAACCGTAAAAAAACGAGTGCAGGAGTTCCTGCCATCTCTCGGCCTTTACGATCAGCACCCTGGGGAGGATTGCGGTCGGGGAGAAGCTCTCAGGTAGGGATGCTGGACTTGGGAGCAGCACACGGGAGGGAGGGGAGGAGCGCAGCGGGAGGGCTAGGGCGTGGGGCTTGGCTCGCGCGTGCGCGTCGGGGGCTGGCGGCGACAAGAGGTGGGCGTGTTCCTTCACTCGCCTTGGGCAGTGCCGGGCCGGCCGGGGGCGGGGCCCCGGGAGGACTGAGCCCAACCAGGGAGGAGGAGTTGGGGGAGGGGTGCTCACCTGCGCAGACCCGCCGCGGCGCCCAGGACTCGTCTCCTTCTCAGAAGGGAGAAGCGGCGAGACAGCTTGGGGCCACCTGCTCCCCGGGTTTAGTCGCCGGCCCCATCTAGCCCGGCCCCCCGGCGGAGGCAGCCCCTCGGACACTCAGCTCTCGGTTTCGCTCCCGGAGCGGAGCCGGAGGGGGGGACCGGCCAAGCCAACTCTCCAACCCACTCCCCGCTCTCACCTACCCCCTTTGTGACATCCCTTACCAATCGCGGGCCCGCGCTCACAAAATCGTCCAATCAGCACCGGGCTGGGGAGGGGCTTCGGTGACCGGCACGGGCGGTTGCTCGAGGGGCGGAGGCCCCATTCTACCTCGGAGGCTGTTGTCGGTTACGAGAGGCCCGGATGTTGACTACATCGCTAACAACAGAAGGCACCTGACCTGGTGTCGCTCGCCCTGAGGTCAAAGGCCATGGGGGTTGAAGGCCAGTGGTTGTAGCCCTGGGATTGGGCCTTCCGTCTTCGCTACGGGTCGGAGTCCATTCCCCTCCCGGGTGGGTGACCTCGACTTGTCCCCGAGGACCCTCACCTTTCCGAGCTGGGGAGGCGGAGAGGGCCAAAGCGGCGTCCGTAGAAGGCTGTCAGGGACAGAGAGGCTTCCTGGAGGAGTTAACTGCGCTAAAAACGACCTTTGACCTTGGAGTCGCCGTTACTTAGTACCTAAAATTGAGGGGTTCCTCTTTTTTGGAGTTCCAAATTCCCTCCCTTCGTCCAGCCCCTCCCCCACCCATTGAAAAGGTGAGCAACATCGCACGCATGACACCCCGGAATTCTGGCACATTTTAAATTGGGCTAGATGATGCCCTAGGTTCCTTTGCATTTCCAAAGCGCGTTACAAATCGGATCTCATTTGCTCCTCACTACAACCCTGGGAGGTGGGCGATAGTGAGACTCGTTTTACGGAGGAGGAAACTCCCTGCGTGAATCGCCCAGGCTAATAACGGGTTACCATGACATGGCTGGAGCTGGCGTTTGACACGAAGGCCGGGGTGGGGTGGGGCAGCCGGCCGTCCCTCTCGGTTTTAGCCCCGTGAACCCGAGAAATCTACACCGCCCTTAACCCAAGAAGAGGAGAAACACTAAGGACTTGAAGAAACCCGCACACGCACTCTGTCCCTAAATAAGACAGGAAGTTAAAGAAATGACTCATTAGAAACCACAAAGAAAACCTTCAATATACTGACGAGATAAACAAAAAACCCTTCGTGGTCAAAACTAAGTCTAAAAGGGTGTGCCAATTTTTTTTTTTTTTAGCATTTCACAGCAAGATGATGGAGAATCATCTCACCTGCTTTCGAAACAAAACACATTTAAATAAAATATTATGAAGATGGCGTAATATCCAGGCTAAATCAGTATATTTTCCTTGTACAGTTAATCGGTTACCTTTTTGGGCAAACATTTAGAAAGTGAATAACAATCATAACTCTTTGGTGCTAGTTAAGTAAAAGAGTTGAGCAATGGATCAGATAGGTAAGCAAGACACGGAAGCAAGGGAACAGAGTATGCCTGGGGCTGATAAATCCTAAAAAAAAATGAAACGACTGGGGTAAGAATTCTCCATTTGACAAAAACTGCTATGGAAAACTGGAAACAACATTGTCAGAAATTAGGCTAAATCTAACATCTTGAAGGTCATCCTGCATGTGTAGAAAGGGCCACAATTTTATGGGAAAATAGGTGATACCTTGTACCATTATGAGTAGGCAGGGGAATTTTTTAAAGGAGATAGAAGTGATTGTAAATGTAAAAATAGACCAGTTCAGTTAACATGATTTTTTTAAAAAAGCTTTTGTAGGAACAACATAAATCCAGTTTAAACATGAACAAAAGCTGTTGGATTTCAGTTTTCTCATCTGTCAAAGGAGGGGATTGTTGTTGTTTGTCCTCCATTCTCAAAGAGGACAGTAACATCAGGGAGGTGACACTGCAACAGGCAAGTGAATTGGATTTAAGTGAGGGAGGGCTGGGCGAAGTCACCATCCTCACTGTCCCCTTCTGTCATCTGGGTCAGTGGTAAGATGTAGATCAGGGTGACTGGAGATGGCCCTGGATGCAGTGGGAGACCTTGGCCTTTTTTAAGTTAAGGTCAGCCCATTTCAGTCTGACTGAAGCAGCGCCCATCCAATGATCAAGGCTAGGTAAGAAATGAGGCAGAGAATGGCCTCTTTACCTAGTTAAAAAAAATTTGGAAAGGGAAGACCCTTAGGGTTTCAAAGGAAGAGATTGGACTAAAGGGAGGGCCCAGGAAACCCCGTCTACCTTAATGTCTGTCCTACTATGTGCTAGGTACTGGGCTAAGTGCTTTACCACTTGAGCACCTCAGAGATTGCTTCAAGCTGGCCAGAAAGGGGACTGAAGGATAATTTGTGAATTACCAAGCAACCCTTTATTAACTACTGAACAGAAAGAGCTGATGACTCAATGGATCTTTAAAAGGGAGTGGCTTGCTGTCCATTCTCACAGAGTATATGACCACCCTTCAAACTTTTCGGTGGAGGAATTGATGTAGTGACTGGTCAGCCCTTTACCCGTACTCTGGCTATAATGACTGTTATTCCCCACATGACAGCTAGAGAAGAAAGACTTGACTAAGTTTGACCCTGTGCCTCTGGATGCCTCTTCTGACAGTAGGTGATTGAACATAGATGTGTCTAGGAGGCAACATTTGTGAGCTGAAGAGGTTAGAGATCCTGGGTCTGTTGCTTGGGGCTGAATGGTATCAAGGGAAGTGGAATGGGAGAAAACCACCACCACCAAGAATCTGAGCCCAAACCCAGGCCTAGCTTGCCAGAAGACTTGGACTAAGAGTTGTTTGTACTGTGATGGTGGTTGTTGTCCTTCATTTCTCGAAGAGGACCAGAATGACATCACTATATTAGAATCAAGTTACATTATGTCCAACTGTGGCCTATTGGACCAATACGAGCTCAGGATGCTCTATCACAGATCAGACACGTGAACATTTGGGGTAGATTCTCTAAATGTACGCCTCTCTCTTTTCTTTTGAGCTACTTCAATTCTGCTTTGCTTATAGAGTATGGTACCTTTTCTAACGAGAGCACACCATGCTAAATGGTCTTGTGCCACTGTCTGCCATGTCACACAATTCCAAAGTTCTTAAGAGAGACCTTGAGAGTGTCCTTCTATTGGTTTTTCTGACCACCATGTGAGTGCCTGACCTGTGTGAGTTCTCCATAAAATCGTCTTTTTGGCAAGCATATGTTTGGCATTCAAACAACGTGGCCAGCGCATCAGAGTTGGGTTCTCTGCAGCAGAGTTTGAATGCTTGACAGTTCAGTTCAAGAAAGGGCCTCAGCGCCTGGTACCTTATCCTGCCAGGTGATCTTCAGAATCTTCTGAAGATAATTCAAATGGAAGTGATTCAGTTTCCTGGCATGCAGTTTGGTAGTTGGTCTAATACTTCTTTTCTTCCACACTTTCCTTGGGAGTCTCCCAAACATTGAACAAGCTCTGGAAATGTGTGTCAACCTCATTGGACAGCGCAGAGCTGAGGTGAAAGTTAACAATGACTACTGAGAAGTCCTGCAAACTATTTCACATTTAGATTTTTAAGTCTTAGCTTGTTGCTGGAACATAACAGTATTTAATACTACCACATGTTCAGCTTACATTCATTACTATAAAAACAAATACAAGTTACTGAATCCTGTCTTTAGTCTGTTAATGATAGCTAGTGAGAGCCTTTCGTATGCAACATTTTTGTATATCAGATATAAATACTTGTCCCATACCTGGTTTACATTGTACATTGAGTACTTTTATTCTGTGCTTTTGAGAGACCGAAGAGAGACAGGCATCCCTTGGAGATATTGTAGGTTCAGTTGTAGACCATCACAATAAATTGAGTATTGCAATGAATCGAGTCACATCAATTTTTTCCTTCCCAGTACATATAGCATAAACAATGCTATTCTGTGTAGTATTGTATGTACAATAATATATCTAAAAAACCAATATGCATACTTTAATGAAAAAATACTTTATTGCTAAAAAATTGCTAACCTTCATCTGAGCCTTTAACAAGTCCAAATCTTTTTGCTTGTGGAGGGTCTTGCCTCGATGTTGATGGCTGCTGAATGATCCGGGTGGTAGTTGCTGTAGGTTGGGGTGGCAAAAGCAATATCTTAAACTAAGACAACAATGAAGTATGCCCATTGATTGACTCTTCCTTTCACCTAACACTTAGAGGCCATTGTAGGGTTATTAATTTGCCTAATTTCAAGTATTGTTGTCTTTCAGTTGAGAGGGAGGCTGATGGGGTATGGCCAGTTGGTGAAGAGGTCAGAACACACACAACATTTGTTAAGTTTGCTGGCGATGTACCAAAACAAAACAGTGACTTCTTCAGGTGCCTCACCTGGAAATGGGGACACTAATTTACTTGGATAACGACCAGATGGTCTCTTACGGTTTTTTCTAGCTTTAAGAACAACCATTTTATAATTTTTCTATACTTTCAAGGAATGGTAACAACTACGTTCTCCTTCCTTAGAATCTCACTCAAATTAATGAACCTTTTCATTAGTACATAAAATCCCAAAGTTTGTTGATACTCTAGTAAGAAGGTCGCTTGTTATTTGGTTCTTTCGTTAGCTTCCCACACACTGGCTCCCCCGGCCCCCCACCACACACACATACCAAATCCAGGCTATCCTCTATTCAGAAGCTCCGGGAAGACTGTAAGGTCTTCTTCTATGGACTTGATTGAAAAGTACATTGAATTGGGAAGTTTGATGTGAGATCATCATTCAAGGTGTCAGCAAACCATTAGCTGTTGTTCAGTCAGTCTGATTCTTCCTCAACTCCATTTGGGGTTTTCTTGGCAAAGATACTGGAGTGGTTTATCATTTCTTCCTCCAGCCCATTTGGCAGATGGGGAAACTGAGGTAAATAGGGTAAAGTGACTTGCTCAGAAGTCACACAGCTCGTAAGTGTCTGATGCTGGATTTGAACTCAGGGATCTTTCTGACTCCAGGCCTCACACTCTATCCACTACTCCACCTAGCTGCCTGGTCATTAGCTGCTTTTTTTTTTTTAATGTTTTAAGCTTTATTACTGAAGTAATATAGCTTTGTATTTTCATTGTGTTTTATAGTTTGCAAAGTAGTTTAACATTAATGATCCCATTTGATCCTCAACTCTGTGTGAGAAGTAAAGCAACCATTATTATTCATATTTTGCAGAGGACTGAAGCCCAGAGATGTGTAAGGGTCAGCTGGGTGGCAGGGGAAGGGTGGTGGTGGTGGTGGTGGTAGAAAGAGCCCTTGCTTTGCAGTGAGAGGTCCTGGGCTTAAATCTTGAAGCTGTGACTTCCACCTCCTACCTCACCTTCCCAACGTTGAACAAGGCACCGGCCATCGGTAAAGTGAGGGACCTGGACCAGATGATGTCTGTCATTCCTTCCAACTTCACTTCTTATATCCCTGTGACTCGACATGTCTGAAGTCACACAAACGGCAAATAGCAGCAGCAGGACTCCAGGTCTCCGATTCTACATCCTCATAGTTCTTCCTATTGCACCACACTGCTTTACTTTATGATACAAAAATTCCTATACAAACTGTAAGGACTTGCTGCTAGAGCGATGTGCATAGCATTTAATTATCTTTTGCATAATAACATTCTGTGTCATCAATATTGTCATTTAAAATTTGGAATACCTAAAATCTAATTAACAAAGGCAGCATCCAGAATGAAGGGCATAGTCCACCACACTTGGCTCACGCCTAAAATACTGTGTTCCATGCTGGGTGCCATGTTTTGGGAATGATAGAAGATAGTAATAATTTAGGGAGACAACCAACATGGAAAGAGGACTAGAAACTATGACACACAAGGATCAGTCACAGGAAATGGAGAAGGCTTAGGAGGCCGTAACTGTTGTCTACAAATATTTGAAAGACTGTTGTGTATGGAAAAGGGATTCAAAATATTCTACTCCAGGTGGCAGAAGAGGGGAAGCTTTAGAGAGGTAGCTTCCAGAAATCGTGAGTTCCTTGTGTACTGCTGGAAGTCTTCAAGTAGAGGGTGGAGTATGTAGTCAGGGATATTGTGGGGAGGATTCCTATTCAAGTATGCATATTAGACCTTTGAGATCCTTTTTAATGGAGGGATTCTTAATGAAGGGAGTTGTAACATAGGCTTGCAATAATCTTCTCAAGACCCATTGTAATTTGTCATTCTGTTATTATGACCCATGGGTTCTGGAGGGCTATACCAGTTACATACAAGCTCTAGTAGGAAAGGCTTTTGTATGGTCCCAGTGATGGACTGTTACCTGATGATGAGTTTAGATAATTTGGAGCTCATCTTTGGGATTCGCCAAAAGATGAAGAACTTTCCACTGCAGCAATTCTGGGAGACCTTCTACTAAAGTTATAGAAAATGTGTAGGTCAAGAAGTATGCCTAATAAAATTCCAGAGCCCAAGACTTAGCAGAGATAGAAGTTTTCCCAAGGGGTGCTGGCAGACACCACTAAGTAGCATATTGCTGCCAATGAGGGAAATACAGATAATGAGAACTCTTTTTGCCAAAATGAAAGGCTTAGCCCAATTAATGGCTCAGGCTGGAACTTTTCCGTTGAAAGAATATATTGAACTGGTAAGGACAAAGAGTGCATATTGACTTAGTTTAAAAATACAGTATCTATTTTTATTGGATTTTTCTTTATTTTGGTAAATATTTCCCACAAAACATTGTCTGCTGTGGGGAGCCAGCTATATCCTGTTTAGGCCTCTTAGACCTC
>CM053624.1:30357819-30413703 GCA_028646595.1 Phalanger gymnotis | reverse complement strand
TGTGGGGAGCCAGCTATATCCTGTTTAGGCCTCTTAGACCTCGCATCTGCAAGGCAGGGTCAATTGAAAATGGGCCTATGCATCTGCAAGGAAGGGTCAATTGAAAATGGGCCTATGCACGGCAAGGCCAGTTTTAGGATAAGAAGACTTGGCAAAGAAAATCTGCCTTTGTAGCTGATTACCCACATGGGTAATGACAGAAATGTTTCAGCCTGGTTATCTATATGCAAGAGAACATAAATGTTTCAATTTGGTTAGCTTTGAGTAAAAATAGTGTCTCCTAGGAACAAGGAGATAAAAAACTTAAATCAATGCTTTATTGTACTTTTCTTTGAAGTCAGGATGACTCAGTAATTGCCCTGTATAAAATACTGTCAGTAACTCCATTAAAATCAGTCTATAGCTTGACTATAGGACTCGCCTAGCCCCATGTCTTTGTCTTTTTGTGTCAATTGACTTCATCATATATTCACGCCACTGCAGGCACAGTCTGTAGCACTACTAGCCTCAAGTCTTTTGTGCCTCATTTCTCCTGCATCTCAGAGGAAGCATGTGAAGGAGGTTTGAGCTTCCTCAAAATCTAGCATTGTATACAAAATGTGAAATCATGATTTCCTTGTTTTTAAAAAAAAATTAATTTAAAATGATGTGATGCCAAGAAAATGATCATGGCAGGCTGATGTGCTGGGATCAGCACCATTGGGCCACAGCAGGTCATGGCACTGAGCATCAGTGCTTCATTTAGCCTGAGGGGCTTCCGTGCTGTTCTCCCAGCATGGACCTGGCCCTCAGACTGATCGATAATGGCCGGCCCTAAAAAGGGCTTGCTAATTTTTCCTTTCTGAGACTCCTCTCATGCCAGATTGGCTGTTCTAAGTAACTATTTGCTCAGGATAGTCGCCCTTATCCCTTCTGCTTGTTCCTTGACGTTTATTCATTGGGCAACATTTAGGTCTGGGAAGTACCCACATACCTGTCCTAAATTATGTTCTGGCCAGGAAGATTTAGTCTGTTCCCAAGGGTCCAAGATGTCCAGTGCCATACAGATATTGCTTCTGTGGTAAGTTCCTCTCCTAACAACTAAATTCAACAAAGGTTCTTAACTGCGGTCCATAAACTTTAAAAAGGGTAAGGAGCTGGCCAAATAACATTCATCCCCCAACATGGCCTAAGAAGCCTAAAGGTATCTCTCGTCTCACCCCCCTCCCCTTCCTACAACTATTGTAATTTAGGAAAACATCAACAGTCTTGAGTAAAACAAACATAAAACAAAAAATGTCAAGCAACATACCAAATTCTCCCATCATCACTGTGCTTTGCACTTTAGGTTAAGTTAAAAATGCATAGGACCAAACATGTATCACTTCTCTTTGAGGCAGGGAAACGCAGATCAAAATCCATCCACTTGACATTCCCCTTTTTTCTTCTTTTGCTTACTGTTAATACTGATCAGACCTGTTTCAACTTGGATCAGTGATTTCTTTCAGCAAAATGAAAGCCTAATCATTTCTGGGAAGTTTCTGGTAGAGTCTTTCATGTCTTTGCTCAAGCAAGTCCTTAGTCTTTTTGGGATCTCCATTTCTTCATCTGTAAAATGAAGGTGTTGAATCCTATGGACTCCATTTTTCAGCTCTGAAATTCTATGAATCAGTGACTTAGAAGGGAAGCTTGTTCAATTTGAATATGGCAAAAGCTAGGAGGCATAATGAATACAATCTGGAACATAAGGCCCAAATCACAAGGTGAAATTAAATAGATAAAGGTAAGTTCCTTCCTTTAGGTTAACACACACACACACGTGTGTTACAGGATGGGGGTGATTGGCATAACAATGGTACATGTGAAAGGAACATGCATATGAACAGTGTAAGGCAGCTGCTAAAGAGGCTATTAGCTCAAACCAATCAAGCTCCTGTGTACATTGTGTACATATCATGGGTGGCCACTTTCATGGCACAGGTCAGGCCACATCAGGAGCACTGTGGTTAATACTAAGTGCCACAGTTTAAGGACACTGAAAGGTCAGAGTGATTCCAAAGGATGGTAATAGTTCTGGAAACCATGTAATACTAAGTACCATTGAAGAAACTAGGGGAATTGATTCTTGAGAAGAGCGGTCTAAGCAGAAACATGATGTGGGCTTCAAATAACTGAAGGTCTGGTGTGTAGACTAGAGCTGTTTTGCTCCCGAGGGCAGAATTAGGACTAAGAGGTGGAAGTTACAGGTAATCAGATTTTGTATCAGTGTAAAGAAGGTTCTAACCCTAACTGTGCAGTAATGAAATAGGCATTCTCCAAGTGGTGATCTCACAGCCAGGGAAACTGTTCAAGCTGAGGCTGACTGAGCATTTGTCACAGTTACACTAGAAAGGATTTCCATGTTATGCCAGAAACCGGCCCCTTTCCTCAAAACAAAATGGGGAAGCTTGCTACTAGGTAAGCCTGAAAAGTCTGCAGGGACAGAACAGTAGCATAATGAACAAATAATGTGGGTAGCTGGGTGGTGCAGTGGATAGAGCTGCAGGCTTGAAGTCAGGAAGATAACTTCCTGAGTTCAAATCTGGCCTTGGATACTTCCTAGCTGTATGACTGTGGGCAAATAACTTCACCCTGTTTGCCTCAGTTTCCTCATCTGTAAAGTAAGCTGGAGAAGGAGATGGCAAACCACTCCAGCATCTTTGCCAAAAAACCCCCAAAATGGACTCACAGAGTCAGACATGACTAAACAACAACCAAAAAGGTAGAATTAGAGAATATTAGTCCTGAAGAGAGAAAAAACAGCCAGATATTTAATTCCTTTAGAATAGTGGTGTCAAACTCAAATAGAAACAAGGGTTTCGGGGCTCCTAATCTGTACATGAGGATCCTTGCAGCCTGCCTATAATGACTTAGTTTTAAAATGTCCTACTTCCTATGTTTTATCATATTTTTATTTTGTTAAATATTTCCCAATTACATTTTAATTTGGTTCGGACCTCCCTCAGGAGTATTGTGGCTGCATGTGGCTGGCAGCCTATGCCTCTGCTTAAGAAGACCCGAAGTTATGTTAGCATCAGGGTGTTGGTAGGAAACTACCAACTGAAGATCAAATTTTGGAAGGAGCAGCAGTTAGCAGCAACAGGTTATATATTCAGTCTCTCTATTTGATGATCCTGGAGAGAAAAGGGGTCACCAGGGAGCTTTTCTGTTGGTGTATGCATTAAAGAAAAAGACAAACAGAACCATGCATAAGGTAACTAGTGCGCCTAAGACCAAGTGTGCATGTCCCCATTTAGAAGCCAAGTTGGTTTGTGCTGCCTTTGATCAGGAGTGGAAATTAGCTACACTGAGAGCACTTGAAGGTTCCTCACATGACCTTGGGCAGTGGGTGTTATTATTACCTCCGGTTTTACTTATTAGATGAAGAAACTGAGGCTGAGAGATGGTGAGTGTCTTGGCCAGGGACACCCAGCCAAGAATGTGTCAGGCCGGATTTCAGCTCAGGGTTTTCTTCCTCCAAGCCCAGCACTCCATCCATGTAAGACCTCATTGTCTCAAGTGTGATTTAAAAGCACTTAACTGTAAAATACCATTATAAATTGTTAATAGCGAGGACAATAACACATTAATTCTTTGTGCTATACTAAGAAAAACGAACTGGTCAACAGTTGGGATTTACTGAGAATGTTCTTGTCCTTCATCGAATGACTCTGCTTTCCTTTTCTCGATGCCTCCTCTTGGTACCTGAAGCAGCCAGTGATTCCTGTGGGATGTTTGGTCAATACCCAGCAAGGATCAAGGTGGCAGTCAAAGGAACAGTTGCACCAAGGCAGAACCAAAAAAAGGACTTTCCTCTAAACTCAGTGACCCCTTTACACCAGTGAACATGAAGGTGGGAGGCAACATTGCCAAGTCTCCGCCTTTTCAGGTTTTTTTCAGAGTAGCTCCTGATAAATTCTGGCTGTGATAACTTAAAAAGACGTAACAATCACGCAAAAATAGTTTTTAACAATTTATATTTCACCATTTTAACTCTCTTATTTCTGTTCAATAAAAGAAACAATGTTCTATATAATAGAGTACATCATTGCATGTATTGCACAGGCTGATTAGTTGATCTGCACATAACCAAAAGTATTTTAGAATATCTACTTTTTCCATTAATATTAATTAAGCATGATTAAAACCAGTGCAAAAATAATACTGTTTATATTGAATAAGAGAAGAGCCTTTTCCAGGATCTGCTTTTCTTGCTATAGTTGTTAGAATACAAGAGTATGATAATAAACCAAGAAGAGATCCTACAATGATGAAATTCCCACTTCTGCCATGGTCTTATGCATGTATATATCCTCTACTGGCCTCCCAGAGCATTCAGAGGGTCATCAAATGTACTGGACACCTTGGTTTCTAATCTTGTTTCAGGTGTTGACTGAGTGGACTGGCTTTTTGGCTTGGGCATCTTGGTCAGGCTGCTGCTAGATGAGAAAATATCATCTTGAATAAAAGAAAAAGAAGAGATGTTAAGTAAAACATGTCCCACATAGAAACCAAGTACGTTCTCCAGGGCCAAATTCCTGAAAGCAATATGAAACAGGAGAAAGGATCCCAAGCTGACAGTCACGACACTCAGATTCTAGCACTGGTTCTAAACCTAACTAGCTACTTGACCTCATACTCTGGACCTCAGTTTTGGTTATGTGAGAAATACAACAATTGCTGGAAGCCCAGCTTAGTGCTCAGCAGCCAAAATGCCTCTTATTGTTAAGAAACAAAGGTAGGAAGACAAGACTTGGGTTACTGCTGGCCCAAACTCTACCATGTCTCTCAGTCACAACACTCTTAGACTTAATGACTAGCTTTCTCCTGGACCTCCTCTGTACAGATTCTCTCCTCCTGCCTCCTGCGGCTCCAAATGCTTGTTATTCTATGGAAAGTTCTTCATTGATCTGACCACTATGGTGTAACCCCTTACATAGCCTTCTTTTTTCCAGGCTAGTTCTTTCAGTAGTCTTTGATTTTCCCACTTCTGAACAGAATGTTATAAAAGTAGTAGTAATGTAATTACAAAATGCCCAGAGACAAATGTACCCATAGTACCTCAAAAATTCAGCCAAAAAAGAGGAACACCAGAATTGAGTGGATGGCAAAGATTCTCCATGTGTTACGTTCAATGTAATTTGTTCACCTACAATAAACCACACTCACCCATTTCATCATCAAATATTGACTTTGGCTCCACTTTCTTTTTTGACTTCTTCTCTTTGGGTTTTACAGTTAGGTCAGCAAAGATGTCAATGTTATCATCAAAAAGGTTGGATTCCAAGGCTTTTTCCTTCTCTTTTGTTTTCTGTGCTGGTTTAATTGCTTCCGTAGCAAATATGTCATCCTTGTACCCCACCACGAAGGAAAAAGACAATTTTAAATTAAGATGTTTTTCTACTTTTAAGTAAATGCAACAAATACCTAGCCTGTATAGCTGCTCAAATTGACTGATGTTGGTTATCAACCTTGTCATGTATGTGTTATTACTTAACCTCTGAACTAGAAGTTTAGCACCTAGAAGTATTCTATACTACAACTTTAGAACTTGGTTGGTTTTTTGTTCTTACCTTCCCTGCCTCCTCCTGCGAGACTCTAACATCTGTGTTAGAGAAGCAGGGACAAGTTCATTCCTTAACACCTCACCAGCTCACAAAACCACGCTGTTTCCAAAATTCTAATCTTCCAAACTGCTTGTTCCTAAACGTCTAATTTTCTCACACACATTACATTTGTTCTTCATTTTCATTGTTACCTATGGCCCTTGGTGGGTTATGGAATGAAGTGCAAAGAGCAACAGACTTAGAGTCAGGAAATTCTGAATTCTAATCTTCACATGCTTACATGTGACCCTGGGCAAGGCAGGACCTTTCGGTCTCAGGCGCCCCAGGTTTAGAGAGCAGCTAGTAGACCAGCTGGGCAGGAATGTAGAGGAGAATAACTAGGAAACAGGATGGAGATATAACTCCATTATGAAGGGTCTTAAATGCCAGGTTTAGGCATCTGTACTTTATCCTATAGACAACAGGGAGCCAGAATATCTTTGAGCAGGGGAATGAAATGGTCAGAGATAGACATCTTGGGAAAATTACTTTGGTAGTTGGGTAGATTGGTGAGAAAATAGGAGGGGCAGGAGCTCAGTCAAGAGGCTATTCCAAAAGTCTAGAGGAACACTTTAATGAGAGCAAAAGGAAGGAGAAAGAAGTAAAAAGTGCCATGGAAACAAAACTGGCAGGCTATCACAAATGATCAGGTATGGGAGGTGAGGGAACAGAAACAGCCTAGGATGACTATGGGGTTATAAACATGGGTCAGTGAGAGGATGACATGCCCTCCAAAGACATCTTACAGAAGAACAGACTGAGGAGGGAAGATGGAGTTCAGTCTGGATAGCGAATCTAGACTGCCTATTGGCCATTCAGGCTCTTATCCTTCAAATCCCAACTCAAATATCACTTTCTCCATGTGAAGTACTACTTGATCTCTGAGCTGGTAACGATCCTTCCCCTCCTCAGACAGTACAGAACACTTTGCTTATCATATGTGGTTTTACATTTTAGTTTGTGAGCATGTATCTTCCTATCAATACTTTCATCCTACAGAAACGATGACACAATATTTGCCTCAAAATCTGAAATTCCACTGGAAGAATTACAACATGTACTCTGCCTTCTACAAATTTTATATCTCCCCTGCACCTAGTGCAGTGATTTGTATATAGTAGGTGATGAAAAAATGTTTACCTAACTAGGAGGCTCTTAAAGTAGAAAATTGGGTTTTTCATCTAACCTGGGTATGGTCTGGGAAATTTTAAGCTTCTCTAGATTCCATGGATCCAAATCCAAGCAGTCAGGTCAACTTTGCAATTAATGTGACGACGTTCCAGGGAGCTAGCTACAATACTGTTTTAAGGGTAATCTAAAAATCAAGATCTTTTCCATTTTTTTGTGACCAAACCAAGGTTGATGCAACTCTTAAAGAGCATGAAGTGCCACATGGGCCAATCAATAAGTTAATTCATGCAGGCAGATGTCAGCTCCCCATAAAAAATGAGTAAGACCCAAATAAATGAACGGGCTACTTCTCTGTCAGGACTCTTAAAGAAAAATGCACCAACTGAAAGACTAATTACCTCAAAAATATCTTGGTTTTTGGAGACAGCTTGCTGCCAGAGAGGTTCTGATGTCTTTTTCTTGGCTTTCTGGTTTGTGAAGAGATCATCTTCTTCCTCTAGGAGAGGAACAGTACTTTTTTTCTTTGATGGTTTCTGTTTCACAGATTGAAAGAGATCCTCCTCAATCTCTGGCTCATCCAGCACTGGAAGCAAAGACTGCTTTGGTTCTTTGCCCTGGGGCTGGGTGGTCAGGTCCTCTGAGGCCTTCTCCTTGTCCTTTGCTCTCTTTGTTGTCGACTTTGACCCAGAAACCTTTGCAAAGATGTCACCGGAATCAAAAAGGCTGTCCTCGGTAGTCAGGTCCACAGAAGGAATTCTCTCCCCTCCAGGCACTAGGGCGTCTTCCAAAAGGCGAGAAGGAGCTGCAAAAGTCTTTTCAAAGCTCCTGTTCTTGTCTACTTCTCTGGGATGATGCTCTTTGACAGCTGGGGAGATGACATGGTCTCTGCCCAACTGAGGCCCTTCGGCATCATTCATATCCTCAGCCTCACTGGATTCCTGGGCAGCCAGCCTCCGGGCAGCTCGGGTTTGGGGCCTCCGTTTTCCTTTCATTGTGATTCGGCTCTGTAGTGATAAAGGAATGTTCTTAGACCACAACCTGAAATTTTGTCCACACAGACCACATTACTTTATACCAGGGGTGTTTTTGTCATGGACCTCCTTTGGAGGTCTGGGGAAATCTACAGACCTCTTCACAGAAGAGTATTTGTAAATGCATAAATTAAAATACATAGGGGATCACAAAGAAAGCAATTATACTGAAATACTGTTGATAAATTAGAAAATTAAGTCCATGCGCTGCAGGTTAAGAACTTCTACTCTGTACAATTAAACACAGAGGTAAATCAAAGAATTAATAAGCTGAAAAAGGTTACTGTAATTCCTTTCTCTTGTTTCCAATGACAGCTAAGTGGTCCAGTGGATTGAGCCCCAGGCCTGGAGTCAGGAAGACTTATCTTTCCAAGTTCAAATCCAGCTTTAGATACCTACTAGCTGTGTGACCCCGGAGAAGTCACTTCACCCCGTTTGCCTCAGTTTCCTCATGTGTAAAATGAGGTGGAGAAGGAAATGGCAAACCATCCGAGTATCTTTGCCAAGAAAACCCTAAATGTGGTCATAAAGTGTCAGACATGGCTGGGAAAAAAAAAAAGGACTGACCAGCAAAGACAGTATTATCTTGCAGGTCATTTGATGCTTCTCCTATATTAAATATGGTCAAGGAAGGAGACTCCTGGTCTTCTCACAATAAATAAGTCTAAATCTTTTGTTTTTCTCTTACATGTTCTAATCCTTTAAAATTCTGACCTCCCACTACAATTTAAACACAACATTATATACAAGGTGTCCCTCTGACTCCAATTATTATACAAAAAGTGCCTTGATCTGATAGCTTGTGAAATGGTGGATGATAATAACTATGTGATCTGTATACCATGTTGGTAATACTAACCAAATTATGCAAGACTCAAATTCTTTTTTAAGAATAAAATTCTCAATTAATTTTATGTAAAGATACATACATTAAAAATGTTAATAGCTAAGAAACCAGAATTATTAATAGCATCAGTTTAAATTAAAAAGTAGCCGTTATCACATATTTTCCAAAATAGAGAAAAGTATTGCTTAAAATGAATTAAATTTGGGGGTAGAGGGTACAGAATTTGTTTTCTTACTAAGAACTCATATTGTTTGTCTACTTCACACAAAGGGCAAGGTGCTACTGGGTGTCTGCCACGCGAAGGTAACTGGTGTGGGGCAGTGGGAAAAGCCGTCAGGAGATCTGGGTCCTCATTTGGGTTCTTCTGGTAAGCGGGCAGTAAGAGGACTGGATGAGATCAAGCCTTCCCAGCCCACAGGCTGTAGACCCTAGGTGCAATGCAAAGTGACTACGAGAGACCTACTGAATGACTCCCTTTGATAAACAGGTAACATAATTTCTGTAGGCTGTAAAATGTAAAATGTAAAAATCACATCACTTCATGATGTGATTGACAAAATTCATTTAAAAGTGTTCTAGAAGTCATAGTTTTTTGTCTTCATGCATTTTCTGAACTACTGGAATGGGTAGAGACCTCTGAGATCCCTCGTGGGTCTACACCTTTATGGTTCTATGGAGTAACAAAAAGAGAATGGATCCCACGTTTTCGTTTGCTCACTAGAGGGCAGCGGGGTTGTGCCTGGGAGGTGCAGGGCTGGAGTGTGGCAGACTAGCAAGGACAAGCAATGTGTTTGTAAAGCAAGGCTGGTGATCCCCTGGATAGCTGAATGTGGCTGAGAAGGATCTTCAATGCCCTACAGAGGTGTTGGAAATACTTCAAAAGAGAATAAAGTGATTCATCACCTTGTTTACACTGTGTAAGGTATCTGCTCGGGCTGGGTCCTCAAAGCTCACGCCTGTCTCACCAGCAGAAGCTGTCTCCACACCCCTGACTCCATCGGGCTCAGATGCAGTAAAGGCAAACCCCGGCACAGTAGCCTTCACCCCAGAGATTTTGGGAGCTGTCCCCGGTAGCAAGGTCGCTGGATTAATAGCTAAGTCTGCCTGGGGGATAAAAATGAAATTGGCTGTTTCTTCTTATCTGTATCGGGATCACAATAGTGCTAGGGAAGATGACAAGTGACTGAAAACACTTAACGAGAGCAGGGCACTAGATGGGCAAGGAAAAATAAGTGCAAGGGAAGGTTCCACAGAGCCCCCAGATTCAGACAGAGGATATGCAGCCGTGCCCACAATCACTGCCACAGGAAAAAGAGGAAAGGTGAGACAGGCCTAGCATCGTGTGGGAAGCAACAATGGGGGGAAATGCCAGGGGAAGAGCTGAAGAAGAGACAAGATATCCAGAGATTAAGGAGGCCCCACAGTGGGCAATGAAGGCTCCCAAAGTGTGGCAAGAATTACTTGTAGTTTCCCGATCCGAGAGGAAGGCTCTTTGGTTTTATGTGGAGGGAGGCCTGCAGAGTCCTGTGTGAAATGACACTGGATTAAAAACCAGTATGGACAAATGGGATGGGAAAGGTCTCCAAACTGCAACACTAATTAAACATTCGTGTGTGACACACATCATTCCTCTTTCCTTTGCCCTAAAACAAGAACTGCTTTTGAGGATATTTTAGGGGTTTCAGAGACTTCCTCCAGAGGCTTTATTGGTCCCTCTTAGCTAGGGGAATGCACCCTCATGCACCTCAGAAATGAAGTGGCCAATGGATAGAGTGTCATCAGGCCATGAAGAGTCAAGCAGGGCTGAACCGAACAAATATCTTGTTGGTCTCCAAGGCACATGTCTAGGCACAGAAGGAAAGCCTGGGGCATCTCCAGAGAATGGTCTAGCTCTGGCTCACTTTTCTGGGCATAGGTTCACACTCCTAAGACAAGGAATCCTATATTATTTGGACTACAGTTAGTGGGTCATACCCCCACTGTGGAGCATGACCACAGGTCCGAGGTGGACCAGAAAGGATTGGGTAATGCTGAACCAGACTCTGCCTCTACACTGGAAAAGATATAATCCCAAACAAAATTTCAGAACTCTGTATAATAGGTATTCATTTGAACGAATACCCAGGGATAGTATGCTGGTCTAAAGGTACATCAGAGATCGAGGCCTTCAAAAAGCCAGGGAGGAAAGGTAAAAAGTGAAGTTAAGAATACCTAATGTATTCTTCCTCAGCATTAGCTTATTCGGAAGTACTCTTTGGGGAATAACTAAATATAGCTCTATGCCACATTTTTAAAATTACCCCCAAGGGTCTTTTATCTAAAGGCAACCATTAGGTCAGCTAGTGGCACAGTAGATAGAGCACAGGCCTTGGAGTCAGGAAGACCTGAGTTCAAAACTGACCTCAGACACTGTGTAATCCTGGGCAAGTCACTTAACCCCAATTGCCTTCAAAAAAAAAAATAGAGGCAATCATCACTATTTGTGAAAACACCCAAGAAATCTACAAGTGTATTAAGCCATTCAGTATGCCACAGAGGAGTGTTAAATTCCAAACAGATAAAACTGGCACTTTGCTCCTCTACACTGACTACAATTTCACCAACAAAATGTGAAAAGGAAAAACAATTACTGCAGCTTAACATCATTCCATTTCTTCCTTCCCCAATTCAAATATGGGAATTTCCACCAAAGAAACACTCTGAAAGGGCACATTCTCCATCTCCTTGTGCATCTGCATATAGAGACTTTTAACTATGCCAATAGTAAACCTTCAAAGTCTATTTGTACTAACCTGGGCTGTTTCCAGTCTCCACATGTCTGTTTCCTGTTTGATACTGGGAGATGATTCGGGGAATTTATGGCTTTCAAGAGGAGGACCAAAATTATCTTTTTTCACTACTGTTTTCTTTTGGGCTACCTTCTAAGAGAAGAGCAGGGCCAAAATTCACAATCAGGTATAGAAATCATCCATCCTAAGGAATCACAATGTAACACAGGGACCTATTTTTTTTCCTCTTAAGTGAAATGATAAGATGAATAAAATGAAAAGATAAATATCCTCAAATTATTCCAAATCTAAAGAAGTTATATTTGTTCCTTTCAGATATGTAAGAGTTAAGAACACACTTCTCCTGAGACAGGAAACAAATGGTGCTAAACATCCAGGCCTACATTCAAGATCTGAAACCTTCGTAAACATGCCTATTTTATTACTATATTGAATTGATTAATTCTTCAATAAACTATTAAAAGAGCCAAACAATAACATACTAACTAAAAATGCTAGATTAACTTGAGATATTTGCTGTTCAAAAATTAAGCACTATTTCGCTAGGGAAAAACAAGGGGCCTTAGTGTTCATTTACTAGTAGGCAAGCATTACTCATATCTTCCAGGGCCCTGAAAGTTGAAGACTTTAAGCAACATTTCCTTTCCAAGAAGTTTTTCTCTACTCCTCAGTTTTTGTAATTAAAAAAAAAAGCTGGTACCGGGGGCTGTGGTTTAACAGAAGTGAAGAAATCATCATCATCTTCTTCATCCCCAAAAAGGGCCTCTTTGGGTGGGGGACCAGTTCGCTGTTCTGATGACTAAAAGAAAAGGACAAATCCTCTCTGTGAGAAAGCAAAGAAAGGCAAGAAGATTCTGCGTTGCTGAGGCAAAGATCTCCTCTGACCCCGACATGAGAACTGACCCTGGCAAAGAGGTCAACGTCAGGATCGTTGTCCTGCTGGAGCTTATGGCTGAAGAGAAGCGCTTCATCCTGAAAGACACCAGTGGTAGTCTTGAAATGGGCACCAGGACTGGAAGGCTAGGAATAAAGGAGAAGGGAGGTCAGTTGAGGACCTTAAGAGCCATCTGCTTCAAGCAGCCCAGGAAGTATGGTATGAGGAAACCAAACATTTTAAGGGGAAAAGCAAGTTTGGACATAAAATTAAATATGCTATCTAATTCATATGCCTCCTGGGAATTACAGTGCCTCATTAAAAAGATCAGTCATCATTATAAAGCACTCAACAAAGTAGATGCTCCAGCTCAAATCAATGTCTGCAAAGTCTCGTATCATGTGGTTTCCCCCACCCCCCCCAAAAAAAAATCCCTGCGCAGCCTCCTGTTTAATGTGACAAAACTGAAGGAAAGTCCAGCTGTAGGTGAGATGGTGTTCCATGACACTGATACCTAGCTGGTGTCTCTAGACTCCCTCTTCTACCTTCAACATCTGCTATCTCCTATTATCCAAATGTCTTCTATCAACAAAGGGAAGGATCTGGTACCAGTTACAATCGATGAGCTGACTTGATTATATTTATGTATGAATGAATTTTGGTTAGTATTACCATAAAGCATGCACTTGCATTTTAGGTCTTTTACTTCTAATTACCACATGAAAAACCTTTTCTTCTGTTAAATGAAATCCAATTTCAGGCATGGGCCAAACAGGCAGGCCAATTATTGGTTTATTTATGTTTTGTTTCATGGGTTGCCATGACCAAAGAGTTAATCACCAAGTGGGCTTCCTACTGGGGAGGAATCCCACTGTACTTAGGCAGGTTTGGTGCTCATACCATTCTCTAAGCCTTTCCTGTATAGTAGACTCTATCATACCATATGTTCCTCTGGCAAAAGCTCTGTGAACTCTGGGTAACCTCTATACTATGATGAATACGAATAGTATTTTGTGAAAGTGATGCTGTATGGCTATTAGTCACCAAAGACCACAGTAAATGAAGAATTAAAGTTGAACATTATCCACCTGGAGAGCCATGTAGTGGATATAAATAGTCAGTTGGGTCAATAAACATTTATTAGGCAGTCTACTCTGTGCTGGGGATAGTGCTAACCTCTGGAACAGGCCACAATCCATTAATAACCTAAGAAGTAAAAATGAGAAATGGTATGATGGAGGTCATCAAGCTGATGTATCACTAGAAAAAAAGATGGGAAGACCATCAAGCAGGAATCAAGGATAAGTGATGGAGAAAAGAAATATTCTACTGGCAGCCACATAATATTAAAAACACCAGAGAAAAGCCCCTGGCATGTTGGGTGGCCTGGGGTGTAGGGCCCACTGGTACACACGAACAAGAGCTATGCAGTATGGGAAGGCATGGAGGCATGTGGGGGTGAACGGGGTAGGGGGTTGAGCGTAACCTGCATGGCTAGAGGGAGCTGTACCTGCATCAATGAAAACAGTGATATACCCCAGGGTATAGAATATATAAGACTTCATATTATATAAAACTTCATATGTTTGATTCTGCCCTTTACCTCTCTCTCCAGTGGAGACAATGGAGAAAATAAAATTGAATTCTTGATCATCCCTAAGCAGGAATAGAGGAAGGGACATCTCCAGAGAATGGCCCAGTTCTGGTTCAGTTTTTTGAGCATGAGTTCAGACTACTAAGACAAAGAGTCCCACATTATTTGGACTATAGTTACTGCGTCATGCCCCCACGTTCAAAGTGGCACAGAAAGGGTCTGGGAATGCTGAACCATAGACTCTTCGCCTCCACCCTGGAAAAGATGTAATCCCCTCAAAAATTTTGGAAGCTTCTTAATAATACACATTCATTTGAACGAATACCCTGGCACAGCTATTCTGGTTTAAATGTACATCAGAGATCAAGGCCTCCAAAAAGTAGGGGAGGAAAAGTAAAAAGTGAAGTTGAGAAAGGCAGAACCTCAAGTACGAATACCCAGCATATTCTCCTCAATACCAGCTTATGTAGGCTTACTCTTTGGGGGATTCCTTTAAACTGAGGAAAGAATAAGAGACAGTGGTCAGTTCAAAGTTGCAGATGTGGCAGCTAGGAATCAAGCACCATGTCTATGGCACCCCATGGTTGTGTTGGTAATTGAATCTGTAGGCATTATTATAGTCAAATCTCTACAAAGTACCACAACGAGCTTTTGGTTATTTGTACAAAAGAAAGGGCTCACTGACATATAAAATTGAAAACTGCAATGGGACTATGGTTCCCACTGACTTCTCCCACTGAGGAGTAACAAATAACTAGAAGGAGTTCCTAATACATACAGACAATACAAGTGTGGCTAACTGGGAACTGATTATTTAGACAGTTAACATTGCTAGAAGGGACAATAGAAGTCATCTCATCCCTTGTGATCCCTTTGCTTCCCAGTTCCTCATTTGGATATTGTCTTTCCCACTTAGAATGTAAGCTTCTTGAGGACAAGGGCTGGTTTTTTTTTTTTAACAACATCCAGAAGAAAAAAAATATGTTCCTCCCATTCATTCTAATTCTTCTATACAACATGACTAATGTGAAAATATGTTTAGGAATGTATGTGTAGAGCCTATATCAGACTGCATGCCCTCTTGGAGAGGAAGGAAGGGAAGGAGGGGGAGAAAATTTAAAATTTACAGAAGTGAATGTTGAAAACTAAAAATAAATGAATTAACTTCCTTAAAAAAATGCCTAAGAGAAAATACTAAGGACTGCAAAAGAAACTAATTATGTTGAAATAAAGTTATCAAAAGATTAAAAAGCAGGTCCCCAGACTTCAAATTAAAAGACAAGACTAAGATTAAACATAGGAAATGTTATAATTGTAACCCTAAGAAAATAACATCTCACCTTTTCTTCCTGCTTGATCACAACAGTACTCCCAGATGAAGCTGACTCAGCCTGCTTATCTCCTGGTTTCACAATTCCAAATGGAGCTGCTTCTTCTTCCTCATCACTAAATAATGAGGGCACTGCTGGAGGGATTTTCTCCTTTCCCTACCAAAAAGGAAAAAACGCCATGAAATTCCCACAAAAGGTATGGATGGTGTCTAAGTGACTGGCACATTCAATCCATTCATGCAACCAATCTCCTGAGTGTTCAGAGGTTCATTATGGCACCTCAAATCCTCTTTGGAAGGGGGAGATCATGTATAAATCACAAACAGAAATACAAAGCATCCAGTTCTTTACGATGTACATTCTAATAGGACAGGACTAAGAATATAACTTTCCTTTAGTATAGTGTTTTTCATGGATGTGACTTCAGTTTTGTTGGAAGTGAAAATAAGAGAAAATGGTAGGGTGGGGACACGTCCCATGGGGCCAGGATAGCTGGAAGGAGTAGTAGGGCTTACTAATGAACACAGCAGGTAGGCAAGCTGCCTTGACTTTGTAAATGGAACAGATTCTATGAAGGATGTGGACTTTGGAAGGTATCCTGGAGTGAGATTTAGGGAGGCACACCTGTAGCTAACCTGGGAAAGCTCTTCCAAACATGATGGTTAAATAAAAGAAGCAAAAACACAGTTTCACTTCACTGAACCAAAGAGAGAAGCGCCAAGGGGATAAGGAAAAGAAATGAGTGATACAGGAAATTATAATTAGGAGAACACTGAAATTCAATTTGAACTTGAGATAGAGGGAAATAAGGTCATGAAAGACTCTAAGGAGAGATGTGTAAATTCTAAAGTGATGAACTTTATAGATAACAGTTATGAACTCAGGCAAAAGATTTGTGTGTTCAGGCAACTTATTTATTCTATTCATAATTACAGTGATTTAAATATTGTAAAATGTGAATCTAATTATATGAAAGTCTCAAAAATTTTTTTTTGTGATGTTTCTTTTTTGAAAGGTTTACATGTGTGAACCAGACTCTGAACTCTCCACAGTCTGAAGTACTAAAGGATCTTTTGGTATCCAGAAGCACCTACATTTTCCATGTGGGAAAAGTTACATATATACAGGCTATTCACTTAATTTGATCTCTTACTTAATATTTATAGCCTACAAGCTTCACCAGAAAATCATGATGCTTACAGAGTGATGTGCAACTGTTTAGCTATCTCTCACAACTTCTCTGGTCTTAAGAATTTCAAAAGTACATTAAATTAAACCTCATCATGCTTCTTATTTGTCATTTACAAACGGGAGAAATGGAAGTCCACAGGCATCAGTGAAAATGTTAACCCACTCACCATAAAACACTCTTTTAAAGAATTATCATAGTTTTATTGCAAACTGTCATTTTTGTGAACTAAAAAACTTTTTTTTCAATTTTATTAGTATAAACAGCCTTGCACCAAACAAGAAAGTTTGTGAAAACTTTGTAATACTTATAAAAACATGGTGACTATAACATTGGGGCATGGTGTTGTTGGAAAAAACATTTTCAGAAAGGGCACTACTGTTCCTAAGATTACAGTTATTTCCCCAGAGATGAATCTGATCTTTACCTTCTTTATATCATAATCTATTTAATAATGAGATTCAAGATCTGAATTTTATTCTTTAGAATAAGGTCCTAAAAACGGCACAAACTGTACCTATCTCTGTTTTCTGTTATCATAACACTATACAAATGAGAATGCCTAATAAATATAAGTAAGTGGCAACGGAGCCCAAGGAAGAGAATTACCGTGTACAAATCCAGAGATTTGGGCTCTACTATTCAAATCTGCTACCCCATGTACTATGTATAAGTGAGTCATTTTAATCAGTCTATAAGCCTGTTTCACTGACTGTAAGGTAAGGGTTTGGAAATGTACTAGCTTCGAATGGGCATAACAAATGTCCATTTGAGGTTCTGTCCACAAAGCCTGATCTTGAGTGCAGAATTTTAACTCACGTAGTATGGAAACAAAGTCATATCTAAGCTGATTAAAATTACCATTTTTGCAGGAAGAACAGATGGAGGAGGAGGAGAGCCAAATAGAGACCCGCCACTATCAGCATCTTCTTCAAAAAGGAGCGAAGCTTTAGGAGCCTTTTTCTTGCTATAAAATAAAGAACAACAAAACCCTTAGAGTATTAAAGTCTAATTATAATGAATCAGAAAAAAAAAGGCAGAAATTTTTGGGAAGATAAAGAACAGCTGCACTTGGTACCTTTTTGAGACCAAATTAATAAAAATTAAAATATTGGAAATAAAACTTCAATAAGAAATATTAAGAAATCAGAGGTTAAATGAAAGAGGAAAGGGAAAACAATAAAAAAAAAAGAGTGTTTCAGGCAAGTAAGATCAAGCAACAAAGACAGATAACAAAGATGTCAAAATTATTAAGAATCCCGTAAGGGGGAAGGACACAGACATTTTCATGTTAAATCTGTATTATCAAAGACAAATCAAGCTGTACAGAGTAGAAAAGATATAAGGGAACAAGAGTTTCTGTTTTACATATAATCCAATTTTTTGAAAGGTACATGTTTGCTTATATTAAGTTCATAATAAAAAATAAAAAACTTTTAAAAATATACTGGAGTAGTTTGGCCTAGGCAGATGAGGATAACCATGGGTTGGGCCCCCTCCCTGCCCTCATGCTACCTCACTTCTCCATCATTCCCTGCTCTCTCTCCTTTTGTTTCAGTCTCTAACAAGTGACACTTCTTGTCAAAACCACCCTATTTTCTTTGTCTCCCTCTCTAATCTTTAGACTCTCCTCATCTAATGGCTCCTTCCCCTTACCCTGATCTATTATTAGTCCTCCATTGACTCCACCGTTTCCTCAAATTCTTGTCTTCTATCTTGCCTTCTTTACACAGGCAAATTCCCAAAAGCTATCTCCTACTTCTTCTGGCTAGAACCTCACCACTCATTCAACTGATACGTACTTGGAGTTCTCCACCCCCACCCCCACTTCCAGATCCAATGGGCCCATGCCCAATCCTCACCTTCTTCTCCCTCTCTCCAGCATTGATCCTGCTAGCCCCTCCCTGCCACTATGGGTCCTTTGTCTCTTGGTCATCTTTTCAGCTTCCTTGGGGTCCACTTGTCATCCTGATGCAACTTTAGTTTCTCCTGGGCTCCCAGACCACATCACTAACAGTTTATTCGACATTTAGAACTGGATGTCCTCTAGACATCTTGACTTCAATATGTAAAAAAAAACCACTTATCTTTCCTCCTCAAACCCACTCCTCTTCTGAATTGTCCTATTTTGGTCATAGGTACCTAGTATCCTTCTATGTAGCCAGCCAGGATCCGACCTTAGTGCCATCCATGACTCCCCACTCTCACCCTACACCTCACCCATTGCTGCCGAATCTTGTCTTTTCTACGTCTATGTCATCTCTCAGATCTGACCCCTCTCTCTGTTCACGTGGCTACCACTCCAATTCAGGGCCTCATAATGTCTCATTGCAATTGCAACGTCTCTGACAAAGGTGATGTGAATACACCTCTTCTATGAGCCTTTACTCCCCAGCCCCCAACTAGTCCACCTTGTTAAAGATAAACACCAGTTACCAAAAATTGGAAGCCGATCCATCAGCAGCCAAAGTGTAGGTCTGACCATGCTGCCGCCTTGCTCAGTGAGCTCCTGATTACCACTAGGATCCAAATTAAAATGCTGCACTTGGCACTTAAAGCTCTTCGCAACCCCTTGGTCAATGGAACAAAGGCTTCATGTTGAGAGTACTAACAATTAATGTTCATGTAGTGGAAAAATATAAATTCTGGTCAAATTCATTGTTCTTAACATGACTACTGTTTTATTGTAATAAGTCTAATTGGATTCTGAAGACAACGCATTGGGAAAATGCTCCCAACAGTCAGCAGTGTCTAGAATACAAAAGGTGCTTAATAATTGTTGCTGACTTGGCTTTGCACATCTACAAACTGTGTCCCTGTAACTGTGGTGTTCCTCTGTAACACAGTGAACTGGTCTGGGGTGGTGGTGGTGGTGACGGCACAACTATCGTTGCTTCTTTGGATACAAAAAATGAAAAGCCTCAGTGGCCTTCACACGACTGAGAGAGATGCTCTCAGCTTGATCCCTGAAGTTTATTACTACCCACAGTCAATATCTGTGCTATTCTCCACACAGCTGTTCATTTTGCTGCAGCAACGTCATTACCTGTCTTTAGTAATAGCAAATAAATCCTCTTCATCATCTTCTTCAAACAGACTTATCTTTTTCACATCCTTCTCTATGGGATCCTGCATTGTTCCAGGCTTCTTAAATTCCTTTATATTGTTGTCAGGCATCTTACTGGTCTGTGAATCACCCATGCTCCACTGGTCCTAAAAAAGAAATTAAAACAGTATTTTACCCATCAAAAGAACTTTAGAAAGACTTTTGTCCACTTCTCTCTGTCAAAGGTAATTCAGGTGAAGGTACATAGGAAGCAAAATAAGACTAGTTATTAGTTGCACCTTCACTAAAGTCTTCTTCCTTCATGCCTCTTAGTCATGGAGGTAATCTGGCGCTATTGAGAATTACACCAAAGTTGCAAGGCTGTTTGGGAGGATGATGCTTCTCTTGATGACGTCTGCTAACAAGGGTCAGAAAGAAGGTAGCATTAAGGTTGCTGAAGAAATCAAATGAAAATGGATGCAGTGATAGGATCAGTCAAATAAAGAGAGAAAGGCAATTATGTTGAACCCTTTTAATCTACGTGACTTCTAGAAATAATGCCAGTATGCCTAGGATGTGCATAACAACCTTCTATTGTAATATTTGCTTTGACATTTACTGTCTATATCTGTTTGTATCTGTGTGAATGTGTGGGTGTTTATGTTGAGTTTACTCAAGAAGAAAATATGTTTACTTTATAGCAAGTGGTACCTAGGATACCTGAGTTACTATAACATGTATTTTTCTGTAAAGTTAGGAAACTGAAATGGAAGTTTACCTATACTCATAGCCAGTTTTTGCCAGACTGCCTCACTGCACAAAAAAACCAGTTCTGAGTGTCCTGAATAATGAGGCTGACAAACTTGCATTTTCTGGGTATACATCGAAGTTAAAGGAAAAGTTCTCTTACTGAATAATGCTTAGAAGCTAATTATTCAGGGAGATCAAAACTAAGGTCAAACACACATTATATAAATCATGCTGTTATTCCACTTGATATATGCTTATTAGCTTTGGAAGTACTGGGGTAAGAGAACCTTAAAATATTCAAATAATGCAGTTTGCATGTATCAAGTGGCTCTCAAAAGTGTTTTGGATATTCTCATTTGATAAACTCCAACATCTCTAAGAATTGCACATATCTGTCTGAACTAGGGAAAAAATACTTAAGGCACTGTGACAATCTGATATTGATTTTGTCAAACTAATTTTTTCCTTTAAGAAGAGTTATGGGGTGAGAGGGAGGACAGGATGGGAACCTGTGGCCTTCTAGGTCCTTAAGTGCAGCCTTCTGACTGAACTCTAAAATTTGGATTCAGTCAAAAGGCTGCACTTGAGGACCTACAAGGCCACATATGGCCTTAAGGCTGCAGGTTCCCCACTCCTGAGTTATGCTGTTTCCCAGATTAGAAAGCAAGCTCCTTGAGAACAAGAACTGTCTTATTGCTCTTTTTGTATGCCTTTGTATCCCTTTGTATGCCCAAGCCTTTTGCACACAGTAAGCTTTTAATTGTATCATTCATTCAAGATGGGGGCAACTGTACCTCCTCATCACTGCTGAACAGCAAGGTAGGTGTTTTTTTGTGCGGCTCAGAAGGTTTTGTCTTTTCTTGAGTTTGCTTAGGCAGAGATGATGAAGATGACTGTTTCTTAGCAGGTGTTTCCCCAAAAAGATTTTCCTGAAAAAAAAAAAAGTTCCCCAAAGTGCTGAGTAAAACCAAACCACAAGAGTCAGGAATCTGAGCAAAGTTCTGCTAAAATGTTAGGAAATGAGTTTGATTATAAGTCAACTTAGTGACAACTGAGAACAAGAGACATCTTTCAAAAATCACTAGATGCTAAAACAACTATATATTTCTGCCACAATATGCTCGGAGCTCAATTTTAACACCAAATTAAGGGACAGCTAACACAGGATGGGCAATGGGAAAGAAAGGTCTCCTCAATTAATGGAGCAGCAGTGAGAACGTGATTTTGGTGTTCTTTGGAGTTTTTACTGCACATAGCCCCAAACTATAAACTATGAAGGCTCTCCAGCAGGCACCACAAAGAGCTGAGAATGTGCCTTTCAGGGACAGAGAGCTCCTTTCCCACTCTCTCAGGTTTCAATCTGAGCAAGCGAGAAAAAACAGGATAGGGCCAAAGTAAAGGTTTTCCCCTTTCTCTGTATGGAAAATGCTCATCCTTTAGATGGGGAGAGGCCACAATGAAGAAAAAATGACCTTTAGGTTTTTGTACTGTCAAAAAGATTTAATAAATTTAAGAAAGTTTGTTGAAACATTCTATAGATCATCTAGTATAAATAAAACGACATCCTTTGAAGAAAGGTCTATTTTCTTAATTAAATGTGAATTTTTAGTGTAAAATCTCTAAACCAAAAACAAGCAATCTAAACACTTGTATAAGAATATCTGGTGATGAGGATACTGATCCAAACACGTAGTCTAATTCTCATACTGGATCAAGAATTTCGCAGTACTTCCTCTTTTAAGCTAGAGAAAGTGAAGCAAGGACTCATTAAAACCGACATAGAAATGTCCATGCTATGTGAGCCTCAAACATCAATATTCCTATTTCCTAAAGACAGCTTTCGGACTTGCCCTGTTCCACCCACCTTGTGAGATTGCAGGCTCCCTAGTGTTTATTGTAAAGATATCAATATTTTACCTCTTCATCGTCATCATCAAAAAGAGAAAGTGGTTTCTTTGTGGTGAGTTTGCTGGAATGGGGAGCTACAGCTTTTGCCTTACTCGCATTCGGAGCAGAAGAAAACAAGTCCTGTTGGATCCAAAAATAAGTTACAAAGAATAGCACGAAAAAGACAAGCAGTTGAGAGAATGATTTTATCTTGTTATAAACAGTTACCTCTACAAAGTCTACTCCAATGCCTCCTCATAGCATGGAAGTAACCTTTGGGCCCTGAAGGGGCTTGAACCTAATCTACCATTCTGGAAAGGCTTTGGATACAGTCCTGCCAAAAACTATACTTGCTTTCTGAGGACCTGTTTAAATAAGCTACTGATAGTGAAAAATGGAAAATGGAGAAATGGATATTTATATGTACTATAACAATTTCCTAAAATGGCTTAACTAATGCAAACCAGCTGCCATAAAAATACCAAAAAAACCCAGAGAAGTCACTTCATCCAGGGAACACCTGACTTCTTTGTCACATGGATAGATACGGTAGTTAAGAGCAGCACCACTTTAAAATATAAAATCAACCACAAAATCTTACGGAAAAGAATGATAAAAGATTCTAAATAGTTGCCTCTTAGCTCAGAGAGAAGCAGTGGAGGAAAAACGAGTTTAAAGAAAACTTAGTAGGAGCCCCATTTAAGCAAAGTCATCTCGAGTTTATTTAAAAATGAAACCTGAAGGATAACTAAGAGATGAAAAAAGGCAAGGTCTATAAAGACTTTTATATCAAACTCTCTTCACTATCATAAGGAAAGCAGATTCCTTAACATCACAGTGCTACATGTGGAAGCTGAGGGGTAAGCTGGAATGAGCACAGGTTCTGAAGGAGTCACACAACTCAGGTTCCGATCTTATGTCTGATGATTTCTCTTGTAGGACTCAATCTAGCTGGGCTTCTGTTTTTTCATCTGAAAAGTAAAGGACGGGACTGGAAGGCTTCAGAAGCACCTTCTGCGTGCTGGATGAGGAAATCGAAATAGTACTGCAGAAAACACTGAGAGGAAAATCTGCTGGACTAGACTTAAGTACACAATGAAGAGTCCCATGCTAGAGGTAAGACCATTTTGTGGTGCTAAGGGATTATGGTATCTGGAAAAGGGGAAGATACTGAAGGTGTGGGGAAAATTTAGATCTTATTTTTTTCACCCCCTACCCCCATCCCCAACAAAAAGAGGCAGACTACCAACAATCATCAACCCCTACTGTCTGAATGAAATACAAACTCTTGTTGGTCAGTGTTCCCACTATGGCTTCAACTTATCTTTCCAGACTCAATTCATGTTACTGCACCTCACATGCCCTTTCCAGACAAAGTAGACACAAAGCCCCATCTCCTGCCTCCTGGGGACAGTGTGCACAGGTTTCTGTTAAAAGCTCAAACATTATGGCTACCAGCGTCTGCCTGGTAACTGGTTACAGGGTCTGGCATGTGAATTAAACTCCTGGGTCCGAGGTGTGTAAAGGGCTCCTTATGGATCTGCGGTGGCTAACTCGCCAGCAGACGCTGTACAGAAAAAAGTAGGCCTCAGTGGTTCTAGGTATAGCTTGTCCTTGTAAAACCAGTATGAGATGCTAGCTGTCTCCACAATCTACTTGGATGATTTCAGTTAACATTAGAGGAGATGAAATAAATATCCTCTAGAGGTCCCTTCCAGACCATTATTTATCATTCTAAAACACGTGACCACAAGATTCAAATCTGAATGAGATTTTAGAGATTACCTACTACAAACGTTTCATTTTACAGATACAAAACTGAAGTCCAGAGAATGAAGTCACAGAATGTTGCTGCTAAAAGGGAATGATTAAGTTTCCCTAAATAATAGATTAAAAGGGAAGATGAAAGGTATGAACAAAATAAACTATAGGAAATTAAAGAGGTCAGAGTAATGGTTATCAAACTAAATGGAGTTACACTATTTCATACTCAGTATAACAACTCAGGTCCTTAGTGTTAAGTTGGCTTATATTTTAAAAATTAAGTGAATTAGAACTGTTTTGAAAATCTGGAGATACCACCTTGAGATAAACTCAGATACTCTGGAGTGTTAAGCATTCTGTTAGAATGATGTTAAATGATTTCTGAACAGCTATAAAAAGCTAGGCTACAGCACAGAAACAGAACCAAGCTTCGTGAATGTACTAGAAACATAATTAGGACAACTGTGCCCTGGGAGGAGAAACCTAAATGTAGATAGCACATTTATTCAGTAAAGGAAATATTTTACAAGGTCTCCCTGGACTGTTACTTTGCTTTGGACCTATCCTCACCAAATATAGGGCTTGTTACTAATTTATTCTTATTTAAAAAAAAACAAAACAACCAACTCCAAACCTTATTTTAGACTCTCCAGTGTCAGTCTTTCTTCATGCCCTATCATGCTCCAGAGTCAATTTCCAGCTGCCTACTGGATGGACCCCATTTAGCTATCTCACCAGCATCTGAAATTGAACATATCCCCAAATGAACTTACTGTCTCTCTCCAAAAACCTGTCCTTCATTTTCCTATTTTCGTTAATGGACCATCCATTATAATTCTAGCCGTACTGGTCTGAAACCACCTTTGACTCTTCTCTCCTACATTCAAATCAATTTTTACAACTGGAATATTTCCCACATATATTTTCTCCTTTCCACTTTCCACTACCTTGGTCCAGGTATCCATTAACTCTTGTAGCCCATAACTTCTTAAGACTTGAAAACAATGTTCTCTCTAACCAAAGTTCTTAGCCACAGTGAAATAGTACAACACCAGAAAAAGATACGGTTTTATCACTGGGAATGATATAAACCTGCAGTCCCAAGGCCATTGGGCCTTTTTCTTCTGACTTGGAGCTGAAGGCTCCTGTGTTGTCCACCCTTTTATGAGCGCTCTCTGAGAGCCGGGACTGACTCACTTTCCTTTTCACATTCCCAGTCCTGGCACAGTACGTACTTAAATGCCGTTTCACTCTTTTATTAATTAATTCACTGCCTGGATGATAGCAATAGTCTCCAGGCTAATTTCCTTACCTCCAGTCTCCCTGCTATTTCCATCCATCCTTCATACTATTGTTTCCCTAAGCATAAAAGTGATAAGGCGATTCCTCTGCTCAAAACAAATCAACCTTTAATCAGCTCCCTACTGCCTCCCGAGAAAAGTTTTAACTCCAGACCCTGACCTTTAAGGCCCTCTATAACCTGGTGCCAGTCTATTTTCTCAAACTTATTTAGCATTATTCCTGTTCCGTATATTCTCTCTTACTCACCTAACCTAAAACATAACCTGACCTTTGGTTTCTTCTTCACATCATTCTAAATGCTTGGAATCTGTCTTCTCCCAGTGAAATTCTACCTTTCTTTCAAGACTCAGATCAAATAACACCTGTTCCCTAAAGCCTTCTTCAATCCCCATTCCTGATGTTAGAAACGACCTTTTCTTCTTTGAAGTTCACATAACTAACTTTGCACTTTTCGAATGCACTTAAAAGTTCTATTTTGTATCTCATTTATTTGTGTACATGTATCTTAATTCCTATGCTAGACCGGATGCTCGTTCAGGGAAGGGATCACGCCTTATCTGTCTTTATAAGGTGCTTAGCACAGTGATCTGTGCTGTGGTGCTCAGCAAATATCTGCACCACTTAAAGCACATGACAGTGTTTCCAAAATGAAGATGACAGCACAACAAAGGAGCAAAATACAAGTAGACAGTTTCTGATCACCAGGCCAGGAAATAAGAGAGACTGGGGAAAATCTGGAGACTGAATTTCCACAGGAGACTCTCTTGTGCAGGAATCTCTGACAAGTCACCTGGAAATCATTTTTCCTCCCTCCCTTGGCCTGCCCTGAGACAGCCAATGCGGGTAGAACTTAGCATCAGGAGTCACCAAGAACTGGGGTTCTCAGATTCAGTGAGAACAGAAGCCAAGGAGACTAGTTCTGCATCCAACTGGAAGCACATTATGTCTGTGTTTCAGTTAATATTAAAGAGCAATTTCTCAGTATAAAATGTGTGTGTGCATGGGAGAATCTCCTGTTCACCAACATGCTGACAAGTATGCTGTCTTCCCAGGTGGGCATCTAGCATATGGCTGAGAGAGCCTTTGACATCTGTCCCAATATGACTGTTACTATCCACTTATGAGGGGTGCCACAGTGCACAGAGCACTGGGCCTGGAGTCAGGATGACTTGAGTTCAAATAGCCATGTGACCCTGGGCAAGTCACTTGATCCTGTTTGCCTCAGTTTCCTCATCTGTAAAACGAGCTGGAGAAGAAAATGACAAACCACTCTAGTATTTTTGCCAAGAAAACCCCGAAATGGGATCGCGAAGAGTCAAATTCAACTAGAAATGAATCAACAACCTCCTCCTACCCTATTTCTCTTTTGGCAAGGCAATCTAGGTTAAGGGACTTGCCCAGGGTCACACAGCTAGTAAATGTCAAGGGCCTAAGGGCAAATTTGAATTCAAGTCCTCCTGACTCCAGGGCTGGCGCTCTATCCACTACGCCACCTAGCTTGTGTGTGTGCATGAGTGACATGACTGGATCTGCACTTTAGGAAAATCCCTTGAGAGGCAGAATGGAGGATGCACTGGCGTGGAGAGAGCCTTGAGGCAGGCAGACCCCCAGCAGCTATTGCAGGAGTCCAGGTGTGAGGTGAGGGGCACCCAGGTGTGAGGTGAGGGGTGGTGGCCACTTCTGTATGTTTGGGAGTCATCATTAAGGTAGAAACAATAAGGATCATCACTGCTCTACACTGAATTTTGGAAATTGAGACGAGAAAAGAGGAGGTGCAAAGACAGTACCTAGGCAAGAAAGCTGTGTTAGAGAATAGGATTCAGATTTCAGGTTTCTGAACATCAAGAGAGTGTAGCTAAGGAGGAACAGAGAGACATGTGCTCAGTGACTTGTGGATCTGATCAGGAGGGTTTTAAAATGGGAATGGAGAACAAGGGTGGAAACTGGTTAAATCAAGCTGGATACAAGAGTGTCAAGACAAAGAAAGAAGGGCAACACTGGAACCATCCAGTGATATGTAAGACCCAAAAGACGATAACATTCTTAGACTTAAAGTATAATTAAGAAGAAAACTAAGCTAGGCTCTTAACGTAAAGAAGTAAATAGAATCCCCGGTATCAATCCCTGAGACTCGGTGGGCTAAGACCCACAACTACAATACCAGTACACTAGCTATTAGTACCTTATTCCAAAGAACAGAGAGCTTGGTGGTCTATCAGGAAGAAACAAACTCATGCAGAAGGGATGGAGTGGATGGGGGAAGCATGGTGGAGATCACTTCTGTGAGGATCGATGGAACGAAGGAGAGGACAGACCAGCGTGTGTGTATTACAGACTCGCCAGCCAAGTGGAGGAACAACTGGACAATAGGCTCTACAAGCTGGCCCCAAGCCTGACAAAGGCACAAGCTCAAGCAATAATGGGGAACCTAAAGGATCAGGGCAGGTGCTGGAGGTCTTGCTCTGCTCAGAAAATGGCAGCTAAGAAAATTATGAGAGAGATTATTTGTGACACATGATCATACAACAACTCTATTCCCAGGGATCTGTACTCTCTGCCCAAGTGGAAGATACATTTTTAAGAGGCAACCAATACGGATTTAGAAAAGCTCACTTCCCTCAAACAACATGCTCTGAGGTGCCAAAGCTGAATGCGAGGAAATGAGAGAAAGATTTCTGAAACCTCTTGTGCAGTCAATTTTTCTCTTCATAAATACATTTTTTTTTGTATCTTTCCTTTAATGCCCCCCTGTTACTTTTTAAAGAAAAACAAACCAAACAAGCCCCTGCACAAGGTCACCATCCTCGGCCCCCAGAAGCCCACCACCAACAAAGGCCGGTTGTGGCTGAGGGGCCTGTGCTGTACACCACAAACAGGAGAACTGGATGTAAATGCCCCAGAACAAAGCAGCAGACACTGCAATGAAGGGGTTGATATCCAAGGATGGGACTGAACTCAGGAGCTTCAAAACCTCACCGTAATAAGTTCCAGAGAATCAAAAAAACAAGTAACATCGGTTATTCTCACAGGCTCAACAGCGAAGGAGCAGGAGGTACCCTTAGTGAAAATGACCAGATCCAGGTTTTTTCCAAATCTTCTCTCATGAACTCAAGCTAGTGAATATGATCTAGTTTCAGGAGAAGAGCACCCAGAAATATATGACCACCTCACCTCTGAATCCTCCTCATCTGAGAACAAGCCTTTTTGTTGCTTGGAAACTTCTGATGAGGCCTTGAGATTTTTGCTGGAAGGTGGCACAACCTTTGTCAAAATAAAACACAAAAATTGGGGGAATCACTTCAGATACAAGACTTTAATTAAATATAAGACCCTAAATCTAAGTAAATAAATACACATGTATTACTGAAATCCAAAAGTTACATTTAATTTCTTAAAAATTATGATAAAATTATGATAAAAATTATACTCTACATATAGAGTACCTACTATTTACCAGATGTTGTGCTAAGTGCTTTACAAATATTATCTCATTTGATTCTTGAAACAGCCATGGGAAGTAGGTGCTATTATTACCCCATTTTACAGTTGAGGAAACTGAGGTGGGCAGGTTAAGTGACATGCCCGGAGTCACACAGTGTTTGAGGCTGCATTTGAACTCAGGTCTTCGGCACTCTAATTCACTGCCTCACCTAGCTACCTTAAAAGAGAAAGTAACCTTTCTGAGAGCATTAAGTGTAGAACTGCTTAAAAGCAGCTTTGTTGTATTGCTTTAAAATAGTAAAACCTGAATTTATATACACTTAAAATGAGGGAACGAAAACCTCCAGGATTGGACTCTACAAAAAGCTGCCTTCAAGAACTGGGACTGTAACTTCCTGTGTTCTGAACTGTGTTGTGCTGTGAATCTGTCAAGTTTTGCCTGGACTTTCTAAAGGTAGAGATTCTAAATTGCCTGCCAGTAACTATTAGTGCTAAAGACCTTTGAAGTAAAGCAGAATTTTAGCATGACGTTCTCTTCCATGAGCATTAGGTAGGAAGAGTGTTACCATGTGCTCTCAAAATAGGTCAAAGAACATGTGAACACATATACTTCTAAGTCAAAGTGCACATGGAAGTTTCATTAAGAATAAATCATTATTGCCATTTTTTCTACAGTAGGACAAAGCAACATGTTAAAAAAGAAGAACTGATGCAAGAAGGAAAAGAAAGATGTCAAGCCCACACTAATAGACCACCTTCTAAAGTCGAGCTTTACTCTGGGCTGTGTGTCCCTGAGTAATAGGCTTTATCCAAAGTGTACGTGGGGCAGGCACTGAAAAGGAATAGAAATTCAGCAAGGATTAATGGACAGGCAGACCCTGGCACACCTGGAATCCTAAATGTGAAAGTTAATTGGTATTTAGGTAAGAAATAGAGGAATCAGAATTCTCCATTTACTCTCCAACCCATCCCTTTGCTTTGGTCATTGCAGAGGTCACAAAACCAGGGCCAATGGCCTGTTTCAGTCCTCTCCGGGCTGCAGCCCAGCCTTCTTTTGTCTCTGCCCCTCTGCTTGCAGTGTCTTCTCCCTTTTGAATATAAGCTCTTGGAGGGCAAGGACATTCTATTTCTACTTGTACACCCAGCAGTATACTAGCTGACTGAGATCTGTAGAGGGTCCCTCACCATCACCTTTGAAATAGATGTGCACTTAGGAGAGAAAAAATTCTTCCTTGGAGGTAGTTAATTCCCCAACCCTTTCATTTATTAAGTTCTCAGCTTTTTCCTTCCCTTGTTGATTTGAAGCTTATAGCTGACCTCGTCTCCTGGCTTTTGGTCCCTAGGCATCATTCCCCCTGGCCAGATGAAACTGGGGGAATGAGAAAGCAGCCGTGTCTAATGCAGAAAAATGGAATATTTAGGGAAATGCCCAGTTTTAATGAATGGGAGGATATGCGATAATGCTCTACGGAAGTTCAATTCAGCAAACAGTTATCAAGTACCTACTGTGTGCACTAGACCCCAGGGAAGAGGGAAAGCTTAGCTAACAACATGGGCTTTCCCCTTTAGAAGCTTATGCCAGTGGAGGATGCAGGAAAGATTCAGAATGAAGAGAAGCTCAGGAGAGTGGAGGAAATGAGCAGGCCTGGGTGGACCTCAAGAGCTAGATGAGTGAGGTACAAACCACGTGACTATACTTTGTGTTTATCTTGTGTTAGAACCATCTGGCTCTTGTCTCCCTGCCCAGACAGTGTCTTTCCTATCTCTGCATTTCTCTTTCTCCTTAGCACAATGTACCATCCATGGTAGGTGCTTGATGAGCCTTCTCTTAATTGAATGTTAAACCTATTTAATAATACAGTTCAACTGAATTGAATTTGGTTCAAGGTGAACTAAGTATAGGCTACCCCAAGAAAAGCATCAGTGCGTACACCCGCCCCCTCCTCCATCACCTTCTCTGCTGCCTCCTTGGCTTCGGGACTGAGAGAATCAGTGGAAGGAGTGGCTGCTTTCTTTTTGAAGAGATCTTCTTCCTCCTCTTCCTCCTCATCAAACAGATCAACAGTTGGCCTGGCTTTGATTTAAAGAAAAAGCTGTTCTGAAAAACTTAGTATGCAAGTCTTGTAGGTCTGCAAGAATGAGGCTTCATTTAATATTTAAGAAAACATTCAATTACCACGAAGAGAAGGCAGCTCAAAATATGGGAAGGAGGTGGATTTTTTCCTCAAAGGCCTGAAGGGACGGCTGTGCAGCTTAAGAGAGAGCCTCCGTTTTCTGACAACAACTTAAGCTACCTTTCTAAGGCGTCGGTGGTATTCTCTTTAGCTTGGCTGCTCTATTAGTTCGCAGAGCCCTACATGTGTAATGATTAAGTTTGTGCTCTTCTTATGTGTCCAGGCAAAATAATTTCATTACCTCTCATTTTCTCCTTTTATAAATTCAATCACGGTAAGTAAGAGATCATAGGACTGGGGTAGCTAGGTGGCACAGTGAGTAGAGCACCAGCTCTGGAGTCAGGAGGACCCGAGTTCAAATCTGGCCTCAGACACTTGACCCACTTACTAGCTGTGTGACCTCGGGCAAGTCACTTAACCCCACCAACTGCCCTGCCTTCCCCCCTCAAAAAAAGAGAAAAAAAGAGATCATAGTAGGCCTTAAGAGCTGAAAGGCAACTTATGGATCATCTAAGCTAATTGCCCTACTGTACACATGAGGAAAGTGAAGCTCAGGAGTGTGAAGTGGCCACCCAAGATTACATAGATAGCAAATCACACAGCCAAGATTTGAACCCAGGGCTTGTGACTGCAAATACGGTGATCCCTCCACTATGTGGTGTGAGAAGAATCTAGCTCTCTGCTTCTCATGTTGAGGGCCACTCTTGAGGGGCAATGGGGAAACAGGGGAGAAGGCACAAATTAATCCCTCTCACTCCCCCCAAAATTAGCCAGGACTGAAGAAGTCATGCAGGCGGGGGTAGTTTGAGTTAACAAGCAGACTGATGTGGGATCCAATTGGGGGCCCTTTAGGCAAGAAGAATAGAAAAGTATTTTTCAGACCTTCAACAGAGAGAAGCTGAGGCCCTAGGGAAACTCTCTGCCCACTGTTGTTAATTTTCTCACTGGCAGCTTTAACTGTTGTGAATTGCTTTTTAACTTCCTAAGGAACTGCTTTTCCCTTTGGGTATTTGTATATATTTTTATTAGATGGACTTATAATTCGAACCTTAGGCTCTGAATGATAGACTGCACCAAGAGGTGAACCACAACTAGGCTCCTGATATTGGTAGGAGCTGTTCTTCAAGCTGCTGACTATCTGCTCCTTAGATGGTATAAACTAGGGCAACAAGCAGGCAGTCCTAAATAAATCTCTCTGAGACCTTAATGGTTCAGAATAATAAGCAGAAGCTTGTCTTAGCCTTCACACTACCTGGTTAAAAACTATTTCAAATAATTTGCAGGAAAAGAGACAGAGGCAACACACACCTACATGTACTGGTTTGCTGTTAGATGTAACAAAGAAGTCATCATCATCGTTATCAAAGAGGCCTGCAGGGGCAGGACTCTGTGGTGTTTTTCTTTGTATGGACTGTGGAGGCTTCCGGGGCTCTTTTGGTGATTGAACTGAAGAAACACTGAACACATCAGGATCACCTACAATCAGAGGAAGATGAAACCAGTAGGAGTCAGGGACCATGCACCTCGCCACTCTATAAGAAGATACTTATTTTCTTCTAAAGTCATTAAAATTTCAGCTTTTCCAGAAATACTTCCCCTATGGCAACAAAATGCTAGAGCTGCTGAATAAGTCTATGCAGGAGTAAGGACAGTTCAAATAAATTCCCCTTAATAAAAATCATCTATTCTTTGGGAATCTATTTTTTCAAACAAGTCTATATGTATGTAAAGGTTTATTATTAGAGGCAACAACAGTGTGCATAACAACCGGCCTAATAAACAAACTGGCCCCCTTAATGAGAACTCTGAAATCCTGAGTTGATCATTATGTGCCAGCCTGATCTCTGAAGTTAACATTTAAAAAAAGACGTGTTAAAAATGAACAAAGTAAAAAGATGAAACCTTAAGAATGGATATACCTAAGAACAAAGACACGGCTCCTGCTGGTATCTTTTTTCCAGGCTTGGATGATGAAGCCTCTAGAATAAGAAAATAAATCATTAAATTCACCTTTTTGCAGAGTCAAACTGGAGAATTTTTTTTGGTGGCTGAAATTAATTGATCCTACACATGCTACTTTTAAATTAACAATTTAAGTTTTTTAACTCAATACCACACAATCTAAGGACACATTTAAAGTGAGATTAAAAGCGTATAACAGAATTTTAATTCTGCCCAGGTTATAAATGTTATTTTACAGTGATCTCTTAATATATAATAGGTTTGATATTAGTAGCCACTTCTTGCTATTCTGCCAGGTCAAGGAGGAAAAAGAGAAGACCAGAAGACCCTGCAGGCTTGTTGCTGGATAAAGCTATGGGGGCTACCGTCCATACTTAAAAGTACTTTCCAACAGTACTTCCATTCTGAAGAAAGCACAGATAGATTAAGAACTAGGAAGGAAATGTGTGGATAACAACCAAGGAATACTTAATTAGAAATGACCATTCTACTTTGTAGCAATAGTACTAGGAAGTGCCTATTCTGATTACCTCAGTTTCCCTATTTGTTAATGGGGAGAATAGTTTTTGTGCTATCTACCTTACAAAGTTATTTTGAAAAAGGTACTTTGCAAATCTTGGAATGCTAAGCATAAGTTATCATTATTCACCAACTCTGCATATACAAACAAAACCTCAGAAATATTCCTTGGAATACATTTGGTTTTACCCATATTCAATCTTTATTATAAGTTACTTTCGTTGTCAGTCTTTGGAAGATGAGGAAATCAGATTAGAGAACATTCCCAAGTTGCTCATCCTGATGGACTAGGCTTGAATACATGGTTACAGACAATGTACTTTTTTCTTATAGCGATAGGAAATATCCAAATTGGATTGCTTTTAATTGGACTAACGATTATGTCTAAGAAAATAATTTCTGGGAACAAACTAAAGAAAATTTAGAGCCCTAAAACAGGTTAAAAAAGAATCTTGAAAACCTTTTCCCCTAGTAATACAAATAAATTCAGACCTCATTCAGCCTTACCTTCATTAACTGGGGCTTGGTTTTCATTGTCTTTAGGGGCTTCCGAAAAGAGGTCACTCTGATTGATGGAAATCAAATGGGTAAAAAAAAAAATAGGAAGTATTAAACACCATGATTTCTTTGTAACTAGAGACAACTAAGACCTTTACTACCCTGTATAGAAAAGAACCCTTGCAAAGTACAGGGTGCTCTATATAATTTGGATATGATTTGACCTCTTGAATTAAGGCTGCTGAGCAATCAAGAACTTGAAAAATCATAGTCTGTCCCAGGAGTTAATGCCTATAAATCAGGAGTATCACCTAGGGAGCATCACACAGTCTTCTGGTCAGAAAGACAACAAATGACTCTCTTTTACACAACAAAAGACAACACGATAGCCATCAAAGTATGAAAAGGAAGAGGGACTACCTAAGGTAGAGAATTATTTTAGTAGAAGGGGAAACAGACTAGTTCTTTTCTGCCTCCCATCCCCAACTGACCTCATCATCATCGAAAAGTCCCATTCCCCCACTAAAAAGACCCCCTCTAGAGCCAAAGGGTGAGAAGTCTTCATCTGTCAGTTTGGGTGGTTTGAACATGTCATCTTCTTCATCTGGGGCAAAAGAAAACAAAACACAATTCTGAGAAATGGAAATAAATGCAGAGTCCTACTTTGTAGCCATCTCAGCACACTTTTCAGTAGGAATGCAAGATGAGGATGGCTAAGCCCTGAATTCAAATTCTAGCAGCTTCTACTTCCACATGAAGAGCAATATTTTCCAAATCATCAAAGCAATTTGTTTAAGGTGCTCTACTTGGTCCTATATAAAAGCACATTAAATGACATTGTCCTCGCCCTCTGGGAATTTGTGGCATAAAACCAAACGTCAATAGAAAATCTGCAACTTAAGGAGCTTACAGTCTAATAGGGAACATACACATACACAAATAAACATAACGCAAAATAGTACTAAGTGTATAGAGAAGTATAAAGAAGGCATAAAGGCCTATGAAGGTCAGAAGAAAAGATCACTCCAGCTAGAATTCAAGGCTGAGGGAGAAGAGGCAGCATGTGAGATGTGCCTTGAAATGTGGGTAAAATTTTCACAGATAAGGACTGAGTTGGGCTGGGAAGGTATGGGTTGAGGAGAAGGGAAGAGTATTCCAAGTAGCATACTTAGGTCAGATAAGGACTGACAAAAGTACAGTGATACTTCTACTTCTTGTAAACTGGATCATTAAACTTCTATGAGCAGGAACACCAGAGGACTAGCCCATACTAAGCTTACGAATGACTAAAATCTGGTCATTTTTTTCCAGATGTATTGCTGCCAAACTAGGTTTCCACCACTCTATACTTATACAATTGATTTTTTGAACCTAAATGAAGGACTTGTTATTTATCTCTGGTGAATTTCATCTTCTTGGCTTTAGCTTTGCACTTCAGACTTCTGAGATTACTCTGAATCTTGATTCTGAAATCTATACAAACTATCTATCACTTCAAGTGTCTGGTCATTTGGAAACATGATAAGCATGCCTTAATCCAAGTCATTTACAAAAATGTAGAGAAGGACATAATCAACCACAGAGTCTCATGACATGCCACCAGAGGCCCCCCTTCTATGCTGACAGAAACATCAATATTCTTTGGGCACCACTATTAAAGTACCTTTAACCACCTTTGAATAGCATACTAACACACAATCCCTATTCTACAACTTTAACTCCAGGGAACTCAAGGGAGCTTTTGTCAAATGTTCTCTAGAAAACCAAATATAGTAAATACAATCCATTCCTGATTGAACAATCCAGTAACTATATCATCAAAGCATATGAAGTTACCACAGTTTGGAAAGACTTGTTTGGAATGGATTCTTAGTAAATCCCTGTTAATTCACATATCGTTGCATTACATTAGAAATATCTGTAAATCACCCGTTAGTAATCTGTTCTAAAATTTCGATGAGGATCCACCTCAAAATGAACAATCCAGAGTTACTTGGATACACCTCTCGCTTTTTTTTTTTTTTAAATTTGGGACATGGCCTTCTGGAGCTTTCCTGAATTTTTCAATCCTACAGCGACTCTGAGCAGTAAATTCTCTCAGCACAATAATCATTTAAAATAGCTACATGCTCCTTCCTTTCTTTGAAGAAAAGGGAGACAAGGAGTGGAAAAACTGATATGTTGCATAGTTTTGTCAACTGATTTCCATGCCCCTTTCCTCCCCCCAATTCATTTCTTTTTTTCCAATACAAGGATGGCCCAGTGGGTAGGGGAGGAGAAGAGATACATCCTAAAATGATATTTAAAAGCAAAACAAAACAAAAAACAAAAGTGCCATACTCCCTTACTAGAGGGTAGGACAGTAAAGGAGGAAAAGGGATGAACTTGGCATCAAGAGAGGGCAGAGTTTGAATCCAGCATCAAACACTCCCCCCATCTGTGTGATTATGGGCAGGTTACCACTTGTCCAAACCTCAATTCCCTCACTTATAAAACAGGGCTAAAACCTACAATGCTTATTTCAGAAGATGTTTGTGAGAATCAGTATGTGAAGCACTTTGCAAACCTTCAAATTCTGCTGCTCTTCTTCTGGCCTCCTTACCTAATCTTGCACCAAACTCCTTCCTCACACCCTGCATTTACCCCTTCTATTCTGAAGACATTCCCCCTCAAAGTAAAATTGTACCTGAGTAGCTGCCCATCCTCTTTAGTTTTTCCCCCTTTGGAAGATGAAGACAACATCTGGCCACGTCCAACCCCCTGATGCTTCCCCATTCTCTAGTACTGGCTGTCTTATCTTTCAAAGTCCTCTGGGCACGAGAGGCGCTGGCTTAACTTGAAGAGGGCCAGACACAGGCTTTCTGGTGCCCCTGATCTGTTTATGCCTAAAATGAAGATATGCCCTCAAGGTACAGGCACTCTCTTTTGGATGCTCTAACCAAGCAATCAAAGCCAGCTGTTTACAAACAGATACAAAGGCTACTTTGGGCATTTTTTGGGTGACATTCTGGGCCACAAGGCCTATAATTCAAAATAAATGAAACAGAGAAAGGCCTACCATCGGAGGGCACTTTCCTGATGTCCTTCTTCTCTTTCACAGTTCTCTTGGTTTTTGCTTCCCCTGAGGCTGTGACTTGAAAAGAAAATTTCAGAATTTATACAAAGACTTCTCCACAGAAGGTTTTTATCTTATGCAAGTGTAAGAGAAGACTGAATGGTAAATAAAATTAGGTCAAAACCAAAATATAACTTTAGTATTTTTTCTGCTCTCATACACAACTGAAATGCATTGCATATTATTGTCATTAATTGAGAATTCACTCCAGTTACATGATGTCTGGCTGTTTTCTTTAAACACTGTCCATAAGCTGGATAAGAAGATTTATTTTAATTAAAGCCTTACAGACTGTCCAATTCCATCAATGAATAAAAGTGAAAAATGTTGTACCTGACAAAATCTAGGGAGGGCAATCTAATCTTTTCCTTTTTAGAGAGGGAAAGAAGAAAGTTTCAAACACTAAATGCCTGGGCTTACTTGTCTGCCCCTCATACGTTCGGCTTGTTACATCTCCTTTGATTCTTGCTGCCAGCTCATCAGCAAATGAAGTAGGTCGACTTCTTTTCTACGGGTCCAAGAGCGAGAGATGAGTAACTTCTTTGCAATGTCCTGAAAACGACTGACAGCTTTCAGTTCACTTCTAAACAGGAGACTTACTAAAAGCTCTACGGGGTCAATGATAAGTAAAGTGAGAGGGATATAAATGGGACATAAACACAGAACTAGATCAATATACCCTGGGCAGATCACCAAAGTGGGAAGCACAACCTGTAAGATATTTCGAGGCACAGTAAGTTTCCAGTTCTTCTCTGCTCTTACACGTTACTGCCCAGATCTGCAGACAAGGGTACTGCTTGAAAGGAACTTTTTCAGAGGGGAATAAACATCTTGTGCCTTAAGTTCTTGGCATAGCAATAAACACTTGATGATGCAACTTTCAAAATTGGGATGGTGAGACAAGAAGATATTTGTCAAATGGTTGATGTTTGAACTACTTTTGGAGAACCAAATATAATACTGTTTTCTAAAAATACTGTACAAATGTTAACTGTAAACTACAGGACAAGAAAAGAGATGGATAAACAGAGGAAAAAATGGCCGCAGAGTAAGCAGGAGTTCTCTTACTGGTCTAGCATTTTCTCCATTGACCTCTTCTTCTTCCTCTTCCTTTTCAGAATCACCAAAAAGATCTTCCTCCTCTTCTTCATCACTTATCAGTGCTATGTGCTGATGAGCAATATTAGAACATTCCAGATTAAAACTTGACCTCTATAGCGTACTGTGCTCAGGCTGTTAAGACAACAGACACTGGCAGTTTAAAGCTTTAGAGTCTTCTCTCTAAAATGAAACGTTTTCAACTAAAAGGTAAAAAAGGAGCTGATCAAAAGTTTCTTTGATTGTGTCATGCCAGTATTAGGCACACAGAATGCACATCTCTGGGATAAAGCCTTTTCATTACTGAAAGCTCCATACCTTACTAACTTATAAACAGCTTATGTCCTCACATCCTGTTTACAATTGGCTTGAGAAGTTTTTAAAAGTCTTACTACCTGTTAGAAGTTAATAGACCCTCTTAATGAAGGTGCAATTACTAGACTCCAAGCCAAACTGGAATAACCTATGTAGTGTGCTTTGCAAACCTTAAAGCACCAAATAGACACTTACCACTATTACTATTTCTTTTATTATTAAATTTGTGAACCCATTAATAGGAAATACAAACAGAGAATGGTTTTTTAAAAAAAGACAAATACTAAGAAGAGTTTTAAATGACAGAAAAGGCTTAAAACACATTTTCCAGGGGCAGCTAGTGGCGCAGTGAGTAGAGCATTGGCCCTGGAGTCAGGAGGACCTGAGTTCAAATCTGACCTCAGACACTTGATACATACACTAGCTGTGTGACCTTGGGCAAGTCACTTAACCCCAATTGCCTTGCCAAAAAAACAAACAGCGCCCCCCCCCAACACTTTCCAGTCTTATGGATCATTTAACAGTTGGAAAATTCATTTCAAAACACTTTTCCTAAAAGGGAATTCTGTAAGCCCTGGTAACCAAATTAACCAATGGCAAACTCTTTTGGTAGAGGACAAACATTAAATCTGGTTAAGTCCTGACTTCCCTCATAAGCCAGAAATGATGTGAGTTATTTCAAGATAGTAACCTTACCGGCTTTTGGTCATTTTCACTCTGATTGCCAAAGTCATCATCTGAATCCTTGAATAGAAACAAGCCAATTTTTGTTAGTACAAACTTTCCATGTCACATACTTTCAAATTATAGGTTTCTGAGGCAGGTTAATTTATAAATTTAAGTGACTACATTTTTTCAGTCTATTTATGATTTCATATGACACCAACACACTAAAAACATGCAGAAAGATTGCTAGCTGGACTGTTCGGCCAAGATTTCAAATTATTTTTCCCCGTGGAGTTTAAAATGCCTGATTTTAAAAGTTCCTTTCAGAAATGCCTACTGATTTCGGTCAATCTGTACTATCAATCTCATATATTTCGTGGCTAAAAAATTCCAGGTTTAGAGGTAATGCCTGCCTTTTACTGATGTGGAGCTTTGGCTCAGAGGGGGTGAAAGCCTTGCTCCCAATCACACAGGCCCTAAAGCAAAATCATACCTCTGGCTCCCTGGCTGGCTTTCCCCACTCCCTGGGCCTGATTTCTCTGGACCTAATTCTTCATCTAAATCACACTTTGTGTGCAGTTGGCCGTGAGGCTCCCCCAGAGACAGAACTGAATCCAGTCCTTGTGACCCCCCACTCCAAAGCTCTTCCTCTTATTCTGAATGACATGAGAGAGCTCCTTGGTAGTTTAGCATAAAAGTTCTAGCAGAGGTACAGTTACACGAAGAATCTGAAGCAGCTATCCTCAAATGACTCAAGGGAAGAAGAATTAAGCTGTTTTCCATACTGAGTCTACCACTGGCAACATCTGCAGTTCCAACTCTGTCTCCAGGGTATGACCTTTGTCCTTGTTGAAAGCTATAACTTGTCATCCACTACTTCACAAAAAGCTCATCGTCCCCATCATGGTGCCCTCCACAGATCTTACCTCTTCATCTTTCTCTTCTTCACTATCCAAGACACTATCTGGATCACTGTTTAAAGAGCCTTCTATTTAGGGAACAGAGAAGATGAGATACAATGTGCCGTAGAAAACCAAAACTAACATAAGAATCCCCTCTCGTAATCAAAAACCCTTGTGACCAGTACCACCAGGAGTTTTAACAGGTTAGGAACTGGTCTTGAACATACCCTCACTTGAAAGATCTCCAAGACCAACATCTTCTTGCTCCATGAACAACTGGGAACCAATCAAGTAGGGCAAGGGGCGATCTATATAGAGATCCTGCAAAGGATGAACCAAGTTAAAGCTTTAAAGGTAGACTTCTGCAGAGACTTAGAAATAAGCGATGCCACTTTCCTGTCAGTCATCCTGTTTCCTGAATCCTTCCTGCCCCATTCGCATTTTAAATCAGAGGAGAGTGTGGCAATAACCAAACATTTTATAATCCAAAGTATTACAGAACGAGGATGCATGTCTAAGATTAGTCGGAGGAGTTACAGTTGAAGCTACAAAGGGGAAAAGTAAGGAAGAAGCCAGGCTAGAGTAAGCCAATTCTTGCCACCAAAATGATCATAATAACGAGGTATCAGATGGTAGGTGAGCATGAGCAGCCTGAGGAAGCACAGCACAAATGCTAACACTGTGATTTTGAGTCAAATGCTTCCCCACAAGACAATTTTTTGCAAGTGTGAACCTATGCTGATTTTCATGCTTGCATTAGGGGTTTTCTGAAAAATATTTGTTAATATCAGTTAAGTTTAATGTTTATTTTCCCTAACATTATAAATGACTGGGGGTCCAAAACATAAAAAGCCAGTTTCAAAACTTGAAAATGATCATTTGGGGAAATCATAAAGGTCAAAGCAAAAAAGAGAATGAAGGGAAATTCGGTCTGATTCTACTTCCAAATTAAATATCAGAATCATATAAACTTGCTTTTATAAATGTACAGACTTGTGATATTTGCTGCTACCCTTAGTCCTCTGGTGCTACTCATCTCATTTCAAGGGAAGGATTTGGAGCCATCCAAAAGCAAAAGAAAACAAGACCAGCTACCTAAAGACTGTGCCAGTCTGGCCAAGGGTCTGGGGGCCTTCACCTTTGGTTCAAGGATCAGCTCTACTCTTTCATTTGCTTCTTCTTCTTCAGAGTCTGAATTTCCAGCTTTTATATCAAGTTGTTCAAATGCACTGTCCAACACCAGCAACCCATAGTTGACAGCTTCCTGGACTTTGGGAATCAGATCTGCCTCTTTTTGTTCCCGGGTTTTCTCCTGTAAACAAACAGAAAAGGTCTATTATATTTGTATTCTGAGATGCTGTGATAAAATTATAAACAGTGACAAAGTACAGTAGGAACTGTCAATGTGGTAAACAAGTCCCAAAGGGATGCCAAAATACTCTTTAACTTCTGAGTCTAGATTAATGTGAAAGTATGTTTAACATAAATGTGCATGTAGAGCCTATATCGGATTGCATGCCGTCTTGGGGGGAGTGGAGGGAGAGGGAGAAAATTTAGAATTCAAAATCTTATGGAAGTGAATATTGAAAACTAAAAATAAATTTTTAAAAAATCTGAGTCGAGAATGACAAAATTTTAGGGAAAATGAGTTGTCAAAACCCAGACCGCAAAGACTGACTTTTGTTTTTCCTTAAATGAGAAATGGGTGCATGGCCATCTGCCATAGTGCTGTTTCCACTGTCATCCCTTGATGTTCCCTGCTCCCTCTTGCCCTGGGTTAATGACCACTTGGGCAATGCTAGAAATGGATCATCAGATGTATGGGACTAGAACAAAAAGATCTTGGTTGAAATTGCAGTCAAAGGCATGGTTCATGTTATTAGGTTTGTAACTAGTCTTCCAGCCTCCAGCATCTCTCTAATTCATCCTGTATGTCTGTCAGACAATCTTAAAATTTTGCTTTATAGACATCAACCTCTGTTCAAGAAGCTTGAAAAGCTCTCCATTATCCATAAGATTCCAACTTCTTACCCTGACACGCAAGCCCCATCACAAACTCATGCCGCCTACCTCTCTACACTTCTCTCTCTACACTCTCTACATTTATCTCACCACACTAGCCCCTACTCCCAAACCTCCCTTAGTTCAAGCTTAACTGGACTTTTCATTGTTACCTCAATATTTTCCTATAGACCTCTCCCTGTCTAAGTAGGCCCTCTCCTCTGCAGATTCCTTTATGGCCCAGTTCAAACTCCACCTCCATGAAGCCACTGCCTCTGGTCTCCCTCCTTCCTCTGACCTGCTATCAAATTCAGTGCTTAGCTTGTATGGCCTGGAAGTGTTACTCATTTTTCTATATTTATGTTCTAGACTACTGAGTAGAGGAAGGTTCTTGAGTACAATGATCCTATCTTGGGCCCTCAGTGCTAAGCACGATGCTTTGAATTAAGAAGGCAATCAGTAAATGTTTGTACCAGTGCTTGAGTATCTGCCTAAGTCTGAGTGAGCACTGTGTCATGAAGACTCAATCCAAGAAAATGTCAATCAATCATGGTTCTGTGAAAGAATACCCACAGATTTGCAGGCATCACACATTTGTGCTAAAAGTTACTAAGTCACAGCTGTGGTTCTGAAAAGCCGATCTAAAAGACGTCCACCTCTAATCCTCAAGCACCACTGGAGCTCATGTGATACCAACTACATGAACTGTAGTGCAAGCAAGACTGAGAATCACTTAACAAATCACTGATGGGCCTACAAGAGAAACAACTGTTTCTACCTTAAGAACTGTCTGCCATGTCTGTTCCAGTTTAATAACTAGGCTGGAGGATTCATAAATGATTGGAGGTCCCACATACCTGTTCGATTTTTTCTGCTTCAGCCTTGGGAACTGGCTCCTCCACTTCTTCATCATACACTCGCTGGAGAAGGAAGCAAATTAATTAAGTTGCAATTCAAAAATTCACCTGGCAGCAGCCAAGAGCAAGATTACTTAAGTAGTCAAGTAGACATAATTATTCCCTAAAAGGCTAAGTTTCAAAGTCACCTCTAAATAGCCAAAAAAAAAATACTGTTAATTGAGATCTCCAAGTTTTGCAGAGGGGCTACTTTGTAAAGATAATTCTGCTGTGAGTTCTAGGGGATGCAAGTACACTTACAATTTATACTATACTTTAAGGCAATAAAGAAATGACAAGGCACAGACACTAGTATGCAAGGGGAGTTCTAAAAAGAGAAAATGAGCCCCTTATGCAGAGTAGTCCAAAAGAGAAAAAGTCTGTACTGTACTATGCCAAAAGCTAAAGCTATGAAGAAGAGACTGGATCCAGAGTTGAAATATAAAACTAAAGAAAATTATCTTTCTAGTAGAAACAGCAACAGGTCATTGCCATTGAAATGAGTGCTTCCTGCCTGAATCTAGGTTTCTCCTGCTTCTCGTCACCAGATACAAACACAACTCACAGCTCAAGAAGCTTATGATGAGGCAGCCAAAGACTGACTTGCCCTAGTCTTGATCTCGCCAGTGACAGAAGCTATCCACAGGTCATTCCCAGTGGACACCAGCCTTTATTAGGGGTTCAGGTTTTCCACAAAGATTACTCTGGCTCTGATCTCTACTTCTTGATTTGCTGTCTTTGAGTTTGTTGGCAGCATCAGTTCTCCTCATGGTAATAACATTCATTTGAAAGAGTATGAATCGAATGAAAGTAAAGAGCTGTCAGAAGCAAAAGGGCCCTGACACCAAACACTGTGTAACTGTCAGAAAAATTATCTTCCCTTCACCACTCTCTTTTTTAACCTGGCCATGTCCTTGCCCACAAGACTCCATTTTTCCCCTGGCAAATGGCTTCAGCTCCACATCTGCAGGGCTCTTTCAGGAGTCCAGTGTGTCACCCCCTGACACCTGCAGGACGGTGTTAGACTACAGTAATCAGCATTTCTTTTCCCCCAGGAATTTCCTTCTTCCTTCTTGTCTCCCTTGGGAAGAAGAACTCATACTAGGGACAGTCCTGTCATTTAATCAGTCACTCTGAATACCAGGTGACCTTCTGATATGACCTGGCACAGTGCCCAGAGCACTGACCTGGGGGGTCAGAGAGTCCTGATTCTAGCACAGACTGAGTTTGTAAGCTGAGCTATATGACTATAACCTCTTGGCCTCAGTTTCCTCACCTGAAAAACAAGGTTGGAACACATGACTTCCACTTACTAACATTTTATGTTCTCTTTCATTAGACATGCACAATGGCTCTTGACCTTCCAACTACCCAAATTCGAAAACCCATTTCTATGCCTAAAACATCACACACAGCTAGGTAAGCACAAAAACGGATGTGCCACGAAGAAAACATGAAAAATATAAGGTGAATTTCAAGTCTTGCTTTGGCTCAGTTGGGATTTTATCAGTATGGATACTCACCCTTACTTGCTTGCCCCCTTAGGCCTTCCCCCGTCCCCCACTAATTTTCATAAATCCTTCACTGAGGAGTTGCCCAATAGCCTGGAGTAACTTACTTTCATGTGATTTGGTACATTGGTCATTGGGATTTCCCACTGAGAACACTACCGGTTAAAGAATATTTGTAGAGAGACTAAGATTTGAGAGTTTTCATGTCCTCTGCCCATCACTGCAGAAGCAGAGGGGACATTTTCTGTTTGTCCCTTCTATCAGGAGCCACTGCTAAACATTTCATTACTTGGTGGCCAACCATCTGATGATGAGAGAGGAGACAGCCATCCTAAAGATGGAGACTCAGAAAACAAGAATAAACCCTGACCAGTCATGTTATATAGTAGTACAGCTTTTCAAATCCTTTCCCTGTCCCCCTGGAACCACAGTGTGGGAAGCAGAGAAGAGGGGTAAGAGTCTAGCTTATGTCCTTACGTATACTAATACAGTTTTAATTCACCAAGCCCTTATTAAATACCTACTGCATGCAGGGCACTGTAAAAGATACGGAGCATTCAAAGACAAAAAAAGATTCAAGCCCCTGCCTTCAGGAATTTATGTTCCACTGGGAAGATACAACATGTACATAGATAAAGAAAAGAAAATTTTTGAAGAAGGAGAAAGCACTAACAATTGGGGGCACCAACAAAAGCTTTCTGAGCTGAACCTGAAATGAATGATTAAAATATTTATGAAGCACTTTGCAGGCAGCTAATAATTCTAGGCAGAGGAGGAAGGGAAGAAGGGATGTGGTTTTCTCTCCTTGGAGATCTCCATACAGAGCCTGGCTGAGCACTTCTTGGGTATGTTAATGCAGGTATTGTTTTTCAGGCGACTGCAGAAGCTCATTCCAGCTTTCAAATGCTGTCCTTCTGAGTGGGTTCCAGCCATGGGGAACAGATGAGGCTAGGAGTCAGAGGGTGGGAGACGGAATGGTGAGCTGAGGGAATAGTCAATGGGCCAGGCAGGCTAGAACACAAAGTATATGAAGAGGAGAAATGTGAAATAAGTCTACAAAAGTAGGCTGGAGCCAGACTGTGAAGTCCTTAAGAGGGGAAGTCTCTTGAACAGAGGAATGACATGGTCAGATCATTTGTGCTTTAGGGAAATGATTTTGGCAGTTATATGAAGGATGGATTGGAGAATGGAGAAATTGGAAATGGAGAGACCAATCAGGAAGCTATTCCAATAATCTAGTCAAGGAGTGGTCAAGGTCTGACCTTGGGTTGTGGCCATGTGAGTGAAGAGAAGGCCATGAAGGGACAACAGACAGACCTGGCAATGACTGGATAAATACAGGGAAGGAGGTCAAGGGAAATGGTAAGGACGAATCAAAGATCAAGTACCTGGATGACTAGAAGGATAGAAGAAAGTGAGAGCAGTAAGGCTCCCTGAAAGGTCAGGCAACCTGATGGCTTCCTCCTTTCAAGATGTCTGATCAGGATGAACTGTCACTAGGCATAAAGTAACAGTAATGGCTGACATTAATCATGTTTTTCAGGATTTGTAAAATGCTTGACACACGATCTCATTTGCTACTCAAACAACACCTGGGAGGTTGGCAGTACTGCATTCTTGTCTCCACTTTTACAGATGAGGACTGAGGCTCAGAGGGTCATACAGTTCTGGGTCTCTCCTGACTCCTAGTCCAGGACCTTTCCCACTAGACCCTGTGGTCTTAGCCTCCCTACTGTGACCAAAAAAGCTACCATTTTAGCACTGGAGAGGACCAGGAGCTGCCTGTTCTGAACTCGGGCACCTTTTCCTCTGTGTTGGATGAACAAGCACCAGAGGGAAGGAATACCAATCTTGTAATAGCCATTCTCTCAAAGGCCGTAACAAAACAAATCTGATATGGCTACCGTAATAACTGTATGTTATATTCAGCCAATCTATCTTCTGAACATGGTAACTGAAAAAAAAAATATGTTCAAAAGGAATTTTCTTTGTCCAACATAAACACATGTACTCAATTCTCAATCACACATATGAATTAAGGGACATTCTGTCACAGACCGTAGAAATGATAGATTATTTGTTCAGCTGTAAACATCTCAGTTACTTGGAGCAGCAACTGGGCTAAGGGTGTGGAAAGCAGCAAAACAGAGCACTGAAGTTAGTCACAGAAAATCATAATTTGAGAGAGCAAGAACTAGAGCTTTTCATTTTCAAATTACATTCTTCACAGCTCCTAAGGGTTTTAAAAAATTGTTTCCACATCCAACAATGAAGAAAAACCAGTATGTATGTGAGACCAATTTTACATACTCCCCTAAAGAGGTATTTTATCGTATTTTCTATTTCTATTCCCCAGAACTATTGAAAGAAGCATAAACTAGTATGTATCTATGTGGATGTATAATATATATTCAATTGTGAATTCGACTGTGAAACTGTCTACTGTATAAGCATGAAAATGGAGCTGTTAATGCTGCTCTCTCCCTCTCCTCCCCTTTTTCTTTCCCCATCAAATACATGCCTTGCTTCATCCTTATGATTGTACAATAGACAATTGCAAACTGAAAAACCATGACTTGAAAATTCTCCCCTCAAATTATCTGAAATACTTTCAAAGACTCATACTTTTGCAATCTTGCAAAATCAGTGTATATTTAAGTTACTTCTCCCAGCAATTTTGTGACTTTAGTCAGTATCATAATCTTTACTTCAAAGATGAGGAAATTTGGGTATTCAGTCATCAAGTAAACTGCTTGGAATTGCAAATCAAGTTAGATTTGCCACATGGACTTTGCTAACTATCTCTCAGCATCTGAATTACAGAAAGACAGCATATAATACTAAATTCTTGAAAAATAAATTCAAAGCCTCACTGGTAACATAATTCTTTCACATACACAATCAGTCAACAAGCATTTATTAAGCTAAAGATTTAATACATCTCTGCCAGGTTGCTTCCTCAATACTTTGAAAGGTCCATGGTTTCTCTGGCTGCACTAATATAGATCATAATGCCTCAGTCGACACTTTCATGAGCTATGGCTTGGCCTAAAAGTGACAAGCCTTTCGAACTTAGCTAAGCTGATGCACGAATGACTGATGACACAGTATACAGCAAGTCTTTTCTCAAAGAGGACCTGATAGTAACATATTTTGTTTGAGAAGCTATGGCAAAGCAATGGTAGGCTTTAGTGACGTGCCAGAGTTTCAAAGGCCAAATTTCAGACTGGAAAGACTACTGGATTTGGAATCAGAAGAACTGGGTTCATAACTACTGCTTACTACTCTGTGACGGGCAGCATAAGTGGGTAGAGTGCTAGATTTGATGCTAGGTATGATCTTGGGCAAATCACTTAACCTCTCTGTGCCTTACTTTCCTCATCTGTAAAATTGGAAAAATAATAGCAACACCTCTCAGAGGTGTCTGAGAATCACATTATAAAAAGTGTGTTAAGCCCACTGAAAATCCTAAAGTGCTATGTAAAGGTAAACTATCATTCTTAAGTCATTTAATCTCTCTGGGCCTCAGTTTCCTCATCTGTAAAAGAAGTGAGTTAGACTAGTTGACTTCTAAGTTCTGAGTATCATTACATTACCCTAACAGGGCGTCACTCTAAAATTCAAAGCAGAACTCATCCATGACCAGAGATGTAGCACACTCAGAACCTCAGTTTCTTCATCTATAACAGGGGAATAATTGTGCCAGGCAACTCACAGGGCTGTTATGAAGAACATGCTTTGTTAATCTTAAAGTACTATATAAATATAAGGTTGTTTTTTTTTTTAAATTCACATGAGAACAGCTATAGAAACAAAAATGTCAAATTTGATATTAGTATCTGAGAAACTCACATTCTCAATGAACTGGGTATTAGAAAGCATGAGGAAGTCATTGAAGACATTGTGAAGGCGACAATCTGCAGCTTTTGTTTCATGAATCAGTCCATCCACTTGTTTCTTGATTTCATGTGTCCTAGAGATGGTCTGCTGTGAGAACTCCTGAAGAAACTGTAAAAGCTATTTTCAAAAGACACAGTGACAGTTGTTTAAGCTTAAATTTTGGCTGGCGAAGCAAGTCTCAGAATCTGTGCCCCCCCCATGTTGGTTGTGAAATCAACATCTCACTGGGGAGGGTTCTCTTCTTTTGTGTGTGACACCGGGAAGGTGTGGGGGGGGGTTAGGGTTAGCATATTCACCATCATGAAAGGTGACGAAAAGCATTGGGATATGACATAAAAACTAAAACAATACCCATGAAATCATCCTTTGTAAAAAGTCATTTTTGGTCAAATTTTCACTAATTTGGTAGTCATGGCAACAGAGATAAATGTTAAGATTACAAACCAGAAGCAAAAGAAAAAATGGGCTGAAAGACCTAGATTTTGTGCTTTCCCTCCTGAGGGGCCATATGGTTGCATTCTATTACACTTAGGTAAAACCTTTCTCTTGTCTCCAGCAGAACTATGCAAACTGATAAGATCCGGACCTATTCCCAGTGGAGGAGCCAATAATCAACGGTGGACAGCTCCCAGTGTTTTAATCATGGAGGGTATGAAGGGAAGCCTTGGAAATAATGAGTTCTCTAGGATAGGTGGATCAATGCCTAGGCCATTGTCTTTGTGACTACCTTGAGGAAGGACAATGAGGAAAAAAGAACAAAAAATTTTCTCTAGGCTTCCTTGCCTCTCCCCTGCTCCAATAAATCATCAAGCATTTATTAAGCACCTAATATGTGCCAGGCACTGTGCTAAACACAGAGAGACAAAGAAAAGGAGAAGACATTCACTGATCTCAAAGAAGCTTTTTTCCTCAAGTCAAACCACAGTTTAAAATTGTACAGAAAACAGGTTAAAACCAAAATGGAGATTTTAGACACCTTCACAACCCGGCGCCTTCCTACCTCGCCAGTCTTCTTTCTCCCCCTCCCTCCTCTGCCATCGGAGACTCGGGTCTCTGCACATGACCTTCTATCTCCAGACTCCCCGCGTTGGCACTGGCTGCCCCCAGGACAGAATGCTCTCCCTTCTCATCTCTGTCCCTGGCTTCCTTCAAGTCCCAGCCAGAATCCCACTTTCTCCCGGAAGTCTCGTCCTTCCCTCCATTAATTCGTCCCGTTTACCCTGGCTAGGGCTAGTTGGTCCCTAGTTGTTGGCATGTGGTCTCCCTCACTAGGCTGAGGGCTCCCCGAGGACAGGGGCTGCCTCAACTTTCCCGGTATATAGCAGGTGCTTAATAAATGCTCGTTAACTTCCCTAAGGGGCCTTCACTTTACCTCTGGCCGTGGCGCTCTCGGTGCTCGGTTTCGGGGGAAGGGGAGACAGGTAAAAATCTCACACAAACCCGGCTCGGCCCGGAGTTCGAGTCCCACCCCCCGCCCGCGTGAGCCGGCCCAGCCTCACTCACGCCCGCGTCCGCAGCCAGGGACCAGCTCTGGCTGTTCTTGCGGATCTCCTCCAATGACCAGGGCCGCTCCCACACGGGCCCGGGTCCGGGCCCGGGCCCCGGCTCCGGCTCCGGCCCGCTCATCGGTGCCAGGGACTAGGGGCCCGTGCGGCCTCCGCCTCGACCTCCTCTTCCTCCTCTCTGACACCAGCCTTGGCTCTCACAGCGTCGGGTCCCCTCCGGAGAGCTAGCCCAGCCTCTCTCAGAGCTGCAGTGCCGGCTCCGCCCCCGCCTCACGTGACAGCCCGGGCCACGTGACCCCGCGCTCACGTGACGAGTCTTGCACGCGTGTCCCCGGTCCGGGCACTTCGGGGGTTGAGTCGGCGACTGATCACTGCGCCTGCGCTCTCAAAGCAGTCTGTAGCGACAGCCCCACCATCTGCCAAAATGCATACTAGACCCTTACTAATCAATCAATTAACAAGCTTTGACTGATTGATCTCCCACTGTTAACGACAGCTAGGTGGCGCAGTGAATCAGGAGCTGGGAACACCGAGTTCAAAGGCAGCCTAAACATTGTCTGCCTGTGGGACCCTGGGCAAATCACTGAAAGCCTCAGCTTCCTCGTGTAAAACAGAGATAATAATTGCATCTTACCTCCCCAGGGCTGTTGTGACTCTCAAATGACACGATTTACGAAGAACACTTTGTAAACCTGAAGGTACAATATGATTATTATTATTATTAATGCAAAGCATACCAGTCCCTATTCAGCTCTCAAATCTATTGGTCCAGATGAGTGGCCAATCTGTACCAGTGAAGATAGTTTCCATATAAGGATTTCCCCACAGAGACGAAAACTGCAGTCCAGACTAAGAAATAAACTTTTATTAAGCACCTACCATGTGCATAGACTCTAGAGCAGAGACCTTAGGGAGAATCTATCCCAACCTCCTCATTTTATAAATGAGGAAACTGAGACCCCTCAGAGGGAAATGATTTGACAGCTCTCATAAGCAGCAGAACCAGGTGGTCTGACTCCAAGTCCTGTGTTCTTTGAGGTATTTTGAACTAGATCTGTGATTTTATTGAACTCTCATTGGGGATATTAACACTCCCAAAGAGGACGCCACCTCCTCTGCCACTCAGTGGCTTAGGACAGGGTCCCACAGTCCCCATGGATGAGAGGTGAGGTCTCCCTGCCTGATCAGGACCGTCTCTCTATCCATTACACCAAACTGGCTTTCAGCTCTGCCATGATGCAATTCAATGTTCCTTGGGTTCAGTTCAACAAACTTTTATTATTTTTCTGCTTTTAAAAAAGCAATTAATTAATTTTTAGTTTTCTCAACAAACTTTTATTAAGCACCAAAGGGTGGGTACTGAGGGCATGCAAATATACAAAATGGCAGAGGTCCTACCCGAGACATTTGGCAAGCAGCAGAACCCAGGGCTTCTCACTTCCAAGTCTATAACGCTTTTTCCACAGTGCCTGATTATCTACCTGCACCTGCCAAACACCCTTTTCTTCCCTTTTAACAGCAAGCCCACAACTTGGCTCAATGGTGCCCCCTCCTGGTATATCCATGCTACCACTTTTTTTTAATTGGCTTCTCCAAAGCCTGGGTGGGGGAGAGAGGGACACACAGGTTATTTACTCTTGCTCCCAGGAAATAGAACATGATCTTTTGGAGGTATTAACTTTTTTTGTTGTTAAAATATGAGGCACACCATCAATACATCTTTGTGCACGAACTATGGCTAATCTTTCTATTCTTCCAACTTAAGTAGTACATATCCTGCTGAAAGGAATGCCAGAGACATTTTAAAAAGTACTTGCTGGGAAATACAACAGGGAAGAAAGCAGAAAAATTCAGGAGGGAATTTAAGCAGTGGAGTTACCATGTTGTGTGGATCCATCATCTTTATTATCATGACCCCCATCTTACTTTGGTGTTCATATCCTTTGTGTTCGGTACGTTGTGTGGTACATATCAAATATTTAATAAATGCTTTTCCTTCAATCATTCATTCATTCATTCATTCATTGATTCATTCATAATGTATATGAAAGAGAGGAGGATGCCAAAGGCTGGGGGGGAACCTCAGACTTTATTGCTAACTCACAAAAAGGCGGCCAAGAAAATATTAATACCTAATGATCCATAGGCCTACTTTCTCAACAATATAAAATTTTTATAAGAATAATCTATATACACATTAAGGGTATCCTTGATGAAGATGTGAGAAGAGAATAAGCAAGCTTCCACAAACAAGCTACAGCAAACAACATTTATAGTCACACAACTGACTGAAAGGTGTGGAGAATAGGGTCTTTATCCCACTATCTTCGGTGCTTACCGAATATAAAAAAAAAAAAACAAAACCAAAAAATCGGTTCAGTAGAGCAAAATATCACCTTAAAGGCTCTCTTCCAACAAGGGGTTCCCCTTGCATATGTTGAAATCATACTAGATTCTAGGAAACTTTAAATGATTGAAATAACTGCTCCACCTCTGATGATTACATTTAAAAAAGAGGTAAACAGGGAGAGAGAGGGCCACTGAAGGTATTTTCTGTCCATCAGAGAATCCAAATTGAAGAAAGGTTTTCTAGATGCTAGGTCCTCCAGAAGCTTCTGGTTTCAGACATTACATTGGTTGCATCAGGCCCTAAGCCATTGTAAAGTCTCTTAATTTAGACTCATAAACACTGATAAGGGTTCAGTTTAACTCTTTCCACAAGGAAAATCAAGTTGATGATGAAAGCTTATTACCCAGATTATGATGTGCAGTTGGATGGGTAATTCATAGATTACTGCATTAGTACATAGGTCTTGGATAGAAAATTCAGCTGTTGAATTATTCTGGCCTCAGTTTGGTACCTTTGAACATCATAAGCTGAAAGATTTAAGGTTAATCATAGCAGGTAAATATCTGAAGCAGTTAGATTATTGGTCTTTATGGAACAATTTATAGAACCAGTTCTATTCTCAGTCATCTGATGGCATCTTTTCTGTTTTAGAAGCTGTCATTCAAGATTGTAGGGACAATGTAGTTTTCACTAGACAGCACCAGCCTTTCAGCTTCTCCAAATTCTTCACTGAGAGAAGTAATGTTCCTAGATTTGATGAGGAATGTGGAGTAGTCATATTTTACTTTAAAGCCAACTTAGAGGTTATAATTCTCCTGGAGAGGATGTAACTGATTTAATGGTGACTCTACTCTCTATGGGAGAAAGATGAAACACAGAAGCAACAAATAAGTTGGCCCCAGTGGAGGGGCAGGTCCCCAATCCCAATGACCTCCCCATTTGACTTTTACGAGACCCACATTGGGACCCATTGATATGGATGATAACATTAGATTACAGCAGGCCAGGTAATCTTTGCTTAAGGGTATGAATGATTATGCAGCATGTCTAGAGAATTGGAATAAGTTCCAAGAGATAGGGCTAGAGGAGGTTGTCCAAAAGTGCTAAATTGTATGGAAGACCAGATCCCATCAACCTGAAATGTGCATGTATTAACATAGTGTTATTAACATAATGACAAATGTTAATGTATTAACATGTAACATTGATATATAAACATATGTTAATCATTGTTTGAGATAAGGACAGTTTCTATAAGGGATACCCTGGATGGCATGAGATACCCAAAGGTTAACTTAAGGGCATTGTTGTATTTGGTTATGAAGATAGGGAGAAAGAAAAACAAGAAGAGGAAAAACAGAAGAACAAACAGGAAAAAGAGAAAGAATAAGCTGTTAGTGCCAGAAGCTTCAGCCCAAACCTTTGGGCTGTTTCAAAGGCTCTCATACAGGCAGTGGCAGGGGCAATCTCAAAACCTTGTGATTCACATGAGTATTTTTACTGTAGGAGGAAGGGCCACATTGCCAAAGACTGCTGAAAGAAAAAAAATGGGATCCCAGAAATAAGAAAAGAAATAGCCATGTGAAGCAGTAAGGCAATAAACACAACATCAGTGATAATTGTGAATATGCCTATGTAGTTCTGTATTTAAAAGTATGAGACACTCACCATAAAGAAGGTAAAAGAAGTATAACATTTATTCAGACACCAGCAAATCATATCCCATTACCAAATGTTCAGCTCCCACAACCAGTCAGCCTACTTTATCATAACAGCAAGGAACTTAAAACACCATAGCACAGCTTGGAAACTCACCATACCAAAACCTCTCTGACTCCCCACTGGGGTCTTCTCCAAAACAAACTCACAGTACAGTTAAGTCAGCCTGTTTTTGATCTATTCTGTAGATACCATTTCCATTTAATTATATTAGCCTCTTGCGCATATCCAATTCTGTGAGATGCTGGGGTACTCATTACCCAAATCGTAATCAGTTTTCCAGGCCTTAATGTCACTTCATGGCCCAGAGTCAGTTGTTCAGGCGCCACCAAAGCCCAATGTTCAACCAACAACTGCTTTTCAAAAGATATATATTATAATCCAGATGAAGGCAGTTTCCTTGACCAAAATCCTAAGCGTACATTTTGGCTTTGTTGTTTCTGCCATAAATTCCAATTCACATAGTCATCTTGTACAGTCACTTGTAATTCCACTGGTCCACTTTGCATAGGCCATAAAGCCAGAGTCAATCGTATAGCATCTTTATCTTTTTCAAAAGCTTTACTCTGTTCAAGTCCCCAAATTCATATTTTTTCCTGGTAACTTTTATAAGGGTTTCAAAATTTGTCCAAGATGTGGGATGTGATGTCACCAATATCCAAACAGTCCTATGAACTTTTTGTGCCTCCTTCTAGAATGTCTGTTTTTAAAACTTTGAGTTCCAAATTCTCTCCCCTCTTGCCTCCCTGCCCACTCTCCCTAAGAAGGCAAGCAATTCAACATAGGCTACATGTGTATCATTAATGTAAAACCCTTCCACGATACTCATGTTGTGAAAGATTAACTATGTTTTGCTTCTGCCTAACCTATCTCCCTTTATTGAATTTTCTCTCTTGATCCTGTCCCTTTTTGAAAGTGTTTGTTTTTGATCACCTCCTCCCCTGTGTCTGCCCTCCCTTCTATCATCCCCCTTTTTTTAATCTTCTTCCTCCTTCTTTCCTGTGGGGTAAGATACCCAACTGAGTGTGTATGGTAGTCCCTCCTCAGGTCAAATCCGATGAGAGCAAGATTTACTGATTCTTCCTCACCTGCCCCCTCTTCCCTTCCTATAGAACCGCTTTTTCTTGCCACTTTTATTCGAGATAGTTTACCCCATTCTATTTTTCCTTTTCTCTCTCTCTCAATATATTCCTCACTTATCCCTTAATTTGATTTTTTTTTTTAGATATCATCCCTTCATATTCAACTTACCTTGTGCCCTCTTTCTCTCTCTCTCTCTCTCACTGTGTATATATGTATGTATATATACACCTACATTTATACATACAGACACATACATATGTATATATATATACATACACACATATATATGCATATTCCTTTCAGCTGCTACGATACTGAGGTCTCATGAATCATACACACCATCTTTCCATGTAGGAATGTAAACAGAACAGTTCAACTTTAGTAAGTCCCTTATGATTTCTCTTTCTTGTTTACCTTTTCATGCTTCTCTTGATTCTTGTGTTTGAAAGTCAAATTTTAGCTCCGGTCTTTTCACTGAGAAAGCTTGAAAGTCCTCTATTTTGTTGAAAATCCATATTTTGCATTGATTGGAGCATGATACTCAGTTTTGCTGGGTAGGTGATTCTTGGTTTTAATCCTAGCTCCATTGACCTCCCGAATTTTGTATTCCAAGCCCTTCAATCCATTAATGTGGAAGCTGCTAGATCCTGTGTTATCCTGATTTTTTTTTCCACAATACTCAAATTGTTTCTTTCTGGCTGTTCGCAGTATTTTCTCCTTGACCTGGGAGCTCTAGAATTTGGCAACAATATTCCTAGGAGTTTTCTTTTTGGGATCTTTTTGAGGAGGCGATCTGTGGTTTCTTTCAATTTCTATTTTACCCTTTGGCTTTAGAATATCAGGGCAATTCTCCTTGATAAATTCTTGAAAGATGATATCTAGGCTCTTTTTTTTGATAGTGGCTTTCAGTTAGTCCTAAAAATTTTAAATTATCTCTCCTGGATCTATTTTCCACTTCAGTGGTTTTTCCAATGACATATTTCACATTGTTTTCCACTTTTTCATTCCTTTGGTTCTGTTTGATAATATCTTGATTTCTCATCAAGTCACTAGCTTCCACTTTTTTTTTT
>CM053624.1:30333810-30357319 GCA_028646595.1 Phalanger gymnotis | reverse complement strand
AAAAAAAAAAAAAAGTCCCACCCTAATTACCATAACAAGGGCTCATCAGAAAAAGTCTAATCCCTCTTCCATTTGTCATCACATTTAAATAAATGAAGACTATCATGTCTTCTCTTCTCCTTCAGATTAAATACCACCAATTCCTTCAGTGGGTGTATCAGGGATCCTTGAAGAGTATGGCTTTTGTTTCCTTTGATTAATTCAGTGTATTTCATTGAGTCTTACTAGGCGCTAAGACCCAGGCCCTAACCCCTATTAGGTGCTAAACCTATGTGGGTGTGGATTGGTAACTAAGGTGGGGCCCAAGGTGGGGCTAACTAAGGGAGGCCTGATTAGATCTTTGCTCCTAAGTTTGCCCCAAACCCCTAATTACTAGGTGCTAAGCCTGTATAGGTTGAAGCTTCCGGGGTCCTAAGGGGAGGTGCTAACTCCAGAGCCAATCATAGCAGCCTAAATTCTGGTCATTCAGACGACGGTTGATGACGTCTGAAACGGTATAAGAAGAGAAGGCAGAGCTATTTGCTAGAGGCTCTCACTCTTGGTGGCGTGCTGATGTGGAGACTCCGGGCAGCTGTAGTTAAGAGCCCTCCAGCTTGCCCAGATGTCCAGACTTGATTTTCTTGGTAACTATGAATTGTATTTGATCTGTTTGTTATTTATTTGTATTTGCTCTGAAGTTCAGGGTGCTGGCTTTTCCCCCTGTACTAAGTGAATGATATTTGTATGCTGGATTAAAATAAGCTTGTTAACCCCTTAAAGTTGCTTTCCTTAGTAAAGCAGATCAAAAGAACCTGGGCTTTTGCAGCGTGCTGGCAGGGTTCTTGTTGTTGGGCTTGTGTTGTTTTTTCACCCCCACAGCAGCTGCTAGCCAGATTGTTGAAACAGTGGGTCCTCATGTGACATGGATTTATGTCCCCTTACCCTGCATATCTCAAGAAATACTGTGGAGTTTGACATATTGATGGACCCTAGATGGCAAAGGGGACTCCATATTTGGCTACTGATTGGCCTGCCTGTCTAACCACTGATTGACCTGAGAAGCTCCTATGTTCCCAACAATTGCCTTGGCTGGCTACACTTAGAATTAGGAATTTGAGCTTAGCAAACTTCATCTAATCCAGGTGTGTAAGGTTAGCAAACTTTCCTAGTCACAATGTCCTTGTGATTGAGCAGGTGGTTGTCAGTCCAGACCACCTGTTGGATGATTACTCCTCAGAGTCCCCTCCCACTCAGACCCTGTGAATTAGCCCAGCAACAGCAATCAGCTATAAAGTTAGTGACCCTGGAGATGTGGGATCTTGATGGGGATGCACTGCCCAAGGCCCTGAGGCATCTCTATGGGACGGAACAGCGAGGAGCCACACGCACTTACATAGTTGTGAGTAAGAAACAACCTGAATTGTGATCATTCCTTCTTGGTGCCTCCTCACCATACTATGATTTACTCTGAATTTAGCTGAAACCCAGGACTGGAAGCTTGAGGTCATTGCTGACCCTGATGCTGTGGATATTGGCCCCATTTTCTACTGCAGCCAAAATTGTCAACAGATGCTGGGCCTAAAATGCTCAGCTTGGCCTAGAACACCCTCCCTATCCTGGCCTGTGCCTACCTGTCCAGTGCTCTCCATGCCCTCTACAATCAGGCAGCCTGGCTTCCTTGCTGCTTCTCCCCCCGGACCCTCTATGTCCAGACTCAGTAGCTTTGTACCAGCTGTCTCCCTTGCCTGCAATGCTTCTCTGCTCCACTGCTTGCCTGCCCTGGCTTCCTGCAAGGCTCAGTTTAAATTTCATCTTCTGTAGAAAGCCTTTCCAAGTCCCCCTAGCTGCTAGGGCCTCCCCTCTGGGTTCCCTCCAATTCATCCTGTATGTGTCCTGTTTGTATATAGTTGTTTGAATGTCGTCTTCTCCCTTATATTGTGAGAAACCTTGCTGGCAGGGACTGGTTTTTACCTTTTTTTGTGTCCCCAGCACTTAGCACAGTGCCTGGCACACAGTAGCGGATTACGAAGTGCTAATTGACTGACTGACTGACCAATCTGAAACCAAGCAGAATTATTCCTCTCTGTCCATATGATGTTTTTCGTGTCTGGTGACTTTGCTTCAAGAAAAGCTAGAAGAGCTGAGGCAAATGAAAAGAATGATCAAGAAGACAGGGCCACTTTCATGCGAGAGACTAACAAATCTTCTCTTCAGCCTGGAGAGGGGAAGTCTGAGTGTGCTGGCACCTCCTCAGTTGTTCACCCTCCTGTAAGACCCGGGGAGGCCTCAGAACTCTCTCAGACATGAATCTGTGCCCTGAGCTGAGTCCAGCTCTGTCTGGTAGCTGCCAGCCCCGGAGGAGAGAAAGATTCTGAATCAGCCTCTAGACCCTCGCAAGATACACAGGCCAGTCAGAACTTCCAAAGGAACTCAGATGCTCCTCAAGAATCTAAGACAGTAGCCCAGGAAGAAACATATAGACTCCTAACCCAAAGCAAAATTGGTCTGGGCCACTAGACCTGAAGTGCAAAATTCTGCCATCAACAGGTGTAGATACAAGCTTTCCTAGTGCATTTCAGGCAGCAAGGTAGCACACTGGATTGTTTGAAGAAAGGAAGACCTAAGTTCAAATTCTATCTCAGGTATTAGCTGTATAGCTCTGGACAAATCACTTAACCTTTGTGACTTTGGAAAATCTCAGTTTCCTCATCTCTCAATGGGCATAATGCTAGTACCTGCCTTACAAGGTTGTCATGAGAATCTAATAAGATACCCTGTGTAAAGTGCTTTATTAGCCTTAAAATGCTTTATAAATGTCAGCCATTATTTTTCTCCCAGGGACATGGTTCTACAAAGACTCTTTGGGGATGGGGAACGGAGCCAAATTTCTGATCATCAGCAGTGAAAGACATTCTTGGCTGGCTTTGCTGTAGCAAAGATTCAAGGGAGGAGGGGCTGCATCTCTGTAGTGTCATTTCTGTGCGGGGAGAAAAGAAGGGGAGGCAGGGACAAGAAGCCCCCGCATTGGGTCCTGGAAACTCTCCGATGCTCCTGGCTATTGGAGGTATTTACGTCTGCCTCTGATGGATTCCTAAAGCTAAGGCATCGTCTATTCATTATAGAGTCTGCAAATGGATAAGATGAAATCTTTCCAGTCAAAGGGGGCACAGGCAGGGTCAGCCCCCAAGGTAACCTGTCACCTAAATGACACTTGTCTCTGCCTCCACCCCTCATCATAGCCTCTCTCTGCCTCCTCCCTCCTCTGAAGTGCCCAGTTTCCACCTACTGCCCAGAGAACACAATTGTGGTGACCCAACCAAAGCCAGCTCTGGCTTCTTCCTGATATAAAAATTTCTTGTCCTGGCCCCATTCCCACTGAGCCCTGCTCTTGATGAATTATCCTACTGGGAAACAACCTAAAATAATATTATCTATGTAATGTATTTTGCAAACTTTATAAATGCCAGCAATTATCATTTTTACTACTACCACTACAACAACTACTACCACCACCACTACCATGTTGGAACTAGTCCTATGATTTCATTGATATATGGACCTCTCTGTATGAGGATACTCCTACCAATACAAGTCCATGTACTTTTATAATCTTAAAAGAGCTGCCTAGTGACTTGGCCAGAGCCTCACACGGCCAGTCTATATGTCTGAGGTAGGAACTGAACCCAGGTCTTCATGGCTCCAAGGCTATTTATCCACTATTTCACATTGCCTCTAGAGCTGTTAATAGGATTGGGCAGTCTGGGCTTTGCCCCAGATTCCTGCCATGGGGTAGTGTAGGTCTATGCAGCAGTTTGGATCATATCATATGGTGCCATCATGACCTCCCCTTTCTTCTGCTCTGTCTTCCTTCTCATCCTTTGCCTTCTGCTTCTCCTCCTTCCAGTGGCTGGGAGTGGGATGAAGGGCCATCCAGCATGCTGCAGGAACGCAGGGCAAGCTCTCTGGGAGCTTGGCTGCCCTGTTTCCTACTGCGATGATATCGGACCAGATCAGATGACTCTGCAGAAGAGATGAGTCGCCCTTTTAGCTAAATGTGTACCATATAAGAATTCCTGCTGATGCTCTGCCATTAATGACTGATAAGGCTGTGGTGTTTTACACTGTCCAAAGGCAATAAAAGATGATGACAACTCTCATTTCTATGATGTCTTCTAGTTTGTCAATTACTTTCTTTACAACAACCCTGTGAGAAGGATGCAAATATTATTGTCCCCATTTGTGGATAAAGAAACTGAGGTTCTGAGAAGTGAGTGACTTGCCCAAGGTCACACATACAATAAGAATCAGAAATGGGATTGGGGTATAGGTTCTCTGGGGCCAAAACTATCTACCTTTCCTCTCTGTCAGGTTTCTTCTGAGCAGAGAGAGGTTATTTGCCTTTAAACAAAGGGTAACATCTTTGTCCTCAAATGTTTCATGCTCCATTATATTTAGGGTTCCATGGGAAAGACAAAGATTGTCTAAGACAAGATCCCTGTCCTTAAAGAGGCATACCAGGGGTGTGGCTAGAGCCAGCTCAAAGCAACTGGTGAGAGCTGATAGTTAAATTTTCAGTGTAAGATTTACAACTCAGTAAATGCTACAAATCATGACTTGATTGATAGGTTTTTTGATTGCCTAGACTTAAGAAAGTAATGGAGAAAGTGTTAACGATGAAAACTGAACTTAAAAGTATGTGCTGGGTATATTTTTTATGATAGATCTGGTTGTTAAATGTTTGCTAGCCCACCACTACATATAACTTATGGGGAGTGTCCAATAAGGCTAAAGACAAGAAGCTCTAAGTGAATTCAGAGGAGAAAGAGATCACTGTGGACCAGATGGGACTTGAGCTAGGGTTAAGGGTTTAAGTGAGAGATAGTGTACCCTACTGGAAAAATGGCTGGAGAAGGAAGTTTAGAGTTTAGTTTCCAGCTCTGCTGCTCATTGGCTGGCAGACCTTAGGTAGGTCACTGATCTGAACCTCAGTTTCCCTGCACTGTCTCTCTTTTGGAGTTGTAAGGAAAGTACTTTTTAAACCAGAAAACTGTATAAACATGGGCTATTATTTAGAGTTAGAGAGACAATTGGGGTATATATAGAGATGGACTCAGAGCCTGGGTTTCTCTTCTGAACAAATCAGTTTAACTTCTCAATGTCCTATGCAACTCTCTTAGATTATGAATTGCAAAGAAAGTGATAACCTGCTGTCTATGTAAGATATGCAATAAAGAGAAACTGAGGCACAAACTTCGAAGTACGATCAATTTATTAGCAAGGCTAGGAATTGCCAATAAATGGGATCCAAGGCTCCTCTGTAGCCAGCCACCCCTCTGACAGGCAGAACAACTGTTTTATATAGTTGGCTATATAAGGTGCAAAACAAAATCTAGTGATGAAAACTAAGACAGTGATTGGTCTAACATGAAGATGGGAGTGGGGAAGGTTTACATTGGCTTGATTTAGAGAGAAGATTTCTAGAACCCATGGCTCATGGTGGACAAACCTATTATCACCAGATCAACTCTCTTCCCTTTTCCCCTTTTCTCTTCCAAAAACTTACAGATTTTGAGGCGTTGTGGTCAGGCTATGGCCCATAGGAATATGGAAGTTAAACTCTTAGATGCAATTCTCAATCAATAATTAATAAATAATACAAGATAAAGTAGGACATCAATTTTTCAATTTCACACTCTCTACTTTGATTCCATGGAGATATATCTCTAATGAATCATCATCTATAAACCAAATCGTTATGATAAGACATGATCAGCATCTGTTGGAATTAAATTAGTGATGAGGCAATGGAAAGCAATAATTACAAGGCTCAACATTTCATGAGGCCAATGATGAGAGATCTGATTTTTACTGGTGCTGGTTGACTATTACGAACGACCCAGAAAATGTTGTCTTTTAGTCTCTCATGCCTTCTCCATCTGCCTGTTGTGATAGCTGGACAGGAACAGGCTCATATGATTCAGGAGTGTTTGGTGTCACAGACTGAAGCCTTGTTACCTATGGCTGACACAGGGACAGAATCTGGGGGGGTGGTCTCCTTCTGTAAGCTAGCCTTACAGAGAAAATGTTGCATGGGAAAGATTGAATTTCCATGTCTTCTAGGCAATACAATGATCAAATGCCTTTGTACCCTACTAGCCCACTCCCAATATCCACTTAATCTCCAGGTGAGTTTCAGATGTCTCAGATATTTGTATGGTCCCCGGACTCAGGGTCTTATACTGGACTTGCTCTCAGTTGATGGCAGCTCTGAAGGTGAACCTTCATAGAAGGGCTGCTTGGCTGGTTCAAGGTCACTTGCCAAGGTTCCTAGGTGTTCTTGATATAACCTTTTACAAAACAGATTTTAATTCAGTTTAGTAACTAGTTGAGGTGGTGAACTATAGCATATCAAATTAGGAGCCCACACCTAAAATTTGCAGAGAATTTAAGCCCTCCATATCTCTGGTCTTTTTTTGTCCAAACCTTATACCTTATATGGACACTGCTATCAATCCTAAAAAAATGCACAAGGGCTTGACTTATAAATGAACTCTTCATATATTTCAGTCTTTATCTCATAAAAGGAAAAGATTAAGCCCTTTAAACCAGAAAATAGGCCAATAGGCGCCTATGTATTCCATGAAAGTCATCCGTGCTTGAGAACTAATGGTGTGTACACACATATCGTATTGCTCCTTAAAATTGTGTTCTCCATTTAACTTCAAATTTTTTTTAATTTTTAAATTCAATTAAAATTTTTATATTCATCTTTATATTTATTTATCTAAATCTGATTTCAATTTATTTCCCCCCTTAGGAGGATATTATGATCATATTAACATAATGAAAGGATATTGTAGTCTTGATATCCTAGAAACCAAATACTCTATCAATTCTAAGATTTCATGGTCTCTATTATTTGTGATTTAAATGAAAATTTAAAATGATTCCTCACTACAGTAGTACTGTACTATCATATATTATTTTGTCAAAACTCACCAATAGGTTTTATTGTTATAATGTAGGTATAATGTTTATTACAATGAAAATATGAGGCATCATTATACACTTGCCCTTGTCAATGGAATTTGCTATATGAGGAAAATAGTAGTGTCAGGTGTGAGTCATAGTCAATATCCAATAACACAGAAAAGCTCATTGAGAGTCACAGGGTATAATAGCCAGGCTTAGATATACCTAGGTGGGAAAATGTCTTGTTTGCTAAGATGGGGAAACTAAGTCAAGAGGATCCTATCTTCACCTTCACAAGGTAATTCCCTCAACTTTCCCAAAGTCAAACATCCACAGGCCAAAGAGTGCGAAAGCACCTGGCATTTCCCTTGAATGATGGACTAGTGGCCTTATGAGAGGTCAGACACTTTTGCCTAAAATTAATAGTTAGAATAACAGCAGATGAAAGTCCCAAGAGACTTTTCCTCAAACAGCAAAATTTCACTAATTTCGGCTTAGGGCTAGGCTACTGTCATCATATTATCAGGACTTGAATAGAACACATCAATATGTGTTCTCTCCATACAAGTCTCCTAAATTGACCAATATTTGTATTGCTTAACTCCTAAGGGGAAAATAAAATCGTCAACTTTAAGTCCTGTTGTTTCTTTTTTGTTGTTGAGGTGTTTTTCAGTTGTGTCTAACTCTTTGTGACCTCATTTGGGGTTTTCTTGGCAAAAATACTGGAGTGGTTGGGCGTTTCCAGCTCATTTTACAGATGAGAAAATGGAGGCAAATAGGATTAAGTGAGTTGCCCAGAGTCAAACAGCTAGTAAGTGTCTGAGGCCATGTTTGAACTTGGGAAGATGAGTCTTCCTGACTTCTGGCCCCTCACTTTATCCATTGTGCCACCTAGCTGCCCTGTTGTTACTAGGTAGGCTTAAAGATGTCAGACATAATAATTGTCAAAAACAGTTGGCAAAGAGCTTCCCAGATAAAACATAAAATTTTTTATAAGGTTTCCCACTTTGGTTTAGCTTCTTAGATTTCAGTTTTGCTTCAGCAGCAGGGCTAGTACAATCTCATGACCTTGGATGGTTAGAAAATGACTTGTATCCCCTTAATGGGTTATCATTATTGACCATCTTAAAAACTTTATTATTTTTTATTCCATTCATTTTGGAAGCTTAGAGTAACTCAATTACAACAGGTGACAATTATATAGTGCTTACCACATGACAGGCACTGCAGTAGACACTTCGCAGTTCTGGGTAGAGGAAAGCATTGTCCGTCTGAATCTTGTACGTGCAAAAGAACTACACAATGACTAACACGTGAGGGAATCTACAAAGACTTCAGGAATGGAGGGGGAATCTTAAGGACTTTGAAAGGAAGGAGGAATTTCCACAGGTTGAAGTGAGGAGGTAGAACATTTCAGTCATTGGTGGTAGGGAAGAAGGTCCTAATGCAAAGTCTTGAAGGCAGGAGATTAGAAACTGCATCTAGGGAATTTTTTCTTTGGAATGAATGCTGGATTATTATGAAGTTTGGAATTCCTAATTAACATTCATACTATGTTGAAGATCATACCATGGAGGATGGCCTTGTGCTTACAAAACCTCCCTTCATAGTGTTGTCAGAGCCAGAATCCTGGACCACATGGGACCATCACTTTGATCCAACATGGTGATTCTGGCATAAGTATAGGGCAGGGTTATTTAAGTGAGGGTGAATATCTAACCCAAAATACATAAAATAATTCATACTGAACCATTCTTTCTGGTTGGCAACCTACCCTCTATTTACACAATAGTATTTGTCATTTTTTTGATATGTTCTATTTTATCTTGACTGTTATTCCAAAATCTCCCATGTGCATAGGCCTGACCTGGATGCTGTAGGGGAGCAACAGCCTTTTGGAGGAGAGTAGTTGGTAAGACATAATGGTAAGTAACAGGTTCTTCTTTGGAAGGAAAGAGTGGGGACTCTACTGTTTTGTTTTTCTTTGCTTCCATTCTGGTGAAGTAGGAATTTGAATTTCTGCTGAAACCTGTCAAGTCTTCAATGTTGCTGCTTGACTATTTTCCTCACGGGTTCTCTGTAGAGAGACAGCATGATGTAGTGGACAGGGAGCAGCCCAGGAGTTAGGAAGTTCAGGGTTCAGGTCCTAGCTCTCATGTATACTCCCATTTAACTTTCAGGCTGAAAATGGCAGGGCAGTTGTCCATCTCCCTTAATGGAGACAGTTTTTCCTTCAGAGGCCTCCCTACACCCAACTATTAAATCACAGATCTGAATAAAAAATGCACATTAAAACTTCCATATGGTTTGGTTATCTCAGACTCATTTTTGCTACCCCCCCCCAAATCCCACTGTCATAGTGCCCCTCCCCTGGGTACTGCCTTCTACTCAATTACCTCTACCTATATAACTATACCCATAGTCACGCAGTATCCTGTGCCAACAAAGTATCCCCATCCCTATCCCTTCTCCCCTTCCCTCCACTGCACCCCTAGCTGCCTCTGTTATTACAAAGGAATTGTTAGTTGTAGGGAAAAGTAACTGTATATGTGCAATAAAAAGGGAAGGCAGTTATATAACTTTATTTTTTGGTCATTTTTATTTATTTTAACATTCATTTAAAAATATTCTTTTTAAAATAATATTTTGTTTTCCCCCAATTACATGTAAAGACAATTTTTAACATTTAAAAAATTTTTGAGTTCTAAATTTTCTCCCTCCCTTCCTCACCCATCCCCTCCCTGAGATAATAAGCAATTTGATATAGATTATACATGTTCAGTCATGCAAAGCATATTTCCATATTAGTCATGTTGTGAAAGAAGACTGCCCCAAACAGAAAACACATACACAAACACACACACACACACATACACACAAAGTGAAAAATAATATGCTTGGACCTGTATTCCAATTCCCTCAGTTCTTTCTGTGAGGGTGGATGGCATTTTTTATCCTGAGTTCTTTATAGCTGTCTTGGATCATTGTATCACTGAGAATAGCTACATAATTACTGTGTACAATGTCCTGGTTCTACTCACTTCAATTTGCATCAGTTTGCACAAGTCTTTACAGGGTTTTGTGAAAACAACCTGTTCATCACGTCTTATAGCGTCGTAGGAATCCGTTGCAATCATAGACCACAACTTGTTCAGTCATTCCCCAATTGATGGGCTTTAACATTCACTAAAAATTTGTTTTTGGGGGTTTTGAATTCTCTCCCTTCCTCATGCTTTTCTGTTGTCCACTAAGAAGGCAGGAAATGTGATATCAGTTGTATACGTGAAATCATGCAAAACATATTTCCATATTAGCTGTGTTGGAAAAAAAAAGCAAGGAAAAAAGGTAAAAAAATTATGCTTCAATCTACATTCAGTTCTTTCTCTAAAGGTGGATAAGATTTTTTGACATAAGGTCTTGGGAAATGTCCTACATCATTGTATTGGTCAGAATAGCTAAGTCATTCAATATAGCTAAACTATAAAACATAAAAAACTTTAAGAATTCTCCCTCCCCACCTTTCTTTAGTCTTTATTTCTTTTCTCTTTATAAATAGAGGACTATCCTAGGTATTCTCCTTACCTCTTCCCCCTCCGAATGAATTTGTCCCACTTACAAGATTTCCAAGCCTCGGGCCTCGCTTAACAAATTGTGGCATAGAATGGAACATTATTGTCCTTTAAGAAATGATGAATGAGAGATGAGAGAAACCTGGCAAGACCTATATGAACTGATGCAGAGTTAAAAAAAAACAGGCTCAAGGATGGAAAGAAAAAAAACCCTAAAAAGCTTCTGAATTCAGATGAAATATAATGACTAGTTTTGGTTCCTGAGAATAGAGAACAAAATGTATTTTTCTCTTGTCAGAGAGATGGCTATGATGACTATGGATGCAGAATTTTCTATACAGTGTGGTACAGTGGATACTTAGAATCAGGATGATAAGAGTTTGAATTACACCTCACCCATTAACTCTATAACCCTGAACAAGCCAGGATATGGACAGGTGTGGACTCCAGACCTCAGTTTCCTCATCTGTAAAGTGAGGATGCTAGATTTAATGACCTCTAAGTTTCTTTTTCAGCTCTAAATCTGTGATCCTGGGAACCTGTGAGGTGTCACTGTTATAACTGTGTTGGATGATTTTGCTTGAAGATTTTATGGAAGGATAGCTATTTTCAAATATTCTCTCATTGGATACTCACAACAATCCTGAGAGGCTATCATTGTCCTTGTTTTACAGATGAAGAAACTGAGGCAGACAGGCTAAGAGTCTTGCCCATGTCACACAGTTAGTGTCTGAAGCCAAATGTGGACTCAAGTCTTCCTGACTCCCTGTCCAGTATTCTATCCACCATACTCTCTTATAAGCTTTGTTACTACAAAGGAAGGGTCTGTTGCTGGGAAGAGGGACTGTGTATGTGGTAGTGACTGTGGAATAAAAAGGGAAGGGAGCTATAAAACTTTAAAAAAACCCTAACCATTCTCCCTCCGCACTCATCTTTAATCTTTATCTTTTCTTTTTTCTTTTTTTGAATAGCATACTATGCTAAGCCTTCTCCTTGCCTTGGCTATCTTTGTGACATTCTGTGATGCTATGTGCTACATGATACCCTTGGAGGTCACTAGAGAGAGTAATCCAAAAGGTAAATCTTTGTTTGCAACTGTTTCCTATCTCTAGGGACAGGAGGATTTGTTTAGCAGGAAAAGTGACTGGAGCAAGCTTGAATGGCCTATTGGTGTCCACTAGAGCCAAGATCCGTGGTATGGGAGCAGTGGGTAAGAGGTCAGAAAAGTGGATCTAATCTAAAGGTGTGCCTAAGATGGAGAAAACAGGCAGCTGTCTAAACATTCATGTAAGGTCCTTCCTTCGTCATCTCCCTCCTATCCCATAATTAAGAGTCAGTACTTATTTTCTATATATGATATGTTTCTAAGGGGCAACATGCATTAGTGGTTAGAGAACTAGGCCTGAAGTTAAGAAGGCCTGGGTTTAAATCCCACTTCTGACACTTGGCTGGCTTTGCAATGGTGGGTAAACTATAGCCCTCTGTGCCTCAAGCACTTACCTACTTAGTCACTCAATTCAGCAAGCATCTATTAAACATCTAATGTGTGCAAAAGATTGCAGCTACAATGACAAAATTAATCATGTAAAGAAAATTAAGACAGAAAGAAGAGACACCTTAAAAAATGTCCTTGGTTTCAGGGAGCTTATGTCCTGCTCTCGATCTGCTAACACTTATCTTCAAAAGTAGTACATTGGAAGTTTCTGGTTGTTACTCTAAAGGCTTGGGGAATGACTTAAGGGCTGTTCTTGTTTGAATGGGTTGTGACACATTGGAGGAGGTTGCCAAAGGAAATGGTAAAACCTCCTTTCCAGATCTTTAAAAGTGGCCCAGATTTTCCATTGTTATGAGGGTTTAGTATGGTGTCATTCAAGGTGGCCTAAAGGACTTGGTAAAATCTGTTCTAGAGGCATCAATTTCAATTTAACAGAAGATATGCCATGTATTCTGTCTTAGGTTGTAAGGATAATGCCAACATAATGCACAAATTCAACACAAAATGGAGAACTGATATGTGTGAGAAGTGTTCATGCCGCCCAAGAAGTGGAATATGGTGCTGCAGCAAGTGAGTTCAAGGCTGATCCTAAACAGGAAGATGTAAAATGACAGAATTCTTGAGCTGGAAGGGACCTCAGGGGCTATGGAGCAGAACCCATCTGGGAACCAGAAAGCCCTACTCAACAAGGGTCCAATGGGCCTTTGTTTTGAGGCCTTTAGTGAGAGCAGCCTCTTCTCCTTCTGGAGAGTTCTCATGGTTAGGAAGCTTTCCTCTCATTACACTTAATTAAAAACAGACTCTTGTCAGCCTCCATCCCCAGATCTCAGCTCTGTCCCCTGAGGCCAAGGAAGCTGAGCAAGTCTCTTCCCTCTTTCCTGTGACAGAAGGTTCCCTTCTTCCTGTATTGATCCTTTCACGACCCTTTTCATTCTCTCCATATTCGTTATCCCATGAATGTGCCCCAGATGATCAATTTCCTTCCTAGAAGGTTAATCCCTGAAATGGACATGATATTCTAGACGTGATCTGATCAGGAAAGAGTAGAGCAAGACTTTAACCACTAGTGGAAACTGCATGGAGCATTGCTTGGTGTTGGGAAGACTTGAGTTCAAAACCTTCCTGAGACACATACATGTTATCTGTATGACCCTGGGAGAGTCATTTGACTTTTAGGAGCCTCCATTTCATCATCTATTTAAAACAAGAGAGTTTTGACCTCAATGACTTTTAAATTCCCTTCCAGTTTGAAATCTAGGATCTATTATACTTTTCTATTGAAATATCTGCTCAAAACTCATTATCTGTATGACTGAGGGTGTCATTAAATTTTTCTAAGACTCAATTTCCTCATTTTAAAAATAAAAATAATAATAGCAACCTGCTAGCATTGTTGTGAGGATCCAATGAGCTAATATATACAAAATGTTTAAATATTAAAGTGCTCCATACATGTTAGCTTTTGTTATTATGAATACTAATGATGATAATAATGCAACTTGAGATTCATTGGTTATTTTCAGGTGCCATGTCATACTTTTGACTTATGTTGAGTTTGAGGTGTCCAACAATGCCCAGATCATTTTTATGCAAATTATTACCTCTTCCCCTTCTATGCCTGAGTGGATGATATTTTGAACACAAGTGCAGTATTTTATATTTGTCCCTCCTGAATTTTATCTTGTTGGATTCTTTGTTCTAGTCTATTTAGATCCTTATGGATCTCTTTTCTGTTCCCTGACATGATCATTAGTCTCCTGATTTAGTTTTAGCAAACTCATTCGTCAAAATAAGAAAATCCAATTCCTTAAATGATAGACATATTCTTGATCTCAGTTCCTGGTAAAATTCAACATAACGTTGATTGAATATTTGTTTTGTGTAAGATGCTATACTGAGTACTAGAGATAAGTTTAAAAGTGACAGTTATTGCCTTTGAGGACTTTACATTCATTTGGAACCCGGGAAGATAGGATGGCACAGAGCAAAGCATGATGCCATTAAAGACAAATGATTTCTAGACAAAGAATTTTGGGAAAACTTGAGGAGGAGGACAGCTGTTTCAGTTGGGAGAATCAGAATGGAGACGCCCATGATCTAAGCCTTGAAGGAAGAGAAGGAGTCTGAAAACAAGGGGCGAGGAAGGAGTCAATTTTGGGGCTGGAGATGTATGGTCTGCACAAGTCCATGGATGTGCATGATGACATGATTACATTTGGCTACCCTTGTGGAATATAGTCGAGGGAGGTAGATCTGTGAAGAAAAGTGGGAACAAATAGGGATGGAGAAGGGAGTTTGAAGCCAGATTGTGGAATGTCTTAAATGTCTGGCCTGCAATTAATGACATAACGAAACCTGTACTTCAGGAAGATCATGATGGTGGGCATGAAGACTGAAGATGGAAGAAACTAGAGGCAGAGAGATCAGTTCAGAGGGTATTACAGCAGTCCAGGTGAGGAGCACTTGGACTAGTGTGATAGAAGCATGAGTAGAAAGAAGGCAGATGGATACAAGTGTCACTGTGGAGGTAGACTCTACACATCTTTGTAGTGATGGAGTGTGAGTAAAGGAAATGGGAGAGTCCTAAATGGCTCTGAAGTTTCCAATTTGAGTGACTGGGAAGATAAAGGTAACATCGAGAGGAATGGGGAAGTTGGAAAGGTGGGATGGATTTAGTGGAGAACATGGTAAGTTCAGTTTTGGGGTTTATGGTGGGATGTCCATGAGGAGATATCAAACAGGCAAAAGTCGATTATAGAGGACTGAAGTTTGAGCAAGGGATTAGGACTGGATATATAGATCTCGGCATCTATAGATGTGATCGTTGGACCCATAGTTTAAAATGAGATCATGAAAGGAGAGACTTATGACTGAAATGAGAAGAGAGCCCAGGATAGAGCTCTGAGGAACTCCCATCCTCGAACGAAGGAGGAATGGTGAACCAGCAAAGGAGAGTAAGAAGATGTGATCACATAGGTAGGAGTAGAACCAGGAGAAAACAGGGTCATGGAAACCAAGGGAAGAATGCTTTCAGCCTTACTGAATGTATCTGAAAGGTTGAAGAGAATGGGGCCTAAGAAAAGACCATTGGAGTTAGAAATCATAAGTAACTTTAGAGAGGGCTGTTTGAATAGAATAGTTGGATCAGAAGGTAGACTGCAAGGGCTTGATGGGTAGTGAGAAAATGAAGACTGAGTGATCTTTTTGAGAAACTGAGGAGTGAAATCTCCTGATTGTTTGAGGGAATGATAGCTTCAAGCATGGGTCTTGTCAGGACAGGAGAGACTTGAACATATTTGTACCCAGTAGATAGGAATAAATTGAAGAAAAGAAAAGAAGTGTGGGGATAATCTGTTGGACAAGATCCAGGAGCAAATGAGAGGGGAAGTGATGAAAGACACAAGCAGAGGGGTTAGCCTTGTCCAGAAGGGCCACTTCATCCTAGAGCAAAGGAGGACAGGATGGGTGACAACCTACAGAACTTTGGAAATATTGAGGTGAGGGAGATGAAGGAACTCATGATAGGCTGTGAGCTGTAGTAGATGGAGCAATGGATTTAGAATCAGGAAGACTGAGGTTCAAATCCTTCTTCAGGCATGAGACAAGTCACTTACTTTTCTCAGCCTCAGTCTCTTCCTCTGTAAAGAAAAAAGAAGAGGATTGGATTCAATGGCCTCTGAGGTACCTTCCACTCTAAATCTGTGATCACTCATCTAGATCAGTAATGTAGGAAGTGAGAGTGGCAAGAAAAAGCAGTTCTGTAGGAAGAGAAGAGAAGGCAGGTGAGGGGGAATGAGTGAATCTTGCCCTCATCAGATTTGACCTGAAGAGGGAATACCATACATACTCAGTTGTGTTTCTTACCCCACAAGAAAGAAGGAGGAAGAAGATAAAAAAAAGGGGGCAACGATGGAAGGGAGGGCAGATGGGGATGAAGATAATCAAAAACAAACACTTTTGAAAAGGGACAGGGTCAAGGGAGAAAATTCAATAAAGGGGGATAGGTTAGGAAGAAGCAAAATATAGTTAGTCTTTCACAACGTGAGTATTGTGGAAGGGTTATACATAATGATACGCATGTGGCTCATGTTGAATTGCTTGACTTCTTAGGGAGGGTGGATGGGAAGGGAAGAGGAGAGAGAATTTGGAACTCAAGGTTTTAAAAAAATAGATGTTCAAAAGTAAAAAAAAATGTAGGAAGTGAGGTAATCTGCTGAGAGATGTGGGGTAGGGAGCTTGAGGGGACATAGGTTTTGAAAAAGTATGAGGAGTATAATGTTGCATAGAAGAAATATTGGTCAGCCCTGGAGAGGGTGATGAGGAGTGAGGTGTCTTTAGGAGAGATCCAGGTTTCCATGAATATCAAGAGATAGATAGAAAGAGTGCTGAAGGAAGAGATCTGGATGGTGAAGGAGAATTTGTGCAACAGTGAGGGGAGAGGACACAGTGAGAGGAGAGGCTAGCTAGAGAATGGTTATATCTGAGTCAGACAAAAATCAGAGGTAGGAGTCAAAAGCTAGCAATCAGTTGTTTTGAGTAATAAAAGTTAGGGGAGCAGGAAGTCAGAAATTATTATTCACCTGGCAGGGGGAATACCAAGCACAAAACTTGGCGACCACATGGGCCCACAGTATTATAATGAGAATGTAGCAGTATGATAGTGGCTGCTGGAGAGAAGGAAATGGAAATGACTACTCTCCAAGCACTCATAGAAAATTTGTTAACTTTCCCAACCAGCTCTGGAATGAAGCAAAGTTTGTATTAAATGGTCCCCTCAGAAAATAGAGGACCTAGCTCTGAATCTTCTCTTTGCTGCCTGTTTAACCTTGCATATCAGGCTTGTCTGGGGTCCAGTTTTCTTCATTTGCAAAGTAAGATGAATGGATTATATGACTTCTAAGGTCCCTCTAAGCTCTACGTTTTTGATGAAAAATTTTTATGACTGGCTGTGCCATAGTGCTTGTAGTTATACACATTTTCAGCTCATATCAGAAGTTTCTGTCTTTCAGTGAGTCCAAGTAGGATAAGAGGATGATAGAAGTTAATTAGTTAGACAGGATTGGGATACATTCTCATCTGTAAAACTTGAAAGAAGGAATATGAGCTGGCAACTCCTAGATATTCAAAACACACCGTGAGGCTTTGGTGCAATCCATCCAACCTACGACATGATGGGCCTTCCTTCTATGCTTGTGGGTAGTTTGAGAGGGGTCATTAAATGTTTGGGAAGTACAAATGGTTCATATTCCGAGGGTCTGGAATAAGGGTAAGCCTCTCAGGAAATTACCTGTCACTTCCACTTTATTAGGGACAAAAGATAAGGAGTAGATCTGTGATTTAATTAGTATAGAGAACCGCCAGATGAGGAAACTCCCTCAATCAACGGGTGTTATCACCTTGTCTGCCGAGGGGCCACATGATCAGTATGTGTCAGAAGCAAGACTGGAACCTGTCTCCTCGTTTCCATAGCCGACTCTCTTTCCATTATACCAAGCTGCTTTTCCAGAGCAAGTCCCTAAGGTCCACCCTAATTCTTGCTCTTTCTTCCACCAACAGAGTTCGTATTCCTTCGTATTATGACAGAACCAAATGTAAGGAAATTTTCAACAAGAAGTCTTGTCGCTACAGTGTTGTGATGAAAGCCAATCCTAAAAAATCTTGCCGCTTTAAGTACGTAAACTAACAACTCCACCTCCTCCAATGTTGCTTCCAAAATCATCACATCCCAATGGAACTTGCCCACGCTTGAAGCAATGGCACTTTCCTGGGAATTCAGAACAGCAAGAGACTGGGAACCATGTGGTTATGACCTTGGATCTCCATTCTATCGAAAGAATTGTCAAGTCTTAGACACACTAATCCAGATCACAAAGTGCCATCTCTGTGGCTTTTGAGATCCCCTAGGCATCTAGATTATGCCCATACCTCCTATAACCTGCTGTCTGTTGAATGATCAAAGAAAATACATCTTACTATGGCATGAAATGGATCTGTTCTTTTCCTTTTTAAAAATCAATGTCCAAACTCAGTGTAGTGGTGGGGTCTTTCTCTGGGGCCATCCATAGGAGATACACATTGGGGCTCAAATGCTTTATGCTTCTTTGCCTCTACTCACCTCCCAAATCTATGTTTGAGAATCTTAGAACTATAGTCCTGGAATATTCAAAAATTTCAAATAGTCAAATCACTAATGGAAAGATACTTAACAAGTAAAAGGTGGCTATGGCATATTTACCAATGATAATGATGCCAAAGAATGAGTGATTTTCAGGAGAATCAACTCCCGAGATTGGACAGTTAACTTAAGTTGAGGTGTTAGCCTAGTAGAGCATAGATTATGGGCCATAAAAGTGGCACTTCACTCAAGAGAAATATGAGGAGGAAGTTATGAGGAGAGGGTATTACTGGGAAATTATATGACAAGATTGAGAGTGTCTAGCCCAGCAATATGAGTGGATATACAATCATTAATTAAGTACCTACCCTATGCTAGACATTGAGAGAGGTGCTGAGGATACAAATACAAAATCGAGAAATATGTTGAAAGAATTTACCTTCTAAGGAAGGGATAATCATATATAAGGAAGTGGGGGACCAGTTGAGAAAGTTTTGGTCTGGGAAGTCATAGGGCAGTCAGTGGTGACACTAGTTTCTTAGAAGCAGTAGGAGATATGTTTTGATTACTATTCCTAGTTCAAGAGCAAGAGGCAGAAAGCAGGGTTAGGGAGTGTGAGCATACACAACAGGAAGGCAGATGGCAAGATGATTACTCTGCCTAGGCCTTGGTATCCTGGTCATGTCTAGACAAGATGTGGAAGCTGATCTAAGTTGGCTAGAGAGAACGGGATAGGCAAGTTTTCACTCACTCATCTAGCAATCAGGATAGCTCATCTCTTGGGTGGAATGCTACTATGCCTAAAGGACTATAAAACTGTGCAGACCCAAAACCCCAGCTACTAGATCTGTATCTGAAAGAGATTTTTGAAAAGATAGAGAAAAGGGCCTATTTGTATGAAAATATTTATAGCAGGTCTTTTTGTGCTGGCTAAACCATGATTATCCATTGACCAAACAATTACACTACTAGGTGTGTACATGATTGTGACAGAATACTACTGTGCCTTAAGAAATGAAGAGCAGGATGCTCTCAGAAACCATGGAAAGGCTTACATGAACTGATGCAAAGTGAAATGAGCAGAACCATGAGAACACTGCACACAGTAACGACAAAATTGTATGATGAACTGCTATGAATAATTTAGCTTTTTTTCAGCCATACAATGATCCAAGACAATTCTGTAGCAGTTATGATGAAAGGTGCTGTCCCTCTCCAGAGAAAGAACTGGTAGAGCTTGAATACAGATAAAAGACACTTCTTCTTTATTTTTCTTGACTTTTTGTCTTCTGTTTTCTTTCACAAACTGACTTACGTGGAAATGTTTTGCATGACTACACATGTATAACCTATGTCAAGTTGCTTTAAGGGAAGGGAGTGAATTTGGAACTCGAAATTTAAAAAAAAGAATGTTAAAATTGTTTTTACATATATTTGGAAAAAAAATATTAAAAACATATTAAATTAAACAATAATTTAATAATAATATATTAATAATTAATATTATAACAATACATTATAGAATATGAAAATATATTAAATACATTAATTAAAATAAATAATACAAATATTAAATATTTTTAATAAGAAATAATAAAACAATAAATTAAATATATTTATTAAAAATATTTTTAAAAATTAAATAAAAAAGAAACAGAATGACTTGTCTCCAGGGAACAATTTGAGTTTTGATAAAGCATCTACTCCATGGCATTCCTTGAATTTTGTCTTACATGTCAACAGAAACACTAAGCTGAAGATTCTGATTGGTTGTCCCTTATATTAGACTTGTGGTAGTCTTGCCTTTAAATAATAGATTTTTAGAGCTGGAAGAAATCTTAGAAGCTACTAGTCCAACTGCCTCTTTTACATATGAGGAAACTGAGGCCCAGGAGGCTTAAATGACTTGTCTATGGTCAGATAGCAATTATTAAGCCTTTACTATGCGTCAGGTACAGGGACTAGGAATGCAAATGCAAGCAAAAAGAAAGGCAGTCTTGGCTCTCAGGGAGCTTACATTCTATTGTGGGAGGGTAGACAACACACGAAAAGTGTTAAGGGCGTGGGTAAGAGAAAGTACCTACTCTGGGGCATGGTGGAGTGCAAAGTCCAGAGAGTCAGGAGGGATGCTCAGAGAGGAATAAAAGAATGAACATGTTTGCCAGGATGTTTTCCTTAAAATGGAGGCTAGAGGAAAGAGACACAGGGCAAAAGGTATCTCCCAGAGTGTCAAGGCTGCTGGGGTATGGTGAATTCTAGGGTGAGAAGAGCAGTAGGTTATGGTGGAGAAAGAATTCTGGAGAGTCTGGAATGGAGGAATGAAGAAGTGAAAGCCTATTATTGATTCTACCCCCTCTCATTTTACAAATAAGGAAACTGAGGTTCACTGATGTTAAGTGACTTGCTTAGAGTGACACTATGAAGTATCTTAGGCTAATGAGTGATGGAGGCAAGATTGGAACTCAGGTCTTCCTGACTCAATCTCCATCACTTTAAATACTATGCCATGCTACAATTGGTCAAACTCAAGAAATTCATGTATCTGTCAGGAACGAGCCTCATATAAGATTCCTTTAAACAGTTTGTGTAAGGCCACATCTGTTCCCTACATATGTGCTTTGTGCTCATTGTACTGTAAGTTTGAACCCATTCATTCCAGGGACCTTGTGTGGGTGCAAAGGGAGAGTGTACTCATGCATTGATGGTGGAGTGTTTAAGGACTGTTGTTACTAGATCTTTCTATGAACAATTATTTGATTTAAACTGTCACTTATGAAGTTCAAAATGCTACAAACAGTGGAATGCAAATGAACTGATAGACCACAGATGCCCTGTAGCTATCATTAGCTCAGTCAATGTTTTGGTTAAAACAGGTCCTCTTGTTCCACTCTTCTGAGGCCCAAGTCTCTGTCTAGCTCATCCTCAGAACAGCTTGTGTCTCTCCTGCTGTTTTCTCTGAGAGACTGTATTTCTCTGCAAATGCCTTTTGCCATCTCTCCCTGAACAAATGTTCTTTTCCTCTTCTTTTTAATGGCCAAACTGTCCACATACAAACGAGGTAGTTCCTTCTAATTCTTTCTCTCCCTATGCCTTTTGGTCACTCATCTTGTACTTAACCCCTAACAGGACCTACAATCTCTCTACCCTTCAATACTTTCATAAGCCTTCATACCTCAATAGGCAACATCCTCCCTCCTTCCCAATTTCAACTTCTTTGTGAACCAGTTCAACCCTTTGCTTTATTCTTTTTTTTTAAATTAAGATTTTTTATTTTTAGTTTACAGCACTCAGTTCTCCATGTTTTGAGTTCTGGATTTTCTTCCCCTCCTTTCCCTCCCCCTTCCCCCACCACAAGACAGCGTGGAATCAGAGATATCTTCTACATATACCTTTGCATTAAACTTATTTACACAATAGTCAAGTTGTAAAGAAGAATTATGACCAATAGAATGAATCATGAGAAAGAAGAAACGAAACTAAAAAAGAGAGAAAAAAAGAAAATAAGGAGAGCAAATAGTTTGCCTCAATCTTCATTCAGGCTCCACAGTTTTTTCTCTGGATGTAGATAGCCCCTTCCATCCTGAGTCCTTTGGAGTTGCCTTTGAACCTTGTATTGCTGAGAAGAGCAAAGTTTATCAAAATTAGTCATTGCAGAATCAATATATCTGTGGTTGTGTACAATGTTCTCCTGGTTCTGCTCCTTTCATTCTGCATCATATCATGTCTGTCTTTCTAGGTTATTACAAAGTACATATCTTCCACTTTTCTTATAGCACCCTTTGATTTATTCTTGAATCCTTTGCCTCTTTGTTCTATTATAAATACCTTGCCAGGATTACTCCCATCATCTAACTCCTTTGCTGCTATTCATGTGCTACTGAACAGAACTGATGGAAGTCACAATATCATGCTGATTGGGCCCCATACCAATTTGTTGTTTACTGTCAACTGAGCCATCAGAGTAGCAGGGCAATCCTTCTAACCTTCCTTCCTTCCTTCTCTATCCTAGTTCTTTGAGTCTGTTCCAGCCTCCCACAGCACTCCTTACCCCTACCTTATTAGATGAATACTTCATATTAGAGTTCACAAAAAATATTGAGGTCATACTTCAAGACCTCCATCTCTTCCCTTTCTCCTTTTTCTTTCTTTCTCCCACATCCCCTCTGATAGGATTGTCCATCTGTTTTTTCACTCTAGTCTCTGATGAAGGCAGGAGTGAAAGGCTAATGCCCTGCCATAGCCAACCTCTCTGTATGCACCCTTGATCCCATCCTTTATTCTAAAATATATTGGCCCCCACAATCGCCCTCCCTCTCTGATCTTCAGTATCTCCCTCCTTGCTCCCTAGACACACACTTATTTTTATCCCATTATCAAAAATCTCTACAATTGATACTGCCTTTCCTATTAGCTGTCATCCTATATCTCTCTGTTTCTGCTAAATTTCTTGAAAAATCATGTGTACTTGGGGCAGCAGAGCCAAAATGGTGGTTGGAAAGCAGGGACTTGCATGAGCTTCCAGTCAGGTCCCTCCAAAAACTTATAAAAAATGGGGGGCAGAGCCAAGATTGCAGCTGGGAAGCAGTGACTGGTGTGAGCTCCCCACCAAGTCTCTCCAAAAACCTATAAAATGTGGCTCTGAACCAATTCTAGAGTTGCAGAACCCACAAAGTGGCAGAGGGAAGCAGGGCTCCAGCCCAGGACAGCCTGGATGGTCTCTGGGTAAGGTCTGTCCCACATGGAGCTCCCAGCCCCCAGCTGAGGACAGCAGAGCTGAGCCCAGCGCGCATGGCATGAACAGACCAGACGCGGACCTACCAGACCTGGAGATGAGCAGAGAGTGCCCTGGCATCCTGAATTACTGAGCTGTGACATCCACCAGATCTCTCAACCCATAAAGAGCAAAGACATCAGAGAAGGTTAGTGGGAAAAGCTGCAGGACTGAGTTTGCGGTTCGGCTACTGCCCCTGGGGCAGTGGAGGTGGGGCAGCTTTAGAACTATGGCTGCAGTTGCTTCTGGCCCCAGGCCCACCTGGTGGGAGGAGTTAAGTGGCTGATCAGAGCAGGAGTGAAGAGCCTGCTGAAGATCTAAGCCCAGTCCGGGTAGGGGTTCTTGGGGAAGGAGGAGTGCTGGTGAGGCAGCGCATCTGCCCAAGTGTGGAACATAGAACTCTTTAGTCTATTAGCAGCCATACCCTGTGGAAAAACTGAAAGGTTAATTAAGTTGGCTGGGAACATGGCCAGGCATCGAAAACACACCCAGATTCAGTCTCAGATTCTGGAATCCTTCTTTGGCTACAAAGAAGACCAAAACATGCAGTCAGATGAAGTTAACAAAGTCATAGACCCTACAACAAAAACCTCCAAGAAAAACATGAA
>CM053624.1:30312429-30333310 GCA_028646595.1 Phalanger gymnotis | reverse complement strand
TTAAATTCCCCTCTTTATTAACAGCAGCATCAACAACAACCACAAGAAATCACATTTACATTTGTCTTTGATGTCTACAAAGTCCTTTCTTCACAACACCTTGGCACAGTAGGTGATGCAAGTGTTATAATTCACATCTTACAGATGAGGAAACTAAGGTTCAAAGAGACTGGGTAATTTACCTATGGGATAATATCTAGAATTTGAACTCAGCATCCTGCATCCAAGTCCAGCTGTCATGGTGCAATGCTGACTTTATCTAACTTCCTCTCCTGAGACAGAAGAGAAAAACACACACAAAGGCCACAAAGGATAGAATGATTTTCTACACAAACAAGTAAACAGAAATGATACCTTATGACTAAGCAGAATGCACAGAATGACTTGCCATTGTGCTTAATGAAGGCTGACTTCCACAAACAGATGTTCTTCAGAGAATACAGCCCTGCAGAGAGTTGAGTCAGTAATGTGTGGTATGATGGGAGGGACACAGTAGTAACAAGACCAGAGGCAATCTAAAGGTTATTAGGAAATGTAAGCCATGCTTAGGCAGTCTCAGGAGGCCTATGGCCAACCCAATAAGCATCTTTAGAAGGAAGGATGAAAGTCCTTGATTGTTCCAGAAATCTTACAAGCTATTATCTTTGTGAGAAGAATGCAATGTTCTCCTCTCCTTCCACTGGTGATCTTCCCAGGGTACCCTGAATCAGAGAATAAGCCCTATTTCTTCATTCTCAGAAGTGTTTTATACTATCATTTCAGTCCACTGAAAGCAAATAAGGTCAAACGAAAAGATAATCCCATCAATATTAGAATTTTCTTTCTTTTGCTCATCTCCAAACTATCCTGGATAGAGTTGGAGATATGTGTGTGTAATATATGCTACATATATATTATATATACGCATATATAATACACACATATTACATATATAATGTGTATGTATGTGTATATAGTGTACATATGTACATATACAAATAATACATACAGATACACATATATACATATGCCCTGTATGTTAACCATAAGCACATATGTTTATACACATATCTCATCCCACCCCTCACAGTCACTGCTTTCAAGAAGTTCACAGTCTAATAGGAGAGACAATATGCACACAATTATGTACAAACAAGATAGATAGAAAGACAGATATATTAAACATTACATATAAAATATAAAGAGATAATATATATAATTACATTCTATATAATATTATTGTATACATAATTATGTGTCACATTGCATATGATTAGATATAATTATATGACAAATATATATTTAAATAAAATACCCAGCTTCCTTAAAGGCTCAGTTCATATGTCACTTTTCCTGTCTCCCCTAGTTAATTCATTCCCCACCTATTGCTTTGCAATTTTGCATGTCTCCCTTTTTGTATCTTTAGCTCCAGAGTCTTGCTCAGTGCCTGCTGTACAGAAGGTGCTTAATAAAGGACTGTTAACTGATGGTCTATGTTCATCCATTGGTCTTTACCCAATTTCTAAATTGATCATCATTGAACAAGACCTTCAGGTTTGACATGTGCTTTTTCACCTTTTTATTTAATGTTTTGAGTTCTAAATTCCATCCCTGTCTCCCTCCCTCCTTTCCCCTCTCTCTGAGATGGTATGAAATCAGATATAGTTTATACATATTAGTCATTTTGTACAAGCAGACTCAAATAAAAGAAAAAAAGAAAGAAAAAAAGTGAAAAATAACACGCTTCAGTCTGTACTCAAACTGTATCAGTTCTTTCTCTGGAGGTGGATAGCATGCTTCATCAATAGTACTTTGGCATCGTCTTAGATCATTGTATTGCTGAGAATAGCAATGTCATTCACAGTTCTTCATCAAGCAAAATTGCTGTTACTGAGTACAATGTTCTATTAATTCTGTTCACTGAAGTATCAATTCATGTAAGTCTTTCCAGGTTTTTATTTTTTGCTCAATATTCAGTAGTGAGATTGGTCTATAATTTTTTTCCCCTCTTTCGGCTCTTCTTAGTTTAGGTATCAGCATTGTATTTGTGTCATAAAAGGAATTTGGTAGGACTTCACTTATTTTGGGAAATAGTTTATATAGTATTTTGAGTAATTGTTCTTTAAATGTTTGGTAGAATTCTTTTGTGAATCCACCTGGTCCTGGAGATTTTTTCATGGGAAGTTCATTGATGGCTTGTTCAATCTGGACAATTCATGTTTTTGTAGTTATTCATCCATTTAATTTAGATTGTCAAATTTATTGGCATAAAATTGGGCAATGGGCAAAATAGCTTCTAACAATTGTGTTAATTTCCTCTTCATTGGTGGTGAATACAAACGTTTCATTTTTGGTACTAGTAATTTGATTTTCTTCTCTCCTTTTTTGAATCAAATTAATCAATGGTTTATCTAATTTATTGGTTTTTTTCATAAAACCAGCTTCTAGTTTTATTTATTAGTTCATTGATTTTCTTACTTTCAGGTTTATTAATCTCCCTTTGGTTTTCAGGAATTCAAATTTGGTGTGTAATTGAGGATATTTAATTTGTCCTTTTTCTAGTGTTTTTGTTTGCATGCCTAATTCATTGATTTTCTCTTTCTCCATTTTATTAACGTGTGAAGTTAGAGATATAAATTTTCCCCTACGTACCACTTTGGCTGCATCCCACAAATTTTGGTATGTTGTCTCTTTCTTTAATGCAATCATTCTTTTCTATGATTTGTTCTTTGACCCACTTATTTTAAGGGTTAGATCATCTAATTTCCAATTAAAGTCTAATGTCTCTTTCCGTCATCCATTTTAATGTAATTTCTATAGAATTATCATCTGAAAAGAATGTGTTTACTATTTCTGTTTTCTGCATTTGGCTGTGAGGTATTAGTGTCCTAATGTATGGTCAATTTTAGTCTAGGTGCTATATACTGCTGAGAAAATCATATATTCTTTTCTATTACCACTCAATTTTCTCCTGAGAACTAATGTATCTAACTTTTCCAGAATTTTGTTCACCTTTTTAACTTTTTTCTTGTTTATTTTTTGGTTAATTTACCTAGTTCTGAGAGACGAAAGCTGATGTCCCCCACTAAAATAGTCTTCTATTTCCTCCTGTAATTCATTCAACTTCTTTTTAAAAAATTTAGATGCTATATCATGTGCTTTTATATATATTTAGTATCGATATAATTTCATTGTCTATGGTACCTTTCAGGAAGATACAGTTTCTCTCCTTACCTCTTTTAGTTAGATCTATTTTTGGTTTTGCTTTGTCTGAGATCATGATTGCTACCTATGGTTTCTTTGCTTCAGCTGAAGCATAAGTTTTCCTCCAGTCTCTTACCTTTCCCTTTTGTGTATCTCTCTGCTTCAAAGGTGTTTCTTGTCAACAACATGTTGTAGGATTCTGATTTTTAATGTGTTCTTCTATCCTTTCCCATTTTATGAGTGAATTCATCCCGTTCCCATTTGTAGTTATGATAACTAATTGTATATTTCCCTCTATGCTATTTTCCTTGTTTACCCTCCTCTCTTTTACCCCATACCCTTTTGCTCCTCATAAATGTTTTGCTTTTAATTACTGCCTCCCCCAATATACTCTCTCTCTTTTCAGTCCCCTTTTCCTCTTATATGATCCCTATCCCTTTTTACTTCTTTATAAGGTAAGGCAGATTTCTGTATCCTAGTGATTGTGTATGCTTTCGCTACTTGAGCCAATTCTGATGACAGCAAGGTTTAAGCTTTGCCAGCCCCCTTCAGCTTCAACCTCAATTATAATATTTTGTTCTTGCCTCTTTTATGTGTGGTAATTGACCCTATTCAATCTCCCCTCTTTTTACTTCCAGGGTAATTTCGTTTCAACATTTTACTTCATTTTTTGGGGTTTCATTCCATCAAAGTCATCATATATCCATACCTTCTGTCTATATATACTCCTTCTAATTGCTCTTATAGTAATACATTTCTTAAGAACTATGAATATTTCCTTGTCATGTAGAAATATAAACAGTTTAAGCTTATTGAATTTCTTATATTTTCTCATTCTTATTTCTTTTTTTTTACCTTTTTATGTTTCCCTTTTTGAAGTCAATTTTTTTTATTTAGCTGTTGTTTTTTAATTAGGAATGCATGAAAACATAGGTGACTGGGGAATGCTAGAATGAGAGACTAGCTTGTTCCCTGGATAGAGTTCTGAGAAAGTTCAAACAGGGTGAACCTCAGAGCCAAATTCCCAGGGAAGAACATTTGGGACCAAGTCAGGGGGCCAGTTCTCTTCAATGGCAGCTACCTCTAATAATCTGATTACACAGGTATACAAAGTGCATCAAAGTCCTGGGAAGATGCATATAGATAACAAAGACTATAACTTAAAACAAAGAATTCAGGTGGAGAATAGTGTCTTGAAGCAGCTCCATGTTTTTTTTCTTTTTTCTTTTCCTCCTCCCTTTCATTTGCATGAAAGACCAAAAAGCATCTCAGGTTTTAAAAAAACAAAAAACAAAACAGGCAGTGGGTATCTTAGGCCCAGATAAACCTTTGTGATTTGTGGAAAGAGTGGTCCCTGAAAAGATTATTAAAGAGTACAGCTTGGCAATAAAAAATTGATAAACATTAGAAAGGCTTTTTGAATGCTAAGTCACATAGCTGTCTGAGACAAAGGAGTAGGACTCAATACCAGGGATTTAGAATTCCCAAAATCGATGTAGCTTTAATCTGGGGCATTTTCCCATTCTTTGAAACTTAACTAAGTGTAGTAGCTTGCAGCCTTGCTCGTGACTAAAGAGCTCTTAGCCCACCCTTATCAGGAAGGGGTTTTCTAAACACCGAACCCTAGAAGATAGGAGACAAAGAGACCATTGGGTTTCCTAAAGAGATGAAACACAGAAGCTGAAAGCAGAAACAAGAAAAGGCACCATACCAGAGACCAAAAGACTGAGCATACAAGACTTCAGAGATTCACACCCTACAAAGCTCATACACTATATTCACATACCAAAGACTCCATGCTTGACAAAGAATGTAACTCAGACAGGATTGGACCTAATGGAAGCTGTACAATGACATTACCAGAAGACAATGGCAACCCTTCAGTATAAGAGGAAAGAGTTGCCCTGCACATACATGAAAGAGACCCATGTTCTTCAACTTTAATAAAAGGCAAATCAAAAAATGAAAGAACAATAAAATTAGAAGTGAGCAGGATGAAAGAAGAATTCCCATTCTATCTGTTACTTCTGTTTATTGACCTAATCTATCCTAGAATGTATTCCCTTCTTTTTTCTGTAACTCAGAATCCTTGCGTTCTCTTTTATGACCAGATGCAGAGGAAAGTAAGCAGAGCTCCGAAAAAACCCAAACATACATGAATATAACAATGTAAATGGAAAGAATAAAAACAGAAATTGAGTTATATAATAATAACCTGTGTTCCTATGATGAAGCTTGTCCTAGAAGAGATGAGAAAATATATCACTCTCCCTTTCTTCTTTCCCCAACATGAGAAATGTTGAGGTATGGCAGATGTTATCAGTCTCAGCTGATAAGTTGACTAGTGTTACTAACCTGTTTTCCATTTTTCTTCTCTTTTTTGATGTCCTTTTGCCCCCCCCAAATTATTTTATTATTTAATATTTTAGTTTTCAACATTGATTTCCACAAGATTTTGAGTTACAAATTTTCTCCCCATTTCTACCCTCCCCCACTCCAAGATAGCATATATTCTGATTGCCCTATTCAACAGCCAGCCTTCCCTTCTGTCACCCCACTCCCACCCCCATCCCCTTTCCCCTTACTTTCTTATAGGGCAGGATAGATTTCTGTGCCCCATTCCCTTTATATCTTATTTCTCAGTTGCATGCAAAAACAACTTTTTCTTTGAGGATCTGCTTTTAAAACTTTGAGTTCCATATTCTCTCCCCTCTTCCCTTTTTACCCACCCTCCCTAAGAAGGCAAACAATTCAACATAGGCTACACATGTATCATTATGTAAAACACCTTCACAATACTCATGTTGTGAAAGACTAGATATATTTCCCTCCATCCTATCCTGTCCCTCTCTGTTCCATTTTCTCCCTTGACCCTGTCCCTTTTCAAAAGTGTTTGCTTTTGATCACCTCTTTCCCCTATCTGCCCTCCCTTCTATCATCCCCTCTTTTTTATTCCCTTCCCCCTACTTTCCTGTGGGATAAGATACCCAATTCAATGTGTATGTTATTCCCTCCTTAGGTCAATTCCGATGAGAACAAGATTCACTCACTCTCCCTCACTTGCCCCCTCTTCCCTCCCAATAGAACTACTTTTTCTTGCTACTTTTATGTGAGATGATTTACCCCATTCTATCTCTCCCTTTCTCCCTCTCTCAATACATTCTTGTCTCATCCCTTTATTTTATTCTTTTAGATATCATCCATTCATATTCAACTCACCCTGTGCCCTCTGATTATATATGTGTATATTCCCTTCAACTACCCTAATACTGAGAAAGGTCTCATGAATTACACACATCATCTTTCCATGTAGGAATGTAAATAAAGCAGTTCAACTTTAGTAAGTCCCTTATGATTTCTCTTTCTTGTTTACCTTTTCATACTTCTCTTGATTCTTGTGTTTGAAAGTCAGATTTTCTATTCAGCTCCGGTCTTTTCACTGAGAAAGCTTGAAAGTCCTCTATTTTATTGAAAATCCTTATTTTGCCTTGGAATATTACACTCAGTTGTGCTAGGTAGGTGATTCTTGGTGTTAATACTAACTCCTTTGACCTCCAGAATATCATATTCCAAGCCCTTTGATCCATTAATGTAGAAGCTGCTAGATCTTATGTTATCCTGATTGTGTTTCCACCATACTCAAATTGTTTCTTTCTGGCCGATGTTCTTTGTTTATTATTATTATCATTATTATTTTTACAAAGCATGCTTCAGGGGAGGTGGGATTCATGAACAAACGTAGTCAGTGTAAAAACACAATATTTGTCAACAACATTCAAAATCTGTTTAAAGGCATCAAAAAAATTTTTATCTTCCTTTAATACAGGAATTCCTAACCTGAAATCCATGTGATTTATAAAATATTTCTATGTAATTAGTTGTTAAAATATAATTTTAATAAACAATGTTCATAATGTTTTGCTGTTTTTGTTCAGTTAATTTTCAGTCTGGTCAGACTCTTTGTGACCCCTTTTGGTGCTTTCTTGGGAAAGCATTGCAATGGTCTGCCATTCTCCACTCCAGCTCATTTTACAAATGAAGAGCTTGAGGCAAGCAGGTCCAAGTGACTTGCCCAAGGTCACACAGCTAGCAAGTGTCTGAGACTGGACTTGAACTCAAAAATAATTGATCTCAGCATGATTGGTATATGTGTATACCATATGGAAATACACGTTTCTATTTGATATATTTTTATTTATATATTAAGTTTTTATTTATTTATATTTATACATGACATTTTGTATATCATGTAATATATATGCCATATGTTTTTATATAAATTTATTCTAATTATATGTAATTCTATACATACCAACTACACATGAATATAATTGTATTACACCAATTTAGAATGAAGGGGGAAGACTAAGAAGATGAATAATGTAAAAGCCACTCAAATTTATCTTTCTCTTTTTGTTGGAGAAGAGGGGACTAGGTGACAAAATGGATAGAGCGTAGACCTAGAGACAGGAAGACCTCAGTTCAAATCAAGTCTCAGTTTTGTGGGAGTGTTCATCCCATTCACATTCACAGTTATGATTACTTTCTGTGTCTTTTTCTCCATCCTATTTCTCCCCTGTTTATGCTTTTATTTCTCCCTTCCATTCCTCAAAAGAGTTTTTCTTTTTACCATCACTTTCCTCAGTTTTCCCTCCCTCTTAACTCCCCTCCCTTATCTTACCTTTTTTCCCCTGCTATTTCTTCCCTCCCTTCTGACCACCCCTCTCCCTTTTTCCCCTTTCCCCTCCTACTGCCTGTAGGACAAGTTTGATTTCTATACTTATCAGAGTATGTTATTCCCTTCTTGAACCTAATCCAATGAGAGTAAAGCTCAAATACTGCTCTTCTCCCTCCCTTTTCCCCTCTACTATAATATGTTTTTGTGCCTCTTCCTGTGATGTAATTTACCCTTTTCTACTACCTCCTTACCTCTTCTCCCAGAACCATCCCTTTAGATCTCTTAATTATGTTTTTATTATTATCAGTTATTTTATACTGATACCCACAGTCTATGCATATCCCTTTCAAATGTCATAATAACTGTAATATTCTCAAGATTAATATAAATATGAAACATATATAAAACAATATATTCCTATATAAGGATGTAAATAATTTGCCTTATTGATTAACAACGGTTTTCTCCCCTGTTTACCTTTTTATATCTCTCTTGATTTTTGTATTTGAATATCATATTTTCATTGAGCTTTGGCCTTTAAATCAGGAAGGTCTGGAATTCCCTTATTTCATTGAATGTTAATCTCCTTGCCTGAAAAATTATGCTCAATTTTGCTGGGTAGTTTATCCTTGATTGTCGTCCAAGCTCTTTTGCCTTTCAGAGTATTGTATTCCAATTTTTCCTGTTATTTAATGTAGAAACTGAAAGATTCTGCATGATTCTGACTGCAGTTCTGCAATATTTCAATTGTTTATTTCTGGTTGCTTGCAGAATTTTCTCCTTGACCTAATAATTCTGTAATTTGGCTATAATATTTCTTGGAGTTTTCAATTTGGAATCTCTTTCAGTGGGTGATAGGTGGATTCTTTTGATGACTATTTTACCCTCTGGTTCTAGGATCTCAGGGTGATAATCCTTGGTGATTTCTTGAAAGATACTATCCAGGCTCTTTTTTCATTGTTGTTTTCTGGTAGACCAATAATTCTTAGATTTTCTCTCCAGGATCTATTTTCCAGGTCAGTTGTTTTTCCAAGCAGATATTTCACATTTTCTTGTATTTTTTCATTCTTTAGATTTTGCTTGACTGATTCTTGATGTCTCAAAGAGTCATTAACTTCTACTTGCCCAATTCTAATTTTTAGTGTATTGTTTTCTTCCTTTAGCTTCTCTATCTCTTTTTCCTTTTGGTTGATTTTACTTTTTGATGAGACATTTTCTGCATTTATATTCTGAATCTCCTTAACCATTTCACTGATTTTACTTTTTAAAGATTTGTTTTCGTCAGTGAATTTTTTCCAGTTTTTCTTTCACCTCTCTAATTTGGTTTTTAAAGTTCTCCTTGAGTTCTTCTGGGAATGCTTTTTGGGCTGGAGACCAGTTCATATCCCTTTTAAAAGTTTCAGATGTGGGTATAGTGTTCATGCTGTCCTCTTCTGAATTGGTATTTTGATCTTCCCTGTCTCCATAATAGGAATCAATGGTCTTTGAAAGCTTTTTAGTGTGCTTTTCCAAGGTGTTTTTTTCCCTCCTTGTTTCTAAAGTGGATCTCTGCTTCTGGGGCTCAGGGGCATCTATCCTAAGCTTCTTGGGTTGGGATCGGTGAGCCTGCTCAGTGGCTTTGTATACTACGGCCTCTGGTTTCATGAAGTGTGGGGGAGGGGTGGTCTGGCTTTTGGAAGTCTCTCTACAGCATGGGTGGTCTCAGCTGTTGTCTGTGCTAGGGTCTGCCACTTCCCCTGGCTGTGCAAAGGCAAGTCTGGGGTCCTGTTGTTGATGTTTAGCTCCCTCCCCCTGGGGCTAAGTAACTCTAGCTGTTCTGCTGAGGTGGGGCCTGCTGGGACACCTCTCTTTCTGCACTAGTCTCCTTCCACCACCACAGGAAGGTCTCTCTCCCCAAGTCATTGCCCAATTGTCAAAGGATATGAATGGGCAGTTTTGAGAGGAAGAAATTAAAGATATCTATAGGCATATGAAAAAATGCTCTAAATCACTATTGATTAGAGAAATGCAAATCAAAACAACTCTTAGGTACCACACCTCTCCTGTCAGATTGGCTAAAATGACAAAACAGAAAAATGATAAATGATGGGGTGGATGTGGGAAAATTGGAACTTTGTTACATTGTTTGTAGAGTTGTGAACTGATCCAGCCATTCTGGAGAGCAATTTTCAACTATGCCCAAAGAGCCATAAAAATGTGCATACCCTTTGACCCAGCAATACCACTTCTAGGTCTGTATCCCAAAGAGATCACACAAGTGGGAAAAGGACCTGTATGTACAAAAATATTTATAGTAGCTCTTTTTGTGGTATCAGAGAATTGGAAATCAAGGGGATGCCTTTCAACTGGGGAATGGCTAAACAAGTTGTGGCATATGAATGTAAGGGAATACTCTTGTGCTATAAGAAATGGGGAAGATACAGACTTCATAATAACCTGGAAAGACCTATGTGACATATTGCTAAGAGAATGGAGCAGAATCAGGAGAACATTGTATATAACCACAGATATATTGATTCTGTGATGACTAACTTTGATACAGAAATGTAGTTCAACAGGTGGAGTGGGTCCAGGGGTTCCTTTCATAGATGCTCACAAATGGAGGGCTCCCATAACCAGAAGCCATTCTTCTGAATATTGGCTATAGGACGGCCCTAGCATCTGGAAGCCCATAAGTAAATGTCTGTACCTTCTAGTGACAAAGAGTCACCAGGCATGAACAGACTCCCCAAGCCATGATCCTTTTCATGGCTTAGAAGCCCATTGAGTACACAGGGCAACCAGGCATGGAGAGGCACACCTATAATCCCTGCTACTGAGGTGAGGGAGGCTGGCGAATTGCTTGACCTTGAGAGTTCTTAGCTGTAATTGGGCTAAAGCTGATTGGGTGCCTCCACTAAGTCCAGCACCAGTTTAGTGAGCTGCTGGGAGTCAGGGGCCAACAGGATGCCTAAGGAGAGGCAAGTCAGCCAAGGTGGGCAATTAAACAGGTCAAAGCTTCTCTTCCTATCAACAGTGGGAGCAGGCCCATGGGTAGCTGCTGCACTCCCAGTCTGAGTGCAATAGGGAGACCTAGTCTCAAAAATAAAAATAAATAAAAAGTTGATAAGGGAGTTGAGGTATAGGCATAGGGAGAGGATTTGGGACCCAGAGAATTCATTGTGTCAAGAACCAATGAAAAGCAGGTAAATGACTGGAAGTACCAACAGGATGGGAGTCTAGGTAGAGACTAGTTAACTAAAATGGGGCACCACCAGCAAGAATGTAGTTGGATTGTGAAGCAACCCACCGCCCACTATCCCTGATGCTTTTTGTTTATCTATACACTCTGTTATTCACTTTTGGATTCCTCTGACTAACCTGGAAGATTCTTCTCTGTACTACCTAATCATCTGCACTTAGGGTATACAACTGACTCCCCCATCCCAATTCCACACCTCATCCCAACACCCTACCTTATCACCCAAATCCTGGAATCACTATATGATGAACACATCCAACCCCGACTGAGAAAACAATGCCACAAACATTATTCCCACCAGTTGAACTGAAAACTGGTTCACTTTCAGATAGACATCCAGTTCAGGGGCTGGAGAGTGGGACTCTATGCACATTCAGCTCCCACATTCCTGGCTTGCCCTCTCTTCCAGGGGATATCCTACCTGACTCTGAGGAACCAACCCCAACTGCAGCTCCAGAAGTTGGGGAGATTTGCCCCTTCAGGCCACAAACGGGGATTGTATTAAACTTGCTTTTTTCTGTTTCATGAACTTCGAAGATGATTTTCCTGAATTTTTTCTGGGCCTTGATACTCCTTATGATACTCATAAAGAAGTCATAGAAATTAAAGAACTTAATGTTGTCGGAAGCAAGCTTGTGGCCTAAGTTCTTCTTTTTCCTGAAAACTGGTGGAGGGAAAGAAGAAGGAAGAAGGACCCTTATGCCTCTATCCTCAAGTTAGGATAATAATTCCACCATATATTTGAACTATGTTTTATAATTTTTAAAATGCTTTTATATGTTTCATCCCATTTAATACAATGAATTTATAATTAGGCAGGTATTTTTACCTCCATTTTCAAGTCAGGAAACTGAGGCTCAGATAATTAAAGTGAGGCCACAGCTCAAATTTATAGCAGAGCCATGGTGGGCCAGTAGCAGCTGACTATTAGCCCTGGTACAGAATGATAACACTCCTACAGTATCTGCATGCTACAAGTAAACCAACAACCCCATCACTTGACCACTGTCATTTAGGGTATAAGGACAGACAAATGTTGCCATTAAGACCCATAGATACTGTCAAGGATGTTCTGGAGCCAAGGTGAATCACTGCCAAGATCCTGAAGTTAAATATTCAATGTGAACATTTCCACCTTGGAAACAGGCAAACATTACAGATTGGGGCTTGAGTTATTATTTTGTTTGTTGCCTAGACTTAAGAAAGTGACAAAAAATGCTAATCATACAAATTAAACTTCAAAAATGTTGTGATAACTTTTTTTTTCCTGGAGAGCTAAGTATTAAACATTTCCCTTCACAACTATGCACTCAGGTAACCTTGAGATGTGGAAGGACTTGGGAGGGGCAGGGGGCAAGATGTTATGAGCCCAACATTCCAGACTGAGGAGCTTCTTTTAATCCTAGGCAAGGGAGGCTCATTGCAGGTTTCTGAACAGGGAAATTCTCCTTAGAAAGACTAATTTTTGTCAGTAATGTGGAGATCAGAGTAGAGGGAGAGATTAGAGGCAAGGAGTCCAATTAGGAGGCCATATTATAATAGGTGAGGGGTAACTAGAACCAAGACTAGGATGGTGGCTGTGTAAATGGAGAACCTAGGAATTCTATGTAAATTGGAAATGACCTGAGGGGCCACAGAGAGAAAGAGATTCCCTCATAATAATTCTAACAAGTGGTTATCCAGCTTCTCCTTGATGACCTCCAAGGAGGAGACTGCACCATGTCTCTGGGCAGCCTTGTCCACTTCTGGACAACTCTAATTATTAGGGAGTTTCCTGACATCTGGCCTGAAGTGTTTCTTTGCAACCCCATCCACTGCGATTGGTCTTTTTCTACTTTCTCCTCCGCTTCATCATGTATATTTGACCATTCACCAAAGTGGTAGATCCATAGCTCAAGAAGGAAGGAATCCTTGGATAGCATCTCATTCAAATTCTAACCTCATTCAGGAATGATCTCTACAACATACCTGACAAATGACTGTCAAGCTTCCTAATAAAGGGTTCTGCTGCTGTGGACCTTGTGGCTTCCCTAGTCTCTAGCTAAAAATGTCTTGGTAGGGACTCTATCCAAAACAATCTCAGAGCCCCTGTGTGGGAGCTGGGGCAACAAGGCTTCCATAAACTCCCATTCTGCTCCCTGATTGCCCTACAAATAAACCTAGGATTAAGGATAAAAGGTGACAGAGGTGAGGCCCCAGGGCATGTTCTCTGTCCCTGCCTTATTTTGCAGATGTGCAGGAACAAATTTCTGATTTGCATGTTGCATTCTGTCTAATACAAACCACAATGGTTCCCTACATCTTCTTGTTCCTGGTTGATCTAAGCAGCCTACTTACCTTCAGTTTCTATCTTCTCCAGTCCTTCTTACCTGCCAGATTAATCTTGAACCTCATCTTTCATCATGACAGCCATCTGCTCAATAAACTTGAATAACTTTGCTTTGAAGGCTAAGTATGAAATCCGAATGCCTCTGCCTGCCTTTCCACACTCTGCAGAATCTGGCTCTACCCAGTCCTTTCCAATTTATTTTCTTTTGATTTCCCACATTCAAACTCAGACTGAGTCAGCCTGATTTCCTCTCTGTGTCTCACGTAGACCACAGCCAGGCCCAGTTTTGTAAGCTACTGTCCTGTTCCCTTTCAATAGAATGCTGTCCTTTTTCTCCTCTGATGACTTAAGTTCATTCTACCCAACCTTCAAAGCCCCATTTAAATCCTTTCTTCTCCACCGGCCTGCCTGTGACTGTGCCATCTTTCACTGAGCTCCCTTCCCTTTGAACATCTCTAGAACCTGCAGTCTGCCCCATAAAACTGAGGCTATAATTATTTACTTGATTGTGAATATAATAGACTCTGTCACATGTCTTCCTGAAATCCTGATGCACAGGGTCACACAGCATTTGTCTGAGGCCAAATGACTAGATGCAGCCTAGGACTCTATAAAAAGAGAGCCCAGAACTGAGAGTGGTGGAACTGAGAGCAGCAGAGCAGCATAACTGAGAGCAGCAGGATTCAGAAGCAGACATCAAGAGGATATTAAGGCAGTGAGAGCTACAGGAATCCTAATTCACCCCAAGGAGAAGGAACAAGAATTCAGTCTACAGAGCTGCAGAAGGGAGTTCTCAGCAGAGAGTTAGGATTCATGAATCACTTTTTACAGGAAGACCCCAGCAGGGGGGCAGGTTACAGGATGGCTTGGCTCCTTCCTATAATTTTGTGTTATAATTTCCTTGTTGCTATACTGATGTGGGCTTACTGGCTTTGGAATATAATTGCTACTGTATGGAATTGGATTCTCTCATGCCTAAATAAAGTTATACTTCCTTTGGCTTCTAGCTAGAGAATTTCCTATACTTTGTGATTTTAAACCATTCAGGCATGTTCATGGTCATCCTCTAGGTCATGAATCTTGCCTTACTGATATAGGTGATTCTTATATCTCAGTATTCTTGCAAGGATAGAGTAAGGTTATTTAAGTGGGTTGGAGATCTAATCCAGCATACATCTAATAATTCATATTTCACCATTCTTTGCAGTTGGCAACCTGTCCTCTGTTTATACAATAATATTAGTCATTTTTTATGTTATATTTCCTCTGGGATATTATTGCAAAATCATTGCAATCTCCCTCTACTATATGTACACACACACACACACACACACACAGAGAGAAAGAGAGAGAGAGAGAGAGAGAGAGAGAGAGAGAGAGAGAGAGAGAGAGAGAGAGAGAAAGTCCTGACCTGGTTTCCTTCAGCAGCAACAGCCCCTTGGAAGAGAGCTAAGACACAATGGTAAGTAACAGGTTCCATCTCTGAAGGGAAATGAAGACATATTCCTGGGTTTTCATGAGGTAGGCACTTGGGTTTCTCCTAAAAGTTGTCAAGTCCTCAGTGGGACTGCTCATTACAGTTCCCCTTGGGCTCCCTGTAGAGAGGCAGTATGATGTAATGGAAAGGGAAGAGGGCTAAGAGTCAGGAAGCTCAGGGTTCAAGTCCTGCCTCTCATATATCCTAGTTGCCTGTCTTCCATTTACCTCTCTAAATCTAAAAGTGCCAGAGGAGTCATCTGTCTTCCTTGGCAGAGACAATTCACCCCTAGAGCCCCCACTGTCCATAAAACCACAGATAAGTTATTTTTTATCTCAATTGTAAACTGCCACTTGCTTCCATACTGCCATACCCAAAGTCCATTGTCACAATGCCTCTCTCCAGGCTACTACCTTCTACTCAACCATATAGGTAACAGGCTACCCCTCTCCCAATATGACTGCACCAATAATCAGGCAGTACTTTGTGCCAATGTCATCATCCCTGTCAATTTCTCCATTTCTCTCCAAAACCTCTTTCCCTCCCAAATAATTTTTTTTCCAAATCCAAGATCAGAAACTTATTAGTTGGGTGATCTTGGTTTTTAGTATAAACTAACTAGCGCCTTGGACCTAATGTGTTCTCCATCTATACACATGGGTTAGATTGAAATGGCTCATTTGGTGGTTGGGGAGGACAGGTGGTAAGTTATTAGAGGATATCTGGAATAATGGTAAGAATCTTAATTAATTATTCATCATTTCCAAAATCTTTGCCCAATTTTCTTCCACCAACAGTGTGCTGAAGCCTGTGGGCTATGACACTCTTAAGTGCATGGAAATTTTCAACAAGCAGAGCTGTACAATTATTGCTGTACAGAAAGTCAACCCCGCTGCCAACTGTGAAGCAGTACTTTACCAAGGTTACTAACTCCACCTTCTCACGATGTGGCTGTCAAAGTCATTGCATCCCATTGGAACTTGTCCACACTTGAAGCATTGCTGCTTTCCTTGGAATTTAGAGCATCAGGGGGCTGGAACCATGTGGGCATACCTTGGATCTTCGTTCTGTTGAAAACATTGTCAAGTCTTAGGCACATTGATTCAAACCATGAAGTAACACCAGCTGATGATGAATGCCCAAAGAAAATATATTGTCCTATAGCATGAAATGGATCTGTTCTTTTCTTTTTAAATAACAATATCCAATTTCAGTAGAGAAATGGGGTCTTTATCTGGAGCAATTCCTAGCACATACATTTTAGGACTCAAACACTTTATGCTTTTTTGATTCTACTCACCTCCCAAATCTAAGTATGAGAATCCTGAGACCTCAATCCTGGAAGAATCAAGACTTGAATGATACAAAGATACCTGATGGGTGCAAGGTGGCATATTTACCAGTGATGATGCCTCTCAGTTGAGCTGTATCATAAAATACAACAAGCATATATATGTTGGAGAGAAAAGGGAAGTTGCTCAGCCAGATAGCGCGAATGAGAGATATCTGTGAAATAAAAACTGAATAATAGTGTGTCGCACCTCCCATTCTAAGCCTAGGGCAGCCCTGAAGCTTGGAAAGTTTCTATAAAATTCCTACCAAGGTTGTGTGATATTATATAAATAGTGATATATTTAGATTCAGAGAACTTGAGTTCAAGTATTCTTTCAGTAATCAATCGATCAAACCCACTTCTTATACACTTACCTTCAATCAATCAACAAGCATGTATTAAACTCTGACTATGGGCCAAGTACTCTCAGGTACTAGCCAGAAAGGCAAAAATACCAGTAGTATTCCCTCTGGAACTCACTCTCCAAACTCACTTGCTACTGACAGGTTTGATCCCCTGAGGAAAGAACATTACTTCTTCCCTCAGGTTTCTAGAGTTGTCTAAAGGGTTGTAGTTTCTATTGTTCTTCATGAGTCCCTATGTAGGGTGTCCTCTTATATCAACCCACCAGTAGGACTATCAGCTTATGGAAAGGGTATTTACTGAGAAGCTAGAGTAACAACAATAGTTAATAAAATATTCTACCAATGATCAGTAGTATTTATCTAAAACTAACAGCAAGTATTATTTACAATTAGGATAACCTAGAAGCCCTCCAAACAAGATCAGGGGTGAAGCGATGGTGCCTATTATCACAAGTATTTTTCAGTATTGTACTAGAAATTTTCTCTATAGCAATAAGACAAGAACAAGAAATTAAAGGAATTAAAATAGGCAATAAGGAAATAAAACTATCATTCTTTGCAGATGACAGGATGGTATAGTTGGGGAATCACAGAGAATCAACTCCAAAACTAGTTGACATAATTAATAACTTTAGAAAAGTTGCAGGACATAAAATAAATCCACATAAATCATCAGCACTCATATATTACCAACAAAGTCAGTGGTAAGAAATAGAAAAAGAAATTCCATTTAAAATTACTGTAGACAATACCAAATGCTTGGTAGTACACCTGCCAAGAAAAATCCAGGAAATATAAGAACACAACTGCAAAATACTTTTTACACAAATAAAGTCAGATCTAAGTAACTGGAAAAAATATCAATTGTTCCTGATTAGGTGAAGCTGATACAACAAAAAAGACAATTCTAGTTAAATTAATATATGTATTCAGTGCTTTACCAACCAAACTACAAAAAATATTGTGTAGTGCTGGAAAGTGTAATTCATACAGAAGAACCAAAGTTGAAGAATATCAGGGGAATTAATGAAAATAATGTGATGGAAGGTGGCCTAGCTGTACCAGTCCTCAATCTGTATTACAAAGCAACAACCATCATAACAATCTGGTACAGGCTAAGAAATAGAGTAGTGGATTGGTACAATAGATTAGGAAAAGATTAAGCTTTCTAAACCAGAAAATAGGCCAATAGGCTCCTATATATTCCATGAAAGTCATCTGTGTTTGAGAACTAATGGTGTATATACACATCTCGTATTGCTCCTTATAATTGTGTTCTCCATTTAACTTCAAAATTATTTTTAAATTCAATTAAAATTTTTTTATTCATCTTTATATTTATCTATCTATCAATTAATTTCTTCCCTTAGGAGGATATTATGATCATATTAACATAATGGAAGGATATTGTAGTCTTGATATCATAGAAACCAAATACTCTATCAGTTTTAAGATCTCATGGTCTCTATTATTTGTAATTCAAATGAAAATTTAAAATGATTCCTCACTACAGTAGTACTATACTATCATATTATTTTGTCAAAAGTCACCAATAGAGTTTATGTCTTATGTTTATCACAATGAAAGTATGAGGCATCATTATACACTTGCCCTTGTCAATGGTATTTGCTATATGAGGAAAAAAGGAGGGATATAATGGTGTCAGTACTTAGTTTTGTTTGATTTCAGGTATGAGTCATAGTCAGCATTGAGTAACACAGAAATCTCATTGAGAGTCACAAGGTATCATAGATAAGGTCAGATATACCTAGGTGGGAAAATGTCTTGTTTGCTAAGATGGGGAAACTAAGTCAAGAGGATCCTATCTTCACCTTCACAAGGTAATTCCTTCAACTTTTCGAAAGTCAAACATTCACAGGCCAAAGACTGCAGGTGCGCCTGGCATTCCCCTTGAATGATGGACTAGTGGCCTTATGAGAGGTCAGACACTTTTACCTGAAATTAAAACTTAGAATAGCAGCAGATGAAAGTCCCAAGAGACTTTTCCTCAAACAGCAAAGTTTCACTAATTACAGCTTAAGGCTAGGCTATTGTTATCATATTATCAAGACTTGAATGATTCCATAAAAGTCTCCTAAATTGACCAATGTTTGTATTGCTTAACTCCTAAAGGGATAATAAAATCTTCAAATTTAAGGCCTCTTTGTGACCCCATTTGGGGTTTTCTTGGCAAAAATGGTGGAATGGTTGGCCATTTCAGGCTCATTTTACAGATGAGAAAATGGAGGCAAATAGGATTAAGTGAGTTGCCCAGAGCCATGCAGCTAGTAAGTGTCTGAGGCCATGTTTGAACTCAGGAGGATGAGTCTTCCTGACTTCTGGCCCTTCACTTTATCCATTGTGCCATCTAGCTGCCCTGTTGTTACTATCAAAGATGTCAGACACAATAATTGTCAAAATAAGTTGGTAAAGAGCTTCCCAGATAAAACATAAAACTTTTTAATAAGGTTTCCCACTTTTGTTTAGCTTCTTAGGTTTCAGTTTTACTTTAGCAGCAGGGCTAATATGATCTCATGACCTTGGATGGTTAGAAAATAACTTGTATCTCCTTAATGGGTTATCATTACTGACCATTCTAAAAATTTTACTAGTTTTTATTCTTTTAAAAGTTTATTTTTATTTCTTTAGCTTTATATTACTGAAACCTAAATACACAGCAAGAAAAGAAAAAGAAACACATCGTAAACTTAAATATTGAAACAAATACAAAATAATAAAAGAAAAATAGCATGTCATGTGCTCAGCAGAATTTAAGAGAGAATTAAAAATATATAGCAATAAGTTTCCATTTCAAGAAAGCCTACATAATAAGTACTACACATTGTGTTGAGAGCTGTCCATCTTTTCAGCACTTCCTTGTTGGTTTTCTTTGGTTCTTTGCTGTGCACTTTTTACTCTGTTCTTTTCTCCTCTTTCCTCCCCTCCCCCCAGAAGGCTACAATTAAGCATGGATATGTTTATATATAGATATATAGATACACATATACATATATACACACACATAAATATACATATATAGAAGTATGCTTTCCTAACAAATTGTACTCCTGATTTTGTTTTTATGTTTGTGTGTATCTCATTTCCTATCCCTCCTAACTCCTCTACTTTACTTCTACCCACTCCCTTGCCCTCCTATTACATAACCTAACCCACTTCCAAAAATCTCTCCCTTATCCTCCCATTACCATAAATCTAAACACATTTCTATACCCCCCCTTTGACCTATTCCCTCACCCTCCCCTCTACAGATCCCTCCCTTTTCCTCCCATTCCCATAATCTAAACACCCTTCTATATCACCCTTTAACCTATTCCCTTACCCTCCCCTCTAAAGAATTCTCCCTTATCCTCCTCCCCTTCCTGATCTCCTTAGTGTTTTATTTCTTTCTGAATTTAGACTTTTATACTCTTCTAGATATATGTGCATTGTTTCCTCTTGAACCCATTTCCCACAAAGTAGGTTTCCAGAACTAACAGTCCTCTTCCCCCATCTAATTCTACTGTCTCAATTCTTCTTCTCGCACCTCATTTGCATAAAATAATTACACTTTTTAGTTGTTCCTAAGAAGCTTACTTTTTTAAAGTCATATCATACTCAATTCTACACCAATTTTTCTTACAAACTACCCAATTACTGATAACAATCTTAGACATATATTTTACATAAAAAAGTAAACAGTCTGTCCTTATTGAGTCCCTTGTAATTAGTCTTTGATATGAACCTTACATTTCTCTTGGCTCTTGTATGTCAAATCTTCTGTTAAGTTCAGATTTTTTATATTTATGTGATATTTTAGTTTTCAGCACTTTCTTTTTTTTATAAATTTTATTTAATATATTTAGTTTTCAGCATTGATTTTCACAGGAGTTTGAATTACAAATTTTCTCCCCATTTCTGCCCTCCCCCCACTCCAAAATGGCATATATTCTGGTTGCCCTGTTCCCCAGTCTGCCCTCCCATCTGTCACCCCACTACCCTCCCATCCCCTTTTCCCTTCCTTTCTTGCAGGGCAAGATACATTTCTATGCCCCATTGCCTGTGTATCTTATTTTCTTGTTGCCTGCAAAAACTTTTTTGTTTTTGTTTTTGAACATCTATTTTTTAAAACTTTGAGTTCCAAATTCTCTCCCCTCTTCCCTTCCCACCCACCCTCCCTAAGAAGTCCAGCAATTCAACATGGGCCACATGTGTATCATTATGTATAAACCTTTCACAATATTCATGTTGTGAAAGACTAACTATATTTTGCTTTTT
>CM053624.1:30284722-30311929 GCA_028646595.1 Phalanger gymnotis | reverse complement strand
GCCACAGCTCATCAATTCAGCATGCTAGGGCACTCTCGGCTCCACTCCTGGTCTTGTCGGTCCGCGGTCTGCCGCGCCACGCGCGCTGGGCTCCGCCTGGCTCAGCTCCGCTCCCCTCACCTGGGGGCTGGGAGTTCCGTTCGGAACAGACCTTACCCCGAGACCATCCAGGCTGTCCTGGGCTGGAGCCCTGCTTCCCTCTGCCACTTTGTGGTTTCTGCAGTTCTAGAATTGGTTCAGAGCCATTTTTTTATAGGTTTTTGGAGGGACTTGGTGGGGAGCTCACGCCAGTTACTGCTTTCCAGTCGCCTGAATCTTTCAATTTCTATTTTACCCTCTGGTTCTAGAATATCAGGGCAGTTTTCCTTGATAGTTTCTTGAAAGATGATGTCTAGGCTCTTTTTAAAATCATGGCTTTAAGGTAGTCCAATAGTTTTTAAATTGTCTCTCCTTGATCTATTTTCCAGGTCAGTGGTTTTTCCAATGAGATATTTCACACTGTCTTCAATTTTTTTCATTCCTTTAGTTCTGTTTTATAATATCTTGATTTCTCATAAAGTCACTTGCTTCCACTTGCTCCAGTCTCATTTTTAAGGTAGTATTTTCTTCAGTGGTCTTTTGGACCTCCTTTTCCATTTGCCTAATTCTGCCTTTCAAGGCATTCTTCCCCTCATTGGCTTTTTGGAACTCTTTTGCTATTTGAGTTAGTGTATTATTTAAGGTGTTATTTTCTTCAGTATTTCTTTGGGTCTCCTTTAGCAAGCCATTGACTTGTTTTTCATGATTTTCTTGCATAACTCTCATTTCTCATCCCAATTTTTCCTCTACTTCTTTAACTTGCATTTCCAAATCCTTTTTGAGCTCTTCCATGGCCTGAGACCAGTTTATGTTTTTCTTGGAGTCTTTTCATGTAGGCTCTTTGACTTTGTTGACTTCTTCTGGCTGTATTTTTTGGTCTTCTTTGTCACCAAAGAAAGATTCCAAAGTCTGAGACTGACTCTGAGTCCATTTTGGCTGCCTGGCCATGTTCCCAGCCAACTACTTGACCCTTGAGGTTTTTCGTTGGGGTATGACTGCTTGTAAGGTAGAGAGTACTTTGTCCCAAGCTTTAGGGGCTGTGCTGTTGTTTTCAGAGCTACTTCTACACAGGAAGCTCTGCCACAGCAGGGCTCCTCCTCCCCCAAGAACTGCTAAGTGGGATTGCAGCTCAGATCCAGGCAGGGCAAAGCAGGTTCTGCACTCCCACTCTGATCTGCTGCTTAATTCCTACTGCTGGATGAGCCTGGGGCTGGAAGCAGCCCCAGCTGGATCTCTGGAAGCAGCTACAGAGCTGTACCACCTCTACTACCTCCAGGGCTAAGGCTGACTGCACACTCCTTTCACTCCAGTCCAGCAGTTTTCCACTAACCTGCTCTGTTGTCTTTGGCGTTTATAGGTTGAGAAGTCTGGTATCTGCCACAGCTCCATGATTCAGGGACATACATATTGTTCTGCCCGGCTCCTGGTCTGGTTGGTCCTGGCACTGCCCACACTGGGGTGTGCTCCGCTCTTGGCTCTGTGCAATAGATCCTTCCCAGTGACCATCCATGCTGTCCTGGGCTACAGCCCTGCTACCCTTGCTATTTTGTGGGTTCTGCTGCTCTAGAATTTGTTCAGAGCCATTTTTTTTACAGGTGTTTGGAGGGACTTGGGGGAGAGCTTAAGCAAGTCTGTGCTTTCCAGGTGCCATCTTGGCTCTGCCCCGAGTCACATTTGAACTCAAGTCTTCCTGACTCCCTGTCTAGTGTTCTGTCTACTATACTCCCTTATATGCTTTGTTATTACAAAGGAAAGGTCCATTGATGGGAAGAGGGACCCAAATATGGGGTAGTGACTGTGTAATAAAAAGGGAAGGCCGGTATAAAACTTTAAAAAACCCCCTAGCCATTCTCCCTCCACACTCACCTTTAATCTTTATCTTTTCTTTTTTTTAAAAGATAGAATACTATGCTAAGCCTTCTCCTTGCCTTGGCTATCTTTGTGACATTATGTGGTGCTATAGGCTACATAATACCTTTGGAGGTCACTAGAGAGAGTAATCCAGAAGGTAAATCTTTGTTTGCAACCATTTCTTGTCTCTAGGTATAGGAGGATTTGTTTAGCAGGAAAAGTGACTGGGGCAAGCTTGAATGGCCTATTGGTGTCCACTGGAGCCAAGATTCATGGGATGAGAATGGTGGGTAAGAAGTGGGAAAACTGGATATAATCTATAGATGTGCCTGAGATGGAGAAACAGGCAGGTGTCTAAACATACATGTAAGTTCCTTCCCTCATCATCTCCTTTCTATCCCATAATTAAGAGACGATATTTATTTTCTGCATGTGTCATGTTTCTAAGGGGCAACATGCATTAGTGGTTAGAGAACTAGGCTTGAAGTTAAGAAGGTCTGGATTTAAATCCCACTTCTGACACTCGATTAGCTTTGCAATGGTGGGCAAACTATAGCCCTCTCTGTGCCTCAAACACTTACCTACTTAGTTACTCAATTCAAGAAGCATCTATTAAACATCCATTGCGTGCAAAAGGTTGCAGCTACAAAGGCAAAATTAATAATGGAAAGAAAATTAAGATGGGAAGTAAAGAAACCCTAAAAAAACTCCTTGCCTTCAACCAGCATAGGAGAGTAAAGATGTGATCACATAGGTAGGAGTAGAACCAGGAGAAAACAGGGTCATGGAAACCAAGGGTAGAATGCTTCTAGCCTTACTGAATGTATCTGAAAGGTTAAAGAGAATGGGGCCTAAGAAAAGACCATCGGAGTTAGAAATCATCAGTAACTTTAGAGAGGGCGGTTAGAAGAGAATAGTTGGATCAGAAGGTAGACAGCAAGGGCTTGAGGAGTGAATGGATGGTGAGAAAATGAAGACTGTATATATTGAGTGATCTTTTTGAGAAACTGAGGAGTGAAATCTCCTGATTGTTTGAGGGAATGACAGCTGTGAAGATGGGTCTTGTCAGGATAGGAGAGAGATGAACATATTTGTACCCAGAAGATAGGAATAAATTGAAGAAAAGAAAAGAAGTATGGGGATAATCTGTTGGACAAGATCCAGGAGCAAATGAGAGGGGAAGAGATGAAAGACACAAGCAGAGAGGTTAGCCTTGTTCAGAAGGGCCACTTCATCCTAGAGCAAAGGAGGATAGGATGGGTGACAACCTACAGAGCTTTGGAAATATTGAGCTGGGAGGATGAAGGAGCTCATGATAGGCAGTGAGCTCTAGTGGATGGGGCAATGGATTTAGAGTCAGGAAGACTGAGGTTCAGTCATGAGACAAGTCACTTAACCTTTCTCAGCCTCAGTCTCTTCCTTTGTAAAGAAAAAAGAAGAGATTCAATGGCCTCTGAGGTACCTTCCACTCTAAATCTGTGATCAGTCATCGAGATCAGTAATGTAGGAAGTGAGGTAATCTGCTGAGAGATGTGGGGTAGGGAGCTAGAGGGGGCATGAGTTTTGAAATTATATGAGGATTATAATGTTGCATAGAAGAAATATTGGTCAGCCCTGGAGAGGGTGATGAGGAATGAGGTGTCTTTAGGAGAGATCCAGGTTTCCATGAATATCAAGAGATAGAAGGAGTGCCGAAGGAAGAGATCTGGATGGTGAAGGAGAATTTGTGCAACAGTGAGGGGAAGGGACACAGTGAGAGGAGAGGCTAGCTAGAGAATAGTTAGAGCTGAGTCAGACAAAAATCAGAGCATAGGAGTCAAAAGCTATCAATGGCATGTTTTGACTAATAAAAGTTAGGGAAGCAAGAAGTCAGAAGTTATTATTCACCTGGCAGGGGGAATACCAAGCACAAAACTTGGTGACCACATGGGCCCACAGTATTATAATGAGAATGTAGTAGGAATGATAGTGGCTGCTGGAGAGAAGGAAATGGAAATGACTACTCTCCAAGCACTCATAGAAAATCTGTTAACTTTCCCAACCTGTTCTAGAATGAAGCAAAGTTGGTATTAAATGGTCCCCTTAGAAAACAGAGGACCTAGCTCTGAATCTTCTCTTTGCTGCCTGTTTAACCTTACATATCAGGCTTGTCTGGGGTCCAATTTTCTTCATTTGCAAAGTAAGATGAATGGATTATATGACTTCTAAGGTCCCTCTAAGCTCTACATTTTTGATGAAAAATTTTTATGACTGGCTGTGCCATAGTGCTTGTAGTTATACACAGTTTCAGCTCATATCAGAAGTTTCTGTCTTTCAGTGAGTCCAAGCAGGATAAGAGGATGATAGATGTTAAGTAGTTCGACAGAATTGGGATACATTCTTATCTGTAAAACTTGAAAAGAGCAATAAGAGCTGGCAACTCCTAGATATTCAAAACACACCATGAGACTTTGGTGCAATACATTCAACACCTATGGCCTTATGGGCCTTCCTTCTATGCTTGTGGGTAGTTTGAGAGGGGTCATTAAATATTTGGGAAGTACAAATGGTTCATATTCCGAGGGTGTCTGGAATAAGGGTAAGCCTCTCAGGAAATTACCTGTCACTTCCACCTTATTAGGGACAAAAGATAAGGAGTAGATCTATGATTTAATTAGTATAGAGAACCGCCAGATGAGGAAACTCCCTCAATCAATGGGTGTTATCACCTTGTCTGTGGAGGGCCGCATAATCAGTATGTGTCAGAAGCAAGACTGGAACCTGTCTCCTTGTTTCCATAGCCAACTCTCTTTCCATTATACCAAGCTGATTTTCCAGAGCCAGCCTCCAAGGTCCACCCTAATTCTTGCTCTTTCTTCCACCAACAGAGTTCGTATTTCTTTGTCGTATGACAGAATCAAATGTAAGGAAATTTTCAAGAAGAAGTCTTGTCCCTACAGTGTTGTGATGAAAGCCAATCCCAAAAAATCTTGCCGCTTTAAGTACATAAACTAACAACTCCACCTTCTCCAATGTTGCTTCCAAAATCATCACATGACAATGGAACTTGTCCATGCTTGAAGCAATGGCACTGTCCTGGGAATTCAGAAGGGATTGGGAACCATGTCGTTATGACTTTGGATCTCCATTCTATCGAAAGAATTGTCAAGTCTTAGACACACTAATCCATATCACAAAGTGCCATCCCTGTGACTTCTGAGATCCTCTAGGCATCTAGATTGTGCCTATACCTCCTATAACCTGTTGTCTGTTGAACAATCAAAGAAAATACATCTTACTACGGCATGAAATGGATCTGTTATTTTCCTTTTTAAAAATCGATGTCCAAACTCAGTATAGTGGTGGGGTCTTTCTCTGGGGCCATCCATAGGAGATACACATTGGAGCTCAAATACTACATGCTTCTTTGCCTCTACTCACCTCCCAAATCTATGTTTGAGAATCCTAGAACTACAGTCCTGGAATATTCAAAAATTTCAAATAGCCCAAATAGCCAAATCAGTAATGGAAAGATATTTAACAAGTAAAAGATAGCTATAGCATATTTACCAATGATAATGATGCCAAAGAATGAGTGATTTTTAGTAGAATCAACTCCCAAGATTGGAGAGTTCAGTTGAGATGCTGGCCTAGTAGAGCATAGATTATGGGTCATAAAAGTGGCACTTCACTCAAGAGAAATTTGAGGAGGAAGTTACAAGGAGAGGATATTACTAGGAGATTATATGACAAGATTAGGAGTGTCCAGCCCAGTAATATGAGTGGATGTACAATCATTAATTAAGTACCTACCCTATGCTAGACATTGAGAGAGGTGCTGAGGATACAAATACAAAATCGAGAAATATGTTGAAAGAGTTTACCTTCTAAGGAAGAGATAATCATAAGGAAGTGGGGTACCAGTTGAGAAAGTTTTGGTCTGGGAAGTCATAGGGCAGTCAGTGGTGACACTGGTTTCCTAGAAGCAGTAGGAGATATGTTTTGGTTACTATTCCTAGTGCAAGAGCAAGAGGCAGAAAGCAGGGTCAGGGAGTGTAAGCATGCACAACAGGAGGGCAGATGGCAAGATAACCACTCTGTCTAGGCCTTGGTATCCTGGTGGATGTCTGGACAAGATGTGGAAGCTGGTCTAAGCTGGCTAGCAAGAATGGGTTAGCAAAGTTTTCACTCACTCATCTAGCAATCAGGATAACTCATGTCTTGGGGGGAATGCCACTGTGCCTAAAGGGCTATAAAACTGTGCAGATCCAGCAACCCAGCTACTAGATCTGTATCAGAAAGAGTTTTTTTAAAAAAAGAGAGAAAAGGACCTACGCGTATGAAAATATTTATAGCAGGTCTTTTTGTGCTGGCTAAAAGCATGGTTATCCCTTGACCAATTACACTATTGGGTCTATACATGATTGTGATGGAATACTACTGTGCCTTAAGAAATGAAGAGCAGGATGCTCAAAGAAAACCATGGAAAGACTTACATTAACTGATGAAAAGCGAAATGAGCAGAACCAGGAGAACATTGCACACAGTAACAGCAAAATTGTATGATGAACTAATATGAATAATTTAGCTATTCTCAGCAATACAATGATCCAAGACAATTCTGCAGCAGTTATGATGAAAGGTGCTGTCCCTCTCCAGAGAAAGAACTAGTAGAGCTTTAATACAGATAAAAGACGCTTTTTCTTTATTTTTCTTGGCTTTTTGTCTTGTGTTTTCTTTCACGAAATGACTTACATGGAAATATGTTTTGTATGACTACACATGTGTAACCTACGTCAAGTTGCATGAAGGGAAGGGAGTGAATTTGGAACTCAAAATTCGAAAAAAAGGATGTTAAAATAAAATATTAATTAAAAATATCAAAAATATATTAAATTAAACAATAAATTAATAAGTAAAAATATAAGAACAATTAATAATACAATAATGTAATATATTATTATATAACATGAAAATATATTAAATACATTATAGAATAATATAAATAATATTAAACATTATTAATGATAATGAATAACAAATTTAATGTATTAAATAAAAATATTTAAAAAATAAAAAAGAAACAGAATGGCTTGTCTCCAGGGAACAATGTGAGTTTTGATAAAGCATCAGTTCTATGGAATTCCTTGAATTTTGTCTTACATGTCAACAGAAACACTAAGCTGAGGATTCTGATTGGTTGTCCCTTATATTTGACTCACAGTTGTCTTGCCTTTAAATAATAGATTTTTACAGTTGGAAGAAATCTCAGAAGCTACTAGTCCAACTGCTTCATTTTACATTTGAGGAAAGTGAGGCCCAGGAGGCTTAATGACTTGTCTATGGTCATATAGCATTTATTAAGCCCTTACTATGTGCCAGGTACTAGGGCTGGGAATACAAATACAAGCAAAAAGAAAGACAATCTTGGCTCTCAGGGAGCTTCCATTCTATTGTAGGAGGGTAGACAATACATCAAAAATGTTAAGGGTGTGGGGAAAAGAAAGAACCTACTCTGGGGCATGATGGAGTGCAAAGTCCAGAGAGTCAGGAGGGATGCTCAGAGAGGAATGAAAGAATGAACATGTTTGCCAGGACATTTTCCTTAAAATGGAGGCTAGAGGAAAGAGACACAGGGCAAAAGGAATCTTCCAGAGTGTCAAGGCTGCTGGGGTGTGGTGAATTCTAGGTTGAGAAGAATACTGGTTATGGTGGAGAAAGAATTCTGGAGAGCCTGGAGCAGAGGTATGAAGAAGTGAAAGCCTATTATTGACTCTACCCCCTCTCATTTTACAAATAAGGAAACTGAGGTTCATTGATGTTAAGTGACTTGCTTAGAGTGACACTATGAAGTATTTTAGGCTAATGAGTGATGGAGACAAGATTGGAACTCAGGTCTTCTTGACTCAATCTCCATCACTTTAAATACTATGCCATGCTACAATTGGTCAAACTCAAGAAATTCATATATCTGTCAGGAACGAGCCTCATATAAAATTCCTTTAAACAGTTTGTGTAAGGCCATATCTGTTCCCTACATATGTGCTTTGTGTTCATTGTACTGTCAGTTTGAATCCATTCTCCCCAGGGACCTTGTGGCTGTGCAAAGGGAGAGTGTACTCATGCATTGATGGTGGAGTGTTTGATTAAGGACTGTTGTTACTAGATCTTTCTATGAACAATTATTTGATTTAAACTGTCACTTATGAAGTTCAAAATACTACAAACAGTGGAATGCAAATGAACTGATAGACTATGGATGCCTTGTAGCTATCATTAGCTCAGTCAATGTTTTGGTTGAAACAGGTCCTCTTGGTCCATTCTTCTGAGGCCCAAGTCTCTGACTACCTCATCCTTAGAACAGCTTGTGTCTCTCCTGCTGTTTTCTCTGAGAGATGGTATTTCTCTGCAAATGCCTTTTGCCATCTTTTCTTGCACAAATGTTCTTTTTCCCCCTCCTTTTAATGGCTAAACTGTCCACATACAAGAGGTCGTTCCTTGTAATTCCTTCTCTCTCTATGCCTTTTGGCCTCTCATCTTGTACTTAATCCCTATCAAGATCTACAGTCTCGGGGCGGAGCCAAGATGGTGGCTGGAAAGCATGGACTAGCGTGAGCTCCCCGCCAAGTCCCTCCAAAAACCTATAATAAATGGCTCTGAACCAGTTCTAGAACTGCAGAACCCACGAAATAGCAGAGGGAAGCAGGGCTCCATCCTAAGACAGACTGGATGGTCTCTGGGTAAGGTCTATCCCACACAGAGCTGGGAGCGGAGCAGAGCAGAGCCCAGCTTGGGCGGTGTGGACCAACCAGACCAGGAGCCGGGCGCAGCATGCCCTAGCGCCCTGAATCAGTGAGCTGTGGCAGTTACCAGACTTCTCAACCCACAAACACTAAAGACAACTGAGAAGATTAGTGGGAAAAGCTGCTGGGGACAGGGATGTGTATGATTCATGAGACCTCAGTATTAGGGTAGCTGAAAGGAATATGCATATATATACGTTTATGTATATATGTATATGTGAGTGTGTATGTATGTATATATGTATGCGTATATACACACACACACACACACACACACACACATATATATATATATACATATGTAGAGAGAGCGAGAGAGAGAGAGCGGGCACAGGGTGAGTTGAAGACGAAGGGAAGATATCTAAAAGAAATAAAATGAAACTAAGGGATAAGAGAGGAATATATTGAAAGAGGGAGATAGGGAGAGATAGAATGGGGTAAATTATCTCACATAAAAGTAGCATTTTGACCTTCCCAACGTCTCTCATACATGTACTTTATTTCCAATCATACAACTTCTCTTACCACCTCTTTTATAGACTATGGCAATGGCTTTACAGCTGGTGTTCTTGGCTCAAGTCTCTTCCCTTCTAATTCATCTTCTGTTAAGATGTTGAAATGATTTTCCTAAAAATGCAGATCTGACCATATCAGCCCTCTGCTCTCAATTCCAGTGGCTTCTATTCCTTCAGGAGCAAATAGAAGGTCTTCTTTTGCACATTTAAAGCTCTTCACAACATGAACTTTTCCTAACTTTCCAGTCTTCTAATACTTTTTCTCATCCATCCCTCTATGGTACAGGTGGACCATATTATTTGCTGGTCCCCGGTCTATGACACTCTCTTGTCTCTGTGCCTTTGCACTGGTTGTCCCACATGTCTGGAATTCTCTCTCTCCTCACCCTCACCCCTGAACATCTTGACTTCTTTCAAGAATCAGTTCAAACACTACTTCCAATAGATTTCAAGTCTCCATAATTACCTGATCCTTCCCTTCTAAGATTACTTTCCTTCTACTCTCTCTCGTATATACTTACATATTATACATACAATATGTTATATACATATTCATATATGTATATATATGCACATATATATATATATATATACATGAAATCTTTTTAGCATGGTGTTTTCAGCCATGTTATCAGATGCTTTCAGTGAGGATGAACATGGCATCAAGGTCAGCTACCACACTGATATTAAATTCTTCATCTTGAAAAGACTACAAGTCAAGACTCAAGTGGAGGGAGTGTTGGTGCATGATTTTCTGTTTGCAGATAATTGTATACTCAATGCAGCCTCTGAAGCTGAGATGCAACAAAGAATGGATTTATTTCTTTGCTGTTTGTGCTAATTTTGGCCTAACAATGAACACCATGAAAACACAGGAGCTCTATTAGCCACCACCATACCATCCGTAGGTGGAAGCAGCAGTTATAGCAAATGGAGAAGTTTTGAATGCTAGGGATAAGTTCACTTACTTTGGTCATGTACTTCCCGGGCATGTACACATTGATAACAAGGTTGATACACACATTGTCAGAGCTATCTCAGTGTTTGGGAGGCTCTGAAGGCAAGTATGGGAGAGAAGAGGTATTAGACTGACTACCAAACTGAAGGTCTACAGAGCCATTGTGTTGACCCCATTGCTGTGTGCTTGTGAAACCTGGACAGTATATACATGACATGCCAGGAAAGTAAATTGCTTCCATTTCAATTGTCTTAGGAAGATTCTGAAGATCACCTGGCAGGAGAAGATACCAGACACTGAGGTCTTTTTTCCAGATGAACTGCCAAGCGTTCAAACTCTACTGCAGAGAGCACAACTCTGATGGGCTGGCCACATTGTTTGAATGCAAAATGTATGCTTGCCAAAAGACTATTTTATGAAGAACTCACATGGGGCAGGTGTTCACAAGGTGGTCAGAAGAAGCAATAGAAGGACACTCTCAAGGTGTTCTTTTAAGAACTTTGGAATTGATTGTGTGACATGGGAGACAGTGCAATAGGACCGCTCAGCATGGCAAGCCCACAGCAGAGAAAGTTCTGTGCTCTGTGAGCGAAGCAGAATTGAAATACCACAAAAGAAATGCATCATGTGCAAATTAAGAGAATCTGCTCCAAATACTCAAGTGGGTTATTTGTGCCTAACTTGTGGTAGAGCATTCAGAGCTCATACTGGTCTGATCAGCCAGTCAAACACGCTCAAACTTGACTCTAGTGTAGGGATATCATTTTGCTCCTCTTTGGGAATGAAGGACCACAACCAACCAACCAATTATATAATCTATATGTCTATCTATCTATCTATCTATCTATCTATCTATCTATCTATCTATCTATCTATCTATCTATCTATCTATCTATCTATCTATCTGTCTATCTGTCTATCTGTCTATCTGTCTATCTGTCTATCTGTCTATCTGTCTATCTGTCTATCTGTCTATCTGTCTGTCTATCTGTCTTTCTGTCTGTCTGTCTACATATAATCATCTCTCCCTTTAGTATGTAAGCTCTTTGAGAAACACTTTATGTATAATGGAGGGTTTGCCAGTAAAGGCCCCGTCTTCAGAACATGCTTGAATTTGCCCTTTTTGGTATTTTTTTATAGAACATGGACAGATAGATATTCCTTGTTTCTGTTTCTTTTATGGTTATTCTTTCCTGATGATTGGTGAATTAGTAATAGCTTAACATGGGAATGCTGAGAATGAAGGTTCATCTGAGCCATCATAAAGGTCTCCCCTACAGCTGGAGTTAGTAGTAGAATCAGCTGGCATGTCCATGGTCTACAACAGAAGCAACTGAAGAAGGTGGAAAGATAGTCCAGAAAGTACATGCAGTTTCAAGGATCATTACCCCTCATAACAAAGAGAGATATTGTCTGTGGATTCTACATAGATACTGAATTTTAGAATCCAGCAGAAATCTAAACCTAAGAGGAAGCTTGTGAGGACTCCACGGACTGGGCCAAAAGTCAGTTGGCACCCCTTGGCCTCATCTTCCCTAAGCGTGTGCTTCATACTTGTATTTTGAGTTTGAGCTTCTTCTCCCTAGGGACTTTATTTGGGTGCATGAGCAAAATGTGTCTCTGGACTGGCAGTAGAATGTTTTATTTTTATTTTTGAATTTTAATATTTTATTTTTCAATTCCATGTAAAAATAATGATTAACTTTCATTTTTTAGGTTTTTGAGTTCCAAATTGTCTTTGCCCCTCCATCCCCTCCCCCATCATTGAGAACAGAAAAAATTGGATAAATGTTACATGTGTTTTCATGTGCAATATATTTCTATTTTAGTCATATTGTGAAAAAAACATAGACAAAAATCCCCAAGAAAATAAAGTTAAAAAACCCCAGTGTCCTTCAGTCTTCCTTCAGATTCCATAAGTTCTTTTCTGCAGCTAGATGGCATTTTGAATCATAGGTCCTTCAGAACTGTTTTGGATCACCGTTCTAGAGCACAATTTAAAACTCTGTCAGAAGAGCTATAAAACTATGCATACCCTTTGACCTAGCAATACCACTACTAGGTCTGTATTGCAAAGAGAGTGAAGGGAAAAAGGATTTTTTTGTATATATTTTGAAGGTACTTATTTGTACAAAAATATTTATAGCAGCTCTTTTTGTGCTGGCAAAGAATTGGAAATTGAAAGGATGTAGGTCAGTTGGGGAATGGCTGAACAAGTCGTGGTATATTATTGTAATGCAATATTATTGAGGTATAAGAAATGATGAGCAGGCTGCTTTCAGAAAACCCTGAAAAGGCTGACATGAACTGAGGAAAAGTGAAGTGAGCAGATACAGGAGAACACTGTACACAATAACAGCAAGATTGTACAATGAATAACTGTAAATAACAGCTATTCTCAGTAATACAATGATCCAAGACAATCCCAAAGGACTCATGAAGAAAAATGCCTCCAGAGAAAGAATTGATAGAGTCCAAGGAAAGATCAAAGTATACTATTTCTCTCTCTCTCTCTCTCTCTCTCTCTCTCTCTCTCTCTCTCTCTCCCACTCTCCTTCCTTCCTTCCTTCCTTCCCTCCTTCCTTCATTCTTTTTTTCCTTCCTTCCTTCTTTCTTTTCCTTCTACAACATGACTAACATGGGAATATGCTTTACATGATTGCACTAATATAGGCTATATCAATTGGTCACCATCTGAGGAAGGGAGATGGATAGAATTTGGAACTTAAAACTTAAAAAACAATGAATGTTAAAATTGTTTTAAATAAAATTGGGGAAAAAGAAAATATTACGAAAACAATTGTCTTGGATCTTTAATGGGAATAGCTAAATCATTCACAGTTGGTCATTATGCAATATTGCTGTTATCGTGGACCATGTTCTATTTTAGTGTTACAGCACAATAGTATTCCATCACCATCATTCATCATGACTTCTTTGGTCATTCTCTAATTGGTGGGCATCTCTTCAGTTTCCAGTTCTTTGACCCTTCAGACAGAGCTGCTGTAAATATTTTTGTATGTACAGGTAGTTTTGTTTTTCCTTTGCTTGGATCTCTTTGGCATAAAGAAGTAGTAGTGGTATTCCTGGATCAAAGGGTATACACAGTTTTATATTCCTTTGGGCATAGTTCCAAATTGCTCTCCAGAATGGTTGGATCATTTCAGAACTCTACCAATAGTGCATTAGTGTCCCAATTCTCTCACATTCCCTCAAACATTTGTGATTTTCCTTTTCTGTCATAAAAGCTTAATTGCTTTGTGTGAGGTGGTACCTCAGAGTTGCTTTACCTTGCATTTCTGTAATTAATCATGATTTAGAGCATTTATTCATATGTCTAAAGATCACTTTGATTTCTTTATCTGAAAACTGCTTGTTCATATGTTTTGACCATTTATGAATTGGAGAGTGGAGATTTTTTGATAAAAAAATTGACTCAATTCTCTGTATATTTGAGAGATGAATCCTTTATCAGAGACACTTGCTAGAAAAATTTCCCCATAGTTTTCTGCTATCCTTCTAGTCTTGGTTGCATTGGTTTTGTTTGAGCTAAAATTTCTAGTGCAATACTGAACAATAGTTGTGATAATAGGCACCATTGCTTCACCTCTGATCTTGTTGGGAGGGCTTCTAGGTTATCTGATTGTTGATAATAGTTGCTGTTAGTTTTAGATAAATGCTGCTGATCATTGGTAGAAAGTTTTATTAACTGTTGTTACTCTAGCTTCACAGTAAATGCCCTTCCTATAAGCTGATAGTCCTACTGGTTGATTGATATGAGAGGACATCCTAGATAGGGACTCATGAAGACCATTAGAAACTACAACTGTTTAGACAACCCTCGAAACCTGAGGGAAGAAATAATGTTCTTTGCTCTGGGAAGCAAACCTATAAGTGCCAAGTAAGGTTAGAGAGTGAGCTCCAGAGTGAATACTATAGGTATTTTTGCCTTTCAGGCTAGTACCTGACAGTACTTGTCCCATAGTCAGAGTTTAATATATGCTTGTTGATTGATTGAAGGTAAGTGCATAAGAAATGGTCTTGATTGGTTGATTACTGAAAGTACATTTGAACTCAAGTTCTCTGAATCTAAATATATCACTATTTATATAATATCACACAACTTTGGTAGGAATCTAATAGAAACTTTCCCAGCTTCAGGGCTGCCCTAGGCTTAGAGTTGGAGGGGCAATACACTATAATTCAGTTTTTATTTCACACGTGTATCTCATTGTCACTATATGACTGCGCAACTTTTTCTCTCCAACATATATATGTTTCTTGTATTTTATGACCCAGCCCAAGTGAGAGACATGATCAATGGTAAATATGCCACCTTGCACCTATCAGTATCTTTCTATCGTTGCTTGGGGTATTTGAAATCTTAGTTCTTCCAGGGTTGAGGTTTCAGGATGTTGGGAGTCTCTACCACCCACCTCCCGCTCCTGACCAGCAGGAGGGAAGAATCTCACGGACAATGAATGAGGCGGGAGGCAAGATGGTGGGCAACTCCATTTATTGTTACAGCAAGCAGGATTTTTATGCAGTACTAGCCTTCGTATCTGGGTGCAAGCAAGCTCGTGCAGGATCCTCTAAGTCTATCAGAAGCCCCAGGGCCATGCATCACAGCTTGTGGACAACTCATGTCCAGTGCTTATTTGGAAAGGCGGGCATGTGCTGTTCACAGCCTGTTTTATCAGAGGAGGAGGAGCCGAGCTGGACTGTGTAGCCCCAGATAATTCCTATTTCCTGAAGGACTGTCCTTGGGCCTCAACTCCCAATCTCATCAGGCTCTCAAGAGCCTCTTACATCAGGATTCTCAAACTTAGATTCAGGAGGTAAGTAGAAGCAAAAAAGCATGCAGTGTTTGAATCCCTAAGTGTATGTTTTAGGAATTGCCCCAGAGGAAGATCCCACTTCTATACTGAAATTGGACCTTGTTATTTAAAAAGAAAAGAACAGATTCATTTCATGCCATAGGACAATATATTTTCTTTGAACATTCATCATCGGCTGGTGTCACTTTGTGGTTTGAATCAATGTGCCTAAGACTTGACAATGCTTTCAATAGAATGAAGATCCAAGGTATGCCCACGTGGTTCCAGCCCCCCGATGCTCTGAATTCCCAGGAAATGGCCAGTGCTTCAAGTGTGGACAAGTCCCATTGGGATGCAATGACTTTGGCAGCAACATCAGGAGGAGGAGGTGGAGGTGTTAACCTATGTACTGTGTGATTTCACAGAATACAGTGGGATTGACCTTCTCTACAACAGCAATTGTACAGGTTTCCTTGTTGAAAATTGGCTTGCACTTAACTTTGTCATAGCCTATAGGCCTCATCACCCTGTTGGAAGAAAATTGGGCAAAGACCAGGGTGAGTCCTTGGGAAATAATGAATAATTTATTAAAACTCTTACCATTATTCCAGATAATCTCTATGAATTTACCGCCTGTCCTTGCCACCCACCTAACGAGCCATATGAATCTACTCATAAGTATATATGGAGAATACATTTGGTCCTAGGTGCTAGTTAGCTTACACTGAAACACAGGATGATGCAGCTAATAAATTTCTGATCTTGGATTTAAATAGAAAAGAATAACAGACCCTAGATTTCAAACTGGAAGGGACCTTAGAGGTCAGTCACCAAGTCCAAATGCCTCTTTTTTTTTAACAGATGAGGAAATAGGCTGAGATTGGTCAAGTGACTTGCCCAAGGTCACACAGATAGTCAGGGTATGAACTGAGATTTCAACAGAAAAGTATCATACATCCTAGAATTCAAACTGGAAAAGACTATATAACTCATCAAGGTCAAAGTCCTCTGTTTTAGTGGACAAGGAAACAGAGGCTCACAAAAGTCCAATAACTTGCCCAAGGTCACACAGACAATATGTATGTTTTCGAGTAAGGATTTGAACCCAGGTCTTCCAAATATCAAGCCCGATGCTCCATGAGATGTTTCCACTAGTGAGGTTAAAGTTTTGCTCTGCTTTTTCCTGATTGGATCACATCCAGAACATCATGCCCAGTTCAAGGAGTAACCTTCTAGGTAGGAAATTGATTATTTGGGGCACATTCACAGGATAACAAATATGGAGAGAATGAAAAAGTGTCTTAAAAGAATCAATATAGGAATGATAGCCTGAAAAGGGAACTTTCTGTCACAGGGGAGAGGGAAGAGATTTACTCAGCTTCCTTGGCCTCAGGGGGCAGAGCTGAGAGCTGGGGATGGAGGCTGAGAAGAGCCTGTTTTTAATTAAGTGCAATGGGAAGAAAGCACCCTAACCATGAGAATTCTCCTGAAGAAGGAGCTGCCTCACTGAAGGCCTTCAAATGATGTCCCAATAGCCACTTGTTGAGCAGGGTTTCTGCTTCCCAGACAGGCTCTACTCCATAGACTCTAGGGTCCCTTCCAGCTGAGAAATTCTGTCATTTTACATCTGTCTATTTAGGACCAGTCCCCAACCTACGTGCTGCAGCAACTTAGTCCAAATCTTGAACATGTACAGCGCACACAATTAGATTCCCATCGAGTGTCAAAGTCGTGCATTGCACCATTAGAATCCATGCAACCTAAGACAGAACACATGGCAAATCTTATGTTAAATTGCAATTGATGCCTCTAGAAAAGATTTTACCATGTCCTTAAGGCCACCTTGAATGGTACCATAGTAAACCACCCTAACAATGGAAAATCTGGGCCACTTTTAAATACTTTCAAAGGAGGTTCTACCATTTCCTTTGTCAACCTCCTCTAATGCTTCCCAACCTATTCAGTTAAGAACAGCCCGTAAGTCATTCCCCAAGCCTTCCCAGTGACAACTGGAAATATCTAGTATACTAATTTGCAAAATAAGTGTTAGCACATGAACAGTAGGACATAAGCTCCATGAAGGCAGGGCCTTTTTTGGGGTTTCTTTTCTTTCCATTTTAATTTTCTTTCCATGATTGATTTTACCATTGTAGCTGTAATCTTTTGCACACAGTAGGTGTTTAATAGATGTTTGATGAATTGAGTGACTAAGTAGGTAACTGCTTGAGTCACAGAGAGAGCTACTGCTTTGCTCAATATCACAAAGCTAGCCAGGTGTCAGAAGTGGGATTTAAACCCACATATTCCAAACTTCTATCCTAGCTTTCTAACCACCAACACATGCTGCCCTTAGAAACATATCATATGTAGAAAATAAGTACTACCTTTTAGTTGTGTGATAGAAGAAACAGGATGGGGGAAAGACCTGACATGTATGTTTAGACAGCTGATTGGTTTCTCTATCTCAGGCACATCTTTAGATTAAGTCCACTTTTCCTACCTTTTGCCCACTTCTCCTGTCCCATGGGGCTTGGTCCAATGGACACAGGTAGGCCATTCAAGCTTGCCCCAGTCCCTTTTTCTGCTAAACAAATCCTTCTAACCCTAGAGACAGAAAGCAGTGGTCAACAAAATCTTACCTTCTGCTCCACTCCCTGGACTGATCTCTAAGCGCTTTACTCTGCACTGAGCATCACAAAAGGTCACAAAGATAGCCAAGGCAATGAGAACACCTAGCATAGTATTCTATTAAAAAAAGAAGAAAAGATAAAACCTCAAGGTGGTTGATGAGTAAACTGGCTAGAGTTTTGGGGCATTTTTAAGTATTATACCTGCTCTCCTATGTTATTCCACAGTCACTGCCCAATATAGAGTATCTTCCTGGCAATGGACCCATCCTTTGTAATAACAAAGTCTACCAGGATACATAATGAATAAAGGACCGGACATCAAGGCAGGAAGGCTTGAGTTCAATCTGGCCTCAGACACTACCTGTGGGATGTTGGCAAGTCACTTAGTCTATCTGCCTCAGTTTCCTTATCTGTAAAATGGCAACTAGAATTATTGCAAGGACCAAATGAGAGAATATTGGAAAACTGCTATTATTCCAAAAACATTCAAGCAAAACCAACCAACACAGTTAAACAATTATGCCTCATAGTATACCAGGTTTTTAGTTCTAGAGCTACAAAGGAACTTAGAGGTCATTAAGTCTAGCACCCTCATTTTAAAGATGAGGAATCAGGTCTTTGACAAGACTTTAATAAGACTCTGGCTTGTTCAGAGACCACAAACTAGTGGCTAAGTCATGGTTCAAGACTGTGTCATAGTGACTCCAAATATCCACTGCACCACTGTGTATTTTAACTTCTGCCTCCATATTCATCCACTCTTCTGACAAGAGGAGAGAAATACTGTGTGGCCCTGGGCAAGTCAATTTTTGCCTCTGCTTGCCTCAGTTTCCTGAATTATAAAATGGAGATGATAGCAGCTACTTTCCCAGGGGGTTGTGAGGATCAAATGAGATAATATTTGGAAAGCCCTTAGCACAGTGCCTGGCACATAGGAGATGCACTATAAATACTAGCTATTCAAGATGGTGACTGGAAAGTAGGGACTTGCTTAAGCTCTCCCCCAGGGCCCTCCAAACACCTGTAAAAAATGGTTTTGAATAAATTCTAGAGCTGCAGAACCCATGAAATAGCAGAGAGAAGCAGGGCTCCAGCCCAGGAAAGCCTGGATGGTCACTGGGAAGGATCTATTGTGCAGAGCTGGGAGCAGAGCAGAGCACAGCCCAGTTTGGGCCATGCCAGGACCAATCAGACTTGGAGCTGCATGGAACAGGTGGTAGGGCCCTGAATCATTGGGTTGTGGCAGTTACTGGACTTCTCAAGCCACAAACACCCAAGACAACAGAGAAGGTTAGTGGAAAAACTGCTACATCAGAGAGTGAAAGGAATGTGTGGTCAGCCCTAGCCCCAGGGGCATGGAAGTGGTGGAGCTCTGTGGCTGCTTCCAGAACCCCAGTTGCAGTTGCTTCCAGCCCCAGGCCCACCCTGTTGGAGGAATTAAGGGGAAGATGAGAGTGGGAATGCAGAGCCTGCTTGGATCTAGACTGGGGTCTGGGTTGGCGATTCTTGGGGGAGGAGGAGCCCTGGTGTGGTAGTGTTTACTGTGTAGACATAGCTGTGAAAACAGCAGCACAGCCCCTAAAGCTTGGGACAAAGTACTCTCTATGCTACAAGCAGTCATACCCTGACAAAAAGCTCGAGGGTCAAGTAGTTGGTTGGGAACATGAACAGGCAGCAAAAATGGACTCAGATGCAGACTTAGACTTTAAAATATGTTTTTGGTGACAAAGAAGATCAAAACTTACAGCCAGAAGAAGTCAACAAAGTCAAAGAGCCTACCTCAAAAGCCTTTAAGAAAAAGATGAATTGGTCTCAGGCCACAGAAGAGCTCAAAAAGGATTTGAAAAGCAAGTAAGAGAATTAGAGGAAAAACTGGGAAAAGAAATGAGAGTTATGCAAGAAAATCAGGAAAAACAAGTCAATGACTTGCTAAAGGAGACCCAAAAATACTGAAGAAAATAACACCTTAAAAATAGACTAATTCAAATGGTAAAAGAGCTCCAAAAAGCCAATGAGCAGAAGGATGCCCTGAAAGGCAGAATTAGCCAAATGAAAAAGGAGGTCCAAAAGACCACTGAAGAAAATACTGCCTTAAAAATGAGATTGGAGCAAGTGAAAGCTAGTGACTTCATGAGAAATCAAGATGTTATAAAACAGAACTAAAGGAATGAAAAAATAGATTACAATGTGAAATATCTCATTGGAAAAACCACTGACCTGGAAAACAGATCCAGGAGAGATAATTTTAAAATTACTTGACTACCTGAAAGCCATGATCAAAAAAAGAGCCTAGATATCATCTTCCAAGAAATTATCAAGGAGAACTTCCCTGATATTGTAGAACCAGTGGGTAAAATAGAAACTGAAAGAATCCACTGATTGCCTCTTGAAAAAGATCCTCAAAATAAAACTCCTAGGACTATTGTTGCCAAATTACTGAATTCCCAGATCAAGGAGAAAATACTGCAAGCAGCCAGAAAGAAACAATTTGAGTATTGTGGAAACATGATCAGGATAACACAAGATGTAGCAGCTGCCACATTATGGGATCGAAGGGTTTGGAATACAATATTCTGGAGATCAAAGAAGTTAGGATTAAAACCAAAAATCACCAACCCAGCAAAACTGAGTATAATGCTCTAAGGCAAAATATGGATTTTCAATAATATGGAGGACTTTCAAGCTTTCTAAGTGAAAAGACAAGCTGAGTAGAAAATTTGACTTTCAAACACAAGAATGAAGAGAAGCATAAAAAGGAAACAAGAAAGAGAAATCATAAGGGACTTACCAAGGTGGAACTGTTTTGCTGACATTCCTACATGGAAAAATGATGTGTGCAATTCATGAGACCTTTCTCAGTATTGGGGTAGTTTAAGGGAATATACATATACATATGTATATATATATACATATATATAGATAGATATATGTGTAGATATATAGATAGATATGTTTATATCTATCTATCTATATATGTGTGTATATCTATATATTTATAGACAGAAGGCTCAGGGTGAGTTCAGTATTAAGGGATGATTTCTAAAAAAATAAAATAAAACTAAGGGATGAGAGAGGAATATGTTGAGAGAGGGAGAAAGGGAGAGATAGAATGGGGTAAATTATCTCACATAAAAGTGGCAAGAAAAAGCAGTACATTGAAAGGGGTGAGGGAGAATGATTGAATCTTGCTCTCAGAAGATTTGACTTGAGGAGGGAATAGCGTAAACACTCTATTGGGTGTCTTACCCCACATGAAAGTAGGGGGAAGGAGATAAGAAAGGGGTGATGATAGAAGAGAGGGCAGATGGGGGAAGAAGTAATCAAAAGCAAACTCTTTTGAAAAGGGAAACGGTCAAGGGAGAAAACTGAATAAATGGAAACAGGATAGGATGAAGGGAAATATAGTTAGTCTTTCACAACATGACTATTTATGGGAATGTTTTGCATGATGATACATGTGTGGCCTTTGTTGAATTGCTTGCCTTCTTCGGGAGAGTGAGTGGGGAGGTAAGAGGGGAGAGAATTTGGAATTCAAAGTTTTAAAAGCAGATGCTCAAAAAAGTTGTTTTTGCATGCAACAGGGAAATAAGATATACAGGCAATGGGGTATAGAAATCTATCTTGCCGACAAAAGAGTAAGGGGAAAAGGGATGGGGGAGGGGAGCGGGAGTGGGGTGACAGAAGGGAGTGCTGAATGGTGAACGGGGCAATCAGAATATGTGCCATCTTGGAGTGGGGGAGGGAAGAAATGGAGATAAAATTTGTAACTCAAAATCTTGTGGAAATCAATGCCCAAAACTAAAAAATATTAAATAATAAAGTATAGAATTAAAAAATAAAATAAAATTAAAAATGTAATTGGGAGATGTTTAATTAAATAAACGAATCAATGAATGAATAAATAAATTTAAAAACTACTAGCTATTCTCACTGCATATATCATACTGCATAATAGAATACTAACACAGTTCTTAATATTAATAACAATATATAATAACAATAATAATAAATACCTTTCATCTCCTGTCCTTTTGAAGTGAAATTGGTCATTCCATTTCATCTGAGTTCAGAGGACTTTTAGGGCTTCTTTCCATTTCCATTACTATACTAATTTGGTACATAATTTTCCTAAGCCCACTTTCTTAACTCTGCATCCATGCATTCATGTCCTTCCATGTTTCTTTGATTTCATCATATTTGTCTTTTCTTAAAGGACAATAATTTTCATACTATTTGTATGCCACCATTTATTAAGCCAGATCCAAGAATGAATTCTTATACCTAGAAAAATGTATTTGGGAGGGAAAGAGATTTTGGAGAGAAGTGGGGAAATTGACAGGGTTGGTGATATCAGCACAGAGTACTGCCTGACTATGGGTGCAGTCATATGGGGATAGGGGTAGCCTGCTGCTGATATGGCTGAGTAGAAGGCAGTAGCCTGCAGAGGGGCATTTCTGACAATGGACTTTGGGTATGGCAGTAGGGAAGCAAGTGGCAGTTTACAATTGAGGTAAAAAAATAACCATCCGTGATTTAATCGACAGTGGGGGCTCCAGGAGAGGATTCGTCTCTACCAAGGCAGATAGATGATTCCTCTGCCACTTTTAGACTTAGAGAGATAAGTGGAAGATAGAGGACTAGGAGATATCAGAGGCAGGACTTGAACTCTGAGCTTCATGACTCTTAGCCCTCTTTCCTTTCCATTACGTCATACTGCCTCTCTACAGGGAGCCCACGCAGAAATTTGACAAGCAGTCCTATTGAGGACTTCACAACTTTTAGGAGAGACCCAAATCCCTACCTCACAAAAACCCAGTAATATATCTTCATTTCCCATCATGGATGTTACTTACCATTGTGTCTTAGCATGCTCTCTCTTCCAAGGGGCTGTTGCACCTGAAGGAAACCAGGTCAGGACTCTCTCTCTCTCTCTCTCTCTCTCTCTCTCTCTCTCTCTCTCTCTCTATATATATATATATATATATATATACATAGTAGAAGGAGATTGCAATCATCTTGCAATAACATTCAAGAGGAAATAGAACACATAAAAATGGCAAATACTGTTGTATAAACAAAGGTGAGGTTCCCAACTAGAAAGAATGGTGCAGTAATGAATTATTAGTTGTATGCTGGATTAGATCTCCACCCCACTTAAATAACCTTGCTCTATCCCTGCAAGAACACTAAAATATAAGAATCACCCTATTGGATGAGACAGATGGCCCTATGTGCTCCAGGATTCTGGCTCTGGTCATGCCATGAAAGGATATCTTGTGAGAACTTGTTCATCCTCCATGATATATGCCTCAACAAGTCAGGGGCATGTCCTCAAACATTCTGCTCTTCTCCATAATAATCCACCGCTGGTACCAAAAAAACAGGTTCCCAGACGCAGTTTCCTATCTCCTGCCCTCAAGCCTTTGCAGGAGGCTCTTGTCCCCCACCAATGCATAAAATGTTCTCTCTTCTCATGTCAATCTCTGGAAATCCCTGCCCTCATCTCAAAGGTCAGAGGTTTCTCTTCCTTCCAGAAGCATTTAATGACTCCCTGCGTCAGTGTGAATATATGTATTTTTAATATATCCTCTATTCACCTTAGTAGAATATGAGCTCCTTGAGGGGAGGAAGAGTCTCCCTTTTGTCTCATTTTAGGTTACAGGTAGTTAGTGGAACATAGATAAAGGGCTAGCCTGGAAAATCTGAGTTCAAATTTGGCCTCAGACAATGCTGAGTGAATCTGGGCAAGTCATTTAACCTTTGATTGTTCAGTTTCCCTAACTCTAAAGTGGGGTTAATAATTGTATCCACCTTAAAGAAATTTTTGAGAGGGTCAAATGAGATGTTAAAGAAAAGAGTTTGGCACAGTACCTGTCATCTACTAATTGCTCTGTGAGTGCTTATTCCTTGCCTTACCCCCTGCTTCCCAGTAGGACAATTCATTAAGACTATGGCTCAGTAGGAAGGGGGGCAGTTCAGGACATTTTTATATCAGGAAGAGGCCAGAGCTGGCTTTGGTTGGGTCACCACAGTTGCGTCCTCTGAGCAGCAGGTGTGAAGTGGGACTTCAAAGGAGGAGGCAGAGAGAGTCTATGATGAGGTATGGAGGCAGAGACAAGTGTCATTTAGGGCACAGGTTACCTTGGGGCTGACCGAGCCTGTCCCCTCTTGGACATGATATATTCTATCTGCTTGCCACCTCTACAATGAGCATTTTAGGCCCAGCATCTGCTGATGATTTTGGCTGCAGTGGAAACCTGGGCCAATATCCACACATCAGAGTCGACAATGACCTCAAGCTTCCTTTCCTGGGCTTCAGCTAAATTCAGAGTAAATCATAGCATGGTGAGGAGGCACCAAGAAGGAATGATCACAGTTCAGGTGGTTTCTTACTCCCAGGCAGTAAGTGTGTGTGGCTCCTCAGGGCCTTGGGCAGTGCATCCCCATCAAGATCCCACATCTCCAGGGTCACTGACTTTATACCTGATTGTTCTTGCTGGGCTAATTCACAGGGCCTTAGTGGGAGGGGGCCCTGAGGAGTAGTCATCCAGCAGGGGGTCTGGACTGACACCCCCCTGCTCAATCACAAGGACTTTGTGATCAGGAAAGTTTGCTACCCTTACACACCTGAATTAGATGAAGTTTGCTAAGCTCTAAGCTCACATTCCTAACTCTAAGTGTAGCCAGCCAAGGCAATTGTTGGGAACATGGAAACTTCCCAGGTCAATCAGTGGTTAAGACAGGCAGGCCAATCAGTGGCCGAACATGGAGTCCCCTCTGCCAGCTAGGGCCCAGCAACAAGCCAAACCTCACAGTATTTCTTGAGATATGCAGTGTAAGGGGAAGGTAAACCATGTCACATGAGGAGCCGCTGAAGGCATTGGTGGTGTTTAATCTGAAAGGAGGACAGATAGTCTTCATGTATTTGGACATGATGCTATAAGAAAGAGGGATTATGAACCTAATGAATAATCATTAATTTTTTTCTCATTAGCCCAAGATGCCCAAATGAGGTGTGGCAAGCAGAAAGTACAGAGAGGCAGATATAGGCTCAATGTGGGAAAAATTTACTAATACTTAGAGCTATCCCAGCATGGAGTGGGCTGCCTAGAGAGGGGGTGAGCTCCCCCTCACTGGGGGCTAGACATAGGGGATGTTTAGAGCACATTCCTGCTCAGGGACTGATGGAACAAGATGCCTTCTGAGGTCCCTTCCAACTCGGGAACTTTGAGCACTACTGTTTTGTGTCTTCATGTTTTGTGGCTTAAAATCAGACTGCCTGAAAAATGTGAATGGAGGAAGCTTTTACCATTAATTCATCTTGAAATCTGATTTTTCTCTTTTTAACACGTGGGTAAATTAATCATTTCAGAGACACCGTTTTAGACTGCTTCAGTATGTTAAATGTATGACTTTTTAACCTGTAGGTCAGAAACCTTTCTTTGTAATGATGCCAGGACTCCCTCCCTAGCAGCCTCTATCTTGGAGTAAGCCTGCTTATGGTTTCATGGGAACAACCAGGCCTCTGGTGTGCTGAGCAGAGGCACTCACGCTCACCAGATTTCTGACTCATTCATTCACTCATCAAATATTTATTGAGTGCCTATATGAATGTTTTCCCATTAGACAAGCTTTCCTGCCAGTACTGTACTCATGACTAACTTTTATTTTTACTCAGTATTATTTATAATTTCTACATCACTTTCTTGAGTCGACATTATCAACAGAACAATAAATCCAGTCCTGCTTTGGATTTTTGGCAGTTTCCAAGGTGTTAATGCACATAGTGAGAAACTGACAATCAGCTCATAGGAGTTTGAGCTGACACCAGCACACCCCTGCCTCTATGCCCCCATGAGGCATCAGGACTGGATTTCCATAGAGGTCCTCCCTCAATCAATAAGGATTCAGTGAGTCTTGTCTATGCATCTAGCTAGCTCTGTGTTAGATAGAATGTGGGCTAGGGAATAGGGACTGATTTCATTGAGACAGCGAGGTCTCACGTAAGGAAATCCCCTCTACCAATGCAGCTAAGCTCCTACACATAGTCTTAGTAAGGGCCCTAGGGCACTGAGAGGTCACTTTGCCAATAGATCTTAGACATGGGACTTGAACCCAGATCTTCTTGGCTCAACCCACTATGCCAAGCTGCCTCACAGAATGAGGGATGTAGCAGTAGGACACATGGTCCCTACTGACCTTCTAGGGAGAGAAACAAGAATGGTTATCACATCCATCTGTGCATAGTTGGAAGGCACTGGAGACCTGCATCAGTGAAGGGCCGTGGGAAAAGCACTGGGCCAAGACTGAATTAGTCATCCTACCCCAGTAGCGTCATTTCCTTTTGAATAGCAGTCCTAGCCTGGTATGGCAGGGAAATAGGGCAGACCCAGTGCATCTGGATTTCAGGAAGACATGTGACAGAGTCTATTATATTCACAATTGAGTAAATAATTATAGCCTCAATTTTATGGGGCAGACTGCAAGTTCTAGAGATGTTCTAGAGGAAGGGAGTTCCGTGACAGATGGCACAGTCAGAGGCAGGTTGGTGGAGGTGGAAAGATTTAAATGGGGCTTTGAAGGTTGGGTAGAATGAACTTAAGTCAACAGAGGAGAAAAATGACAGCATTCCATCCAAGAATTACAGGGCAGTAGCTTACAAAAGGGGGCCTGACTATGGCCTGGGTAAGGCAGAGAGAGGAAATCAGGCTTACTCAGACTGAGGGTGAATGTTGGGGATCAAAAGGAAATAAATTGGAAAGGACTGGGTAGAGCTAGATTCTGCAGTGTGTGGAAAGGCAGGAAGAAGCATTTGGATTTCATACTTAGCCTTCAGAGGAAAATTGTTCAAGCTTGTTGAGCAGAGGGCTGTCCTGATGAAAGATGAGGTTCAAGATTAATCTGGCAGATAAGAAGGACTGGAGGAGATATAAACTGAAGGTAAGGCGGCTGCTGAGATCACCCAGGAACAAGGAGATTTAGGGAAACAATGTGGTTTGTATTAGACACAATGAACATATAAGTCAGAAATCTGTTCCTGCACTTCTTTTTTTATAGATTTTTTAATTTAATGTATTTAGTTTTCAGAATTGATTTTCACAAGAGTTTGAATTATGAATTTTCTCCCCATTTCTACCCTCCCCCCACACCAAGACGGCATATATTCTGGTTGCCGTATTCCCCAGTCAGCCCTCCCTTCTGTCACCCCACTCCCTTCCCATCCCCTTTTCCCTTCATTTCTTGTAGGGTAAGATAAATTTCTATGCACCATTGCCTGTGCGTTTTATTTTCTAGTTGCATGCAAAAATTTTTGTTTTTGAACATCTGTTTTTAAAACTTTGAGTTCCAAATTCTCTCCCCTCGTGCCTTCCCACCCATGCTCCCTACGAAGTCAAGCAATTCAACATGGGCCGCATGTGTATCATTATGTATAACCCTTCCACAATACTCATGTTGTGAAAGACTAACTATATTTTGCTTCTTCCTAACCTATCCCCCTTTATTGAATTTTCTCGTTCACGCTGTCCCTTTTTGGAAGTGTTTGTTTTTGATTACCTCCACCCCCATCTGCCCTCC
>CM053624.1:30260902-30284222 GCA_028646595.1 Phalanger gymnotis | reverse complement strand
TTTTCTCTATTTTTTCATTCTTTACATTTTGTTTTACTACTTCTTGATGCCTCATAGAGTCAGTAGCTTCCACTTGCTCAACTCTAATTTTTAATGAGTTACTGTCTTCATTTTGCTTTTGAGTTTCCTTTTTCAATTGGTTGATTTTACCTCTTAGGGTGTCATTTTCTCTATTTAGATTCTGAATCTCCATAGCCATTTCGCCAATCTTATTCTTTAGGGACTTGATTTAGTCAGTGGATCTTTTTTTCCGTTTTTTCTTTTACCTCACTAATTTGGTTTTTAAAATCCTCCTTTAGCTCTTCCAGTAATGGTTTTTGGGCTGGAGATCAGTTCACATTACCTTTTGAGGTATTAGATGTGGATATAGTGTCATTGTTATCCTCTTCCAAATTGGTATTTTGATCCTGCCTGTCTCCATAAAAAGCATCAATGGTCCTCGGCTTTTTTTGTGTTCTTCATGTTGGTTAGCCTTTTCCTGGGTTTACAATAAATTTCTACCTTTGGGGCTCAGGGCTCACTGTCCCAGCTTTCTTATTCTGGGGACTGTGAGTCTTGTTGTTGGCTTTGTGAATTATAGCCTTCAGTTTCCTGAGGTGTGGGGGAGAGGGTCTGGCTGCCCGAAATCTCCTCTTCCCCTGGGGTTGTACTCCAGTACTGTTGCTCTTCAGCAGTGGTCTCAGCTCTTTGTTGTTCGAGCTGAGTGTCTGGCACTTCCCCTGGGGGAGCCAGAGTACGTCTGGGCTCCTGGTGTTGACCCCTGCTGGCTCTGTTCCTCTGGGACTCAGGTTCTCCCACTACTCGGCCACTGAACCCCACTTCTGTCTCCTCTATTCCAGCATTTTGTTTTTTTTCTTTTTTCCCCTGGGGAATTCTCTGGGTGGGGAGGGGAGGGATTAGAGCTGTTTACCTGGCCATTATGTCTCCTGGAAGTTCAAGAAGCGTTTCATACCTTTGGGCTGCAAGCCTCAGGAGTTGGTATCTCAAGGTCGGTGATGTTGTGCTGCCTCTGGTCACTTCCACAGAGTGCTGTCCTGTGTTGGGAGGCCTGGGGTTCTCCGCTGGTTTTGGGCACCCAGCTTTCTCCCAGCCTGTCTCCCACATGGGTTTCGTGGCCAGCCGCTTCTGCTTTGGTCCCGTCTGGAGCAGCTCCACGCTCCGAGACCTCTCCTAGCCCACAGATTCCTTCCTTCGGCCTTTCAGACTCTCCTGGCTGGGATATTTGCCCCACTCAGACTTCTCCCGGTTTCTAACTTTCTCAAATCTGCTCAAATTCACTTTTTTTTTATAGGAATCTGACAGAACTTGTGAGAGAGCTCCAGTAAGACGCTGTTTTCATGCGGCCATCTTGGCTCCGCCCCCAGCACTGTGTTTTTAGAGCAAAGATCATATTTATGTATGAAAAGGCTATAAAAAATTTACTTAAGTCTTCCCCCCAAATATTCCCAATTTCTGGGCCCCTCACCTGGCCACTTCCCTTCATTGTGAATATCTATCCCTATTATTCATTACAGGGTGTGGGCTCAGGCAACATTGGGGGTTGAATAGGTGGTCCTACATGACTGGGGGTGGAGTTTGGTGGTCCCTCCTCGTAGGTTCCTCTTCATTATAAATCTCCCTTTCCGTGCCTTCATTAAATTTCATTTATTTTTAACTTGTTTCCTGATCTAAACAAGTTTTCATCTTTTCATGGTCAAGAAACGGTTAAGTATTGCATTAAATTTAAACTGCTTACAACAGACTCATTTTCCCCTTTTTTCTCTAATCGTTGGGACTGCTTTCCTTCCACAAAAACAACAGCTCTCAATCTCCAGGGAAAGGGTGATAAGTCCCTGAAACTTCTAGTCTCAAAGTCTTGTTTTTATTTTTCCTGAAAAGAAATGCTATAGAGTAGAATTACCCCCATCATCTCCCACCTCCCTCAAGAAGGCTACAATTAATTAGGGATACACACATTAATACATCTATATATCGATGTATATCTACATATACACATGCACATACACATACACACATACATATACATATATTTGTATATATACACACATAGGCACAGAGACATATACATATGTACACGTAGATGCAAATACATAATTTACACATACATATACATAGATATCTATATTCATACCATACATACACCTATACATTCATATACATCTATGTAACACTGTACTTTTTTGTGCTCTGTTTCTCTGAAGGTGGATAACATCTTCCTTCAAAAGTCCAAGTCTTTTCATATTTTTCTAAATCCACCAAATCATCATTTCGTACACCACAGCAATATTCCAACTTTATACTGTCTAGTTATTTTAAATAGTCTAAAACAATTGATTAATATGATTGACACATAGTATAGTTTCTTTGAAAAAATTTTTAGATTAATTTATTTGTTTTTAGTTTTTGACATTCGTTTCCATAAGATTTTCAGTTATAAAATTTCTCTCCATCTCTCCCCTCTCCCCCACTTCAGGATGGCATGTATTCTGATTGTCCCTTTCCCCAGTCTTCCCTCCCTTCTATCACCCTACTCCCCCAATTCTCCCCTTTCCCCTTACTTCTTGTAGGGCAAGATAGATTTCTGTACCCCACTGCATGTATATCTTATTTCCAAGTTGCATGTAAAAACAGTTTTTAACATTTATTTTTGGAACTTTGAGTTCCAAATTCTCTCCCTTTTTTCCTCTTCACCTCCCTTCTTTGAGAAGGCAAAGAATTCAACATAGGCCACACACGTATCATTATGCAAAACACTTCCATAATAGTCATGTTGTGAAAGACTAACTATATTTCAATCTATCCTATCCCATCCCCCACTTATTAAATTTTCTCCTTTGACCCTATCCCTTTTCAAAAGTGATTGTTTCTGATTACCCCATCCTCCAATCTATCCTCCCTTCTATCATCCCTTCCCCCTTATCCCCTTCCCCCTTACTTTCCTGTAGGGTAAGATATGCAATTGAGTGTGTATGTTATTCCCCCCTTAAGACAAATATAATGACAGTAAGGTTTATTCATTACCTTTTACCTCACCACTCTTCCCTTCCATTACAACAGCTTTTTCTTGCCTCTTTTATGTGAGATAATTTACCCCATTCTATCTCTCCCTTTCTCCTTCTCCCAATATATTCCTCTCTCACCCCATAATTTCATTTTTTTAAACATCATCCCATCATATTCAACTCACCCTGGGCCCCCTGTCTATACATACATACATACATACATACATACATACATACATATGTATATATAATATTAAATTCAAGTACCCTAATATTGAGAAAGGTCTTGTGAGTTACACATATCATCTTTCCATGTAGGAGTATAAACAGTTTAGCTTTAATAAGTCCCTTGTGATTTCTCTTTATTGTTTACCTTTTCATGCTTCTCTTGATTCTTGTATTTGAAACTCAAATTTTCTATTCAGCTCTGGTCTTTTCATTGAGAGTGCTTGAAAGTCCTCTAATTTATTGACAATCCATTTTTTGCCCTGAACTATTATACTCAGTTTTTCTGGGTAGGTGATTCTTGGTTTTAATCCTAGCTCCATTGACCTCTGGAATATCATATTCCAAGCCCTTCAATCTCTTACTGTAGAAGCTGCTAGGTCTTGTGTTATCCTGAGTGCATTCCCACAGTACTCAAATTGTTTCTTTCTAGCTGCTTCCAATATTTTCTCCTTGGCCTTGGAACTCTAGAATTTGGCTAAAATATTCCTAGGAGTTTTCCTTTTGAGATCTTTTCCAAGAAGCAATCAATGGATACCTTCCATTTCTATTTTATCCTCTGGTTCTCAAATATCAGGGCAGTTTTCCTTGGTAATTTCTTGAAAGATCATGTGTAGGCTCATTTTTTGATCATGGATTTCAGGTAGTTGAATAACTTTTTATTATCTCTCCTGGATCTATTCCCCAAGTCAATGGTTTTTCCAATGAGATATTTCTCATTGTCTTCCATTTTTTCATTCCTTTGCTTTTCCTTTATTTTGGGACTAAGGGAAGAGACCGCTTAAAATGACTTCAAAGAAATTCAGATTGTTGTAAAACATGTTATTCAAATGGACTCCATATTTGGCCTGAGGTAGAGACTTTTAATTAAAACAAATTGGAGACTTTGAAATTAGACATTCAGTAGGAGATAAGGAGGCCAACAAGCATGTATTTCCCTTATTGTTTTCTCTGTGTTTTTGTTTCTTGGTAAAATGCTCAGAAAAAAATCTTTCTCTTGGGTGATGTTTAATGTTGTTTGTAGGTTGTGCTACCTTGAAAAAATTCTAAGGAGAACATGCAACTAGCCAAAAAGACTGCTGTAAAAAGCAGCAGCCACAGAGTTGAGAAAGATAATATAGAAAGTTTAATGAAGTTTCATAGTTTCATACTTGAAACAGTTCTACCAGCTTTCTGTAATTTGGTGCTAACCTCTCTGTCCAAGTAAGCAGGACTAATTCCCACTTCAGGCTTTTAGCGAGAGAATAAGATAAAAAGAAAAAAAAACCCTGCAAGATATTTTCTCTCTGACAGTTCAGCCCTAGCCAGGTTTGGTTTATAGAAATTGAAGTTAGATAATCAAAGAAAGAAAAGCTTTTTCCTGTTTTGAAGAAATTTGTGACATTATAAATTAATTAGAGCTGAAATATAACTTTTAAGTAATATCTTTACTGTAAATTTCCAAATTATGCAAGTTGCTAAATACACCTTAGTACGTTTTGAAGTTTTGCAGATCTTCAGTACATTTCTCCTGTTTATGGAGGGAAGGCTTTGGAGTTGGGATAGAGATCTGTGATGGGTTGATTCCTTTGGGATAAGTAGATTTGAGACAAGTACTGAATAAGGAACTCGCCCCTTTCTCTTTGTCCTATCTGATAAGGCACTTAACAGAAGCTTAACAAATGCTGAAACGTCTTAGTGAGTTTTGGGGTACGACTCTGTAGAATTCATTTTAAGGCCAAACAAAAGGGAGATCTTAACACTGAAAGTTACAGGGATTTACCAACATTTCTCTAGAGATTGAGAGTTGTTGTTTTTTTGGAATAAAGGGAAGCAGTTTCACTGATCAAAGAAAAAGAAAAAAAATGAGTCTGCTGTGAGAAGTTTAAATTTAATCTGGTACTTAATTGTTTCTTGACCATAAAAGAAGAAAACTTGTTTAGACCAGGAAGTGACTTAAAATAAATGGAATTTAATGAAAGCATGAAAAGGGGGATTTATAATGAAGAGGAGCCTAGAATGAAGGACCACCAAAAACAAACTTCAGCCATGTAGGACCACGTACCCAACCCCCATTGTTGCATGGGCCCTCTTCCTGTTATGATTAACAGGCATAGACATTCACAATGAGAGGAAGTGGCAGGGTGAAGAGCCCAGAAACTAGGAATGTCTTTGGAGAAGACTTAAGTAGAATTTTCAAAACTTTTTGTAACACAATTGTTTGAATTAGAAGCAAGATCACCAATAATATCTGAAAGAAACCATGCATTTTTAAGCTCTTAGAAATCCCAAAAGGTTGCCATTAATATTGCCATTAATTGGAATTGTTTAAATTTTTGTGCTAAGTTACAAAGGAGAAATATAAGTGAAGTTTAGTTATTGAAATAATTTAGGATATGATTAGAAAATGTGTTACTCTGCCCCTGAAAGACCATTCTAAGAATGTTTCTCAATCTGTTGAAACTTCTCAAGCTACTGTATTATGAAGGTAGAATTTATGATTTCAACGAGAATCATATATCTGTCTGAACAGTTCAGAACCGCAGGATATAAGGAATTCTCTAAGCAGAAGGCAGAAGAATTAAAGCATTTATTCAGGCTCCAAAGTAACAGACCCACAAACCAGCCTCCCCATTTTGATATTTTGATCAAAAGCCCAATAAGGCCCAATAAGTCTGCCTCACAAGAGTAACCAGCAGGCCACAAAAAATATATGATATTAAACCAAATCATACTCATGCTTCCCCTCTCTGGTAAGAAGATTACCCACTGGCCTCAAGTCCTTGCTTGGCACTCCTTGGTCCACACACGGGTTGGCCCTGCTTCTGGGTCAGCTCTGCTTCTATATCTCCTGCTTCAGCTTCAGCTTTATCTTCAGCTTCGGCTGTAGCTGCCTCTTGGCTCTCCTCTCCTTGCAGCCTCCAACCCTGACCCAGCGATTGAGCACTGCGAGCTTGCCTTCGGGGTGCCTCCTCACCTCCTCCTTTGGTCTCAGGTCTACAAAAGGCTGCTAGTAGCCGAGGCAGCAGCAGGGGGAAGTTTGCATCCTCACTTTGTTCCAAGACCATGCTCTGTTTCTTGGCTGTCATGGTGGCAAGGGTACAGAGAAGCCCTCCTCCTAGCCAAGCCCCTGGCATCATCAAGCATGGCCTGAATGACCAGAGCCCATTGGTTCCCAAGTTGGCCCCTCCCCCTAGGACCCTGGGAGGCTCACATCCACATAGACTAGGTCAACACCCAACAGGGCATGGCTCTGGAGTTAACACCTCCCCTTAGCCAGCCACACCTTGGGCCCCACCTCAGTCATCAATCCACACCCATATAGGTTTTACACCTAATAGGGCTTTGGGCCTGGGGCTTAGAACTTAACAAGATTCAATGAAATAGCTGAATCATTCAAAGCAAACAAAAGCCAAACTCCTCAAGGGCACCTGTTGAACCAAGTGCTAAAGAGCCCATTTTGCTTACCAACACAGCTACAAAGCAAGAGGATGGGAATGCAAGGCTACTACTTGGACCATCTCTCCACTTTCTTCTGGAATTGACAGCAAAATGGCTCAGGGAAAGGGGGTAGATTGAGGCTAGGTGATTTAACCCAAATGGAATTGATTTTGCTTTTGGGGTGATTTAAAAAGAAATTTCAAAAAAAGTTTATGAAAAGGTAAAATGCTACCATGTACCTTTGAAAAAGAGCTATTTGTTAACTCTGGGCTCTAAATTTTAAAGCACAGGTATCTAATAACTCTGGAAAATGCAGTTTTGATTTTGTGGTAGGAAATTCAGATTGAAATTTGTTCTGTAACTAAATTACAATATGGTGAATTGTATTCTATTAATTGTGGCATCAAATGCAAAAAAAAAGTTGGAAAAATGAATGGATCGGGGAAAACTGAGTTATATTCTGGTTGCAGAAATTTATTAACTGTGCGAACTTAAGCAAGTACTTTTAGCCCATTTAAATTTTTCCCATTTAAATGTTTCCTAATTTGTAAGGGGATAAGATTAGTATTCACCTCCCAGGGGCGTTGTGAGGATTAAATGATATTATACCATTTAATTGTGATGTGTTTAACACAGTACCTGGCATATGGTAAGCACTATATAAATGCTAGTTATCCTTTTTTTTTCAACTAAGATTTTTTATTTTCAGTTTACAACACTCTGTTCCACATGATTTTGAGTTCCAGATTTTCTTTCCCCCACTCTCCCTCCCCAAGATGGAATGGAATCTGATATATCTTCTACACATACCTTGGCATTGAACTTATTTACACAATAGTCAAGTTGTAAAGAAGAATTTTGACCAATGGAATGAATCATGAGAAAGAAGAAACAAAACCAAAAAATAAAACAAAAACAAAAGAGAGAAAAAACGAAAGGAAAAAATAGTAGCACAAACAATGTGCCTCAATCTGCATTTAGACTCCATAGCTCTTTCTCTGGGTGTAGATAGCTCTCTCTATCATGAGTCCTTTGGAGTTGTCTTTGAACCTTGTATTGCTGAGAATAGGCTAGTCTATCAGCGTTAGTCATCATAAAATCCATATATCTGTGGTTGTGTATAATGTTCTCCTGGTTCTGCTCCACTCACTCAGCATTATATTGTGTAGATTTTTCCAGGTTATTATGAAGTCTGTATCTTCCTCATTTCTTATAGCACAATAGTATTCCATTACATTCATACACCACACCTTGTTCAGTTATTCCCCAATTGATGGGCATCCTCTTGATTTCCAATTCTTTGCTACTACAAAAAGAGCTGCTATAAATATTTTTGTACATATGAGTCCTTTTCCCACTTGTGTGATCTCTTTGGGATACAACCCTAGAAGTAGTATTGCTGGGTCAAAAGGTATGAACATTTTTATAGCCCTTTGGGCATAGTTCCAAATTGCTCTCTAGAATGGCTGGATCAGTTCACAACTCCAACAGCAATGTAACAGTGTTCCAATTTTCCCACATCCTCTCCAGCATTTATCACTTGGTTATTCTTATTATCATTTCTTTAATTGAATGCAGTTACTATGTACTGGATAACTCTATTCTGGGTTTCATAAGTAATTAGTCAAAAATGCCAAAGGTGATAAAAAGGATGATTTTATATGTAAGACAATTTGGAAGTCCATTTGACTGAGTTGGTGTCATCTAAGAATATTTTGTTTCATGTTTGAAAAATACAATTATTGTGTTTCTAAAATTTTTCTTATATTGTACAATTTGACAAATCATTGTCAGAAATGCTGTTAGACAAGTTCTCTTTTAATCTAATGTTGTTAGGTTAGAAATTGAGCTGTTTTGTCTCTGAACTTGCTGTAGAGTTCAGCTGGATTGTGATGGTTAAATTTAAAAAGCCAGATCTCCTGCCTCAAGAAATTTAACTTCTCTTAAGGAATGAATGAGAAAGCAAGGGAGTTTTTTTTTATTCCACCTAGTTATCATTCAAGTTTGTCTGGTTTACTGCCCAAATCTCTCGGCTGCTATGTTGCACCTGGACTCAAACAGTGAGCACTTCTTAGTCTTAAGAGGGAACAAGGGTGGTCTTTGGTCCTCCATTACCAAACTTTATTCCTTATACCTCAGCTTTGCAACCAGTCATGGTCTCCTTCATCCCATGATGTCACCTACCCTGTTTTGATAGTATTTAGCTAAATCATATTTGCTGGCCTCAAGTCCTTGCTCGCACTCCTGGGTCTACACATGGGTCGGCTCTGCTTCCGCAGCTTCCTGCTTCAGCTTCTGCTTCAGCTGTAGTTGTCTCTTGGCTTGCCTTTCCTCGCAGCTGAGCCTCTGGTGTTCTCAAGCCCTGCCTGAACGACCAGACACCATTGGTTCTCTCTCCTAAAGTTGGCCCCTCTTAAGTCATTAATCTACACCCACACAGGTTTCCCACCTGATAGGGCTTTGGGCCTGGGGCTTAGCACTTAACAGCTGAAAGTACTTTCACTCAAAGTAAACGAAAGCCAAAACTCCTGAAGTGCCTTTCACTCAAAGTAAACAAAAGCCAAACTCCTGAAGTGCTAAGGAGCCCATTTTGCCTCACCGACACATGCCCCTGTCACTCTAATCAGTTTTCTCCCTCCTTCTACTTTTTCAGTTTTAAAACTTTCCAAAATGAGACTTTCAAGGTGTAGGCCTTTTTATTCTTACCAGCCATCAGAAGGTACACTCCATCCATGTGATGTCTCTTCTCCTACTTGAATACAACAATCAAGTCTCCCCTAAATCTTCTCCTGGCTTCACTTCCCCACTTTCTTCAACCAATTCTCATATGATGTGAACTCAAGGTCCTTCCCCAGCACAGTCATTCTTCTCTGGATGCTCTTCAGCTTATAATTTTTTAAACCAGATTGAGGTCCTATTAATGTAGGGAGCTTCCAGTAATCAACTAGGAAGAACTTCTTTGACTAATTCAAATTAAAATCTGCTTTGAAACTTAGAGTTATCTAGAGATACCTGAGACACTGAGGAATTGAGTGACTTGCCCAGGATCACAGAGCCACAAGATGTCAGAGGCAGAGCAGCAACCCAGTTCTTCTTGACTGTGAGGCCAGCTTCTTAATCACTTCACCATGCTGCTTCTCATGCTGATCCATACCCTTCCTAATGTGGCATCTAGCACTGAGCATAAAGGATTCTAGACCTTGGGGGGAGGGTGTCATGAACTTGTTTTTAAAAAATATGTCTATAACTCCATCTTAATATCATTGGTTTCTTTTATAATCATATGTATTTTATTTTGTTCATTTAAGAATGTTATTTTGAGAAGAGTTCTGGAGGTTTTACCAGACTACAAAGATATCTATGACACAAAAGATATTAAGAACTTCTATTTTAGATGTAGTTGGAGCAAGACATGGCACGAAATGCTGTTAAAATAATTGGCTCATTTTATCTGTTACAGCAACATAATGCCCCCTCAAGTCCATGGGATTTCTTCCTCTACTTCTTTATGGGGGTTATATTCAGGAAGGCTGAACTTCATTTTTGGCCTCAGAAACAAGCTGTACACAATATAATACATGTTTTTATGTTTTCAAGTTCATAACAATTTATTAAAAGCAAAACAATGTAGAAACATAAACTATTATCATCATAGTTAGGAAATTATATCTCATTAGCTGTTTGGAAGGGAGGGGATTGATATACCATGGTGTCATAGAAAGAGGATTGACCTCCATGTCAACAGAGAACTGTGTTTGAATTCCACTTCCCATATTTGCTAGTTGTGTACCCATGGGCAAGCCACTTATCTTTGGAGTCTTGGTATTGTCATCTATGAAATAGGAATAATAATAATTAACAATTATACTTATCACTCAGTGCTATTTTGAGGTTTACTTGAGATAATGTATGTCAGAGGTGTCAGACTCAATGACCTCCACACTCTCCAGTGTGGCCGGAATCGGATTAAAAAGTAATTGTGATATGTTTAACAGCAAGCCTCTATTCTCTAGAAGGAAAGCTGTCAATGATGGGGGATGCCCCTGAGATGAATTAGTTTGCTCCAACTCTTGGGAGGACAGACTCCTCTATTGGGAGGAGCTATCCTTCACAATGGGGAAGGTAGGCGGCCCAGTGGTGGCCCAGAGTACTGAGCCTGGAGTCAGGAAGACTCATCTTCATGAGTTTAAATTTGGCCTTAGACACTTAGTAGTTGTGTGACCCTGGGCACTTCACTTCACCCCATTTGCCTTGGTTTTGTCATCTATGAAGTGAACTACAGAAGGAAAGGGCAAGCCATTCCAGTATCTTTGGGAAGAAAACACCAAATGGGATCATTAAGAGTTGGACAAGACTAAAATGACTGAACAACAACAACATTCTTCATAATGACCTGCCTATAAAATGGAATCTTTCTCAATAACCCAGTGTTTATTGCCTTTTTCCTTTAGTTTTTCTTCCTCAGAGACCCTGGGAGTATTCCAGGTGGGTAGAGGAGTGAATGGGAAGTGGCCTGGCTTTACTTTCCAAAGACATGTTTCACATGCTTCAGATCCCCAAGACATAGCTCTGAACCACATATTGTCTCCATTTTACAAATTGTGTAGCTAAGGTCATAGCAGTTAAATGATTTTTAATATGCCACCATGTATAGCAGAAGCAAGATGAGCACCTGCTGCTTGTGATGCCCAGTCCAACTTTAATGTGAGCAGATGCCTGAACACCTCCAGAGATGAGCAACTCCCTCCCTCCTAAGAAAGCCCATGCCACTTCTGAAGAGCTCTCCCTCTTATGACATTTTTTTGTGCTTCAAGCCTGAATCACTCTTTCCACATTTTGTATCCATTGCTTCTGGTTCTGCTTGTGGGTCCAAATCTAATCCCCTTTCCATGTAACAGCTATTCAGATACTCGAAGGTAACCATCATGTCCCTCTACCATACCTTCTCTTTGCTTGGTTGAAAATCCTCAATGATTTTCAATTCCCTCTCCATCTGGCCCCACTCCCCTTGATATACTTAAGCATTTCAACTCCTTCCTAAACTGTGACGCCTAGGGCTAAACTCCAAGATGTGGTCCAACCAAGGCAGAAAATATTAGGGTTGTCACCTCCTTATTCTTGGAAGTTTTGCCTCAAGTAAAGTGGAAAAAGTAAGATTATCTTTTCCAAAGTCATACAGCTTCTCCTGTTTTGAACCATGAAAACATCCTCACATTAAATTCCCCTCTTTATTAACAGCAGCATCAACAACAACCACAAGGAATCACATGTACATTTCTCTTTGATGTCTGCAAAGTCCTTTCTTTACAACACCTTGGCAAAGTAGGTGATACAAGTATTATTTTTCTATTTTACAGATGAGGAAACTAAGGCTCAGAGAGACTGGGCAATTTGCCTATGGGATAATATCTAGAACTTGAACTCAGCACCCTGCATCCAAGTCCAACTGTCATGGTGCCATGTTGACTCCCATTGAGCTTAACATCTCACTTCTTCTCTTGAGACAGAGGAGAAAAACATACACAAAGGCCACAAAGGACAGAATGATTTTCTACACAAACAAGTAAACACAAATAACACCTTATGACTGAGCAGAATGCACAGAATGAGTTGCCATTGTGCTTAATGAAGGCTGACTTTCACAAACAGATGTTCTTCAGAGAATACAGACCTACAGAGAGTTGAGTCAATAACACGTGCTATAATGGGAGGGACACAGTAGTAATGAGACCAGAGGCAATCTAAAGCTTATTGGGAAATATAAACCATGCTTAGGCAGCCTCAGGAGGCCTGTGGCCAATCCAATATGCATCTGGAGAAGGAAGGATGGAAGTCCTTAATTGTTGCAGAAATCTTACAAGCTACTGTCTTTGTGAGAAGAATGCAATGTTCTCCTCTCCTTCCACTGGTGATCTTCCCAGGGTGCCCTGACTCAGAGAGTATGCCTCATTTCTTCATTCTCAGAAGTGTTTTATACTATCATTTCAGTCCACTGGAAGCAAATAAGGACAAATAAAAAGACAATACCATTAATATTAGGGTCTTCCTTCTGTTGCTCATCTCCAAATTGTCCTGGATAGATAGAGATGGAGATATGTGTGTGTACAATGTATACTAAATATATATTATACACACACATATATAATACACACACATATAATACATATATAATGTGTATATTATGTGTATATAGTGTGCATGTGTATATATACAAATACATACAGATACTCATATATACATATGTCCTATATGTTTACCATATACATATATTTTTATACATATTTCTCTTCCCACCCCTCACAGTCACTACTATCAAGGAGTTCACAGTCTAATAGAAGAAACAACATAAAAAGAATTACGTACAAACGAGATAGATAGAAAGATAGATATCTTAAACATTATACATAAAACGATAACATATATAATTATATTGTATATAATGTTACAGTATAAAAATTATGTTATATTGCATATGATTAAATATAATTATATGTCAAATGTATATATGTATATATAAATAAAATACCTAGCTTCCTTCAAGACTTAGTTCATATGTCACTTTTCCTGCCTCCCCTAGTTAATTCATCGCCCACTTCCTATTACTTTGCAATTTTGCATGTCCTCCTTTTTGTATCTTTAACCCAGAACCTTTCACAGTGCCTGGTATGTAGAAGGTGCTTAATAAATGATTATTGATTGATGGTCTATATTCATCCATTGGTCTTTCCCCAATTTCTAAATTGATCATCATTGAATAAGACTTTCAGGCTTGACATGTGATTTTTTTACATTTTTATTTAATGTTTTGAGTTTTAAATACCATCCCTCTCTCCCTAACTCGTTTCCCCCCTGTCTGAGATGGTATGCAATCAGATATAGGTTATACATGTTAGTCATTTTGTGCAAGAAGACTCAAATAAACAAAAAAATGAAAGAAAGAAATTGGAAAGTCTGTACTCAAACTATATCAGTTGTTTCTCTGGAGGTGGATAGTATGCTTCATCAATAGTGCTTAGATCATTGTATTGCTGAGAATAGTGATGTCATTCACAACTCTTCATCAACAATATTGCTGTTACTGGGTACAATGTTCTCCTACTTCTATTCACTGAACTATGTATCAGTTCATTTAAGTCTTTCCAGGTTTTTGGGTTTTTTGTTTGCTCAATATTCAGTAGTGAAATGGGTCTATAATTTTCTTTCCCTCTTTTGGCTCTTTCTAGTTTAGGCATTAGTGCTGCGTTTGTGTTATAAAATGAATTTGTTAGATTTTCTTCTTCACCTATTTTTTAAAAATAGTTATATAGTATTGGGATTAATTGTTCCTTAAACATTTGGTAGAATTCATTTGCGAATCCATCTGGTCCTAGAGATATTTTCTTAGGAAGTTCATTGATGGCTTGTTTAATTTCTTTTTCTAAGTCTGGGTTATTTAAGTATTTTATTTCTTCTTCTGTTAACTGGGATAATTTATGTTTTGTAGATATTCATCTATTTCATTTAGATTGTCAAATTTATTGACATATAATTGGGCAAAATAGCTCTTACCAATTGTCTTATTTCCTTTTCATTGGTGGTGAATACAAACCTTTCATTTTTGATACTAGTAATTTGGTTTTCTTCTTTCCTTTTTAAAATCAAATTAGCCAGGGGTTTATTTGGTTTATTGTTTTTTTCATAAAACAATCATTTGGTTTTATTTATTAGTTCAATGATTTTCTTATTTTCAGGTTTATTAATCTCTCTTTTGATTTTTCAGGATTTCAAATTTGGTGTGTAATTGAGGATATTTAATTTTTCTTTTTCAAGTTTTTTTTTTGGTGGAATGCCTAATTCATTGATTTGCTCTTTCTCCATTTTATTGATGTATGCAGTTAGAGATACAAATTTCCCCCTAAGTACCACACAATTCTTGGCATGTTTTCTCATTGTTGTAATTTTCTTTAATGAAATTATTTCTTGTTTATATGACTTGTTCTTTGACCCACTTATTTTAGGGATTAGATCATTTAATTTCCAATTAAAGTTTAACCTCTCTTTCCATCATCCATTTTAAATGTAATGTCTATTGAATTATTATCTGAAAAGCATGGATTTATTATTTCTACTTTTTCTGCATTTGGTTGTGAGGTTTTTATGTCCTAACATATGGTCTATTTTTGTGTAAGTGCCATGTACTGCTGAGAAAACCATATATTCTTTTCTATTTCCATTCAATTTTCTCCAGAGATCTAACATATCTCACTTTTCCAGAATTTAATTCACCCCTTTAACCTTTTTTCTTGTTTATTTTTTGGTTAGATTTATCTATTTCTGAGTGGAGAAAGTTGATGTCACACACTAATATAATCTTATTATCTATTTCTTCCTGCAATACATTCAACTTCCTTTTAAAAAAATTAGATGCTATACCATTTACTGCATAGTATTGATATGACTTCATAGTCTTTGGTATCTTTCAGCAAGATAAAGTTTCCCTCCTTATCTCTTTTAATTAGATCTATTTTTGTTTTTGCTTAGTCTGAAATCATTATTGTACCTCTGCTTTATTTGCTTCAGCTGAAGCATAATAAGTTTTGCTCTAGCCTCTTACCTTTATGCTGTGTGTATCTCTCTGCTTCAAATGTGTTTCTCGTAAACAACATACTGTAGAATTCTGATTTTTAATCCATTCTGCTATCCTCTTCCATTTTATGAGTGAATTCATCCCATTCAGATTTATAGTTATGATAACTACCTGTGTATTTCCCTCTATGGTGTTTGTCCTTGTTTATCCCCCTCTCTCTTTTATCCCATACCCTTTCACTCCTAACAAGTGTTTTACTTCTAATCACCACCTTCCCCAATCTATCCTCCCTTTTTTCGGTCCCCCTTTCCCCTTATATTATCCCTGTCCCTTTTTACTTCCTTATGGGGTAAGATAGATTTCTGTATTCAACTGAGTGTGTGTGTTATTCCCTCTTTGAGCCAATTTTGATGACAGCAATGTTTAAGCTTTGCCCCTCCCCACTTTCAGCTTCTCGTCAATTATAATATTTCTTTCATACTTCTTTTATGTGGGATTTACTCCATTCTGTCTCCCCATCTTTCTTCTTCCAGGGCAAAGTTGTTTTTCAACCTTTTATTTTATTTTAGGTTTCATTACATCAAAGACACCTTGTTTCCACACCCTTGATCTATATACACTGCTTCTAATTGCTCTTGTAATAATAAAATTCTTAAGAATTACAAATATTATCTTGCCATATAGAAATATAAACAGTTTAACCTTATTGGATTTCTTATATTTTCTCCTTCTTGTTTCTTTTTTACCTTTTTATGTTTCCCTTTTGGATTCCAAATTTTTTATTCAGTTCTGGTTTTTTAATCAGGAATTCATGAAGACATGGGTGACTGGTGAATGCTAGAGTGGGAGACTAGCTTGTTCCCTGGATAGAGTTCTGAGAAGGTTAAAACAGGATGAACCTTAGAGTCAAATTCTCAGGGAAGAACACTTGGAGCCTAGTCAGGGGGCCAGTTCTCTTCAATGGCAGCTACCTCTAATAATCTGATTACACAGGTATACTAAGTACATCAAAGCCCTGGGAAGACACATATAGATAACAAAGGCAACAACCTAAAACAAAGAATTCAGGTGTAGAATAGTGTCTTGAAGCAGCTCTACCTGTTTTTTCTTTTTTTCTTTTCTTCCTCCCTTTCATTTGCATGGAAGACCAAAAAGCATCTCAGGATTAAAAATAAAAAAAAAACCAGGAAGTCGGTATCTTAGACCCAGATAACGCTTTGTGATTTGTTGAAAGAGTTGTCCTGAAATTATTATTAAAGAGTCCAGCTTGGCAATAAAAAATTGATGAGCATTAGAAAGTCTTTTGTAACCCTAAGTCACATAGTTTTCTGAGAGAAAGGAGTAGAACTCAATACCAGGGATTTAGAATTCCAAAAATAGACTTAGTCTTAATCTGGGGCATTTTCCGATTCTTTGAAACTTAACTAAGTGTAGTAGCTCATAGCCTTGCTCGTGACTAAAGAGCTCTTAGCCCACCCTTATCAGGAATGGGTTTTCTAAGAACTGAACCCTAGCAGATAGGAGCCAAAGAGACCAGTGGGTTTCCTAAAGAGATGAAACACAGAAGCTGAAAGCAGAAAGAAGAGACCAAAAGACTGAGCATACAAGACTTCAGAGATTCACACTCTAAAAAGCTCATACACCATATTCACATACCAAAGACTCCACGCTTGACAAAGAATGTAGCCCAGACAGGATTGGACCTAATGGAAGCTGTACAATGACATTACCAGAAGAAAATGGCCACCCTTCATTATAAGAGGAAAGAGTTGCCTTGCATACACATGAAAGAGACCCAGGTTCTACAACTCTAATAAAAGGCAAATCAAAAAATGAAAGAGATATAAAGTTAGAAGTGATCAGGTTGAAAGAAGACTTCCCATTCTATCTGCTACTTCTATGTATTGACCTAAGCCATCCTGGAATGTATTCCCTTCTCTCTTCTGTAACTCAGAATCCTTGTGTTCTCTTTTATCACCAGATACAGAGGAAAGTAAGCAGACCTAAGATAAAACCCCAACATACATGAATATTACAATGTAAATGGAAAGAAAAAAAACAGAAATTGAGTTATATAATAATGACCTGTGTTCCTATGATGAACAAGCTTTTCCTAGAAGAAGAGGTGAGAAAATGTATCTCTTTCCTTTCCTTAACAAGAGAAATGTTGAGAGATGGCAGACATTATCAGTCTCAGTTGATAAGTTGGCTAGTTTTACTAAACTACTTTCTATTTTTCTTCTCTTTTGATGTTGCTAGCTTATTATTATCATTACAAAGTACAGCTTCAGGGGAAGTGGGATTCATGAAGAATCTGTGAACAAAATTCAAAATCAGTTTAAAGGCAGCAAAAAAATTCTTATCTTCCTTTAAGCCAGCAATTCCTAACCTGAGGTCCATGTGATTTATAAAACATTTCTACATAATTATATAATTGGTTGTTACAATATATAATTTAATTTAATTTAACAATATTCACAACATTTTATTGATTTTGTTCAGTTATTTTTCAGTCTTTTAAGACTGTTTCTGACCCCTTTTGTGGTTTTCTTGGGAAAGCATTGGAATGGCCTGCCATTCCCCACTCCAGCTCATCTTACAAATGAGGAGCCTGAGGCAAGCAGGGCCAAGTGACTTGCCCAAGGTCACACAGCTAGCAAGTGTCTGAGACTGGACTTGAACTCAAGAATAATTGAATTCAGCATGATTGGTATATATGTGTATACAATATAGAAATACATATTTCTATATGACATATTTTTATTTATTTATATTTATACATGACATTTTATATAGCATGTAAAATATATATGCCATATACTTTTATATAGACTTATTCTAATTATATGTAATTCTATACATATCAACTATACATGAATATAATTGATTTATGATTCATTTCCTCTGCCATGAATCCTCTCACTTTTATGCGCTAAAAAACGTGATTCTGAGAAGGGGTCCATAGGCTTCACCAGACAGCCCAAGAGGTCTACTATGCAAAAAAGGGAAGAACCGCTCCTTTAAGCAACCCCTCAAGTAGTTGTCCTGCTCCTGACTCAACTTCTTCACTTTTCCTTTTTCTCTCTCTAGTCCCTCCCTCAGGTCCTATGACTCAGTGACCTCTAAGGGCCTTTCTGATTTTAGAACCACGATCCTAAGATCCTATGAACTCTCTCAGGGTCCCCTGAAAAGACACCAAGGGAAGGTTGGCTACTTCTGCATTTGTCAGCCTTGCTGGGGCCAAGACCCTGGACCTCAATGGCATTGCACATGTGTCAGTACTTGTCAGAGGGCCAAATGCTAATGTTGAAGTAAAGAAGAATTGTGAAGCATTACAATATCACATATGGCAAAATAGGAAGACATCAAATCTATTGTCGGAGACTTTGAAAAAGCTCCACATACAGCTCCAACAAATTGTAGCAAGAAGGATGCAGAAAGAGATAAATAGAAACTAAAACTGTGGACAGCTCTTTCCAGTCAAAGGCAGGTCTGCTGTCCATTGGAGGAACCCAATAAGAATTATAGCATCAAATATAGTGATTTTAAGGATTGTGACCAATTTTTGCCTCTGGTGAATAATCGATTCCTTCCTGAAATAATGGGTATGGATGAAATCGACTTAAGTCATTATAATAATGACTGTGGACCTTGACAGTTTTGATAAGTTGGCATGAATCAAAATACAGATGTGAATTTCTGGAAAATAGCAAGCAATTGAACGTAGATTGGTGGCAAAATGGATATGGAGCTGAAGGTGCATCCAGGAAAACTTGTATTCGAATTATGCTTCAGGCACTTCTAGCTGTGTGACTTTGGTCAGACGAGTTAGCTCATTTTCCTCATTTGTAATAAGAGGATAGGAATATCTCCTATCTCCCAGAATAGTTGTGAGGATCACAGGAAATAATTTACGTAAATCACTTTGGAAACCTTAAATTTCTATATAAATGCTGGCTATTACATAAACAATATAGTGCACATGTATCATAATATTGTATATAATGCTGGCTATCTTATTATTGTCTTCTAAAACTTTAAAGATAAGCTGGGAAAGCATATTTCATTGTCTTCCCACATCCCCCAATCCCTGCCACCAACTTGTATATATGAACCATCTTTCTCAGCCCTTTTGAAGATTAAAAGCACCTGAGAAAATCTCCCTGTTCCAAATGCAAAAGTCTCACTAAATTGTCCTATCATGTATAGACCCAACACTTACTCAACTTATCTCCCAATCAGCATGACAGCCATACATCAAAGTAACACCCAGGAGGTTAAATGTGTGCCCCTGAAACTGCTTAATTTAATTTTTGTGATGTTAAAACTTAATTGGTGAAAAAAATAGTGAAATGGTGGCCAAGTCAGGATTAAAAGGCTAAAGCCTCTTTAGACAAATAAGTGACATCTTAAGAGTGAGCTAGCCATCTTACTCATGTATCTAAATTGGGCTTTTCTTGAAAAAAAAATGAACAAGGATCCATTCATATGCCTAGATTGTATTGTACCAAGATAGAAGAATGAAGGGGAAAGACTATGAAGATGAATAAAGTAAAAGCCATTCAAGTTTATCTTTGTCTTTTTGTTGCAGAAGTGGGGACTAGGTGACAAAATGGATAGAGTGTAGGTCTAGAGACAAGAAGACCTCAATTCAAATTGGGCCTCAGATATTTCCTAACTACATGAGCTTGGGCAAGTCACTTAACCTCTATTTGCCTCAGTTTCCTCATCTGTGAAATGAGCTGGAGAAGGAAATGGCAAACCACTCCAGTATCTCTCCCACAAAAGCCCCAAATGGGCTCATAAAGACTTAGAAATGCTTGAAATGACTGACCAACAACGTCAAATGATGATGAAGATGATGATGACAATGATGATGATGATGATGTCGGAACATTCTCCTAAGACCAACCTGAGCTGGAGGCTTCCTTCTCTACAAAAGGAAATGGGAATCTTAGGGAGTTGTGTTCTATTCCCTACACATTTGCCTACTTTGAGCCCCTATGTCTGCCAGCAAATTCCCGTGTATGGTGAGAGGCAGGGAGATTAGTCTCAATCCCATGGTCAAGATTTCTGTGGGCAGCAGAGAAAAGCATGGAAAGTATAGATTTTTGTCTTCTATTCACCAGTGTGCATAAGACACCTGGCCCACACTGTGTGCACCCCTGTGAATATATTCCATAAATTGGCTCTTATACTGTCACTATAGGATGCGGTGGATTGCTAGAAGATGCTTCTTTAGAGGAGAGCATTGCAGTTCTGAGGAGGCGCACTACTTGGGGACTTTCCCCCTGATTGTATTGCTTTGTGTTGCGCGTCCCTTCAGAGAGGTTGATGCTTTGGACCATGCTATAAAGTGTCTGAGGACTTAGTCACAGAAAGCACCAAAGGCTTGAGCAGTGATGACTTCATGTCACCAAGTCTGTGCCAACTGTGCCATCAATCAAACCTTTTGATTCCAACTTTATTCTAGTATGGGACTTCCCTGGAAGGTCAGAGAATCCTGGACATTAGAGCTCTAAGAATCGGAGTCAGGTGACTTCAGAGTTTTCAGGCAAAGGGTAAGGACCACAAAAAGGGGGTTGTATTGAGGTATTGCTAAAAGAGCTGGGTTCAAGATTCTGCCTCTATGTGACCCTGGGCAAGTGACTTTAGCTCTCTAGGCCTCAGTTTCCTTAGCCGTAAAACAAGAGAGTTGGACTATATGCCATTGAGCCCTCCAGCTCTAGCTCTATGATCTTATGACCTTCTCAGGAAGGGGAGAGGATGCATTTTTCACAGCATACAAGTGGATCACAAGGATCTTACAAAAGTAACAGCTATCTATGCAGATACATGCCAAACTTGCCTCCCGACCTTTGACCTCCCCCACAATTACCAGACCTGGAATACTCATCCTGTTTAAAATCAAGGTCATTATTGACTTCCTTATATCAAACTATCTAAACCTTTCAACTTCTCTATTTCCATCAGTAGGATAACTATCACTGTTGCTCTTATAATCCATGGCCTGAAACCTCCCCTCTTACTCTGGGCATAAAAAAGGAAGTCCACTTTCAAAGGCTGACTGAAAGGCTCATTTTCTCTTTTGAACTGTCTCCACCTGGGATTTACTCTGGTAAAATATCCAAATTAAATTATGTATGCTGAATGTCTGGGTCTCCCTAAATGAGGGTAACAGGATGCTGATAGCAGGTCTCATACAAGCTTTCAGGGTAACAAATTGATATGGATAGAGGACATTTCACTTCACATAAAATGCCAGAGATGCAATAAATAGATATAGAAAATAGAAAACATGCTAACAATGACTTCTTTGCAATCAGACTAAACTTAAGGCTGCCATTAGCATAATACTCTGACAGTGATATTTTGTTCCCCTACAGAGTCCTTTCCAGACCTATAGTGTGGTTTGGATTTCCCTCAGAAGACACTTTGGGGCAGCTGAATAAGCAACACCATAACTTGATTAGTAGTTCTTCTTTCTACACCTTAGAGACCCACGCAGATGTTAAGCCTCATGGTAATACTTTAAGGGCTTGAGCTACTCTGGAAGGGCAACACTTTTTGGAGAAGCTAAATAGTGACAGCTTTTCCCCATTGGGACTGTGCTGCCTGAATATTTCACCATAATAGCATGTTTGGATAGGGGTGTGGGTGGAGAGAGAACTTTGCTCTCCAGGTGCAGAATCACATTTGTGATTGCCTACGACACTAAGTAAATCAAATTCCGTACCCCGCCCACCATCTTACACAGGAGGAAACGGTACAGCAATATTGTCCATGAACTCTTCTCTTGGTCCCAGGGGCAAGCAAAGGTCTCCTTCAGTAAGGTGCTCCTGGAGGAGGGCTGGGAATGTCGGCTTTCAGCAACTTTCCTCTCAGGCCAAGTGGGCAACAAAGGTTTTGGTCAGCACATGCCATTTCCACATGCTTCTAACAGAGACAGCCATTACTGGTGCTGGGGGGTAGGTGTGTGCTCCCCATTGCAAGCATGCACAAATAGCTCCACTCTGCTGAATATTAGTCTGTCTTCTGAACAGGAAATGAGAAAAATAGTTCAATAGATTGAGTGGATCTAGGGATTCCTTTCATAGACCCTCACAGGAGGGCTCCCATAACAAGAAGCCATTCTTCTGAATATTGGCTAGAGGACGGCCCTAGCACCTGGAAGCCCATACGTTAATGTCTGAGCATTCTCAACAGAGAGTCACTAGGCATGAACAGATTCCCCAAGCCATGATCTTTTTCATGGTTTAGAAGCTCACTGAGTACACAGGGCAACCAGGCATGGAGAGGCACACCTATAATTCCTGCTACTGGGTAAGGGAGGCTGGTGAATTGCTTGAGTTTGAGAGTTCTTAGCTGTAATTGGACTAAAACTGATTGGGTGCCTGCACTAAGTCCAGAACCAGTTTAGTGAGCTCCTGGGAGCGAGGGGTCACCAGGATGCCTAAGGAGAGGCAAGCCAGCCAAGGTGGGAAATTAAACTGGTCAAAGCCTCTCTTCCTATCAACAATAGGATCGGGCCCCTGGGTGGCTGCTGTACTCCCAGTCTGAGTACAATAGAGATGACCTAGTCTCAAAAATAAAAACAAATAAAAAGTTGATAAGGGAGTTGAAGTATAGGAATAGGGAGAGGATTTGGGACCCAGAGAATTCCTTGCGTCAAGCACCAATGATAAGCAGGTAAATGACTGGAAGTACCAACAGGATGGATGTCTAGGTAGATACTAGTTAACATGGTGCACCAACAGCAAGAATGAAGTTGGATCGTGAAGCAACCTACTGCCCACTATCCCTGATGCTTTTCGTTTATCTATACACTCTGTTACTAACTTTTGGATTCCTCTGACTAACCTGGAAGATTCTTCTCTGTACTACCTAATCATCTGCACTTAGGGTATACAGCTGACTCCCCCATCCCAATTCCATACCTCATCCCAACACCCTACCTTATCACCCAAATCCTGGAATCACTATATGATGAACACATCCAACCCCAACTGAGAAAACAATGCCATGAGCTTTATTCCCAGTTGAACTGAAAGCTGGTTCACTTTCCAGTTTGATGGCTGGAGAGAGGGACTCTAGGCACATTCAGCTC